>CM035152.1:18516726-19222505 GCA_020205615.1 Panax quinquefolius
ATCACCCCTCGGGCTTTGTAGGTGCGGTTGAGGTGTGTTTCTGAGTTGGCTCCTGTTCTCCTCCCGGGTGCCTCGAACCTTCCCGGCCAAACCACATATCTGCACAGATTGCCCATTCTGGACATTCTTCTCTATCAAATCTTTCAAGTCGTTACACATCTCCGTCGTATGCCCCCGACATTGATGGTATGCACAATATTTGTCCTGACCTCTCTTTCCAGGCTTCGGGATCGTCGGGCATGGCTCGAAGAAAGGTTTATTCCTCATCTCTTCCAATATCTTCGCCCGATCAGTGTTGAGTGCGGTATAGACTTTGTTGACATTCTTATTCGGGAATGGCGGTCGTCCGTTGCCCGAACCTCCCTCATTGTAGCTTTTCTTACCATAATTATCAGACTTTCCCTGATTATTGGACTTTTGGTAACTCTGCTTGTCCCGATCTTTAGATTTCTCGTAAGATTGGGAGTGGGGTTTAAAATTTCCCATCGCTCCCTCTATTACTATGTGACCCTCGGCTCGGTGGAAGGCTTCTGTCAAATCTATCGGAGGGTTGATCACTAGATCCTTCATCAACTTCTTCGATTTCCCGATGTTTAAACCAGTAGTGAAGAATCCCAAGGCTTGTGGGGAGTTTAACTCTACTACCGACCCCACAGCCTCTCGAAACCTTTTGACGTACTGACCCAGGCTTTCATCTGACTTTTGTCTGACCTGCATGAGGGAAGCTGTGATCTTTCCTTGCCTTCTGTTACTTCCAAACCGGGCATGGAATTTTTCCCGAAGATCACTCCATGAATCGATAGATCCTGCTGCCAAAGTTCTCATCCATTCTCGGGCGCTCTTCTTCAAAGTCGTTGCAAACATGTTGCACTTGGCAGCGTCAGAATGGCCGTAGTATGTCATCGATCTGTCATGCAAATCGAGGTGGTCATATGGATCCCCAGGCCATCATAGGTCTCCATCGAGGGGCATCTTCTTCTTAAGGGTCTACCGTCACATGATTGATTCGGGGAGAAAAGCGACCCTATCTGCAAGCGAAAGGTGTTCCCGGTCACCTCTGTGCCAACAACTTTTCTAATTACGCCACCCTTGGGCGAGGGGTCGGACTCCTCACTACGAGGGACGATCGGTCCGTCATCCCTCCCGTATTCGGGGATCGCGTTCCTCCTCCTATGTCGATCTTTTGAGCAGTCCGATCTTGATTTGTGACGGCTCCTCATTCTACTTTGGCCTTCTCGAAGTATTGCGATACTGCTCTTTTCATTTCGACTTCTCCCGTCCTTGGGAATGGCCAGGACAAGCTCGATACCTATGCCTCTTTGAGGAGGCCTCCTGCTCCCTGACCATCTGCGCCATCTGTCATTTGAGCTCCTCTTCTTTGAAGGCGTAGGGCCGACATGGCATCTCGATTTCTGTTGCATCTTCTTCTGCAAGATAAACTCCTCGATCTTGGTTGTTCTCCCTCGATCCTTCCCGTGTACCTCAGTGGCGAGAACGATTCTCATCTATGTGACTAGCCTGGTTGGGGGTATGATGGCTGTCATGGAAGAGCCGTCGTCGGAGGGAAGCAGCCGGTTCCTGCTGGTCACCATGGATTCTAGAACCTAATCTGTCTTTGACCGACCCTCTCACCTAGGTGGTCTGGTGCTTTTTTGCCTTTTCCTGGTTAAAAGCACTATTTTCCCTGCTCGCCATGGCCTCATACCGGAAAAGTCAGTTGTGATTGATTAAGCATTAAAGCCCTCCTTCAGCGCTTGATGTTAGCTTTGAGTTTAGCGGTAGCGTCCCAATCACGAAATTCACGCGCTAGAACACCGCACTGATAACGAGATCACCACGAGAAGCTTGATGCTTGCTTGGCCGTAGGGGATAGCTCGGTGTGAGAATAATCTGAGCCATTCACAAGGTTTAACAGGAGGCAAAGCGTTTAGTGCTCAAAAGTAGGTATTACCTCTTAATTGTAACTTTGGCCTTGTATTTATAATACTCACCACCTTTAGAATCCTTCTCCGAGTCGGATTAGGACTCCTAGTCATGGTAGTTACCATAACTTGGGTCCAACACAATCTTCTTAAAGGTGTAAGTAGAATCCAATCCAATCGCTACCTTTGGAGTTACCTTATTCAATTATGATTAAGATCCCAGACTCTGCACGCAGGAGAGCCCACTGAACAGGCCCAAACGATCCCACCATCCAGATCGAGCCTCGGCCCAAAGGACTTGAAGTCACGACCGAGCACTACACGACAGGGTAAGGTTCCGGCCCAAAGGACTCGGATGCCAACCCCGAACAACATCTACGAAGGTGGGGCTCCGGCCCAGAAGAACTCGAATGCCGACCCGAACACCTCCAACCTCTCCATGGGCTTCAGCCCAGTGGTCTCCTAAAGCCCTTCTAATGTCAGGCCTTCAGCCCACATGAAGGTCGGTAAAACGCTCCCGAACAATATGTATATATGTATGTGTGTATTATTTGATTTTGTTTTGTTCGAAAGTTCTGTGGGTTCAAATAGTTACACAATAATTACTTAAATTTTGAACCTAAGAGAATCAATTGTTGTTCTGGATACTATTTGATGTCTAATTTATCAAATCAAGTTCGTGGGAAAATTGATGTTTAGTGAGATTTTGGTTCTCATATTCTTTAACCACATCTAGCTACTGATTTAGGGGGACATGATAATATCCATTCAGGTTAAGGTGTCGATGTGGATAGTTTAGGTGTAGTTGGAGATGGAATTTCGATGATACTCAAGTGAATGTTACTTTTATTAATAGATATAATTTGGTAAAATGTGTTTTCTATTATTGAATCAAAAAGGAAACCTAGTTTTAACAGATTTTAAGCAATTTCTTGGCTAATGGTAGATAAAACAATTATTCTCTTATGAATCTTTTATTCCAATTTCATGTCATTTAATTCTCTAGTATGAAAATTGTATTCAAAAGTGAATAGTTTCTCTTATAGTAGTTTAAGCTTAAGAAAATGAGTTATGATAATGCCGTATGTTATTGTTGGAAAAAAAATCATCTTACATTTATTTATCCATCATTTTTACATTAGATATATCTTGTAACAAGAAGAGCTTCAATTCTAACCAAGCACAATGTGGTGAATCTTCTCATTATGTTTTCACTACTAAATAAAACATAGGTACCTTAATATTGTTATTACTATTTGTTTAACGGCTTTTGTTGATATTTATGATGGTAAAATAAACTATATTATCTTTGTTTGTTTTCCTTAAAGTATCACTTTAAGCAAGCTGTTTATTTTCTTGAAGTATCTTGGTGTTGGTTGGAATTAATTATATGCTTTATTTGAGTGTTGGAGCTACTGATCTTGGTGATTGTCTTCTCATTTAACAAAAGCTCTTACTTTTTGAATTGAATTGAAACAAAGGGAAGTAATAATTATTTTTTCTATAGAAATAGTTTCCATGATTTACCTTATTAAATACGATTTGTTATATCTAAAACACAACATAAACGAATGAGAGCACTTAGACAAGACCTACATGCCATAATTACAACAAACCTACGCCTTGAAAAATGTAAATAAACAAAGCTCTACTTAAATTCTTCTTGTAGCTGTTCTTAATATACTCATACACTAACCTTAGAATGAGGGAGCTAGTGTATGATAGTGACATTACATGCCATAATTACCTTAGAATGGATTGGGCAAGTTTTACCAAATTGTGTTATATTTTACATACCACGAGCAAGCTTAGTAGTACAAAGAACCTTCAAATAGATGAACAAGTTGCTATTTTCTTGTATGTACTAGCCCATCATGTGAAAAATCGAGTCATAGTGTTACAATTTCTTCGATTTAATGAGACAATTAGTAGACACTTCAATAACGTACTTAGTGTCGTAATAAGATTGGAAGGTTAACTTTTTAAGAAATCAGAACCTATACGTGAAAACTCTACTGACGATAAGTGGAAATGGTTCAAGGTATTACTTTAACTTAGATATTTATTATCTTACTAAAATAAACCTTTTTAAAATTACATATTTATCATTATGTTAAGTATTTCTTACTAGGGTTGTCTAGGGGTGTTGGATGGAACATACATAAAGGTTCATATCCCTGAAAAAGATAAACCTAGGTATTAAAATCGAAAAAATGAGATTACAACTAACGTGTTAGGTGTTTGCTCCCTGGAGATGCAATTTATCTACGTCTTATCTAATTGGGAAGGGTCCGCGACAGATGGTAGGGTACTTTATTCTAGAATGAATCGTAATCATGGTTTGAAAGTAAATCAGGGTAAAAAATAATAAATATCTTAATATAATTTAATATTTATTGACATACACACATTAACAAACACACAACCCCATGTATTTATATACAATCAACTTTAACATCTTTTTTATTTGGTTAAGGTAACTACTACCTCGTAGATGCTGGATATACCAATGGAGAGAGGTTTCTTGCACCTTTAAGTGGTCAAAGATATCATTTAAATGATTGGTTAGATGGACATCAACCTACGATTGCCAAAGAATTATTTAACATGAAGCACTTCTCGACTAGAAATGTCATAGAGCATTGTTTTGGCCTTCTAAAGAAAAGATGGAGAATTCTTAGAAGTCCTTTCGGAGCTGTCGTTGATACTCCAAAATTAACCTCACTTTCACTTCTTAAATTAAAATAATTAGCACAGCAGTAAACAAGGATCGATCCCACAGAGAGTAAAGTTATTTTAGAATTATTGTACTATTTCAACAAAAAATAAATATAGGGGTTTTTGAAAATTGTTTTTAAACTAAGAGAACAAGAATTAATGAAGAAGTTAACCAAATATGTAAAAACTTCAGTTCTGCAGTTCAGTTTCACCATGTACAACAATCAATTAATCAATTTATTATTATTTAACCTTCAATGAAACTATTAGCCCTAGATAACAATAAGCTCTACTATCCGAAATTCTTTTTAGATTATCACTATATGAAATAAGCTCTTCACCATATTCTAACTAGCATACAATCTAGAATAAGCTCTCTAGATTTAATATGATAGAAGCATTAAGAAATAGAGAATTAGGTTAATCCAAGCAACAAACACATAAGTTCGATTTGTTTAACTTGTTTTCTGATAATCTTAGCAATTCACAAAAGCTTTTCCACAATTAGTATTACAAAGTTGCTAATTATAATGAAGACAGATATCAATTACACGTAATGCCAATCTTACTCTAGCAGATGATAATGATCAAAATAACTCAATTGACCATATTAAATCAATTAGATCAATTAGCATGCAATCAATGAAAACAGATTATCAGAAGAAATTTCACACAAGAAGGAATAAATAATAATACTCAATTAATCAATTACTTGTAACAAGGTTCCACCTCCCTTTGGAACTGAATGAAAAGAACTAGCCTGACATGATCTTGAGTCTGCACTCCAATAGATGATAGTTGATAATTGAATGAATAAAACCCTGACTATCATCCTCTATTTATAGTGCTAGACAAGTCTCTAAATCCTATGAGAAGTAGAAATCCAAATCCTAAAAGGAATTACAAATCACACTAATTTCCATAAAGAAATAAAATCTAATTTGGAAATAAATCTTAGTCTAAAAGAAATCCAAATTACAATAGAATTGTATAAACTAATTTTCTAGAATTCAAAAATCAGATTTGAAATTGGAATTAAATCCCACAATTGCCATGTGTTTAAACTTCTTGCCGCGTGAAAATAAGCTGAATCCAAATCCATTTATGATACTAATTGTTGAATCCTTGATCTGCTAGGAATCCCGTAAACCTCCTCCAATTTATTTCCAAAATCACGGAACCCCTTCAACTGTACCTAAAATAAAAATATAAAAACAATGAATATATTTAGGCATAAAATAAATACAAAAGATTAAGCATTAAGGGATAAAAATATAATATATTTCATACTCATCAAATTCCCCCAAACATAATATATTTCATACTTATCTTTTTGCATGCCATAGTGCTGAAAGTAGTATGCACACAAGCCAATCATGTTTGATGATAAAGCATATACTTTGTAAACAATCTTATTCATTTATTAATAAAAAGTATTTATTTATTAAAGGCTTTTAATTATCTACATGATGTTGTTTTATAATATGTGATAAACCCATAGTTTTAAGCAATGCTTTTAGAATAATGATGATGATCATTCTAATGAGATCTAAATTCTTAGAAAGCTTAAAACTAAAATAGTTCCCACTCGTTGGATTACTAAATTGGGGATTAGTGAATCCGGATAAATTGGTACATACGTTGCTTGCTCCCAATCTGTTAATGATCATTTGTCTAATCTGATCATGAGTATATGAAGCTAATTCTATCTCCCTCATATGTACTTCCCCTTGACTGCTGATCAAGGTTTCTATTTATTTTAAAATAGTTTTGTAATAGGAATAGTTAGAATTAATTTTGAAGAATTGGAGATTAAAGAACAAGGAGCGCTTGAAGACCCGTTTGTAATGGAGCCCGGGTTTAAATGTAATAGTTATATTTAAATATTAATTCTTGCACCCCTAGGGTTTGACCTTTTGGTTCACTTGGTGGCTCTAGTGAACCAAATTAGAATAAAAGTCCATAATCAATCCAGGTAGAATATAGTATTCTATATGTGCATGCTTATACTATATATATATATATATTATATATTATGTAAACATGCTTTGCAAGTTAATTAATATGACGCGTATTTTATATATATATGTGCATGCGCGCTAAGCAAGATGAGACAAATTAATAACAAAACCCCTCAAATTTTTTATATTAAGTCCTAAGCGTTCAAAGATATTTGGAATATCGAACTTCGCCTTCTAGCATTATAAAATTAATAGAGTATTAAATATTTAATATGAGTTTGTTATGTCACCACAAGGCAAGTATTAAGTATTTAAGATGTTAATTTATCACATTTGATGCTTATAAAGAAAATTGAACAATATTATTTTGTTGTGTCACCACAAGGATGATATTTTTCTTTTTTGAATATATAGAGTTCTAGGTTAGACTTAACTTGGATCATTTTAGTTCGGATGTGCACACACTTGACCATTATGATCTAAGAGGCAAAATACAAGGAGTTGCATAGTTGATGTAATTGACAAGAGTTGTCTACCTATTTATTTATATATAGTTTGTTGTGTCACCACAAGGCTATATACATTTGAAATGGGATCCTTATTCTCACTAGCAAATCTTTAATTAGATTTTGCCGAACTATATATATTGAGGGTAATATAGTTTGAAAAAAATAGTGGGAGATACCAATTTAAAATAAGACCTAAATTATTTTGGTAATTAATAAAAGAATGTATATTAAAATGTTGTTAATTACAAATTCATTTACATAATTTTACAATATCTAAATTACTATCACTGCGAAACATATTAGATACTAAATTAACCGAACAAAATTAAACGGATTGGTTAAGGAATTTGAGAATAGTTCTCATGGCTGAAAAGCTATCTTATGTCCTTAATCGCCTATCCTCAAGAATGGTTGCGCATAATGCCTCCGAGGAAGACATTGCTACTTTTAGAAAGTGGCAAGATGATGCACAGTTGGCTCAATGCATCATGCTCGCATCCATGAGTAACGAGCTTTGCGTCAGCATGAAACTATGGATGCTTCTACTATACTCTTTCACATCAAGTAGTTGATGGTGAGGAAAGTAGGACTGATAGATATAAGATATCTAAGGAGCTCTTCCGATCTAGAATGACCGATGACACTACAGTATAGATAAAAGTCCTTAACATAATCAATTTGATTGATCAATTAGGACAACGAGTTTTGTCATGGATGGAGAGTTGAGCCAAGATTTGATCTTGCACTCACTCCGGACTCCTTTCATAATTGTTGTGAATTTTCATATGAACAAGCTATAAATCGACTTGATTTCACCGATTTGCTTAACATGTTGAAAAATGTTGAGAGTCACTTTCCAACCAAGAAAGACCATGTCTTCTTGGTAGGGCGAAGGATCTTCTGAAAAGAAGAATGATTCTAAGAAAGTAAATATAAAAGGCAAAAACAAAGGATAATAAGAACAAAACTGATACGGATAGCAAAGGAGTTTGTTTCCACTACAATAAGCTTGGACACTAGAAATGAAACTGCGAGAAGCATCTTGCAAAGCTAACTAGAAGAAGCTTAGTGAGGTTTCGGTTATAAATACAATTTTGTTTATGATTTAAAATACATTTTTCTTTAAGTCAAGGTTCTACTTGGGTATTGGATACCGACTTTGGTTATCATAAATATAGATTTATGAAGGGACCAAGTAGAAGTAGAAAGCTAAACAAATATAAGTAATCCTATGTGTGGGAAATGAAGCAAAGGTTGCTACATTAGCCATAGGAACTTATTATTTAGCATTGCCTATGGGCAAGTCTATTAAGTCAATAAGTTGTTATTGTATTCCAGTTCTCATTGGAAACATTATTTCCATTTTATTGTTGGACAATGAAATCTTTGGTATTATATTTAAGAACAATTGTTGTTCTATTTATAATAATAATGTTTTGTATAGAATTGAAATATTACTTAATGGATTTTGTATACTTGACTTACGTGAAAAATATATTTTGCAAATTGAACAAACTAGTATATAAAAAGGAGATGATCATTCAAAGAGTTGAATCTATGTATTTGTTGAAATACAAGTGTGAATTATTTGAAATGTTAAAAGAATTCAGAAGTAAAACAAATTGGCAAAGTATTAAGATTCTTTGATTAGATCAAAGAATAAATACTTGTGCAATAAGTTTCTAGATCATCTCAAATTGTTTTCTCATAATGGACGCCTCCTGATACGTAATAATTGATTAATGTATCTAAAAGGAAAAAATCGTACCTTGTTGGACATGGTACGGTCCATAATGATTTTACCGACATTCTAGTATCCTTGTGGGATAATGTCCTAGAAATGGCTGCATATCTACGGAAAAGGTAACCTCAAAATCCGGCCCCAAGACTTCATAAAAGTTATGGATAGGGAGGATTCCTAATCTTAAGTATGTTAAGATAAGGGGTTTTCCAACTTATGTGAAACGGTTTCAAAGGATAAGCTTGGGACAAGATTTGACATGTACAGATTTGTGGGATATCCTAAAGTAAGTTTGGGGTATATGTTCTATAATCCTACTTAGCAAAAGGTGTTTATTGCGAAACATGCTGCCTTCTAAGATAAAGATGTTTATCATTGAAGGGCTAGTGGGAGGATAATAGATCTTGAAAAGTTCAACAACCACAAAACACTATAAGTCAAATAAGAGGAACACCGTAGATGAATTCTATTGTACCACAACCAAATCATAAACGGAATAGTATCAAGAAGATACCTAGGAGGTATGGATTCATCATGGATGATGATGATGAGGTACACATCATAGAAGATGATGATCCGGAGTTACATACGATGATGTAAGAGTTCTAGTGTGTACAAAAGGGTCAGTGGGAGCATCGTGACATTCCTAGTATTATATGTTGATATATTACGGATAAGAAATGACATGCCAATGCTAGAATCAGTGAATATAAAGTTGTCTAAACATTCCTTCATGAATGATTTGGGATGAGTATCGTAATTGGGGATACAAATCTATATAGATAGATTTAAAAGGATGCTCAGCTTAACCCAATGAACGTATATTCATTTGATGTTAAAGTCGTTTAGCATGGCAAACTCCAAGAGATGTCTCATGTTGATGAGCCATGGAGTGTATCTCTCTAAATAGTCCCCATTTACTCCAAAAAAAGAGATCACATGAGTAACTATCATGTATGCAATGAAATGTACGAGACCTGATGTTGATCAGTCATATTCTGGAGAAGTTCACTGTAAGACAGTGAAAAACACCTTAAGTACTTTATTGGCACTAAGGATGTGATTAATATTTATGGTGGGTCTAAATTAAAACTAGAGGGCTTAATAAACTCAAGTTTTTAGACAGACCAAGACAACATAAAATTCACTTTAAGGTAAAGGGTCACCTTGAACGGTGGTTCAGTGAATTGCAAAGGTTTCAAATAGCAAAGAGTTGTTGGTTTAGTGATAAAGACAAAGTATATAGCTATAAATGAAGTTGTAAGTTGATTGTTTAGATTAAAAGTTCATTACAGAACTAGGAATAGTTCCTAAGTCTCATCTTGGATCTAAACATGTGTTGTGGCACTTTCATTTGATTATTAGAATCATTAAAAGATGGGAAATCACTATAGAGATAGTGGACTCTCATAAACAACATTACATATCCATTAACTAAAGCTTATCCAACAGCAGGATAATCGTCACTTAGAGAAGAAGAGTATGAGATACCATGGCGATCGGCTTTAGTGCAAGTGGGAGATTGAAAGTAGTATGCACACAAGCCAATCATGTTTGATGATAAAACATTTACTTTGTAAACAATCTTATTCATTTATTAATAAAAAGTATTTATTTATTAAAGGCTTTTAATTATCTACATGATGCTGTTTTATAATATGTGATAAACCCATTGTTTTAAACAATGCTTTTAGAATAATGATGATGATCATTCTAATGAGATCTAAATTCTTAGAAAGCTTAAAACTAAAATAGTTCCCAATCGTTGGATTACTAAATTGGGGATTAGTGAATCCGGATAGATTGGTACATACATTGCTTGCTCATTGGGTGAGGATGATTGATCTCATGATCATTTGTGTGGAGACACTAAAGCAAGTATGTAGGTGCTTATTAGAGAATAAGTTCACTGAATGTGGCTCGCTAAGGAATACCTAATGAAGTTTTACTTGCCTGTCAATAGGAATTCTTGTAGTGATAGTAGTACAAGTGATCCTTGGACTTGAGATCATCATAGTATCTTGTGTATGATGAGTTATAATTTGACTTATTCTTTAAGACCCTTAGGGTATATCATAGGGTATGCTTGGGTATAATAAGTTGTATATGGAGATAATGTATGATCAATAAAGAATCTACCACTTCTAGTAAAAGATGAGAAATGTCTATGTGATTCGATAAATGACAACTCGGTAGTCCTTGGTTAAAGCGAATGAAATTAGAAAGGAGTTTCTAATTTGCATTATTTGAGTTGTGCATTTAAGAGTCGAAATACATATAATTAAATAAAATAAGACTTGATGTAAATTCCATGTCTTATATTTAATTGGGACATTGTATGGTGGAAGGATTGAATTGCATGCGGTAACTATTTACTCAAAGGTTCTTTTTTATGATTAATGTTGAAATCTATATTATCTAGAAAGTCGTTGATCGCTAGGGAGGCTTATCCCTATTGTAGAATAAATATTATTTATTTAAATAAATTATTAATTTAATTTATTTATTTAAATAAAATTAGAATTGTTCTAATTGATTTATTCACAATCGGTTTAATATGGAGAACCTAAAGGGTCACACCATAAAAGGAAGAATAATTATTTAAGAAGTTAATGGCATAATCGTAATAATAAGTTAAGTATATTTAATTTAATCTATGGTGATAGAATAAATTAAATTGCTTAATATTTATTATTTAATATTTTAGAAATATTAAATATAAATTAATAAGAGGAGTCTTATTATTATTATTATTTAATTCCTAAAGGAGTTTGAGAATTAATTAATAAAAGTACTCTCGTATATCCTAATAAGATTAGGAGGCCAATTAATTAAAAGAGTTTAATTAATTATTCCTAATAAGATTGGGAGCCTAATTAATTAAAGGAATTTAATTAATTAAAATAAAACCCAATTCCTTAATTGTTAAGGAGGGTTGCCCACATCTATAAATAAGAGGAGTCTTATTATGGGTGAGAATGTTGTTGACTTTTACAACATACATAATTCCAATAGTTGGGAGAGTACGCTCTTTTCTATGAGAGATAGAAAAACTAGGGTTTTGCCAAATACCCATCTTCTTGAATTATTCTTCTTCCTTGGTGGATCACCTCTAGATGCCAAACACTTGGGTGGCTAACGTTGATCAAAGGAAGTAACCAAACTCGGTGGATTCAAGTTGAACGCGAAAGGATTGGAGGTGAACTTGTACTGACGAGGCTTCGAATCTTCAAGAAAGTATGATTCTTGTTCTTCATATCTTTTCGTTTAATTAATAATTGTGCGTATAAAGGGTGATCAAGGGTATATGGTTTGTAAAATTTTAAACTCGATTTTTACGTTTACATTTTACTTTGTGCAATTTGATTGCGTTCATGAATATTACAAACCTAACAAGTGCACGCCACCCATGTTTTTAATTAAAAATATTTATTTTCGAAACTTTAATAATTCATAATAAATAGCCCTTTTATCAGAAAAATACGAATTTTATGTCAATTCCATAGGAAATTAAATTCTCTACAAGTTTGTAGATTTAAGTTTTTCCAAATTCTAAAGAAAAAAATGCCTGAAATCCACATACAGACGATTTTTAATACCTCCATTCCGATAAAATACTGATAAAATACCTCAGCATTAATTCCTTCATTTATATCCACACAAAATAAATATTTTCTATCCAACATTTATATCCATATAAAATAAATATTTCATATATATCAATAATTAATTATTCATAAATAATATTACAGAATCATAATTATGACAACTAGGTCGTTTCTGGGAAAGAGGGGCTTTAGATAAGGATTTCTCTCTTCTTTGTAGCATGATTAGATGACCAAACCCATTTTCTTAGATAGAACTTCCTTAGACATTGCCAATAATGTTATCTAATAATATTATTCAAATAATATGAATTATTGATCTGATAATGGAAATACTGCGCAGTGACAATTATTGAAAAAAAATAATATAAAATATCAACGCATCAATTATTTAATCAATTAAATAAAATATTGAACAGTAATTACTATAATAATTATTGAGTAGTGCCTTCTTACATAAGAATCAATAATCCAACAATACTGTGCAATACCGTGTGCTACTGTGCAACCACACGTATTACTATATTTAATCCACCAGCTATTCCAACAGTGTTAACGGTAACAACTACGTCGTTATTTATAAAAACTCAAACTTATCATTTTCTTCATCCAACCGTTTTCCGTTATAGGGCCCACAAATGGTTGCGCCGTCATACGAATATTCCCCGACAGTAAGAATATTCCACACCCAAACGAATATTCCCCGACAACAATGAATATTTTATAACCACTTGTTTATTTTGAAAAATTTACACATTTCACCCATAACCAAAGCAGTATATCAAATTAACTCCTTATTATTTAAAGATAATGAATAGAAAAAATTCAATTTTATTTATTAAAAAGTTGGGGTCTTACATAACATGCAACTAAAAAAATAATAAAAAATAAAATAAAGGGATAGAAAGATCAAATCTGAGTGCATGGGTTGCCTCCCAAGTAACTGCCTTTGTTTAACGTCTTCGGCTCGACGTCGTGTCTCTCTTCTCAACCGGCATCAAGCAATTCTATAACCTTCATCATCAGTAGATTCAACCTTATTTGTGTATTCCTCTTGGGCTTAGTTCCATCATCCAACAAAATTCGATACTTTTCTGAATATTTTGGTAACGAGTATAAGGCAACCATAGTTTCCTTCAATTCTTGATGCCATTTTATCTCATTTTCCATTTCCATGTCCAAACTGTTGGTGATAGCAACCTTCAAGTTGTCCTTATGCAAATGTTCAAAAGTTTCCTACACTAAGGAGTCAATCACATCAATCTCAAAAACATGATTCACATCACTAGTATATCTCATGGCTTCATAAATATTAAACTGAATCTTTTCCCCTATCAAATTCCATTATCAAGGTCTTATTGTGCACATCAATCAAGGTTCTTGCTATTTTTAGGAATGGTCTTCCTAACAAGATATGGGAAGGGCTTGGTGATGTATCATCAACCATGTCTACAATGTTAAAATCTGCAGGAAAGATTAGTTCATTCACCTACACTAAAACATCCTCAATTAACCCTTGGGGGTAAGTGTTAGTACGATCAACCAATTGAATAATCACACCAGTATTTTTTAAAGGACCTAGATTTAAGGAAGCATAAACAGATAAAGGCATAACATTAATTGAAGCTCCTAAATCTAGCATGGTTTTTTTAAATATGGTGTTTCCTATTTTGCACGGGATTGTAAACATTCTTAGATCTTTACATTTAGGAGGCATTTTTCTTTGAAGAACAGTAGATACATTTTCCCTGACTGTAACTTTTTCATTATTTTGTAATTTCCTTTTATTAGTGCATAATTCTTTTAAAAGCTTAGCATACCGTGGCACTTGTTTAATTGCATCAAATAGAGGGATGTTCATTTCTACTTTCCTAAAAGTTTTCAAAATTTCTTTTTCTTTTTCATCTTTCTTTGAGGTTTTAGAATTTTTGGGAAGAAAGGGAAGAGGAATGTTTTTAAGCTAATTATGAGGGTTAGGTTGTACCTTGGATTTTCTATTTCCTCCTTAGCTACTTCTTCCTCAAACTCTACGGGGGTCGGTGGTGCATCCAACTGTGTTTCATTCCATAAAGTTATGGCACTTGCATTCTCCTTTGGGTTGACTACTGTTTGAGATGGTAATTTTCCTGAGCCTCTAGATTCTAATATCCCCATAGTTGTAGCCAGTTGTCCCACTTGGTTCATTAAATCTTGAACCGAAGCTTTTATCTCTTGCTGGAACTGCTGTGTCTGATTTATGAATTGTTGTGTTTGAACCATGAATTTTTGTGATTTCCCATGAATGCCTTAAACATCTCTTCCATGGATTGCCCACTATTTGCAGGAGCTATTTATCTTGGTTGATACTGAGGTTGGGCCGATGACCCTTATTGTCTGGGCGGGAACATTCCTTATGTTAGTGGCTTGATTTCCTCCATAACTAAGGTTTGGATGATCTCTCCGGCCTGGGTTATATGTGTTTGAATAGGGATCATAATTCTTTGTGGTGCTTGGTAGTTTCCCATGGCATTGACTTGTTGCCAAGTCTTATCATCTTGTAATGTTGGGCATTCATCTGTATTGTGATTGGGTTGTAGACAGATTCCATAAACCTTTGCAACTAGCAGTTGACCTGTAGCTAACTTTCTAACTATAGCAGTTAATTTAGAAATTTGTTGACCATAATCACAAGTGCTTACCTCGTTTACCCTTACTGGTGCATGATTTGTTCTAATGCCATATTGTTGCAAGTTCACTGCCATGTTTGCAATTAAATTCCTTGCAGCCTCTTGGGTCTTGTCAACTAGTGCTCCTCCGCTAACTTCATCTATCATGCTTCTATCCATTGGTATCAACCCTTCGTAGAAATACTGGATCAGGTGTTGTTCATCTATTTGATGTGGTGGACAACTAGAATAAAGCTTTTTGAATCTTTACCAATACTCGTATAGTGTCTCCCCACTGAATTGTCTAATCCCACATATCTCCTTCCTTATGTTAGCTACTCTCAAGGCTAGGAAGTATTTCTCTAGGAACAATTGTTTCATGTCATCCCAATATTGTATCGAACCTGAGGGCAAGTAGTATAGCCAATCCTTTGCCAGATATGGTAGTGAGAAGGGAAGGCTCTAAGCTTGATTTGCTCTTCCGTGATCCCATATGGTCTCATGGTGGAGCACACCACATGAAATTCCTTTAAATGTTTGTAAAGGTCCTCACCTGTAAGGCCACAAAAAGTAGGCAGTAAATGGATTAGTCCGAATTTAATTTCAAATGCAGCATCTAAATTAGGATATTTAATGCACAAAGGTTTCTGATTTAAATTAGGAGTTGCCAACTCCCTGAGAGTTCTGTTTTTATTTGGAACCACTATCTCTTTTTCCTTATCGGATTTAGATTCGGTGGATGATTCATCGGATAATAATTCCAAAGCTAAGTTGAGGCCTGATGATGATGCAGAAGCCTCGTCTATATCTACAGAAGACTGTTGATCTTTAAGTTTTTTCCTCCTTAGCCTCCTTGCAGTTTTCTTAATCTCTAGATAAAAATCTAATATAGTAGCCTGAGAAGATCGAGTCATAAAACAAGAACAAAACAAATAATAGAATAAAAATAAAACGAGAAATTACTCCCCGGCAACGACGCCAAAATTTGGGAGTTATCGTCGATACTCCGAAATTAACCTCGCTTTCACTTCTCAAATTAAAATAATTAGCACAATAGTAAGCAAGGATCGATCCACATAGAGTAAAGTTATTTTAAAATTATTGTACTATTTCAACAGAAAATAAAGATGGGGTTTTTTGAAAATTGTTTGTAAACTAAGAGAACAAGAATTAATGATAAAGTTAACCGAATATGTAAAAACTTCTGTTCTGTCAGTTCAGTTTCACTAAGTACAACAATCAATTAATCAAGTTATTATTATTCTCCCTTCAATGAAATTATTAGCCCTAGATAACAATAAGTTCTGTTGTCTGGAATTCTCCTTAGATTTCACTGTATGAAATAAGCTCTTCACTAGATTCTAACTAGCATACAACCTAGAATAAGCTCTCTAGATTTAATATGATAGAATCATTAAGAAATAGAGAATTAGTCTAATTCAAGCAACAAACACATAAGCTCGATTTGTTTAACTTGTTTTCTAATAATCTTAGCAATACACAAAAGCTTTTCCACAATTAGTATTACCAAGTTGCTACTTATGATGAAGACATATATCAATTACATGTAATACCAATCTTAATCTAGCAGATAATAATGATCAAATAAACTCAATTGGCCATATTAAATCAATTAGATCAATTAGCATTCAATCAATGAAAACAAATTATCAGAAGAAATTTCACACAAGAAGAAATAAATAATAATACTCAATTAATCAATTACTTGTAACAAGGTTCCACCTCCCTTTAGAACTGAATGAAAAGAACTAGCCTGACATGCTCTTGAGTCTGCACTCCAATAGATGATAGTTGATAATTGAATGAATAAAACCCTGACTATCATCCTCTATTTATAGTGCTAGACAAGTCTCTAAATCCTATGAGA
Source organism: Panax quinquefolius (assembly GCA_020205615.1). Classification (NCBI taxonomy): domain Eukaryota; kingdom Viridiplantae; phylum Streptophyta; class Magnoliopsida; order Apiales; family Araliaceae; genus Panax; species Panax quinquefolius. The sequence continues at coordinate 18,533,716 of CM035152.1, forward strand.
AGTAGAAATCCAAATCCTAAAATGTATTACAAATCACACTAATTTACATAAAGAAATAAAATCTAATTTGGAAATAAATCTTAGTCTAAAAGAAATCCTAATTACAATAGAATTGTAAAAACTAATTTTCTAGAATTCGAGAATCAGATTTGAAATTGGAATTAAATCTCACAATTGCTATGTGCTTAAACTTCTTGCCGCGTGAAAATAAGCTGAATCCAAATCCATTTATGATACTAATTGTTGAATACTTAATTTGCTAGGAATTCCGTAAACCTCCTCCAATTTATTTTCAAAATCACGGAACCCCTTCAATTGTACCTAAAATAAAAATATAAAAACAATGAATATATTTAGGCACAAAATAAATACAAAAGATTAAGCATTAAGGGATAAAAATATAATATATTTCATACTCATCAAATTCCCCCATACTTATCTTTTTACATGTCCTCGTGTAATTAAACCAAAAGTTTAATTTTTAGAAAAATTTTATTCAACCATCATGTCAAAAGATTTCAAGGTACAAATCATGACTATCAACACTAAATTTGTAGAAATCTAATCAATGCCTTATTAATCAACTCACAATTACCAACCTTACCATTTCACTAATGAATTTCATTAAACCAAACAATAGCCACATAAGTAACTTTCCCAAAATCTTCATACTTTCTCAACTTAGTTACCATGGAGCAAAAATCGTGCACACTGACTCACAACTAAGAACAAATTTTCCTTGTTTTTCAATTTTTTTCATAGAACCTTCTTTTTAGCACTGATGGATGCACTTTCATACTTTTCTCATATTTTTTCTTTTCTTGACATGTGCAATGTCACCTTTTCTTAGGCTTTTCAGAGTTACCCATGTAGTGAACTTTCCACCAACGACTCTCAAGCCACATGATATTAGAGCTCGGGGTGTAGAGACACCCCTAGGGATTACTTATTCATGTAACAAAGGCCACAAAAGTTGACTAGTCAAGCTGCTTTTATCCATCACACTTTTCAGCGTGAATATCGATGTTTCCCGAAGCTTGGATACCCAGTTATTTCGCACAATGGACATGAAGCAGATTTTTCAATTTTCAATTTTTTTTTCATTCATCATTTTTTTCATATGGTTCTGCAACAACATAAGCAAGTTAAACAGTTCTAAGTTGTAAGACCCCAACTTATTATAAATAAAATTGAATTTCCTCTATTCATTATCTTGAAATAATAAAGAGTTAATTTGATATAATGCTTTGGTTATGGGTGAAATGTGCAAATTTTGCAAAATAAGCAAGTGATTATAAAATATTCATTTTGTCGGGGAATATTCGTATGATGGCACAACCATTTGTGGTCCCCATAACGGAAAATGGTTGGATAAAAAAAATGACAAGTTTGAGTTTTTATAAATAAAGCACGTAATTATTTACAATTAACTTTGTTGGATTACGGTGGTTAAAATACGATGAATACGCGCGTGGTTGCACAATGATGACACGAGATTGCATGATATTTTTGAATTATTGATTCTTACGTAAGAAGACACTACTCAATAATTGTTACGATAATTATTGTTCAATATTTTATTTTATTGATTCAATAATTGTTATTATTTGATATTTTATATTATTGTTGTTTGATAATTGTCATTGCACATTATTTCCTATTATCGATTAATAATTCATATTATTTGAATAATATTATTAGATAGCATTATTGGCAATGTTTAAGAAAGTTCTGTCTAGAAAAGGGGTTTGGTCACCTAATTACGTGCCAATAAGGAGAAATCCTTATCGGAAAGCCCTCTTTCACAGGAGCGACATTTGGTCATTATAATTGTGATTCGTAATATTATTTGTGAATAATTAATTATTGATTTATATGATAAGGAAATATTTATTTTATGTGGATGGATAGGGAAATATTTATTTTGTGTGGATATAAATGAAGGAATTAATGCTGAGGTATTTTATCAGTATTTTGTTGGAATGAAGGTATTAAAAATCATCCGTATGTGGATTTCAGGTATTTTTCGTTTAGAATTTGGAAAAACTTAAAGCTACAAAGTTGTAGAGAATTCGATTTCCTATGGAATGGACATAAAATTCATATTTTCTGATAAAAGGGCTATTTATTATAAATTATTGAAGTTTCTGATTATTATTTAAATGGTAAAACATTTTGGAAATTTATAGAATTGGTGGGCCCCACTTTTGGTTGGTGAGAAATGTGCTGAAATTTATTTTCAAAAGTGGTGGGCATGAATAGTAGCAGGTAAAGCCATCAGGTAGCAGGTTAGTCTATTTTGGCGTTCTAGCATTTTCCTATAAATAGGGTGCTTAGTTAGAAGTTGAAAATCACACCAGAAACAAGTTTTCTCTCTCTCTATATTATCGAGCATATTTTGTGAGTATTTAGATACTTTGAGAGTTGATATTCAGTGCAAATTTCCTTCAGCATCATATTCGATATTCCATTCAGAAATACTGTTCTTTTGAGGTAAGGGATGTTATTTTCTTCGTAAATGATATTATTTCTTTCAATATCATTATACTGAAATATTGATATGAATTTTATTGTGGAATTTCTACCTTTTTATGTCGGGGTTACTATTCACGATACTGTGATTATTCACAAAATCGACAATTATTCATTGAAAAATAAAATTTTCTCTTCTTTGTCCCAGATATCTATTATGGTTACTGTCTTTGATTGTATCCATGTTTTGATCTTCATTCTTGAATTTTACTCCATTATGGTTTATTGTGGAGTATTTTTAAACTTGAATTATCTAAAGTACGAATCTCTAATCTTTGTTCTTTTGGCTCACTGTATTCGTTCTTTAAAATATTTTTCATCATCCTCAGTCCTTAATGGTGATACTTGATGAATATCTTTGGCCTGTAGTGCAAAGATGAATGATTACTTGATGAAAATCTTTGGCCCGTAGTGCAAAGATGAACAGGTGTTGAGATGAACATGACCAATTGGTGATACAAATGAATATCTTTGGCCCGTAAAGCAAAGATGAATATTTGATGCAAGATGTATATTGATTGATGTTACATGGATAAAATATTGATGATGGACTTTTAAATTCATAGATGATAGTAGATTTCATTCTCTACTTAACTCTTTTAATGAATTGTTATTTCCGCTGCGAATATTGATCTAAAACTGGTTGTCCATTATCTGATTTGTTGAAGGCTAACGATAAATTGTTGTTCTTTATCTTAGTCATAATATTCTTTACTGGGCTAGTTGAGCTCACCCTTTTCCTTTTTGTTTCATTTTTCTTCTCAGGAAGCGAGAATATAGCGAGAAGTAGTCGGGGTGTGGAATGATGGTTCTAGATAGTTGTTTAGTAGTCCTCACTATTTTGTAAAATAGTGTATCAATAATTGTAATGAGGACTTTATCTGAGTGTGGATAATGTGTAGAAGATAATATTTGTATTTAAACTCACAGTTTATGTGTTATCGTATTTTGCACGACAATTGTATTAATGAAGTTTTAGTTATTTCTGTACCATGTATTTGGCGACTCAGAATGGGTGATGTATACCTATTTTGAGGGCGTCACATAAGTCATGAAATTAGTTCACATTGACAACTCCACAAATAACTTAGCCAAATAAATATGCTTCTCATATTCAAGTACTCATTTATCACAAATTCAATTCAAATCAATTACTATGGATCATGATTTAGTCTTCATTATTCATTAATAAATTAAGCATCAAATAGATTCTGAAGTTTAGCATCAATTTTCAATCTTTGACTTTAACCTTTTAAACACATAGGCAAATAGAACCATAGAACCCAAGTTTTCAAAAAAAAAAATCAGAAATTTTAAACTTCCCATCAAAATTGGATTATTATTCCTAAATAAAATAAAACTTAAATCTCCCCCACACTCATAAATTGTACACAATGTAAGAAAATCATGCACAGAAGAAAGAACTTCTAGCTAACATGCAACTAAAAAAATAAAATAAAGAGATAGAAAGATCAAATCTGAGTGCTTGGGTTGCCTCCCAAGTAACTTCCCTTGTTTAACGTCTTCGGCTCGACGTCATGTCTCTCTTCTCAACCAGCATCAAGCAATTATATAACCTTCATCATCAGTAGATTCAACCTTCTTTGTGCATTCCTCGTGGACTTAGTTCCGTCATCCAACAAAATTCGATACTTTTCTGAATATTTTGGTAACGAGTGTAAGGCAGCCCAGTTTCCTTCAATTCCTGATGCCATTCTATCTCATTTTCCATGTCCATGTCCAAACTATTGGTGATAGCAACCTCCAAGTTATCCTTATGCAAATGTTCAAAAGTTTTATGCACTAAGGATTCAATCAAATCAATCTCGAAAACATGATTCACATCACTAGGATATCTCATGGCTTCATAAATATTAAACTGAATCTTTTGCCCATTAAATTTCATTGTCAAAGTCCCATTGTGCACATCAATCATGGTTCTTGCTATATTTAGGAATGGTCTTCCTAATAAGATATGGGAAGGGTTTGGTGATGTATCATCCTCCATGTCCACAATGTAAAAATCTGCAGGAAAGATTAGTTCATTCACCTACACTAAAACATCCTCAATTACCCCTCGAGGTTAAGTGTTAGTATGATTAGCCAATTGAATAATCACACTAGTATTTTTCAAAGGACATAGACTTAAGGAAGCATAAACAGATAAAGGCATAACATTAATTGAAGCTCCTAAATCTAGCATGGCTTTTTCAAATCTGGTGTTTTCTATTTTGCACGGGATTGTAAACATTCCTGGATCTTTACATTTAGGAGGTATTTTTCTTTGAAGAACATCATATACATTTTCCCCGACTATGACTTTTTCATTATTTTTTAATTTCCTTTTATTAATGCATAATTCTTTTAAAAACTTAGCATACCGTGGCACTTGTTTAATTGCATCAAATAGAGGGATGTTCACTTCTACTTTCCTAAAAGTTTTCAGAATTTCTTTTTCTTTTTTATCTTTCTTTGAAGTTTTAGAATTTCTGGGAAGAAAGGGAAGAGGAATGTTTTTAAGCTAATTATGAGGGTTAGGTTATACCTTAGATTTTTCTATTTCCTCCTTAACTGATTCCTCCTCAAACTCTATGGGGGTCGGTGGTGTATCCAACTGTGTTCCATTCCGTAAAGTTATGGCACCTGCATTCTCCCATGGGTTGACTATTGTTTGAGATGGTAATTTTCCTGAGCCTCTAAATTCCAATATCCCATAGTTGTAGCCAGTTGTCCCACTTGGTTCCTTAAATCTTGAACCGAAGCTTTTGTCTCTTGTTGGAACTGTTGTGTCTGATTCATGAATTGTTGTGTTTGAGCCAAGAATTATTGTGATTGCCCCATGAATGCCTTAAACATCTTTTCCATGGACTACCCACTATTTACATGAGCTATTTATCTTGGTTGATACTGAGGTTGGACCGGTGGAAACCCTTGTTGTCTGGGCGAGAACATTCCTTGTTTTGGTGGCTTATTTCCTCCACAACTAAGGTTTGGATGATCTCTTCGGCCTTGGTTGTATGTGTTTGAATAGGGATCATAATTATTTTGTGGTGCTTGGTAGTTTCCCATGGCATTGGCTTGTTGCACAGTCTCATCATCTTATAATGTTGGGCATTCATATGTATTGTGATTGGGTTGTAGACAGATTCCACAAACCTTTGCAACTGGCAGTTGACCTGTAGCTAACTGTCTAACCATAGCAGTTAATTTAAAAATTTGTTGACCATAATCTCAAGTGCTTACCTCGCTTACCCTTACTGGTGCATGATTTATTCTAGTGCCATATTGTTGCGAATTCGCTGCCAAGTTTGCAATTAAATTCCTTGCAACCTCTGGGGTCTTGTCAACTAGTGCTCCTCCGCTAGCTTTATCGATCATGCTTTCATCTATCGATACCAACCCTTCGTAGAAATACTGGATCAGGTGTTGTTCATCTATTTGATGTGGTGGACAGTTAGAACAAAGCTTTTTGAATCTTTCCCAATACTCGTATAGTGTCTCCCCACTGAATTGTCTAATCCCACATATCTCCTACCTTATGTTAGCTACTCTCGAGGCTAGGAAGTATTTCTCTACGAAAAATAGTTTCATGTCATCCCAATATTGTATCAAACCTGAGGGCAAATAGTATATCCAATCCTTTGCCAGATCAGCTAGTGGGAAGGGGAAGGCTCTAAGCTTGATTTGCTCTTCCGTGATCTTATGTGGTCTCATGGTGGAGCACACCACATGAAATTCCTTTAAATGTTTGTAGGGGTCCTCACCTGTAAGGCCACGAAAAGTTGGCTGTAAATGGATTAGTCCGGATTTAAGTTCAAATGCAGCATCTAAATTAGGATATTTAATGCACAAAGGTTACTGATTTAAATTAGGAGTTGCCAACTCCCTAAGAGTTCTGTTGTTATTTGGAACCACCATCTCTTGTTCCTTATCGGATTTGGTGGATCATTCGTTGGATAATAATTCCAAAGCTAAGTTGAGGCCTGATGATGATACATAAGCCTCGTCTATATCTACAGAAGACTGTTGATCTTTAAGTTTTTCCTTCCTTAACCTCCTTGCAATTTTCTCAATCTCTGGATCAAAATCTAATATAGTAGCCTAAGAAGATCAAGTCATAAAACATGAACAAAACAAATAATAGAATAAAAATAAAACGAGAAATTACACCTTGGAAATGGCGCCAAAATTTGGGAGCTGTCGTTGATACTCCGAAATTAACCTCGCTTTCACTTCTCAAATTAAAATAATTAGCATAGTAGTAAACAAGGATCGATCCCACAGAGAGTAAAGTTGTTTTAGAATTATTGTACTATTTCAACAGAAAATAAAGATGGGGGTTTTTGAAAATTGTTTTTAAAATAAAAGAACAAGAATTAATGATGAAGTTAACCAAATATGTAAAAACTTCTGTTCTGCAGTTCAGTTTCACCAAGTACAACAATCAATTAATCACGTTATTATTATTTTCCCTTCAATGAAACTATTAGCCCTAGATAACAATAAGTTCAGCTATCCGAAATTCTCCTTAGATTATCATTGTACGAAATAAGCTCTTCACCAAATTCTAACTAGCATACAACCTAGAATAAGCTCTCTAGATTTAATATGATAGAAGCATTAAGAAATAGACAATTAGGCTAATTCAAGCAACAAACACATAAGCTCGATTTGTTTAACTTATTTTCTGATAATCTTAGCACTACACAAAAGCTTTTCCATAATTAGTATTATAAACTTGCTACTTATGATGAAGACATATATCAATTACATGTAATACAAATCTTAATCAAGTAGATGATAATGATCAAATTAACTCAATAGTCCATATTAAAACAATTAGATCAATTAGCATGTAATCAATAAAAACAGATTATCAGAAGAAATTTCACACAAGAAGGAATAAATAATAATACTCAAATAATCAATTACTTGTAACAAGGTTCCACCTCTCTTTAGAACTGAATGAAAAGAACTAGCCTGACATGCTCTTGAGTCTACACTCCAATAGATGATAGTTGATAATTGAATGAATAAAACTCTGACTATCATCCTCTATTTATAGTGCTAGACAAGTCTCTAAATCCTATGATAAGTAGAAATCCAAATCCTAAAAGGAATTACAAATCACACTAATTTCCATAAAGAAATAAAATCTAATTTGAAAATAAATCTTAGTCTAAAAGAAATCCTAATTACAATAGAATTGTAAAAACTAATTTTCTAGAATTCAAAAATCAGATTTGAAATTGGAATTTAATCCAACAATTTCCATGTGCTTAAACTTCTTGTCGCGTGAAAATAAGCTGAATCCAAATCCATTTATGATACTAATTGTTGAATCTTTGATCTGCTAGGAATCCCATAAACCTCCTCCAATTTATTTCTAAAATCACGGAACCCCTTCAACTGTACCTAAAATAAAAATATAAAAACAATGAATATATTTAAGCACAAAATAAATACAAAAGATTAATAATTAAGGGATAAAAACATAATATATTTCATACTCATCAAATTCCTCCACACTTATCTTTTTACACGTCTTCGTGTAAACCAAAAGTTTAATTTTCAGAAAAATTCTATTCAACCATCATGTCAAAAGAATTCAAGGTACAAATCATGACTATAAACACTAAATTTGTAGAAATCTAATCAATGCCTTATTAATCAACTCACAATTACCAACATTACCATTTCACCAATTAATTTCATTAAACTGAACTATAGCCACATAAGTAACTTTCCCAAAATCTTCATACTTACTCAACTTAGTTACCATGGAGCAAAAACCGTGCACACTGATTCACAACTAAGAACAAATTTTTCTTACTTTTCAATTTTTTTCATAGAAACTTCTTTTTAGCATAGATGAAAGTATTTTCATACTTTTCTCATATTTTTTCTTTTCTTGACATATGCAATGTCTCCTTTTCTTAGGCTTTTCAGAGTTACCCATGTAGTGAACTTTCCACCAACGACTCCCAAACTAGATGATCTTAGGGCACAAGGTGTAGAGACACCCCTAGGACTTACTTACTCAAGTAATAAAGGCCATAAAAGTCAACTAGTCAAGCTGCTTTTATCCATTACACTTTTCAGGGTGAATATCGATGCTTCCTGAGGCTTGGATACCCAGTTATTTCGCAGATTTTTCAATCTTTAATTATTATTTTTCATTCATCATTTTTTTCATATGGTTATGCAACAACATAAGCAAGTTAAACAGTTCTAAGTCATGAAATCAGTTCACATAGACAACTCCATAAATAACTTAGCCAAATAAACATGTTTCACATATTCAAGTACTCATGTATCACAAATTCAATTCAAATCAATTACTATGGATCATGGTTTAGTCTTCATCATTCATTAATAAATTAAGCATCAAACAGATTCTGAATTTTAGCATCAATTTTGAATCTTTGACTTTAACGTTTTAAACACATAGGCAAATAGAACCATGGAACCCAAGTTTTCAAAAAAAAATCAGAATTTTTTTAACTTCCCATCAAAATTGGATTATTATTCTTAAATAAAACAAAACTTAAATCTCCCCCCACCCCCCACCCCACACTCAAACCTTACATTGTCCACAATGTAAGTAAATCATACACAGAAGAAAGAACTACTAGCTAACATGCAACTAAAAAAATAATAAAAATTAAAATAAAGGGATAGAAAGATCAAACCTGAGTGCTTAGGGTTGCCTCCCAAGTAACTGCCCTTGTTTAACGTCTTCGGCTCGACGTCATGTCTCTCTTCTCAACCGGCATCAAGCAATTCTATAACCTTCATCATCAGTAGATTCAACCTTCTTTGTGCATTCCTCGTGGGCTTAGTTCCGTTACCCAACAAAATTCGATACTTTTCTGAATATTTTAGTAACGAGTGTAAGGCAGGCACAATTTCCTTCAATTCCTGATGCCATTCTATCTCGTTTTCTATGTCCATGTCCAAACTGTTGGTGATAGCAACCTCCAAGTTGTCCTTATGCAAATGTTCAAAAGTTTCTTGGACTAAGGAATCAATCTCAAAAACATGATTCACATCACTAGGATATCTCATGGCTTCATAAATATTAAATTGAATCTTTTCCCCATCAAATTCCATTGTCAAGGTCCCATTGTGCACATCAATCATGGTTCTTGCTATTTTTAGGAATGGTCTTCCTAACAAGATATGGGAAGGGTTTGGTGATGTATCATCCTCCATGTCCACAATGTAAAACTTTGCAGGAAACAGTAGTTCATTCACCTGCACTAAAACATCCTCAATTACCCCTCGGGGGTAAGTGCTAGTATGATCAGCCAATTGAATAATCACACCAGTATTTTTCAAAAGACCTAGATTTAAGGAAGCATAAACAGATAAAGGCATAACATTAATTGAAGCTCCTAAATCTAGCATAGCTTTTTTAAATCTGGTGTTTTCTATTTTGCACGGGATTGTAAACATTCCTAGATCTTTACATTTAGGAGGCATTTTTCTTTGAAGAACAGCATATACATTTTCCCTGACCATGACTTTTTCATTATTTTGCAATTTCCTTTTATTAGTGCATAATTCTTTTAAAAACTTAGCATACCGTGGCATTTGTTAAATTGTATCAAATAGAGGGATGTTCACTTTTACTTTCCTAAAAGTTTCCAGAATTTCTTTTTCTCTTTCATCTTTCTTTGAGGTTTTAGAATTTCTCGAGGAAAGGGAAGAGAAATGTTTTTAAGCTGATTATGAGGGTTAGGTTGTACCTTGGATTTTTCTATTTCCTCCTTAGTTTCTTCCTCCTCAAACTCTACGGGGGTCGGTGGTGTATCCAACTGTGTTCCATTCTGCAAAGTTATGGCACCTGCATTTTCCCATGGGTTGACTATTGTTTGAGATGGTAATTTTCCTAAGCCTCTAGATTCCAATATCCCCACAATTCTATTAAAATTAGGAGAGTTACTAAGATATATTAATAAATAAATAAAACCTCAATCATATACAGTGTAACCTACTTTGTTCGTCTAAGAAAAAGAAGAGAAGTATGTTGCGAGGCGGTAGAAGAATCAAAAGGGGGAAATTCGTCAAACTCTTGATACTTAATTGGCAAGACCCATTTTGTGACGCCCCCAAAATAGGTATACATCACTCATTTTGAGTCGCGAAATACATGGTACAGAAACAACTACAACTTCATTAATACAATTGTCGTACAATATACGACAACACATAAACTATGAGTTTAAATACAAAATATTGTCTTCTAGACAATATCCACACTCAAATAAGTCATCATTATAATTATTGATACACTATTTTACAAAATAGTGAGGACTACTATAACAACTGCCTTGGAACATCACTCCACACTCGACTACTTCCCGCTATATTCTCGTTTCCTGAGAAGAAAAATGGAACAAAAAAAAAGGTGAGCTCAACTAGCCCAGTAAAGAATATCATGACTAAGATAAATAATTTATCAATAGCTTTCATCAATAATGAATCTGAGATTTAGAACATATGGTAGATGATAAAACTTTTCAACCATAGTTGCAGCGGAACGAGCAATTCATTAGAAGAGTCAAATAGACTATAAAGTCTATTATCTTCTCCATGTTAAAAGTACACCAACAATGTTTTATCCCTATAACATTAATCAACATTTCATGTCCACAATCATGTAAATAACCCATAATCTTAATGGTGGTTCTAAATTCCTCTTTGCACCGAGGACGAAGATAATTTTCATCACCTGTCTTTACCTGAAACATCAAAGATCATTGTTATACCAAATCACAGTTCTTGTTCATAATCATACTAATAAATTCATCTTTGCACTACAGGCCAAAGATATTCATCAACAGTTCATCTTTGCACTACAGGCCAAAGATATTCAACAACAGATCATCTTTGCACTACGGGCCAAAGAAATTAATATCTCAAAGAAATATATAATCATTTCAGAATTTATATAAACAATAATTATAACCATGTTGATCAATTCACATTTGCACTTAAGCTAAAGATATTCAATTATAAATTCAATGGTCATGATCATACCAATCAACAATTCATCTTCAGACCATCGCCAAAGAGAACCCATAATCACGATCATACCAATAATCTACCCATCTTTACACTCAAGTGAAAGAGAAATTTCATCACCAGGATTATAAAAATGTTATATATGATAATAAAAATAATATGATCAAAATATGGATTTAATTTGAAGAGTAAAATTCATAAATCAACAATAATTTGGTCAGAAAAAGAAACCAATTTTTTGTGAATAGTATCCCGTGAATAGTAACCCGTGAATAGTAACTCATGAATAGTAACTCGTGAATAGTATCCCGTATTCATACATAGTACCGTATACGTAAATAGTGCCGTATACGTGAATAATAACCCCGACACGAAAAAGTAAAAATTCATAATAAAATTCATACCAATATTTCGGTATAATGATATTGAAAGAAATAATATCATTTACAAAAAAATAACATCCCTTACCTCAAAAGAATAAGACTACATTTGGAATATCGGATATAATCAAGAAAACTTGCAATCAGATATAGAACACTCAAAGTATCTAAATACTCACAAAAATACGCTCGATAATTTAAAGAGAGAAAACTTCAAATTCTGGTGTGATTTTTAATTCTAACCTAAGCAACCTATTTATAGGAAAATGTTTAGAACACCAAAGCCGAAAATTTAAGAAAATAATATTATTTATAAAAAAATCATACGCACACTTTGAAATCTGAATTCAGAATTTACAAATGCAAGTGGGGCCCACTAACATGAAAAATAAGTTTTTATCATTTATTGTAGCGAAATAAATTCAGACCCAATATTCCGGAACTTCAATAATTCATAATAAATAGCCCTTTTATCAGAAAATTTTGAATCTTATGTCCATTCCATAGAAAATTTAATTTTCTACAACTTTATAGAATTAGTTTTTTTCAAATTCCAAACATAAACCAAAATCCACATACGGACGATTTTGCAGGCTATAATCAAATTTCAGTTAAAAATGGGGCCCACCAACATGTTTAACATATTTTTAGCATTTATTGTAACAAAAATACTCTTCCTCCTCATTTATTCATATATCGCATATTTATTGTAAAAATATCACCGTTATTATATTATTATATTATCGCATTATACATTTATAAGGTAATATAATAATATATTTGAATGAATTATTTTATCAAAAAAGATAAAATGTCAATTTTTAACAATTGTCATTTTTCTAAAAATTCCTCCATTTATATCCACACAAAATAAATATTTTTCTTATTATATAAATCGATAATTAATTATTCACAAATAATATTACGAGAATCATGATAATGACAACAAGTCGATTTCCAGGAAAGAGGGGCTTTTCGATAAGAATTTCTCCTTCATCGAGCGTATGATTAAATAACCTAACCCCTTTCCTCGACGAATTTTTCTAGATATTGTCAATAATGTTATCTAATAATATTATTCAATAATATGAATTATTGGTTTGATAATGTAAAATACTATGCAGTGATAATTATTGAAACAATAATAATATAAAATAATGTGCAATACCGTGTGCTACTATACAACAACGCGTATTACTTTTTTTTAACCACCAGGTATTTCAATAGTATTAACGGTAACAACTACGCCGTTATTTATAAAAAAAATCATAATTGTCGTTTTCTTCATCTGACCATTTTCCGTTATGGGGCCCACAAAAGGCTACGTCGTCGTACAAATATTCCCTACGCAATGAAGAATATTTCACGATCGTAGAATATTCTCGACAACAATGAATATTTTATAACCACTTGCTTATTTTGTAAACTTTACATATATCACCCTTAACTTTAACTTTTTATCAATTTAACCATTTACTAAATAATAATTATAAAAAAATTAAATACTTTTATTTCATAAAATCTGAGGTCTTACACATTTAATAAGTTATTGCAATTATTTTTTTTAACTGTTAGATATATTGTAAGACCCCAACTTTTTATGAATAAGATTTAATTTTTTTATATATATATTTTTCCACATAGTAAGGTGTTGATTTAATAAATGTTATAGTTATAGGTGATATGTGCAAATTATACAAAGTAAACAGTTGTCAAAAAATATTAGTTTAGTTGGGAAATATTCTTTTTGTCGGAGAATATTCGTACGACGGTGCAATCATTGGTGGACCACATAATGGAATAACTGTCGAATATAGAAAGCGACATAAATAACCTTTTTATAAAATAACGAAAAAACTTTTACCGTTAACTGTTGAAATACCCAAATGATAAAAATACGAGAATACACATTGTTGCATGAAGATACTACAGATTCTACAATATCTCTGATTATTGATTCTTACGTAAGAAATCACTCAATAATTTCTACAGTAAAAATTGCACAGTCTTTCATATTATTGATGCAATAAATGCTACAATGATAATTGAATAGTATTTTATATTATTAATTCAATAATTGTCATGACATAGTAACTCATATTATTGAAATAATATTATTGAGTAGCATTATCGGCAATATATAGAAAATTATGTCGAGGAAAGGGGTTAGGTTATCTAATTGCGCGCCAGTAAAGAGAAATTCTTATCGAAAAGCCCCTCTTTCCTAGGAATGACCTGGTTGTCAATATTATGAGCTTATAATATTAATTGTGAATAATTATTATATGGTAAATATTGGTTCAATTTTATAAATGGAGGAATTTAACATGAGATATTTGTTGAAAGTTTTGGCATATTTTTCTGTGGAATTATAACTATCTCCTCCGATAAAATATTTATTCAAATATATTATTATAATATATTGTTTAAATAGTAATATTATAATAATATATAATTTCCTGCCATAAGAATAGATGGGGTGAAGGTTAACAATTTGAATTGGAATTCTTTCCGTGTACTTCTTATTTTCCAAATTTGCTGGCTAAAAGTTTTCCTGCATAGTTTTTTTTCTTTCTTCTTTTTTCAATTGGTGGGTGGTAAGACTTCCTGCAAATCATTGTTGTTTTCCAAATTAGAGGTCCCTCAACAATTGGAAAATGAGAGTTAGGCAAAGAAAAAAATTAGGCAGATAAAAGTTAGGGAGGTTTATTTATTTTTTTCCCTCCGTGCTACACTATAAAAGGGGAGGTAACTTTCATCCTAAGCACACCAAAAAATACAAGTGTTCTTACTTCAATATTCTGATTATTTCTTTTGAATATAAGAATACTTTGAGTGTAGCTTATAGTGCACTTTTTTTTAGGATAATATCTGTTATATCAGTCAGATCTAGTTTTCTACTAAGGTAAAGTATGTTATTTTGTTTAAATACTCGTAAGGAATATCATTTTCTCTCATACTTCATATTATGTAAGTGATATTATTTCATTTCATATCCCTAAATTTACAATTACTATTACAAGTATTGCTTCTATAATTTCTGAAATGATTAGAAATTCTTTGAGGTTTGCTCTTCATCTAATATCATTTCACTGGAATATTGGTCTAAACTTTCTTATTAAATTTTAATCTTTTTATTTTGGGGTACTATTCATCTATGGTACTATTCATACCGAAGTATTATACATCTGGGGTACTATTCATCTGGGGTACAAACGAATATCTTTGGCCCGTAGTGAATAATAATTTGTTGGTTTGAAATAATTATTAATTGGTGTTATGGGGATAAAATATTAATGATGAACTTTTAAATCATAGAAGATAGTAGACATCATACTCTACTTGACTCTTCTAATAGTTTGTTATTTCCGCTGCAGTTATTGATCTTAAACTTGTTGTCCATTATATTTTATCTGATTTATCATTGTTAAAGGCTAAAGATAATTTATTTTTTATTATCTTAGTCATAATATTCTTTACTGGGCTAGTTGAGCTCACCCGTTTTCTTTTTGTTCCATTGTTCTTCTCAGGAAATGAAAGTGTAGTTGGGAGTAGTCGGGGAGTGGAGCAATGGTCCGAGATAGTTACAATAGAAGTCTTCAATATGTTGTGAAATAGTGTGATAATAACTGTAATGAAGACTTAATTTGAGTTTGGATATTGTCGTATTATGTACGATGCAATATTTGTATTCAAACTCACAGTATGTGTGGTCGTATTTTGAACGACAGTTTAATAATTGTAAATAGGGAAGTTTGTGTTAGAATTTTGTAGTATATATTTGGCGACTTAAAATGGGTTGTATAGACCTATTTTTGGGGGCGTCACATCTATCATGGAAAAGGTTTAGTGAAATGGATAATTTTAATTTGCAACAGGAGGCGGACATGTATATACATGAACTAGAAAATCACCTTTGGCCATTAATAAATTATATATATATATATATATATATGTGATGCATTGGTTGTTTATGCATAAAATATCAGGATATTTTTTGATGATTATTTAATTGGTCTAAAATAGATATCAAATTACTTTTGGGAATTTATGGGATTTGGCTAGTATGCGCTAAACTCAATCCACGTATAATGTTGATATAATTTCTGACTTATTCCTTGTTTCTCGGATTGATGTTCACAGTAATTTATAACCCTAAATATACAAGTTAGAATGAATGAACAAATTATTTTAAAATAATAAATAAAATTAATAATAATAATAATAATAATACGAGTTCGTAAAAGGGTTAAAAATGAAAAGAATATTTTTACAAGCGTACTTATATTAATTATTATTTTGTTTAATTAGATCGGACGAGGGAAGTTTAAAGAGTTATATTTGGAATTATAATTTTTGGGTATTACGTTACTTAATCCAGGTATAGATTATGTACTCTTTCAGTGATATGCTTGTTACATTTGATTTGTTTGTTTTGTTATTCGTTTTGAGATTGGTTATTGTTCTCACGATTATTCCTTGTCAAATTCATTGTGATAGTTTTGTTTTGGCGTTGATATTAGAACTCATATTTGTACTCTTTAGACTAGTGTATCATGTCTAAATTTTATTTTGATATTTGTAGTGATGTACATGTTAATATATATTTTGGAGACTTTGTGTGGATGATTCAATTCAGTTAACATGTACATATTAGAACCCATTTATGTTAATATTGTGTCGCATGTGTTGTGACATAGTATTTTTGTTAGAATACCGTAGGGTATACCTGAGTTATAACCACATGTGGGGGTACACAGGTATGTCTTCTTGGCACCGAGGCATGACACCTTCCGTGGTGGTGTGATTAGTCCACGGCGTCACCATTTTGTGCTCCGGTGGGAGTTGGCCATTTGGTGATTTTTTGTGGGAGGCATATGGGTCGACCCTATTTTTTTGTTTTATTCTGTGGATTGGCGATGTTTGTATCAAACACGCCTTTTCGATTTTACATACATTTGGATTCGTCAGTCCAATGTGTGTGACTTGCCTATGTGACATTATTTGACTT
The DNA here is from genome assembly GCA_020205615.1 of Panax quinquefolius. Taxonomy (NCBI): domain Eukaryota; kingdom Viridiplantae; phylum Streptophyta; class Magnoliopsida; order Apiales; family Araliaceae; genus Panax; species Panax quinquefolius. Next base: position 18,550,669 of record CM035152.1, read on the forward strand.
GCCTTTGTGGCAAGGTATATTTCTATTTTGTTTTGAGCTCGGTATAAAATAGCACCTAACCATTTGATTCAGCCTACTATTTTATTGTGTTAGTTTTGTTCATTTCATTTTAGTTCATTAAATTGAGTTAGTTATTTTAGTTCATTATTCTTGTATTCTATACCTGTACTGGACATTTGGCTCATGCTGTGTTTTTCTTCCGGCAGGTAATCAAGGGGATCAAGGTCAAGTGTGATGAGAGCTCCCTTCATTCCAATGGTTTAGAAATATTTTGTTTAGGCTTGATATATCAGTTTATTTGGAGTTGTAATAATTACCTTAGATTGTGGTTTAAGCCAGTGTGGCATTTGTTATGGTTTGTCTTATGACATTATTTGGTTATGAAACCATTCTTTTGTGGCATATAGCTTTCATTTCATTTTTTTATGTCTTATGTGTAACTTCTCATTCTATTTCGGAAAGGGGGTGTTAAAGAGTTGGTATCAAAGCCAGGTTCTTTCTTGAAGAAAACCTATTTAAGTTTGACATGTGAGTTATGGGTAGACTTCTGGGTTAGGTTTTTGTTCTGTTTGATTTTCTTTTAAGCTATCATACTAGCTATATTCGAATTTGTCTCTAATATGATTTTTTTTATATTCGTGATCTCTTTCTTAGATGACTCGTAGATCTGCTAGATTGGCTGGGAGGCGAGGTAAAAATAAGGGAAGAGGTGAGGGTCAGCTCAATAAGCAACCTAATGATCAGATTAATGCTCAATTGGCTACCTTAGTGAATCAGGCTTTACCACAGTTGGTGGCACAGGTTGTATAGACAATGCAGCCGCCGCCAGAAATTCCTGAACAGGGGAACCCGAGAAATAATGGTCCACAGACAAATAAAGAGGAAGGGAATGCAGATGGTCTTAATCAGCTGGGGGTTCCGATGTATGTATGGTTGGAGAGGTTTCATAAGCAAAAACCACAGTCATTCAGTTCAACTCCGACTCCAATTGATACAGAGAATTGGATTGCTCATTTAGAGAAGATCTTTAATGTATTGGGGTTCTCGGATAATCATAGAGTGTTCCTTGTTGCTTACAAGCTGAAAGGGTATGCACAGAGGTGGTGGAATGCGATGAAAGTGACAAAGGGTGATGGTTGTTGAGACACTTCGTTGGGCGAAGTTTTGTGAGGTATTTTATCAACAGTACTTCTTAGTTGTCTATAAAGAGGCATATGCTAGAGAGTATTTGTCTATTCGGAAGAAAGATGATGAGTCCATCACGGATTTCATGACGAGGTTCACCAGGTTGGTAGGCTTTACGAGAACCTTTGCAAGGAGGAGCAGAGCAGAAAAGTTCAAGTGAGGGATTCATTATAGGTATCGGCAGCATTTCATTAACACAAAGTTTGCAGATGTGTCAGTAGTGGCCAATGCAGCCAAGAATATTGAGATGGAGCAACAGGAATTTCGGTCTTCTAAACCGGAGGGGAGTCAAAAAAGGGGCATAGATGACCAGCAGGGTCAAACTTTAGGTCAGCATGGGAGAAATCAAGGTGGTCAGTGGAACAGAAATCGTGGTAGCCAGCAGGGGCAATGACGTGATCAGAATCAAAGTAGGGGTTATCAGCAGTTGCCTCAGAAAGGGTAAAATCGTCAACTTCAGTTACTTTGGCATGGTCAGCATGGTCAGAATCATCAACAATGGTATAATCGTCAGCAAGGGCAAAATTAGGGTCGTTATCCGGGACCAACTAGTGGGGGTAACCCAAATATTATTCTGATAGCTTATGTGCTACTTGTGGGGCTAATCTTCCGGGGAGACAGTGTCATAGAGTTATCGGTGTATGTTTCTTATATGGACAGATGGGTCATATGGCTAGAGATTGTACTGGGCCAAGTGTTAATGGTGCAGGTGGTGATAATGATGGCAATGGAGGTCAACGTCAAGGTGGTTGAGTGTTATCCTTTACATATAACCAGGCGGTAGGTGCGCCAGGTACTATTTCTGGCACTCTCTTAGTTGGCAGTCATGAGGCTTCTATTTTGTTTGATACAGGTTATACTATTCCGTTGTTACATAGTCTTTTGTTCGGCACCTGGGTGTGCCATCTCAGTCCTTAGATTCTGTGATGTCTATTGCTACCCCGATATGGACCTCTGTTGTGATTTTTAATTTATATCGAGGGTGTCCAATCAGTTTTGGAGATAAGATTCGTAGGGCAAATCTTCTTCCAATGTGTATGCAAGATTTCAATATTATTATTGGGATGGACTGGTTGGATAAGCATCTGGCCACTATCTATTATCAGGTAAAAAAAGTCATATTTGGAGATGTACAGTCTCCAGAATTCGTGTTTCAAGGTTCACAACCGAGTAGAGTGGTGAAGTTGATTTCAACTTTGAAGGTTAGGAAGTTAGTGGCAAAGGGTTATGAGGGGTATTTGGCATTTGTGAAGGATACCACTATGGGTGAGTCTCGTATTGAGGATGTTCAAGTTGTTCATGACTTTTTTGATGTGTTTCTTGAGGAGTTGTCAGGGTTGCCATCGCAACGAGAATTAGAAGTTTGTTATTGAGCTTGTTCCTGGTGTGGAGTCTATCTCTAAGGCGTTGTATAGGATGGCACCATATTGGAGTTGCGAGGAGTTGAAGGGCGATTCAGCAGGAGTTGTTAGATGGTGTGATTGTGATTGGTAGAGTGTTTTCGTTATGGGGTGCTTCGGTCTTGTTTGTGAACAAGAAAGATGGGTATATGAGGCTGTGCATAGACTACACAAAGTTGAATAAGATTACCATCAGAAATTGCTTTCCACTACCGAGGATTGATGACTTGTTTGACCAACTTCAGGGGGCAAGGTATTTTTCGAAGATAGACTTAAGATCGGGTTATCATCAGTTGAGGGTGAGGAATCAGCTTTTCGTACTCGATATGGGCATTACGAGTTTCTGGTGATACCATTTGGGTTGACTAACGCTTTGGCAGTGTTTATGGATTTGATGAATCGGGTATTTAGGGAGTATTTGTACCAATTTGTTATTGTCTTTATTAATTACATTTTGGTTTACTCCGAGTCTAAGGAAGAGCATGAAGATCATCTTTGCACAGTGTTGGGGATTTTAGAGAAAGATAGATTGTATGCTAAATTCTCTAAATGCTAGTTTTGGTTGGATTAGGTTGCATTTTTGGGCTACGTTGTTTCTGCCGAAGGCATTAAGGTGGATCCTGCGAAGGTTAAGGCTATCACTAAATGGCCGAGACCTACTACGATGACGAAGATTAAGAGTTTCTTGGGTTTAGCCGAGACCTACTATGGTACTATAGGAGATTTGTGGAAGGATTCTCTTTGCTTGTTTTACCTTTGACTCAGTTGATGAGAAAGGGCACGAAGTTTGTGTGGAATGAGGAGCGTGAGAATAGTTTCGAGAAGTTGAAGAAACATCTTATGATAACTCCAATACTTACATTGACGTCGGGGACGGGAGGTTATCAGATTTATAGTGATGCTTCTAAGAAAGGCTTGGGGTATGTTTTGATGCAACACAGTAAGGCGATTGCTTATGCTTCTAGACAGTTTAAACTTTACGACGTGAATTATCCCACTCATGATTTAGAGTTGGCAGCAGTGATCTTTGCCTTAAAGATTTAGAAGCACTATTTGTATGGAGAGAATTGTGATATCTTCATTGATCACAAAAGTCTTAAGTATATTTTCACTCAAAAGAAGCTCAACATGAGGCAGAGGCGTTGGTTGGAGCTTCTAAAATATTATGATGTGAGAATTCAGTATCACCTAGGGAAGGCGAATGTAGTTGCAGATGCTCTTAGCTGAAAGAGTTCAGGAAGTGTAGCATCTCTTATTACACAACCTCAACTTATTTCGGATATGGAGCGACTAGAGTTGGAGTTATATGTGAAATGTTCATTTGGACTTTTGGCGGGTATGAGAGTGTAGTCCTCTCTTATCTTACGGGTAAAAGAAGCTCAAAAGGAAGATGGGGGAATTGTGGGGTATGATGCAAAATTTGGAGGAGGGCAAGCAAACCGAGTTTCGTATTGATGACCACGGTGTGATTTGGTTGGGTGAGCGATTGTGTGTACCATCGGATCCAAACATTCGCAAGGAGGTGTTAGCTGAGGCTTATAGTTTGCCATTTTTTATTCATCCAGGTTCTACAAAGATTTACAGAGATTTGAAGAAGAATTTTTGGTGGAATGGGATAAAGCGAGATTTTGCAGAATATGTAGGAAAGTGCTTCACTTGTCAATAAGTGAAGATAGAACATCAACGAGCTAGCGGTTTGCTGCAACAGTTAGAAATTTTAGTTTGGAAATGGGAGGATATCATGATGGATTTTATGACTAGTTTGCGAAGACTTTCAGGAAGAATGATGTCATTTATGTAGCGGTGGACCGGTTGACCAAATCGGCACACTTCTTGGCTATCCATGAGGGTTACTCGGTAGATAGGTTGGCACAGATCTTTCAGCAGGAGATTGTTAGACTTCATGTGTAAGACCCTGAATTTTATGAAATGAAGGTATTCAATTTTCTTATAATTATTATGTTATTTAGTAAATGGTTAAATTGATAAAGGTTAAAGTTAAGGGTGATATTTGAAATTTTTGCAAAGTATACAAGTTGTTATAAAATATTCGATTGGTCAAGGAATATTCGTTTTAACAGGGAATATTCGTACGACGGCAAAATCATTGGTGGACCCCACAACGGAGGTATTGTCGTAGTTAGAAAATGACAGAAATATTTTTTATAAAAACAACGGCGAAAGTGTTACCGTTAAAACTGTTGAACTACCCAGTAGTAAAAGTACAATAATACGCGTGGTTGCATAGTAGCACACGATATTGATTATTGATGCTTACGTAAGAAGTCACTCAGTTATACTCAATTATTGTTGCATCATATCTCTCATATTATTGATTCAATTATTGTCACAGTATCATCTGTATAATATGTTATATTATTAAATCAATAATTGAGGCGACAAAGTTATTCATATTATTATTTGCAATATTGACAATGTCAGAAGTTACGAGGAGGAGAGGTTAGATAATCTAATTGCGCGCTTGATAGGGAAAATTCTTATCGGAAAGTCCCTCTTTCACAGGAACGACTGTTTGTTAAATATTGAGAGTTATAATATTAATGATGAATAAGTTCGTGTTGATTAAAGATGAAATTGATAGTTCCATTGTGTGGGATTTATTAGTATTAGTGGAAATCAACATATATTTGGATAATAATTGATGTCGGAGGTTATATTGACCAATCGAGTAATTCAATTGGGATAAATGAGCAATTAATTGTTATTAATTCACATGCTTATAACTATGTGTTCACATGTGTGTACTATTGATTCACATGATTTACTATTAGGGGAGTTGGTGCAAGATTGATAATACTTGCATGACTAAATTAAAAATGGAGGTATAGATGAAGGTACTATATTATAATTAATTTTTTTCACATGATTATACTATTGAGTCATATGAATGAACTATTAATTCACATGATTTACTATTAGGGGAGGTGGTGCAAGTTTGATAATACTTGCAGGACTAAATTAAAAATAAAGAAAAAGAGGAAGGTATTATACTGTAATATTTTGAGCCCCAAAACGTGCAATTATCGAAACTATATTTTCTTATAAATAGAAACTCATTCTTCCTTCATTTCTCACCAATTCACTAAGTCTCACAAAAGCAATTATTATATAGAGAAATTATAGAGAAAAAGAAGAAGAGAAGTCTGCTACCTCACTATTCTAGTATCCAGTTTTCTTCTAAGGTAAGGGGTATTATTTCTTTCGTATTCATGAAGAGAGTTATTTATTTCAATACTCGTAAAACTTGTTATTCCATTATTTATTATTCTGTTGGAATAACCTGTCTGTGTGGACTACCGCATGCATGGTGAATTCTTTTGTTATTCCATTCTTTATTATTACATTGGAATAACACATGCGTAATGGACTACCTCATGCTCGGTGAATTCTTTTGTTATTCCATTCTTTATTATTCTCATTGGAATAACTTTGTCTACGCTGGACTACCGCATGCATGGTGAATTATTTTGTTATTTCATTCTTCATTATGCTGTTGGAATAAACTGTCTACACGGACTACCGCATGCATGGTGAATTCTTCTGTTATTCCATTCTTTATTATTCTGTTGGAATAACCTGTCTACTGGGACTACCGCATGCATGGTGAATGGCCCTTCGTATTCATTCCTTATTAAATTGTGGAAATGATCTGTCTACGTAGATTACCGCATGGCGGGTGAAAATCCATTTGCAATTTCATATATTCTATTATACTCATTTGGTTAAAGTTTTGGCTTCTATACTCCATGAAATTAGTAGAATATCATTGATATTTGCGCTCCATCCAGTATCTTTTCATGGAAATATTATTCTGAGCTTTCTTTATAATTATTGATCTTTTCATGACGGAATACTATTCATGAGTTACTATTTACAGGTTACTATTCACTCGGTTACTATTCACTCAAATATTATTCACTCGGGTATTCGGGGCACTTTTTATGCCGGAGTACTATTCATGAGTTACTATTCATGGGTTACTATTCACCCAATTACTACTCACCCGAATATTATTCACTCGAGTATTTGGGGCACTTTTCATGTCGGGGTACTATTTACGAGGTACTATTCCCGAAGTACTATTCACAGAGTACTATTCACGGGGTACTATTTACCCGAAAAATATATTTCTTTTCTGTCCAAATTATTTTTGGTACATGAATATTATTCTTGAATTTTACTCCACAAAGCAGTATCATGTTGACAATTTGAACGTTATTCAATTCTGGATAAATTAAATTATAAATCTTTAAAATTTATCCTTGAACTTGTTTATTGAATTATTATGTCATTGTCATCATCCTCATGCTTATATTGTGATGAAAGTCATCTTTGGCTTACGTGCATAGATGGACTTGGTATGATTATGACCAGAGATTATTCGATATAATCAGAACCGTAATGTAACGAAGGATGTGGTAAAAGTCCTCATTAACCTGTAGTTCATTGATGGAAAGTTGTTGGTATAATTATGACCAAGGAATATTCGGTATAATCATGACCATTGATGATTACATGAATATCCTTGGTCGTGGTGCAGGGATGATTCGATTTTATTTATTAAGCTGAGTCTCAGCGATAAAGTTGAAGAAAAACTTTTTAAATCATAGAATATAGTAGATTTTATGCTCTACTTGACTCTTCTAATGGATTACTTATTTCGCTGCAGTTGTTGATCTAAAACTTGTTGTCCATTATAGTTTATCAGTTGTTATACTTTTGAAGGCTAAGGATAATTTATTCTGCATTATCTTAGTCATAATATTTCTTACTGGGCTAGTTGAGTTCACCCTTTCTTTCACTGTTCTCTTCAGGAAATGAGAATATAAATTTGGGACGAAGCCTGGGGATGAAAGTAGTATGCACACAAGCCAATCATGTTTGATGATAAAGCATATACTTTGTAACAATCTTATTCATTTATTAATAAAAAGTATTAATTTATTAAAGGCTTTTAATTATCTACATGATGTTGTTTTATAATATGTGATAAACCCATAGTTTTAAGCAATGCTTTTAGAATAATGATGATGATCATTCTAATGAGATCTAAATTCTTGAAAGCTTAAAACTAAAATAGTTCCCAATCATTGGATTACTAAATTAGGGATTAGTGAATCCAGGATAGATTGGTACATACGTTGCTTGTTAGATATCACTTCATTTGATTTGCTTAACATATTGAAAAATGTTGAGAGTCACTTTCCAACCAAGAAAGATCAAGTCTTCTTGGTAGGGGCCAAAGGATCTTCCGAAAAGAAGAATTATTCAAAGAAGGTAAATAGAAAGGCAAAAAAACAAAGGATAATAAGAACAAAAGCGACACTTGAATAGCAAAGGAGTTTGCTTCCTCTCGCAATAAGCTTTGGACTTTGGAAAGAAAGCTATGAGAAGCATCTTGCAGAGGCTAACCAAAGAAGCTTAGTGAAGTTTCGACATAATAAAATTTGTTCATGATTTAAAATTAAATTTTCTTTAAGTCGAGGTTCTACTTGGGTATTGGATACCAACTTTGGTTATCATAAATATAGATTTATGAAAGGACCAAAGAAGTAGAAAGCTAAACAAATATAAGTAATCCTATGTGTGGGAAATGAAGCAAAGGTTGCAACATTAGCCATAGAAACTTATAGTTTAGCATCGCTACCGCAAATCTATTAAGTCGATAAGTTGTTATTGTATTCCAGTTCTCGTTGAAAACATTATTTCCATTTTATTGTTGGACAATGAAATCTTTAGTATTATAATTAAGAACAGGTTGTTGTTCTATTTATAATAATAATGTTTTGTATAGAATCGAATATTACTTAATAAATTTTGTATACTTGACTTACATGAAAATAATTTTGCATATTGAACAAATTAGTATAAGAAAAGGAGATGATCATTCAAAGAGTTGAATGTGTGTATTTCTTTGAAATACAAGTGTGAATTATTTGAAAGGTTCAAAGAATTCAAAAGTGAAACAAATTTGCAAAGTATTAAGACTCTTTGATTAGATCGAGGAATAAATACTTGTGCAATAAGTTTCTAGATCATCTCAAATGGTTTTCTCATAATGGACGCCTCCAGATACTAATAATTGATTGATGTATCCGAAAGGAAAAATCATAACTTGTTGGACATGGTGCGGTCCATAATGATTTTACTGACATTCCAAAGATTCTTCAGGGTCGTGTCCTAGAAATGGTCGTATATCTACGGAAAAAGGTAACCTCAAAATCCGACCCCAAGACTCCATAAAAGTTATGGATGGGGAGGATTCCTAATCTTAAGTATGTTAAGATAAGGGGTTGTCAACTTATGTGAAAAGGTTTCAAAGGATAATCTTGGGACAAGATTTGACAAGTGTCGATTTGTAGGACATCCTAAAGTAAGTTTAGGGTATATGTTCTATAATCCCGCTTAGAAAAGGTGTTTATTATGAAACACACGCCTTCTAAGATAAATGTGTTTATCATTGAAGGGGCTAGTGGGAGGATAATAGATCTTGAAGAGTTCAAGAACCACAAAAAACACTATAAGTCAAATAAGAGGAACCTATAGATAACTCTATTGTACCACAACCTAATCGTAAATCTGAATAGTACCAGAAGATACCTAGAGGTATGGATTCATCATAGATGATGATGATGAGGTACACATCATAGAAGATGATGATCCGAGTTACATTCGATGAGGTAAGACTTGAGTGTGTACAAAAGGGTCGATTGGGAGCGTCGTGAAATTTCTAGTATTATATGTTGATATACTACGGATGAGAAATTACATACCAATGCTACAATCAGTAAAGATAAAGTTGTCTAAACATTCCTCCATGAATGGTTTGGGAAGAGTATCTTAATTGGGGATAAAATCTATATAAATAGATTTAAGAGGATGCTCGACTTAATCCAAGGAACGTATATTCATTTGATGCTAAAGTCGTTTAGCATGTCAAACTCCAAGAGATGTCTCATGTCGATGAGCTATGGAGTGTATCTCTTAATAGTCCCCATGGACTCTCTCGAAAAGAGAGGTCGCATGAGTGACAATCATACATGCAATGAAATGTACGAGACCGATGTTGATCGGTCATATTATGGAGAAGTTCACTATGAGTCGGTGAAAACATCTTAAAGTGCTTAAGGCACTAAGGATGTGATCATATTCATGGTGGATCCGAATTAAAACTAGAGGGCTTAACAGGACTCAAGTTTTCGTATGCACCAAGACTACAACGAGAAAAATCCACTTTTAAGGTAAAAGCGTTATCTTGATCGGTGGTGCGTTGAATTGGAAAGGTTCCAAACAAAGAAAGAGTTCTTTGGTTTAGTGATAAAGACAAAGTATATAGCTATAAATGAAGTCGCAAGTTGATTGTTTGGATTAAAAGTTCATTACTGTAACTAGGAATAGTTCTAAGTCTCATCTTGGATCTAAACATGTGTTGTGGCAAATTGAAAGTAGTATGCACACAAGCCAATCATGTTTGATGATAAAGCATATACTTTGTAACAATCTTATTCATTTATTAATAAAAAGTATTAATTTATTAAAGGCTTTTAATTATCTACATGATGTTGTTTTATAATATGTGATAAACCCATAGTTTTAAGCAATGCTTTTAGAATAATGATGATGATCATTCTAATGAGATCTAAATTTTAGAAAGCTTAAAACTAAAATAGTTCCCAATCATTGGATTACTAAATTGGGGATTAGTGAATCCCGGATAGATTGGTACATACGTTGCTTGCTCATTGGATGAGGATGATTGATCTCATGATCATTTGTGTGGAGACACTAAAGCAAGTATGTAGGTGCTTATTAGAGAATAAGTTCATCGAACGTGGCTCGCTAAGGAATACCTAATGGAGTTTTTTATTTCGTCAATAGAATTTCAGTAATGATAGTAAGACAAGTAATCCTTGGACTTGAGATCATCATAGTATCTTGTGTATGATGAGTTATACTTTGACTTATTCCTTAAGACCCTAGGGTATATCAAAGGGTATGCTTGGGTATAATAAGTTATACATGGAGATAATGTATGATCAATAAAGAATCTACCACTTCTAATAAAAGAAGAGAAATGTCCTATGTGATTCGATAAATGACAACCCAAAGAGTCCTGGGTTGTTAAGGCGTAATGAAATTAGAAAGGAGTTTCTAATTTGCATTATTTGGAGTTGTGCATTTAAGGATCGAAATACATATAATTAAATAAAATAAGACTTGACAAAGAATTCCATGTCTTATATTTAATTGGGACATTATATGGTGGAAGGATTGAATTGCAGACAGAACTATTTACTCAAAGGTTCTTTTATGATTAATGTTGAAATCTATATTATCCGGAAAGTCGTTGATCGCTAGGGAGGCTTATCCCTATGTAGAATAAATATTATTTATTTAAATAAATTAATTATTTAATTTATTTATTTAAATAAGATTAGAATTGTTCTAATTGATTTATTCACAACCGGCTTAATATGGAGAACCTAAAGGGTCACACCATAAAAGGAAGAATAATTATTTAAGAAGTTAATGGCATAATCGTAATAATATATAAGTTATGTATATTTAATTTAATCTATGGTGATAGAATAAATTAAATAGCTTAATATTTATTATTTAATATTTTAGAAATATTAAATATAAATTAATAAGAGGAGTCTTATTAATATTATTACAATTATTATTATTTTAATTTCTAAAAGAGTTTAGGAATTAATTTAATATAAGTACTCTCATTTATTCCTAATAGGATTAGGAGGAAAATTAGTTAAAGGAGTTTAATTAATTATCCCTAATAAGATTAGGGAGCTTAATTAATTAAAAGAATTTAATTAATTAAATAAAACCCAATTCCTTAATTGTTAAGGTGGGTTGCCCACATCTATAAATAAGAGGAGTCTTATTATGGGTGGTATGGGTTGTTGACTTTTTAACAAAGTACGTAATAATTCCAAGTTGTTGGTAGTACGCCTTTTCTATAGAGATAGAAAACTAGGGTTAGCCATAACACCCATCTTCTTGAATTTTCTTCTTCCTGGTGGATCACCTCAGAGGCCAAACATTTGAGTGGCTAACGTTGATCAAAGGAAGGAACCAAACCCGTGGATTCAAGATTGAACGCTTAAAAGGATTTGGAGGTGAACTTGACGAGGAAGCTCGATCTTCAAGGGTATGATTTATTCTTTATCTTTTTCGCTTAATTAATAATTATGCATAAAGGATGATCCGGGTATATGGTTTGTAAAAATTTTAAACTCGATTTTTACACGCTTCGCATTATTTATGCAATTTGATTCGCGTTATGAATATTACAAACCTAAAAAGTGCATCATCGAGCCAAACCTTTATGCGAATTATTAATTGTTTTAATTTGATATGTATATTGATATGTGTTTAAAAAAATTTTTGGGCATAATTTTATCAGATAAAATTTAAAAAAAAAAAAAAAAAAAAAAAAAATCGTTGAAATAAAAAAAAAAAATGCAACAGGAAATTATATATATGATATATTTACAAGGGTACATTTGAAATTATGTAAATATAACATATAAAGTGGAGGTGGTTTGATTTTTTTTTTTTTGCATAAAGTATTACGTTTTTTTACAAAAAAAAGGGTCATGCAAATTTATTTCAAGGCATCAATATTGAAATCAATGAAAATCAAGATATAAAATTTTCATTACCATTATTATATATATATATATATATATATATATATATATATATATATATATATATATATATAGTAATATTTATATATATAGTATATATATATATATTTTAATAATTTTATCATTAAAATAAAAGTTTATTTTAATTTTAAAATAAAGGTTTATTTTAATATTGAAATAAAAAGTTTATTTTAATTTAAAATTGAATATTATATATATATATATATATATATAATTATTTTAATTTTAAAATAAAAGTTTATTTTAATTTTAAAATAAAAGGTTTATTTTAATCTTAAAATAAAATGGTTTATTTTAATTTTAAAATTAAATTTCATGCTTAACTAATTAGAGTTGGAATTGGATTCCATAATAACTAATTGGAGTTGAAATTGGATTTTATTTTTCCTTAAATAAAGGAGTTTATTTAGATATGAAATAAGATTTCATATTATTCAAAATAAAAGAGTTTATTTGTGAATAGGAAAGAGAATCCAGTGTTTCCTTAAATAAAGGAGTTTATTTAGATATGAAATAAGATTTCATATTATTCAAAATAAAAGAGTTTATTTGTGAATAGGAAATATAATCCGTGTTTCCTTTAATATTTTTTTTTTCATGGAATTGGATTCATAATTAATTAAAATAAAAGAGTTTATTTTAATTAGAGATTTTTTTTTTTACATGGAATTGGATTCCATAATTAATTAAAATAAAGGAGTTTATTTTGATTAAAAATTTTGATTAAAATAAAATAGTTTATTTTATTCAAAATTGGATAAATTAAAATAAAATAGTTTTATTTTGATTTAAATTTGGATTAAAATAAAGGAGTTTATTTTGATTCAAAATTAGATTTTATACTAACTAAATTTGCCCATTAAATGATATCAATATATATATTAAATGTTTATTATTCATAAGATGAATGTTATTTATTGATGCATATGGTGATGTGTATGATAATAAATGGGATTGATTATGGACTATCGACCAATGTGATTGGATTTTATTTTAGTTGGATGCATGAATGTATGGGTTTTATTAAATGGGGTCTGCAGACTCGCCTTCTCTAATTTTTCTTAATGTAAATTCTATCTCCTCCTATGTACTTCCCCTCGATCACGATCAAGGTTTCTATTTATTTTAAAATAGTTTTGTAATAGGAATATTTAGAATTAATTTTGAAGAATTAGAGATCAAGGACAAGGAGCGCTTGAAGACCCGCTTTGTAATGGAGCCCAAGTTTAAATGTAATAGTTATATTTAAATATTTATTTCGCACCCCTGGGAGTTTGACCTTTTGGTTCACTTGGTGGCTCTAGTGAACCAAACTAGAATAAAAGTCCATAATCAATCCGTGTAGAATATAGTATTCTATATGTGCATGCTTATATATATATATATATTATATATTATGCAAACATGCTTCGCATGTTCATTAATACGACGCGATATTTTATATATATATATATGTATGCCGCTTAAACAAGATGAGACAAATTAATAACAAACCCTCAAATTTTTATATTAAGTCCTAAGCGCTCAAAGATATTTGGAATATCGAACGTCGCTTTTTCTAGCATGATAAAATTAATAGAGTATTAAATATTTAATATTAGTTTGTTGTGTCACCACAAGGCAAGTATTAAGTATTTAAGATGTTAATTTATCACATTTGATGCTTATAAAGAAAATTGAACAATATTGTTTTTTTGTCAGGTCACCACAAGGATGATATTTTTCTTTTTGAAATATACGGAGTGCTAGGGTCGACTTAACTTGGATAATTTTGATTCTGGATGTGCCACCACTGATCAAAATAATCTAAGAGGCAAAATACAAGGAGTTGCATAGTTGATGTAATTGACAAAAGTTGTCTACCTATTTATTTATATATAATTTGTTGTGTCACCACAAGGCTATATACATTTGAAATGGGATCCTTATTCTCACTAGCAAATCTTTAATTAGATTTTGCCTTAACTATATAAGTGAGGGTAATATAGTTTGAAGAAAATAGTGGGAGATACCAATTTAAAACAAGACCTAATTTATTTTGGTAATTAATAAAAGAATGTATGTTAAAATGTTGTTAATTACAAATTCATTTACGTAATTTTACAATGTCTAAAATTACTATCATCGCAAGCATATTAGATGCTAAATTAATCGGACCAAATTAAACGGATTGGTTAAGGAATTTGAGAATAGTTCTCATAGTCGAAAAGCTATCTTATGTCCTTAATACGCCTATCCTCGCAATGGTTGCGCATAATGCCTCCGAGGAAGAGATTGCTACTTTTAGAAAGTGGCAAGATGATGCACAATTGCTCAACGCATCATGCTCGCATCCACGAGTAACGAGCTTCAGCCACAAGATGAAACTATGGATGCTCCTACTATATTCCCGCACATCAAGTAGTTGATGGTGAGGAAAGTAGGACCGATAGATATCGATATCTAAGGAGCTCTTCCGATCTAGAACGGACATGATGACACTATAAGACAGATAAAAGTTCTTAACATAATCAATTTGATTGATCAATTAGACAACTGGTTTTGTCATGGATGGAGAGTTGAGCCAAGATTTGATCTTGCACTCACTCCGGACTCTTTTTAATTGTTGTGAATTTTTCATATGAACAAGCTAGATATCGCCTTTCACGATTTGCTTAACATATTGAAAAATGTTGAGAGTCACTTTCCAACCAAGAAAGATCAAGTCTTACCGGTAGGGGCCAAAGGATCTTCTCAAAAGAAGAACGATTCAAAGAAGGTAAATAGAAAGGCAAAAACAAAGGATAATAAGAACAAAATCGACACGGATAGCAAAGGAGTTTGCTTCCACCGCAATAAGCCCGACATCGGAAAGAAATCTGAGAAGCATCTTGCAGAGGCTAACCAAAGAAGCTTAGTGAAGTTTTGATATAAATACGCTTTTGTTCATGATTTAAAATAAATTTTCTTTAAGTCAAGGTTCTACTTGGGTATGGATACCGACTTTGGTTATCATAAATATAGATTTATGAAAGGACCAAAATAAGTAGAAAGCTAAACAAATATAAGTAATCCTATGTGGGAAATGAAGCAAAGGTTGCAACATTAGCCATAGAAACTTATAGTTTAAGATCGCTTACGGCAAATCTATTAAGTCAATAAGTTGTTATTGTATTCCAGTTCTTGTTAAAAATATTATTTCCATTTTATTGTTGGACAATGAAATCTTTGGTATTATAATTAAGAACAATTGTTGTTCTATTTATAATAATAATGTTTTGTATAGAACTCGAATATTACTTAATAAATTTTGTATACTGACTTACATGAAAATAATTTTGCATATTGAACAAATTAGTATAAGAAAAGGAGATGATCATTCAAAGAGTTGAATGTGTGTATTTGCTGAAATACAAGTGTGAATTATTTGAAAGGTTCAAAGAATTCAAAAGTGAAACAAATTTGCAAAGTATTAAGACTCTTTGATTAGATCAAGGAATAAATACTTGTGCAATAAGTTTCTAGATCATCTCAAATGGTTTTCTCACAATGGACGCCTCCAGATACGCAATAATTGATTGATGTATCTGAAAGGAAAAATCATAACTTGTTGGACATGGTACGGTCCATAATGATTTTACCGACATTCCAAAGATCTTCAGGGGTCATGTCCTAGAAATGGTCGACATTATCTAAAAAAGGTAACCTCAAAATCCGACCCCAAGACTCCATAAAAGTTATGGATGTGGAGGATTCCTAATCTTAAGTATGTTAAGATAAGGGTTGTCCAACTTATGTGAAAAGGTTTCAAAGGATAAGCTTGGGACAAGATTTGACAAGTGTCGATTTGTGGGACATCCTAAAGTAAGTTTAGGTATATGTTCTATAATCCTACTTAGCAAAAGGTGTTTGTTATGAAAACACGCCTTCTAAGATAAAGGTGTTTATCATTCAAGGGGCTAGTGGGAGGATAATAGATCTTCAAGAGTTCAAGAACCACAAAACACTATAAGTCAAATAAGAGGAACCTATAGATAGACCTATTGTACCACAACCTAATCGTAAATCGAATAGTATCAAGATACCTAGGAGGTATGGATTCATCATAGATGATGATGATGAGGTACACATCATGTAGAAGATGATGATCCAGTTACATTCGATGAGGTAAGAGTTTCTAGTGTGTACAAAGGGTCATGTGGGAGCGTCGTGAAATTTCTAGTATTATATGTTGATATACTACGGATGAGGAAATTACATACCAATGCTACAATCAAGAAGATAAAGTTGTCTAAACATTCCTCCATGAATGGTTTGGGAAGAGTATCTTAATTGGGGATAAAATCTATATAGATAGATTTAAGAGGATGCTCGACTTAACCCAAGGAACGATATTCATTTGATGCTAAAGTCGTTTAGCATGGCAAACTCCAAGAGATGTCTCATGTCGATGAGCTATGGAGTGTATCTCTCTTAATAGTCCCCATGCACTCGAAAAGAGAGGTCGCATGAGTGACAATCATGTATGCAATGAAATATACGAGACCCGATGTCGATCGGTCATATTATGGAGAAGTTCACTATGAGTCGCTGAAAACATCTTAAAGTGCTTAACCCAAGCACTAAGGATGTGATCATATTCATGGTGGGTCCGAATTAAAACTAGAGGGCTTAACAGACTCAAGTTTTTCGCATGTACTCAAGACGATGAAAAATCCACTTTAAGGTAAAAGCGTTATCTCGAACACAAGTGGTGCAAAGTTGAATTGAAAGGTTCCAAACAAAGAAAGAGTTGCCGGTTTAGTGATAAAGACAAAGTATATAGCTATAAATGAAGTCGCAAGTTGATTGTTTGGATTAAAAGTTCATTACGTAACTAGGAATAGTTCCTAAGTCTCATCTTGGATCTAAACATGTGTTGTGGCAATTTCATTTGATTATTAGAATCATTGAAAGATGGAAATCACTATAGAGATAGTGGACTCTCAGAACAACATTACATATCCATTAACTAAAGCTTATCCAACAAAGCAGGATAATCGCCACTTAGAGAAGAAGAGTATGAGATACCATGACGATGGCTTTTAGTGCAAGTGGGAGATTGAAAGTAGATGCACACAAGCCAATCATGTTTGATGATAAAGCATATACTTTGTAACAATCTTATTCATTTATTAATAAAAAGTATTAATTTATTAAAGGCTTTTAATTATCTACATGATGTCGTTTTTATAATATGTGATAAACCCATAGTTTTAAGCAATGCTTTTAGAATAATGATGATGATCATTCTAATGAGATCTAAATTCTTAGAAAGCTTAAAACTAAAATAGTTCCCAATCATTGGATTACTAAATCGGGGATTAGTGAATCCGGATAGATTGGTACATACGTTGCTTGCTTCATCGATGAGGATGATTGATCTCATGATCATTTGTGTGGAGACACTAAAGCAAGTATGTAGGTGCTTATTAGAGAATAAGTTCATCGAACGTGGCTCGCTAAGGAATACCTAATGGAGTTTTATTTTCCTCGTCAATAGAATTCTCAGAGTGATAGTAAGACAAGTAATCCTTGACTTGAGATCATCATAGTATCTTGTGTATGATGAGTTATACTTTGACTTATTCCTTAAGACCCTTAGGTATATCAAAGGGTATGCTTGGGTATAATAAGTTATACATGGAGATAATGTATGATCAATAAAGAATCTACCACTTCTAATAAAAGAAGAGAAATGTCCTATGTGATTCGATAAATGACAACCCAAAGAGTCCTGGTTAAGGCGTAATGAAATTAGAAAGGAGTTTCTAATTTGCATTATTTGAGTCAGGCATTTAAGGATCGAAATACATATAATTAAATAAAATAAGACTCGACAAGAATTCCACGCCTTATATTTAATTGGGACATCAGATGGTGGAAGGATTGAATTGCATTTAAGAACTATTTACTCAAAGGTTCTTTTATGATTAATGTTGAAATCTATATTATCCGGAAAGTCGTTGATCGCTAGGAGGCTTATCCCTATCAGTAGAATAAATATTATTTATTTAAATAAATTAATTGTTTAATTTATTTATTTAAATAAGATTAGAATTGTTCTAATTGATTTATTCACAACCGGCTTAATATGGAGAACCTAAAGGGTCACACCATAAAAGGAAGAATAATTATTTAAGAAGTTAATGGCATAATCGTAATAATATGTTATGTATATTTAATTTAATCTATGGTGATAGAATAAATTAAATAATTTTAATATTTATTATTTAATATTTTAGAAATATTAAATATAAATTAATAAGAGGAGTCTTATTAATATTATTACAATTATTATTATTTTAATTTCTAAAAGAGTTTAGGAATTAATTTAATATAAGTACTCTCATTTATTCCTAATAGGATTAGGAGGAAAATTAGTTAAAGGAGTTTAATTAATTATCCCTAATAAGATTAGGGAGCTTAATTAATTAAAAGAATTTAATTATTAAATAAAACCCAATTCCTTAATTGTTAAGGTGGGTTGCCCACATCTATAAATAAGAGGAGTCTTATTATGGGTGGTATGGGTTGTTGATTTTAACAACATAACGTAATAATTCCAATTTGTTGGAGAGTACGCCTTTTCTATGAGATAGAAAAACTAGGGTTTAGCCAAACACCCATCTTCTTGAATTTTCTTCTTCCTTGGTGGATCACCCTAGAGGCCAAACATTGGGTGGCTAACGCCGATCAAAGGAAGGAACCAAACCCCGTGGATTCAAGTTGAACGCTAAAAGATTTGGAGGTGAACTTGTACCGAGGAAGCTCGATCTTCAAGGGTATGATTTTATTCTTTATCTTTTCGCTTAATTAATAATTATGCATAAAGGTGATCCCGTATATGGTTTGTAAAAATTTTAAACTCGATTTTACACGCTCGCATTATTTATGCAATTTGATCATTGTATTAATAATATTACAAACCTAATAAAGGGCATCGTGAGCCAAACCTTTATGCTAATTATTAATTATTTTAATTTGATATGTATATTGATATGTGTTTAGAAAAAAAAATTTTGGGCATCAATAATTTTTTATAAAAAAAAAAAAAAAAAAAAAAAAAAAAAAAATTTTTTTTTTTCAATTTTTTTATAAAAAGAAATTATATATATATATATATTAATATAAATACAAAATAATAGTAATATATCATGCAGATAATTGAAGTGGTTTGATTTTTTTTTTTATATAAAAAATATATCAGAATTTTTTTTTTACATATAGGTATGCAAAAATTTTTCAAAATGATTCATATAATAATAAATCAATGAAAATCATATATATAATATTTATATATATATATATATATATATAATATATATATATATATATATATATATATATATATATATATATATATATATATATATATATATATATATAATATATATATTAATAATTTATATATTAAAATATAAGTTTATTTTAATTTAAAATAAAAGGTTTATTTTATATATGAAATAAAGAGTTTATTTTAATAATTGAATATTATATATATATATATATATAATTTTTTATAATTAAAATAAAAGTTTATTTTAATTAAAATAAAAGTTTATTTTAATTTTAAAATAAAAGGTTTATTTTAATTTTAAAATAAAATTTCATGCTATTTTAATTTTAAAATTAGAATTTCATGCTAACTAATTAGAGTTGAAATTGGAATCGATTCCTTAAATAACTAATTGGAGTTGAAATTGGATTTTATTTTCCTTAAATAAAGGAGTTTATTTAGATATGAAATAAGATTTCATATTATTCAAAATAAAAGAGTTTATTTTGTGAATGTGAAAAGAAAGAATCCATAATTTCCTTAAATAAAGGAGTTTATTTAGATATGAAATAAGATTTCATATTATTCAAAAAATAAAGGAGTTTATTTTGAATAGGAAAATAATCCGTGTTTCCTTTAATAAATGGAATCGATTCCATAATTAATTAAAATAAAAGAGTTTATTTTAATTAAAGATTTTTTTTTTTTTACATGGAATCGATTCCATAATTAATTAAAATAAAGGAGTTTATTTTGATTAAAGATTTTGATTAAAATAAAATAGTTTATTTTATTCAAAATTGGATAAATTAAAATAAAATAGTTTTATTTTGATTTAAATTTGGATTAAAATAAAGGAGTTTATTTTGATTCAAAATTAGATTTTATACTAACTAAATTTGCCCATTAAATGATATCAATATATATATTAAATGTTTATTATTCATAAGATGAATGTTATTTATCGATGCATATATGATGATGTGTATGATAATAAATGGGATTGATTATGGACTATCGACCAATGTGATTGGATTTTATTTTAGTTGGATGCATGAATGTAATGGGTTTTATTAAATGGGGTCTCACAGACTCGCCTTCTCTAATTTTTCTTAATGTAAATTCTATCTCCTCCTATGTATTTCCCTCGATCACGATCAAGGTTTCTATTTATTTTAAATAGTTTTGTAATAGGAATAGTTAGAATTAATTTTGAAGAATTAGAGATCAAGGAGCAAGGAGCGCTTGAAGACCCGTTTGTAATGGAGCCCAAGTTTAAATGTAATAGTTATATTTAAATATTATTTTCGCACCCCTAGAGTTCAATTTTGGTTCACTTGGTGGCTCTAGTGAACCAAACTAGAATAAAAGTCCATAATCAATCCGCAGTAGAATATAGTATTCTATATGTGCATGCTATATATATATATATTATATATTATGCAAACATGCTTCAGATGTTCATTAATATGACGCGTATTTTATATATATATATGCAATGCATGCGCTTAAACAAGATGAGACAAATTAATAACAAACCCCTCAATTTTTTTTTATATTAAGTCCTAAGCGCTCAAAGATATTTGGAATATCGAACGCTTTCTTTCTAGCATGATAAAATTAATAGAGTATTAAATATTTAATATGAGTTTGTTGTGTCACCACAAGGCAAGTATTAAGTATTTAAGATGTTAATTTATCACATTTGATGCTTATAAAGAAAATTGAACAATATTGTTTTGTTGTGTCACCACAAGGATGATATTTTTTTTTTTGAATATATGGAGTGCTAGGTTGGATTTAACTTGGATAATTTTGATTCTGGATGTGCCACCACTGATCAAAATAATCTAAGAGGCAAAAGAAAAGGAGTCAGATAGTTGATGTAATCGACAAAAGTTGTCTACCTATTTATTTATATATAGTTTGTTGTGTCACCACAAGGCTATATACATTTGAAATGGGATCCTTATTCTCACTAGCAAATCTTTAATTAGATTTTATTTAACTATATAAGTGAGGGTAATATAGTTTGAAGAAAATAGTGGGAGATACCAATTTAAAACAAGACCTAATTTATTTTGGTAATTAATAAAAGAATGTATGTTAAAATGTTGTTAATTACAAATTCATTTACGTAATTTTACAATGTCTAAAATTACTATCATCATGGAAGCATATTAGATGCTAAATTAATCGCATCAATTAAATGGATTGGTTAAGGAATTTGAGAATAGTTCTCATAGTCGAAAAGCTATCTTATGTCCTTAATACGCCTATCCTCGCAAGAATGGTTGCGCATAATGCCTCCGAGGAAGAGATTGCTACTTTTAGAAAGTGGCAAGATGATGCATATTGGCTCAACGCATCATGCTCAGATCCACGAGTAACGAGCTTCAAACACAAGATGAAACTATGGATGCTCCTACTATATTCCCGCACATCAAGTAGTTGATGGTGAGGAAAGTAGGACCGATAGATATCGATATCTAAGGAGCTCTTCCGATCTAGAATGGCCAATGACACTATAAAGATGCATAAAAAGTTCTTAACATAATCAATTTGATTGATCAATTAGACAACCGGTTTTGTCATGGATGGAGAGTTGAGCCAAGATTTGATCTTGCACTCACTCCCGGACTCCTTTCACAATTGTTGTGAATTTTCATATGAACAAGTTAGATATATCACTCACCGATTTGCTTAACATATTGAAAAAATGAGAGTCACTTTCCAACCAAGAAAGATCAAGTCTTATCGGTAGGGGCCAAAAGATCTTCCTCAAAAGAAGAACGATTCAAAGAAGGTAAATAGAAAGGCAAAACAAAGGATAATAAGAACAAAATCGACACGGATGAAAGCAAAGGAGTTTGCTTCCACCGCAATAAGCCCGACATCGGAAAGAAATCATGAGAAGCATCTTGCAGAGGCTAACCAAAGAAGCTTAGTGAAGTTTCTACATAAATACAAATTTGTTCATGATTTAAAAATAAATTTTCTTTAAGTCAAGGTTCTACTGGGTATTGGATACCGACTTTGGTTATCATAAATATAGATTACATGAAGGACCAAGGTAAGTAGAAAGCTAAACAAATATAAGTAATCCTATGTGTGGGAAATGAAGCAAAGGTTGCATGACATTAGCCATAGAAACTTATAGTTTTAGCAATGCCTACGGCAAATCTATTAAGTCAATAAGTTGTTATCAGTATTCCAGTTCTCGTTAAAAATATTATTTCCATTTTATTGTTGGACAATGAAATCTTTGGTATTATAATTAAGAACAATTGTTGTTCTATTTATAATAATAATGTTTTGTATAGAATCGAATATTACTTAATAAATTTTGTATACTGACTTACATGAAAATAATTTTGCATATTGAACAAATTAGTATAAGAAAAGGAGATGATCATTCAAAGAGTTGAATGTGTGTATTTGTCGAATACAACAAGTGAATTATTTGAAAGGTTCAAAGAATTCAAAAGTGAAACAAATTGGCAAAGTATTAAGATTCTTTGATTAGATCAAGGAATAAATACTTGTGCAATAAGTTTCTAGATCATCTCAAATGGTTTTTTCATAATGGGACATCCCGACACGCAATAATTGATTGATGTATCCGAAAGGAAAAATCATAACTTGTTGGACATGGTGCGGTCCATAATGATTTTACCGACATTCCAAAGATCCTTCAGGATCATGTCCTAGAAATGGTCAGATATTCATTTAAAAAGGTAACCTCAAAATCCAAATTTCAAGACTCCATAAAAGTTATGGATGTGGAGGATTCCTAATCTTAAGTATGTTAAGATAAGGGGTTGTCCAACTTATGTGAAAAGGTTTCAAAGGATAAGTTTGGGACAAGATTTGACAAGTGTCGATTTGTGGGACATCCTAAAGTAAGTTTAGGTATATGTTCTATAATCCTACTTAGCAAAAGGTGTTTATTATGAAACACGCCTTCTAAGATAAAGGTGTTTATCATTCAAGGGCTAGTGGGAGGATAATAGATCTTCAAGAGTTCAAGAACCACAAAACACTATAAGTCAAATAAGAGGAACCTATAGATGTAACCTATTGTACCACAACCTAATCAGAATCGAATAGTATCAAGATACCTAGAGGTATGGATTCATCATAGATGATGATGATGATGAGGTACACATCATACATAAGATGATGATCCAGAGTTACATTCGATGAGGTCAAAAGAGTTCTAGTGTTGATGAGTACAAAAGGGTCAAAATAAGAGAACCGTGAAATTTCTAGTATTATATTCCTAGTATTATATGTTGATATACTACTTGATAAGGAATTACATACCAATGCTACAATCAAGAAAGATAAAGTTGTCTAAACATTCCTCCATGAATGATTTGGGAAGAGTATCTTAATTGGGGATAAAATCTATATAGATAGATTTAAGAGGATGCTCGACTTAACCCAAGGAACGATATTCATTTGATGCTAAAGTCGCTTAGCATGGCAAACTCCAAGAGATGTCTCATGTCGATGAGCTATGGAGTGTATCTCTTAATAGTCCCCACAGACACTCTCGAAAAGAGAGGTCGCATGAGTGACAATCATGTATGCAATGAAATGTACGAGACCGATGTCGATCACCATATTATGGAGAAGTTCACTATGAGTCGCTGAAAACATCTTAAAGTGCTTAACCCAAGACTAAGGATGTGATCATATTCATGGTGGGTCTAAATTAAAACTAGAGGGCTTAATGTGACTCAAGTTTTTCGTATGTACTCAAGACGACGTAAAAATCCACTTTAAGGTAAAAGTTGTTATCTCGAACAAAGGCAGCAGTTGAATCGAAAGGTTCCAAACAAAGAAAGAGTTGTTGGTTTAGTGATAAAGACAAAGTATATAGCTATAAATGAAGTCGCAAGTTGATTGTTTGGATTAAAAGTTCATTACGTAACTAGAATAGTTCCTAAGTCTCATCTTCGATCTAAACATGTGTCAGGGCAATTTCATTTGATTATTAGAATCATTGAAAGATGGGAAATCACTATAGAGATAGTGGACTCAAGAACAACATTACATATCCATTAACTAAAGCTTATCCAATGCCAGGATAATCGCCACTTAGAGAAGAAGAGTATGAGATACCACGACGATTGGCTTTTAGTGCAAGTGGGAGATTGAAAGTAGTATGCACACAAGCCAATCATGTTTGATGATAAAGCATATACTTTGTAATAATCTTATTCATTTATTAATAAAAAGTATTAATTTATTAAAGGCTTTTAATTATCTACATGATGTCGTTTTATAATATGTGATAAACCCATAGTTTTAAGCAATGCTTTTAGAATAATGATGATGATCATTCTAATGAGATCTAAATTTTAGAAAGCTTAAAACTAAAATAGTTCCCAATCATTGGATTACTAAATTGGGGATTAGTGAATCCGGATAGATTGGTACATACGCTGTTTGCTCATTGGATGAGGATGATTGATCTCACGATCATTTGTGTGGAGACACTAAAGCAAGTATGTAGGTGCTTATTAGAGAATAAGTTCACCGAACGTGGCTCGCTAAGGAATACCTAATGGAGTTTTATTTACTCGTCAATAGGAATTCTCAGAGTGATAGTAGTACAAGTAATCCTTGGACTTGAGATCATCATAAGATCTCGTGTATGATGAGTTATACTTTGACTTATTCCTTAAGACCCTTAGGTATATCAAAGGGTATGCTTGGGTATAATAAGTTATATATGGAGATAATGTATGATCAATAAAGAATCTACCACTTTAATAAAAGAAGAGAAATGTCCTATGTGATTCGATAAATGACAACCCAAAGAGTCCTGGTTAAGGCGTAATGAAATTAGAAAGGAGTTTCTAATTTGCATTATTTGGAGTCAGGCATTTAAGGATCGAAATACATATAATTAAATAAAATAAGACTTGACAAAGAATTCCATGTCTTATATTTAATTGGGACATCAGATGGTGGAAGGATTGAATCAGACGCAGAACTATTTACTCAAAGGTTCTTTTATGATTAATGTTGAAATCTATATTATCCGGAAAGTCGTTGATCGCTAGGAGGCTTATCCCTATCAGAATAAATATTATTTATTTAAATAAATTAATTGTTTAATTTATTTATTTAAATAAGATTAGAATTGTTCTAATTGATTTATTCACAACCGGCTTAATATGGAGAACCTAAAGGGTCACACACCATAAAAGGAAGAATAATTATTTAAGAAGTTAATGGCATAATCGTAATAATATGTTATGTATATTTAATTTAATCTATGGTGATAGAATAAATTAAATAGCTTAATATTTATTATTTAATATTTTAGAAATATTAAATATAAATTAATAAGAGGAGTCTTATTAATATTATTACAATTATTATTATTTTAATTTCTAAAAGAGTTTAGGAATTAATTTAATATAAGTATTCTCATTTATTCCTAATAGGATTAGAAGGAAAATTAGTTAAAGGAGTTTAATTAATTATCCCTAATAAGATTAGGGAGCTTAATTAATTAAAAGAATTTAATTAATTAAATAAAACCCAATTCCTTAATTGTTAAGGTGGGTTGCTCACATCTATAAATAAGAGGAGTCTTATTATGGGTGGTATGGGTTGTTGATTTTAACAACATACGTAATAATTCCAATTTGTTGAGAGTACGCCTTTTCTATATAGAGATAGAAAACTAGGGTTTAGCCAACCACCCATCTTCTTGAATTTTCTTCTTCTTCGTGGATCACCTCTAGAGGCCAAACATTTGGGTGGCTAACGCCGATCAAAGGAAGGAACCAAACCCGAAAGGATGGATTCAAGTTGAACGCGAAAGGATTCGAGGTGAACTTCAGGATGACCGAGGAAGCTCGATCTTCAAGGGTATGATTTTATTTGATTATATTTTCGCTTAATTAATAATTGATGGTCCGCATAAAGGTGATCCGGTATATGGTTTGTAAAATTTTTAAACTCGATTTTACACGCTTCCATTAAAGAAGTTTGCAATTTGATCATGTATTCATGCACTCAAGATGGGTGATGTATAATATTACAAACCTAAATACCTAGGATAATGTGCAACAGGAAGACAATAATCCTCAAGTAAACAATAACACCAATGAAATGATGAACGATGGGATGTTCAGAGGCTTTATGTAATTCATGCAACATCAGGCGAGAGAGACTCTTGTTCAAAATGCAGGTGGAAACAATGGCAACCCACGGTTGGTCACTACTAAGCAGTTCAAGGTGCTGGGACCACCGGAGTTTTTGGGAGAGCCAAAACCACTTAAGGCGGAGACGTGGATAAAGAAGATCACCAAGATATTTGATATCTTGGGATGCTCCGAGGAGCAAAAGGTTCCCTTCGCCACCTTTATGTTACGTGAAGAGGCAGATTATTGGTGGGAATCTGTAAAGCGTACCCAGCCTGACGCACTCAAGATGTCTTGGGAGAAGTTCCAAGAGCTGTTCAACGACAAGTACTTTCTCGAAAGTATTCGTCAAATGAAGGAGGTAGAGTTTATCAAGTTGGAGCAAAATAATATGACCGTGTCGCAATACGAGGCTAAATTTGCAGAGTTATCCCGGTTTGCATCCCATTTGGTCGATAATGAGGAGCGAATGACACGAATGTTTCTAAGAGGTTTGAAACCCGAAATACGTCAATACCTCATTTCTCACAAATTATGTTTGTATTCAGATGTAGTGAATAAGGCTCAGTTATTGGAGTGAGATAATGAGCCAGCCCAACCAAAGGATAACGAGCAACAACACGATAATAATCATACTATGGCAGCGGCGGTCATCTAACAATGATAACCATCGTGGGGGAAATTATCATGCCAAGAATGGTAACCACTTCGGTGGTAATCATGGCCAAGATAATTGGAGTAGAAATTTTAAGAAGAGAAGGTTCAACAATGATGGAAAGACAGCAGCACCAACACCCGTTTTCAAAGAAGGAGAACGACCACCAATTATATGCTTCAAATGCGAAGGGGAGGGACATATCAGTCCAAACTGCGTGATGCAGTCCAAAGCATGTTACAATTGTGGAAAAGAAGGTCACCTAGCCCGATTTTGTCATGCACCAAAGTCAAGTCCAGCTGGGACGATGACACCAAAGGGGGATACGGACAAAACAAAGTCGGTGGTTTCAGGAAGAGCATTTTTCGTGACTTCTAAAAAAGTGAGTAACCCAAACGAAGTTAGCACAGGTTAGTAAATTATAAATTCTTGCGAAGTCTATACCTTATTAGATACCGGTTCTATCCATTCTTTTATCTCTCTTACTTGCGATCAACGTTTAAATTTAACTCTAGAGAAGTTAGACTTTAACTTATCGGTTGAAACTCCGTTAGGAGAAATCTTCATTACATGTGATATCCAAGTCTTGGATGAGAGTCACAGTTTTGAATGATATTTCTATTGTTAATAAATTTTCTGACGTATTCCTGAAGGACTTCTTAGCCTACCCCTAGAGCGTGAAATCGAATTTTGTATTGTCCCCAGTACAAAACCCATTTCTAAAACCTCAAATATTTTCTTCAACCAAAACGAACGTATAATGCGCCAAAGACGTTGGCTCGAGTTGTTGAAGATTACGATCATACCATTCAATATCATTGTGGAAAAGAAAATGTGGTAGCTGACGCGTTGAGTAGAAGATCGTAAGCGTTTACGAGTGCGATGTTGTTAACACAAAAACCAATTTCGTATAACTTACAAATGATGAAGATAGAGTTAAAGACTCTAGGGACCCACGTGATGATATCAAATATACGAGTAGAATCGACTTTTAGTGATAAAGTTAAAAGTCGTTCAAGCTACAGACCGGAGCTGATGAATACGAAGAAGAAGGTTCAAGAAGGCATTATTCTAGAAGCAAGAGTCGATGAAAAGAGGAAATATCAAACCTCGATTTTATTGGTCTATTTGAAATCCTCGATCGAGTAGGAACTGTGGCCTATAGACTCATTTAACCGCCAAGTATGTTGTGTGTTCATAACATTTTTTTCACGTATTGATGTTACGTAAATATGTGGACGATCCGAACAACATTATTGAATTAGAACTAGACGAGATAATAAAAGATTTAACGTATGAGGAGATACGTGTTAAAATCTTGGATAAAAAGGATCATATTCGACACTCAAAGGTTATACCTCAAGAGTTAGAATCTAAACAAGGTATCCTCACCTCTTCTTAAGATACCGTGCATACATATAAATTTTGAGGGCGAAATTTCATAAGGAGGGGAGATTGTAAGACACCGAATTTTATGAAATGAAGGTATTCAATTTTCTTATAATTATTATGTTATTTAGTAAATGGTTAAATTGATAAAGGTTAAAGTTAAGGGTGATATTTGAAAATTTTGCAAAATATGCAAGTTGTTATAAAATATTCGATTGGTCGGGGAATATTCATTTTAATAGGGAATATTCGTACGACGGAAAAATCATTGGTAGACCCCACAACGGAGGTATTGTCGTAGTTAGAAAACAATGTAAATATCTTTTTATAAAAATAACTACGAAAAAAGTTACCGTTAAAACCTGTTGAACTACCGGTAGTAAAGAAAAGATGTAAAGAATACGCTGTGGTCGCATAGTAGCACATTACGGTATTGATTATTGATGCTTACGTAAGAAGTCACTCAATTATACTCAATTATTGCTACAAGAATTGTCTTGCATCATATCTCTCATATTATTGATTTAATTATTGTCACAAGATTATCATCAGTATAATATGTTATATTATTAAATCAATAATTGAGACGACAAAGTTATTCATATTATTATTTTGCAATATCGACAATGTCTAGAAGTTCACAAGGAGAGGTTAGATAATCTAATTCAGGCGCAATAGGGAGAAATCCTTATCTGAAAAGCCCTCTTTCCGAGAACGAATTGTTGTTAAATATTGAGAGTTATAATATTAATGATGAATAAGTTCGTGTTGATTAAAGATGAAATTGATAGTTCCATTGTGTGGGATTTATTAGTATTAGTGGAAATCGACATATATTTCGATAATAATTGATGTCTGGAGGTTATATTGACCAATCGAGTAATTCACCGGATAAATGAGCAATTAATTGTTATTAATTCACATGCTTATAACTATGTGTTCACATGTGTGTACTATTGATTCACATGATTTACTATTAGGGGAGTTGGTGCAAGATTGATAATACTTGCATGACTAAATTAAAAATGGAGGTATAGATGAAGGTACTATACTATAATTAATTTTTTTAACATGATTATACTATAAAGTCACATGAATGAACTATTAATTCACATGATTTACTTTTAGGGGAGGTAGTGCAAGTTTAATAATACTTGCAGGACTAAATTAAAAATGAAGAAAAATAGGAACGTATTATATCGTAATATTTCGATCCCCAAACGCGCAATTATTATCGAAAATATATTTTCCTATAAATAGAAACTCATTCTTCCTTCATTTCTCACCAATTCACTAAGTCTCACAAGAGAAATTATTATAGAGAAACTATAGAGAGAAAGAAGAAGAGAAGTTTGCTACCTCACTATTCCAAAGATCAGCTTTTTATTTAAGGTAAAGGGTATTATATTCATTTTATTATTTTATTGGAATAATTCATGAAGAGAGTTATTTCTTTATTTTCAATACTCGTAAGGGTTGATATTCCATTCTTTATTATTCTTCATTATTCGTTGAATAACACACCGTATGCATGGTGAATTCTTCATTATTCACGCATGAATAACATCTCTTCGGTAAATTCTTCTCGTTATTCCATTCTTTATTATTTACGTTGGAATAACCTATATGTGTGGACTACCGCATATACTCGGTGAGTTCTATTTGTTATTCCATTCTTTTTTACTATTTTGTTGGAATAACTCTCGAGCCGCTTTATAATTGTTGCGGACTGGAATAACCGCATTTGGACCACCGCGGTGAATTCTTTTGTTATTCCATTCTTTATTATTCTCTTGGAATAACTGTTATTCACTTTACTATTTTGTTGGAATAACACATGTGATGCATGGTGGAATTCTTCGTTATTCCATTCTTTATTATTCGTTGGAATAACTCCGCTCTATTCGAGACTATCGCATGCATGGTGAATGACCCTTTCATATTCATTCCTTATTAAATTATGGAAATGATCTCATCACGTGGATTACTGCACGGCGGTGAAAATCCATTTGTAGTTTCATATATTCTATTATACTCATTTAGTTAAAGTTTTGGCTTCTATACTCCATGAAATTAGTAAAATATCCTTGATATTTGCGCTCCATCCAGTATCTTTTAATGAAAATATTATTCTGAGATTTCTTGATAATTATTGATCTTTTCATGACGGAATACTATTCATGAGTTACTATTTGTGGGTTACTATTAACCCGGTTACTATTCACTCAAATATTATTCACGGGTATTCGAGGGCACTTTTCATGCAGAATCTTATTCACGGGTATTATTCATGCCGTATTCACCCAAATATTATTCACTCGGGTATTCGGGGCACTTTTCATGCCAGAATACTATTCACGAGTTACTATTCATGGGTTACTATTCACCCAAATATTATTCACTCGAGTATTTGGGGCACTTTTCATGTCGAGGTACTATTCACGATGTACTATTCTCGAAGTACTATTCACAGGATACTATTCACGGGGTACTATTTACCCGAAAAATATATTTCTTTTCTGTCCAAATTATTTTGGTACATGAATATTATTCTTGAATTTTACTCCAAAGCAAGATTCATGTCGATAATTTGAACGTTATTCAATTTCGGATAAATTAAATTATAAATCTTTAAAATTTATCCTTGAACTTGTTTATTGAATTATTATGTCATTGTCATCATCCTCATGTTTATATTGTGATGAAAGTCATCTTTGGCTTACGTGCATAGATGGACTTGGTATGATTATGACCAGGGATTATTCGATATAATCGTAACCGTAATGTAACGAAGGATGTGGTAAAAGTCCTCATTGGGCCTCGTAGTTCATTGATGGACAAGTTGTCAGTATAATTATGACCAAGGATTATTCGGTATAATCATGGCCATTGATGATTACATGAATATCCTTGGTCGTGGTGCAGGGATGATTCGATTTTATTTATTAAGTCGTGTCTCGCCGATAAAGTTGATGAAAAACTTTTTAAATCATAGAATATAGTAGATTTTATGCTCTACTGACTCTTCTAATGGATTACTTATTTCACTCGCAGCTTGTTGATCTAAAACTTGTTGTCCATTATATTATTCTTGTCGGTTGTTATCTTTGTTGAAGGCTAAGGATAATTTATTCTGCATTATCTTATTCATAATATTTCTAATCGGGCTAGTTGAGCTCACCCTTTCTTTTCACCGTTCTCTTCGTGAAATGAGAATATAGCTAGGGATTTAGCCTGGGAATGGAGTGATGGTCCAGGATAAGTGGCTTTAGTAGTCCTCACTATTCTATGGAATAGTGTGATAATAATTGTAATGGGGACTTCATTGAGTGTGGATATTGTCTAGAAGACAATATTCGTTTTAAAAACTCAGCTATGTTTTGTCGTATTTTTACATAACAGTTGTATCAATGAAGTTTGTATTTGATTTATGTACCATGTATTTGGCAACTCAAGATGGGTGATGTATACCTATTTTGGGGGCGTCACATCGTGATACTCTGGTGTCTATTGTTTTAGATCAGGACCCACGGTTCACTTCACGATTTTGGAAAGGGTTTAAACGAGCTTGGAGTACTCGACTCAACTTCAGTACTTCTTTTCATCCATAAACTAATGGGCAATCCTAAAGGACAATTTAGACGCTCGAGGACATGTTGAGGTATTGTGCACTTGAGTGGTCAGGTAATTGAGATGATTACTTAAGCCTAGTTGGGTTTGTTTATAACAACAGCTAGCATGCAAGTATTGGAATGGCTCCGTTTTAGGCGTTATATGGTAAGAAGTTTCGGTCACCGACTTGTTGGGATAGGTTGGCGAAAGGGCCATAGAAGGGTCTGAGTTAGTTCAAATCACTACGGAGAAGGTAGCGGTAGCTAAGGAGAAATTGAAGTCGACTTGATCACGGCAGAAGTGTTATGCTGATAAGCATAAGAGGACTTTAAAGTTTGAACCTAGTGAGCATGTGTTTCTAAAAGTTTCTCCTTAGAAGGGCATTCGGCGATTTGGGATGAAAGGTAAGCTTAGTCCGCGTTATATTGGCCCATTTGAGATTTTGGAGAAAGTTGGCGAGGTTGCATATCGGTTAGCTTTGCCTCCACAGCTAGCTCATGTATATAATGTGTTCCACAGCTAACTTTATCAATATCATCCGTTGCATGTGGTGTAATATCCGTTCGATAAGATTCGGGAGGATCTTACTTGAAACGAGCAAGCTAAGGCGAAGGAAGACAATTCCGTTCGTTAAGGTTTTGTGGAGAAACCATTCGAAGCGGGAAGCTACTTGAGAAATGGAGGAGTCTATTCAAGCGGAGTATCCGCATCGCTTTGAAAATTAGGTACGTTCTATTCTTTTGATTCCGAGGACGGAATCCTTTTAAGGGGGAGGTGATGCAATACCCGGTAAAAACTATTAATAAATAATTATATTAAATAAAATACGATTATATATTTTTAAAAATATATTAATTGGATTTTGTATTTTATTTGGGTCAAAGTGGTCACTTAATTTATGTGGATTAATAAATATTAATAAGTGATGGATAAATTAATTTGATTAAATTAGACTTTAAAATTAATTGGGTTTAATTTATATTTGTGGGTAATAATAAATTCTATTAAAATTAGGATAGTTAAAAAGATATATTAATAAATAAATAAATTAATAAATCCTAAATTATATATAGTGTAACCTACCTTGTTCGTCTGAGAAAAGAAGAGAAGTAGGCGAGGAGACAGAAGAATCAGAGGGGGAGGGGGAGGGGAGGAGGGGGGGGGGATTCGTCAAACTCTTGATACTTATTGGCAAGACCTATTTAGTAAGTTATTGTTATTTTTTTTAACTGTTAGATTTATCATGTAAAATGTTCAGTGAAATGGATAATTTAAATTTGCAACAGGAGCTGGGCATGTATATATATGAATAGAGATATATATATATATATATATATATATATATATATATATATATATATATATGATGCATTGGTGGGTTCATGCATAAAATGTCAGGATGTTTTTTGACGATTATTTAATTGGTCTAAAATAGATATCAAATTATTTTGGGAATTTATGGGATTTGGCAGTATGCACTAAACTCAATCTATGTATAATGTTGATATAGTTTCTGACTTATTCCTTATTGCTCGGATAAATGTTAACAGTAATTTTAACCCTATAATATACTAGTTTGAATGAATGAACACATTTTTAAAATAATAATAATAATAATAATAATAATGCGAAGTTCGTAAAAGGGTTAAAGATGAAAAGAATATTTTTTTCAAGTGTAGTTATATTAATTATTATTTTATTTAATTAGATCAGACGAAGGAAATTTAAAGAGTTATATTTAGAATTATAATTTTTGGGTATTACTGTGAGACCCCAAATTTTATGAATAAAGATTTAAATTTCTCCAAATATTTTTTTTGAATGGTGTGGATTTGATATAATGTTAAAGTTAAGGGTAATATATTTGAAAATTTTGCAAAGTAAGCAAGTTGATATAAAAAGTCAGTTGATATAAAATATTCGATTAGTCTGGGAATATTCTTTTTAACAAGAGAATATTCAGACGACGGCATAATCATTAGTGGACCCCACAACGGAAGTATTGTCGTAGTTAGAAAAAACATTTAAATTATCTTTTATAAAAATAACTACGAAAAAGTGTTACCGTTAAAACCGTTGAACTACCCTAAGTAGTAAAAGTATAAGAATACACGGGTGCATAGTAGTAGCTACAGATTAATTATTGATGCTTATATAAAAGTCACTCAATTATACTTAATTATTGCTACAAAGAATTGCTACATCATATCTCTTATATTATTGATTCAATTATTGTCACAAGATCATCTATATAATATGTTATATTATTAAATCAATAATTGAGACGTAAAAGTTATTCATATTATTATTTGCAATATCGACAATGTCTAGAAGTTCACAAGGAGAGGTTTGGTCACCTAATCATACGCCAATAAAGAGAAATCCTTATCTAAAACCCCCTCTTTCTCGGAACGACCGGTTGTTAAATATTGTGAGTTATAATATTAATGATG
This sequence comes from Panax quinquefolius, assembly GCA_020205615.1. Taxonomy (NCBI): domain Eukaryota; kingdom Viridiplantae; phylum Streptophyta; class Magnoliopsida; order Apiales; family Araliaceae; genus Panax; species Panax quinquefolius. Next base: position 18,585,542 of record CM035152.1, read on the forward strand.
AATAAGTTCGTGTTGATTAAAGATGAAATTGATAGTTCCATTGTGTGGAAATTATTAGTGTTAGTGGAAATCGACATTTATTTCGATAATAATTAATGTCTGGAGGATATATTGACCAATCGGGTAATTCACCGGATAAATGAGAAATTAATTGCTATTGATTCACATGATTATAACTATTTGTTCACATGTGTGTACTATTGATTCACATTCATTTACTAATAGGGGAGTTGGTGCAAGATTGATAATACTTGCATGACTAAGTTAAAAATGGAGGTATAGATGGAGGTACTATACTGTAATTCGTATTTTTACATGTCTAGAACTATTGAGTCATATGATTTACTATTGATTCACATGATTTACTATTAGGGGAGGTGGTGCAAGTTTGATAATACTTACAGGACTAAATTAAAAAAGAAGGAAAAGAGGAAGGTATTATACTATAATATTTTGAGCCCCAAAACGTGCAATTATCAAAACTATATTTTCCTATAAATAGAAGCTCATTCCTTCATTATTTTTCACCAATTCACTAAAGTTATAGAGCAATTATTATAGAGAGAAATTATAGAGAGAAAAAAGAAGAGAAGTCTGCTACCTCACTATTCCAGTATCCAATCTTCTTTTAAGGTATTAGATTCAGAAGAGAGTTATTTTAGCTTAGATTATTATTATTCTATTCTTTATTATTATGTTGAATAACTTTATCATGCCAAGTACCGCATACATGGTGAAATTCTTCGTTATTCCATTATTTATTATTCTCGTTTGAATAACTCCTGTCTGCGCTGATTTCATCGCATGCCCGGTGAATTCTGCTTGTTATTCCATTCTTTATTATTACGTTGAATATCCCGTCTGCATGCGGATTACGCATGACTTGGTTCCATTCTTTATTATTCGTTGAATATCCCGTCATGACGGATTACGCCCGACGTGGTTCCATTCTTTATTATTATTATGGAATAACTCGTTTGTGTGGTCTATCGACGCTCGGTGATTTTTTTTGTTATTCCATTCTTTATTATTCGTTGAATAATACGTCTATGTGGATTATCAGATGCATGGTGAATGATCCTTCAGATTCATTCTTTATTAAATTGTGGAAATGATCCGTCTCGTGGATTACCGCATGGCGGGTGAAAATCCATTCATAGATTTTCAGATATTCTATTATACTTGTATGAGATATCATTTCTTTTGTACTCGCCATGGAATATCATTTTCTTTGGTATTTTTCTTTTTATGAGTTACTATTCATGGGTTACTATTCACCCTAAGCATTATTCATCCTAGTATTATTCACTCGGGTATTCGGGGCACTTTTTTTGTGCCGAGTACTATTCACGAGTTACTATTCATAAATTACTATTCACCCGATTACTATTCAATTCAATATTATTCACTCGGTATTTGGAGTACTTTTCACGCTTTGGAAACTATTCATTTAGGATACTATTTCTCAAGTACTATTTACTTGGTACTATTCACGGGGTTATGAAAAATTATATTCTTTTTCATCCAAATTATTTTTGGTACATGAATATTATTCTTGAATTTTACTCTACAAAGCAAAGATCATGTTAACAATTTGACGTTATTGATTTCTCGGATAAATTAAATTATAAATCTTTAAAATTTATCCTTGAACTTATTTTATTGAATTATTATGTCATTGTCATCATCCTTATGCTTATATTGTGATGAAAGTCATCTTTCGCTTACGCATGCATAGATGGACTTGGTATGATTATGACCAAGGATTATTCTGTATATAATCATGATCGTAATGTGATGAATGATGTGGTAAAAGTCCTCATCGGCTCTGTAGTTCATCGATGGACGCTTTTTGGTATGATTATGACTCAGGGATTATTCTAAGATAATCATGACCATTGATGATTACATGAATATCCTGGGTCGTGTGTGGTGGATGATTCGATTTTATTTATTTATTGTCGAGTCTCAAATGATAAAGTTGATGAAAAACTTTTTAAATCATGAAGATAGTAGATTTTATGCTCTACTTGACTCTTCTAATGTTGATTGCTTATTCACCGCAGCTTGTTGATCTAAAACTTGTTGTCTATTATATTCTATCGCTTGTTATATCGTTCAAGGCTAAGGATAATTTATTCTCGATTATCTTAGTCATAATATTTCTTACCGGGCTAGTCGAGCTCACCCTTTCTTTTTCATTGTTTCTTCGTGAAATGAGAATATAGTTGGGATTTAGTCTGGGAAATGGAGTGATGGTCCGTGATAAGTGGCTTTAGTAGTCCTCACTATTCTACGTAATAATGTGATAATAAATGTAATGAGGACTCCATTGAGAGTGGATATTGTCTGTAGAAGACAATATTCTTGTTTAAACTCTCAACTATGTTTTGTCGTATTTTACACAACATCGTCAGATAATTAAGTTGTATTTGAATTTATGTACCATGATATCCATGACTCAAGATGGGTGATGTATACCTATTTTGGGGGGCATCACGCTTGGTATCAAAGCTTAGGATATGATCCCCGGCCGAGATGTGAGACAAGAACTAGGAGGGGAGAGAACGGGAATTCTTCGCTAGTATGACTACCTAAGTTTATTTGGTATTTAATTGGTTAATCGTAGTATAGGGATAATATATGATATGTCAATTAACCCTTGTTTTGTGGCAAGATTTGAAAATGGCAACCTAAAAATATTAACAATGGAGTGAATGAGACCGCTGAGACACCTTTAATCACTAACCCAAAGTTAATGTGATGTCGCATTAAGAAGAAATTAGAGATATCTACGTGGTGAGTGAAGAACTAATAGTCGCACTTGCGAAGCTAGTTGTAGAGGTAAAAGTGCGGAGTGAGGAAGAAGAGGAAGAAGAGAACCTAGAGGAGAATTTATTAGAAGAATTTTATGATCAAAATTTAGAATTACAAAATTGTATTCATTAGTTAAGAAGAAGTCAAGAACCGCGAAGGTCGTGGAGCAAAGAGATGTAATAATTCAAAATTGTGTTACCCGATGTGTGATGCTTGAACAGAAGCACTCTTTGGCAGAGTATAAGATATTAAAGCTGGAATCTGAGAATGCAATGATCAAAGTTCTAATGAAAGAAGAAACAACTGAACGAAGGAGAATAAATGATGCATGGGTAAAAGCCGCACGACGCGTAGATATTGTAGAAAAAGACGTTCGATCCAATAAGGCCAAAATAGATTAAATGGATTTTGCTTTTTGGACAACAATTACGAGAATCCAACATCGAATTCGGAATTACCCTGTGCAAAGAGGTCAACCCCAATTCGATATGGATCGGAGAGTAATGATTCGAATCATGGATCACGAATGTGACGAAGCAATTAAGGGTGGAATGTACTCTACATCAAAGTCAAATCCGGTAGTTTAAGTGAGAGTGTTTGTCGAGAAACCCGAACGAAGTTATTACGGATAAGTTAATTATAATCTCTTGTGAAGTCTATACCTTATTCGATACCAGTTCTACCCACTCTTTTATTTCTCCTACTTGGCGCCAATGTTTAAATTTAACTCAAGAAATTAGACTTTGATTTATCTCGTTGAAACTCCGCTGGGAGAAACCTTCGTTACCTCCACTATTTATAAATCTTGTTTGATTCAAATCAACACTTTAACGCTACTTGTCGATCTTATCTCTTTGAAAATACTTGCATTTGATGTGATTTTTAGAAATCGATTCGTTAACTACTCATCATTTTTTCAGAAGGTTGTTAGCTTTCATATTCTTAACCAACCTATTATGCTAATTAAAGCAACCAAACCCCTAAAGTCAATCATCGTCATATTAAGCCATAAGTAAAGAGCCCCGAGCCTTTCATTTGGTGACTTCCAAGTCTATGGAATGCACCAAGCCGATTTTCAGAGACGACGCCATGAATGACGATGGCAAGTTGATAGGTATCAATGTGACGATTATCCAAGTCTGAATGAGAGTCACAGCTTTTGAATGATATTTCTATTGTTAATAAATTTCTTACATATTCCCTAAGGGATTTTTTACCCTCCCCAGAGCATTAAATCGAATTTTGTATTGACCCCAGTACAAAACCCATTTCTAAAACCCTTAAATATTTTTTCAACCAAAATGAACGTATAATGCGCCAAAGACGTTGGCTCGAACTGTTGAAGATTACGATTATACCATTCAATATCATCGTGGAAGAGCGAATGTGGTAGCTGACGCGTTGAGTAGAAGATCTTATCGTTTACGAGTGCAATGTTGTTAACACAAAAACCCATTTCGTATAACTTACAAATGATGAAGATAGAGTTAAAGACTCTAGTGACCCACGTGAAGATAACGAATATATGAGTAGAATCGACTTTAATCGATAAAGTTAAAGCCGCTCAAACTACACACCTGGAGCTGATGAATGTGAAGAAGAAGGATCAAGAAGGCATTATTCTAAAAGCAAGAGTCGATGAAGAGAGGAAATCTCAACCCTCGATTTAATTGGCCCATTTAAAATCCTCGATCGAGTAGGAACTGTGGCCTATAGACTCATTTTACCGCCAAGTATGTCGCGTGTTCATAACGTTTCTTATGTATTGATGTTACGTAAATATGTGGACAACCCGAACCACATTATTAAATTAGAACTAGACGAGATAGCAGAAGATTTAACGTATGAGGAGATACGTGTTAAAATCTTGGATAAGAAGGATCATATTCAACACTCAAAGATTATACCTCAAGAGTTAGAATCTGAAATGAAGTCAAGGTATCCTCACTCTTCTAAGATACAGTAACGCACGTAAATTTCGAGGGTGAAATTTCATAAGGAGGGGAGATCAGAACCCCAAATTTTATGAATAAAGATTTAAATTTCTCAAATATTTTTTTGAATATTATGGTGTAGATTTGATATAATGTTATAGTTGTGGGTGATATTTAAAATTTTGCAAAGTAAGCAAGTTGATATAAAATATTCGATTGGTCTGGAATATTCATTTTAACAGAGAATATTTCATGACGACTAAGATAATCATTAGTGGACCCCACAACGGAAGTATTGTCGTAGTTAGAAAATGATGTAATTATCTTTTATAAAAATAACGGCTAAAAGTGTTACCGTTAAAACCGTTGAACTACCTTGTAGAGTAAAAGTACAAAGAATACGGTGGGTGTATAGTAGTAGTACATCAGATTAATTATTGATGCTTACATAAGAAGTCACTCAATTATACTCAATTATTGCTACAAAGAATTCACGTGATCATATCTCTCATATTATTGATTCACTTATTGTCACAAGATCATCTCAGATAATATGTTATATTATTAAATCAATAATTGAGATGTAAAAGTTATTCATATTATTATTGCAATATCGACAATGTCTAGAAGTTCACAAGGAGAGGTTTGTCACCTAATTGCGCGCCAATAAAGAGAAATCCTTATCGAAAAGACCCCTCTTTCCTGTGAACGACCTGGTTGTTAAATATTGTGAGTTATAATATTAATTATGTATAAGTTCGTATTGATTAAAGATGAAATTGATAGTTCCATTGTGTAGAAATTATTAGTGTTAGTGGAAATCGATATTTATTTCGATAATAATTAATGTCTGGAGGTTATATTGACCAATCGGGTAATTCATCGGATAAATGAGTAATTAATTGCTATTGATTCACATAATTATAACTATTTGTTCACATGTGTGTACTATTGATTCACATCCATTTACTATTAGGGGAGTTGGTGCAAGATTGATAATACTTGCATGACTAAGTTAAAAATGGAGGTATAGATGGAGGTACTATACTGTAATTCATATTTTCACATGTCTAGAACTATTGAGTCACATGATTTACTATTGATTCACATGATTTACTATTAGGGGAGGTGGTGCAAGTTTGATAATACTTGCAGGACTAAATTAAAAAGGAAGGAAAAGAGGAAGGTATTATACTGTAATATTTCGAGCCCCAAAACGTGCAATTATCGAAACTATATTTTCCTATAAATAGAAGCTAATTACTTCATTATTTTTCACCAATACACTAAAGCTATAGAGCAATTATTATAGAGAGAAATTATAGAGAGAAAGAAAGAAGAGAAGTCTCGCTACCTCACTATTCCAAAGATCCAATCTTTCTTTAAGGAGGTAAGGGTATTATTTTTTCAGATTCATGAAGAGAGCTATTGTTATTCCATTCTTTATTATTATGTTGAATAACTCTGTCTATGCCAAGTACCGCATACATGGTGAAATTCTTTCGTTATTCCATTCTTTATTATTCTATTGAATAACTTTCTTTGTCGGGCTTCATCGCATGCCCGGTGAATTCTTGTTGTTATTCCATTCTTTATTATATCGTTGAAATATCCCGCTCTGCGGATTACGCATTATGACTCGGTTCCATTCTTTATTATTCTATTGGAATATCCTCGTCTCGTAAGTGATTACGCACGATTGCACTTTATTACCGGTTCCAGTTCCATTTATTATTATTCATTGAATAACCTATTAATTTGGTCTATATCGATATATCGGTGAATTCTTTTGTTATTCTATTCTTTATTATTCTGTTGGAATAACTCGTCTATGTGGATTATCAGATGCATGGTGAATGATCCTTCTTCGATTCATTCTTTATTAAATTATGGAAATGATATGTCTCACGTGGATTACCGCATAATGGGTGAAAATCCATTTCATAGCTTTCAGATATTCTATTATACTCATATGAGATATCATTTCTTTTGTACTGCCATGGAATATGGAATATCATTTTCTTTTGGTATTTTTCTTTTACGAGTTACTATTCACCCCCTACATTATTCACTCTAGTATTTACTGGGTATTCTAGGCACTTTTTCGTGGTTTGAGTACTATTCACGAGTTACTATTCATGAGTTACTATTCACTATTCTATTCACCAATATTATTCACTCGGTATTTGGAGTACTTTTTCATGTTTGGGTACTATTCATTTAGGTACTATTCTCAAGTACTATTCATTTAGTACTATTCACTATTTAAAAAATTAATTCTTTTCTCATTCAAATTATTTTGGTACATGAATATTATTCTTGAATTTTACTCTACAAAGCAAAGATCATGTCGACAATTTGACGTTATTGATTTCTCGGATAAATTAAATTATAAATCTTTAAAATTTATCCTTGAACTTGTTTTATCAATTATTATGTCATTGGCATCATCCTCATGCTTATATTGTGATGAAAGTCATCTTCGCTTACGCAAAAATTATTCAAAGATGGACTTGGTATGATTATGACCAAAGATTATTCAAGATAATCATGGACCGTGATGTGATGAATGATGTGGTAAAAGTCTAAGTATATTCGATGGTAGCAAGTGGATTTCGATTATGTCGTTTATTTATTAAGATGAGTCTCAGTGATAAAGTTGATGAAAAAAATTTTAAATCATAGAAGATAGTAGATTTTATACTCTACTTGACTCTTCTAATGTGAATTGCTTATTCCGTTGCAGTTGTTGATCTAAAACTTGTTGTCTATTATAGAGAGAAAGAAGAAGAGAAGTCTGCTACCTCACTATTCCAAAGATCAGCTTTTCTTATAAGGTAAGGGTATTATTTCTTTCAGATTTATGAAGAGAGTTATTTTTTCAATACTCGTAAGGGTTGTTATTCCATTCTTTATTATTCGTTGAATAACTCATGTTCGTGCGTGATCACCGCATGCCTGGTGAATTCTTCTGTTATTCCATTCTTAATTATTCTGTTGGAATAACCTATATGTGTGGACTACCGCATGCCTGGTGAATTCTTTTGTTATTCTATTCTTTATTATTTTGTTAGAATAACTCGCCTACGCGGACTACCGCATTTATGGTGAATTCTTTTGTTATTCCATTCTTTATTATTCTCGTTGAATAACTCGCTCATGTGACACCGCGATGCATGGTGAATTCTTCTTCATTATTCCATTCTTTATTATTCGTTGAAATAACTCGCTCATGGGACTACTGCATTGCATGGTGAATGACCCTTCGATTCATTCCTTATTAAATTATGGAAATGATCCGTTTACGTGGATTACCGCATGTTTGGTGAAAATCCATTTGCAGCTTTTATATATTCTATTATACTCATTTGGTTAAAGTTTTCGCTTCTATACTCCATGGAAATATTATTCGAGCTTTCTTGATAAAATATCCTTGATACTATTTGAGTTACTATCCAGGGTTACTATTTTCATGGAAATATTATTCTGAGCTTTCTTGATAATTATTGATCTTTTCATGACTGAATACTATTCATGAGTTACTATTTGTGGGTTACTATTCACCCGGTTACTATTCACTCAAATTTTATTCACTCGTGTATTCGGGGCACTTTTTATGTCTAAGTACTATTCACGAGTTACTATTCATGGGTTACTATTCACCCAATTACTATTCACCCAAATATTATTCACTCGGGTATTTGGGGTACTTTTCATATCGGGGTACTATTCACGAGGTACTATTCCCGAGGGATGATTCGATGATGCCGTTTATTTATTAAGCTGAGTCTCAGCGATAAAGTTGATGAAAAAAATTTTAAATCATAGAAGATGGTAGATTTTATACTCTACTTGACTCTTCTAATGTGAATTGCTTATTCCGTTGCAGTTGTTAATCTAAAACTTGTTGTCTATTATATTCTATCAGTTGTTATACTATTGAAGGCAAAGGATAATTTATTCTGTATTATCTTAGTCATAATATTTTTTACTGGGCTAGTTGAGCTCACCCTTTCTTTCATTGTTCTCTTCAGGAAATGAGAATATAGCTGGGACGAGTCGGGAAATGGAGTGATGGTCCAGGATAAGTGGCTTTAGTAGTCCTCACTATTCTACGAAATAATGTGATAATAAATGTAATGAGGACTCCATTGATAGTGGATATTGTCTAGAAGGCAATATTCTTGTTTAAACTCTCAGCTATGTTTTATCAGATTGCACCACATAAACAGTATAATTAAGTTGTATTTGAATTTATGTACCATGTATCTGGCGACTCAAGATGGGTGATGTATACCTGTTTTGGGGGTGTCACAATTATGTTACTTAATCTAGGTACAGATTTCGTACTCTTTCATCGATATGCTTGTTACATTTGATTTATTTGTTTTGTTATTCATTTTGAGATTGGTTATTGTTCTCACAATTATTCTTTGTTAAATTCATTGTGATAGTTTTGTTTTGGCGTTGATATTAGAACACATATTTATACTCTTTAGACTAGCGTATCATGTCTAAATTTTATTTTGATATTTGTAGTGATGTACATGTTAATATATATTTTGGAGACTTTGTGTGGATGATTCGTTTCAGTTAACATGTACATATTAGAACCCATTTGTGTTAATATTGTGTCGCATATGTTGTGACATAGTATTTTTGTTAGAATACCGTAGGGTACACCTGAGCTATAACCACCTGTGGGAGTACCACATGCATGTTCTCTTGGCACCGAGGCATGACACCTTCCGTGGCGGTGTGATCAAACCACGGTGTCTCCGTTTTGTGCTCCGGTGGGAGTTAGCCATTTGGTGATTTGTTGTGGGAGGCGTATGGGTCGACCCTAGTTTTCTGTTCTATTATGAGGATTGGTGATGTTTGTGTTAAACATGCCTTTCGATTTTACATACATTTGGATTCGCAGTACAATGTGTGTAACTTGCCTGTGTGACATTATTTGACTTGCCTATGTGGCAAGGTATATTTCTGTTTTGTTTTGAGCTCGGTATGAAATAACACCTAACCATTTGATTTAGCCTACTATTTTATTGTGTTAGTTTTGTTCATTTCAATTCAGTTCATTAAATTGAGTTAGTTATTTCAGTTCGTTATTCTTGTATTCTATATCTGTACTGGGCATTTGGCTCATACTATGTTTTTCTTCTGGGAGATAATCAGGGGATCAAGGGCAAGTGTGATGAAAGCTCCCTTCATTCCAATGGTTTAGAAATATTCTGTTTAGGCTTGATATATTAGTTTATTTGGAGTTATAATAATTACCTTAGATTGTGGTTTGAACCAGTGTGACATTTATTATGGTTTGTATTGTGACATTTTTTGGTTATGAGACCATTCTTTTATGGTATAGAACTTTCATTTCGTTTTGTTATGTTTTGTGCGTAACCTCTCTTTCTATTTTGAAAGGGGAAGGGGTGTTCGCTCGAAGATAAAATGGCTATTGATTCGAGTTGATGAAGATAAGGAGATAGTGGACAAAGTAGTTGATATGTTTAACAATGAGGAAACTAAGAGTATGATGAAGACTACATTAATACATGATGGGATTTGAGACATCTCATGTGTGGACAAACTATTGCTTTTTAGAGAAAATCTTGTTGTTGATATGTTTAATGTGGGAGATTTAATCCGACCATAATTTATAATTTAAAATTGTATTTTTATTATAATAATGGGATTGTGTTTAGGATTCATTTTAATCAGAAGACCCCAACTTTTATGAATAAAGATGAATTTTCTATAATTATCATTTTTGAATATTATGGAATGAATTTGATATAATGTTATAGTCAGGGTAATATTTATAAATTTTGCAAAGTACGCAAGTTGTTATATAATATTCGATTGGTCTGGGAATATTCGCTTTTAACAGGAAATATTTCACGACGATAACACAATCATGGTGGACCCCACAATGTAAATTATCATTTGATCGAGAAAACGACAAAAATATATTTTATGAAAATAACTATGAAGTTTTATCGTTAATCGCTGAAACACCCTAAGTTAAAAGTACAAGAATACGCTGTGGTCGCATAAGAGTACATACCAGATTGATTATCGATGCTTACGTGAGAAGTCACCGCTTTTGTTCAATTATTGCTTCAAAGAATTGTTGATAAGATCTCACGTTAATCGATTCAATTATTGTTTATATTTTATATATTATTAAATCAATAATTGAGACGACAAAGTTATTAATATTATTATTCGCAATATTAACGATGTCTGTAAGTTCGCCAAGGAGAGGTTTGGTCACCTAATCATGCGCCAATCAGGAGAAATCCTTATCGAAAGCCCCTCTTCCGGGAACGACCGGTCGATTAATAGTGTGAATTATAATAATGATGATGAAGTTTTATTTTTATTAGTATTATTAATGTAATAAAATGTAAAAAGCTTTTTATATAAAAAATGTAATACTTTTATAAAGTTATTCATTTTATTAGACTATAAATATATATATATATATATATCTATATATATATAGTATATTTATATATAAAAATTTTTTTATATAAAAAATAATACTTTTATAAAGTTATTTATTTTATTAGACTATAAATAATATATTATATTTTATTATATTATATATGTTGCATATATATTTCGTGATAATAGTATTTTATAGATAAAAAATTTTTATATAAAATGTAATACTTTTTATAAAGTTATTCGCATTTTATTAGATTATAAATAGAATATATTATATTTTATTTAAAAGATTTTGTTTTTTTATTAGAATATTTTATAGTAAACCAACTGGACCGTCTGCTTAAAAGTAAATCAACTGGACCGCTCAGAATTAGTTACTATTCACCCATTCTCCTATAAATAAGCTCATTCCTTCATTATTTCTTACTTAATTCAATCAAACTCTAAACTCAGAGAGAAACTATAGAGAGAAAGAAGAAAAGTATTCTCGCTACTTCACTACTCCTATATCCAGCTTGTTTCTAAGGTAAGGGGTATTATTTTTTCAGATTCATGAAGAGAACTTCGTTATTCCATTTTTTTTTATTCGTTGAATAACTCAGATACGCTGGGCCTACCCTATACTTGGTGAAATTCTTCGTTATTCCATTTTTTTATCATTATGTTGAATAACTCGCCTATGCGCAAGTACCGCATACATGGTGAAATTCTTCGTTATTCCATTCTTTATTATTTTGAACATTGAACATCCTCGAACATCCTTCTCTGTTTTATTTATTATTTTTACGAACATCCGGTTCCGTTATTTATTATTGATTATTCCGTTGAATGTAATTTAATTTCGACCTCGACCGTTCCGTTATTTATTATTCTGAATATTATTGAATATCCCGTCTTTATTGCTTGTTTATTTAATTCGGTTCCATTATTTATTATTCTCGTTTGAATAATCCGTCTGTAAGTGGTCTATCGCATGCCCGGTGATTTCTTTTGTTATTCCATTCTTTATTATACTCAAATAAGTTAAAGTTTTGACTTCTATACTCCATGAAATTAGTGGAATATCCTCGATATTTGCGCTTCATCCAAAGATCTTTTCATGGAAATATTTTTCGAGCATTCTTGAATTTTACTCTACAAAGAAGTATCATGTCGATAATTTGGACGTTATTAGTTCTCGGATAAATTAATTTTGAACTTGTTTTATCAATTCTTATATCATTGTCATCATCCTCATGTTTATATTATGTTGAAAGTCATCATGTGGCCTCAGAAAGTAGTATGATGGACTTGGTATGATTACGACTGTGGATTATCTCCAGATAAATCGCCGACCGTAATGTTACAAATGATGTGGTAAAAGTCCTCATCGCCCGTAGAAGAGTGCATTGATGGATGCTTGTTGGCATGATCATGACTATCGATGAATACACTAATATCCTCGCCAGTAGTGCATGGATAATTTGTGGTTGTGATACTAATGAATATCCTCGTCAGAAAAGTGGATGATGTGGATTATTTATTGTCGAGTCCCAACCGATATAAAAGTGATGAAAAACCTTTAAATCATAAAAGATAGTAGATTTTATTCTCTACTCGACTTTTTAATGGATCGCTTGTTCACCGCAGCTTAAACTTGATGTTTGTTATATTTTATCGCTTTAACATCGTTCAAGGCTAACGATAATTTATTTCGCATTATCTTAGTCATAATATTTCTTATCGGGCTAGTTGAGCTCACTTTTTTACTTTCATTGTTCTCTTCAGAAATGAGAAACGTAGTAGGACTAGCTGGGAACTGGAGTGACTCGGCCCGTATAATAGCATTAGTAGTCCTCACTATTCTCGTTAAATAGTGTGATAATAAATGTAATGAGGACTCAATTGAGTGTGGATATTGTCTAGATGACAATATTTGTATTAAAACTCACAAAGATATGTTTTGTCGAGATTTTTACACGATCGTCAGTATAATTAAGTTATTTCAATTTTGTACCATGTATTTGGCACTCAAGATGGGTGATGTATACCTATTTGGGGGGGCGCCAGCTTGGTATCAAAGCTTAGGATATGATCCCGGCCGAGATGTGAGACAAGAACTAGGAGGGAGAGACGGGAATTTTTCTTCGCTAAGTATGACCTACCTAAGTTTATTTGGTATTTAATTGGGTCTCACGTAGTATAGGATAATATGTGATATGTTAATTAACCCTTGTTTTGTGGCAAGATTTGAAAATGGCATCCGAGAATGTTGAGAACATCAATGAGAGCACAGAGACCGCTGAGTCTCCACAGATCAATAATCGTGATAATGTGCATCAGAAGGCGCATAATCCTCGTGCAAACAACAACACCGACCAGATGATGAACGATGGAATGTTCAGAGGCTTTATGCAATTCATGCAACATCGTGCAAGAGCGCCCTCGTACAAAATGTGTGGAAACACCGGCAACTCTCTGACACATCACGCGCTAGCAGCTTCAAGGAACCGGGACCACCGGAGTTTTTTGGAGAGCCAAAACCACTTAAGGCGAGACGTGGATAAAGCAGATCCGCAAGATATTTGATGTCTGGGATGCTCCGAGGAGCAAAAAAGGTTCCTTTGCCACCTTCATGTCACAGGCAAGAGGCAGACATCGGTGGGAATCAGAAAACGACTCAACCCGCCGCAGATCAAGATGACTTGGGAGAAGTTCCAAGAATTGTTCAACGACAAGTACTTCCCAAAAAGTATTCATCACATGAAAGAGGTAGAGTTCATCAAGTCGAGCAAAACAACACGACCGTGTCGCAAAGACGAAGCCAAGTTTGTCGAAGTCAGTTCCGGGCCAGGCCCCATTTGGTTGATAATGAGGAGAGAATGACGCTAATGTTTCTAAGAGGTTTGAAAACCCGAGATACGCCAATATCTTATCTCTCATAAACCGTGTTTGTATTCGATGTTGTTAATAGGGCTCGCTTATCGAGCGCGATAACGAGTCAACCCAACCAAAAAGAGAGAAAACCGACAAAATGATAATACTAGTGATAATACCATCAAGCAAGATGACAATAAGCGGAGGGAATCAACATGCCGTAAATGGTAACCACTTTTGGTGGTAATCATGGCCAAAACAATAAGAATGGACATTTCAAGAAGAGGAGATTCAACAATGATGGAAAGACGCCAAGACCAAAGACCCGTTGTTAAGGAAGGAGAACGACCACCATCATATGCTTCAAATGCGAGGGGAGGGACACATCACCCAAATCGCGCTGATGCCGCCCAAAGCATGTTATATAATTGTGGAAGAGAAGGTCACACTAGCCCGATTTTGTCGCTCATCAAGACAAGTTCAACTAGGATGGAGGCACCAAAGGACGCCCCTAAAAGTCAAAGCCAAGAGTGCAAGGGAGAGCGCTTTTGTCGTGACCTCCCGTAAAGCAAGGAACCCGAACGAGGTCATCACGGTAAGCTTATCATAAACTCTAAATAAGTTTATACCTTATTTGATACCTGTTCTACCCATTCTTTTATTTCTCCTACTTGCGCCAACGCTTAAATTTGACCGAGAAATTAGACTTTCGACTTATCTCGTTGAAACTCCATGGGAGAAACCTTCATTACATCCATCGCTTATAAGTCTTGTTTGGTTCAAATCAGCACCTCACATTACCGTCGATCTTATTTCATTGAAAATACTTGCATTTGACGTAATTCTGTGGATTGATGGTTAACTACTCATCATGCAAAAATTGATTATTTTCGTAAAGGTGTTAGCTTTCATTCCTAACCAACCTATTATGCTAATTCAAGCAACCAAACCATTAAAATCAATCATCATCATCTCAAGCCATAAAGCTATTCGCTTATTGAAAAATGGATGTCAAGCTTTTTTAGCTCATGTCACGGATCTAAACAAAAAATACGCCGCTTTTGAATGATATTTCTATTGTTAATAAATTTCCGACGATTCCCTCAAGAACTTCCTCGCCTACCCCAGAGCGTGAAATTGAATTTTGTATCGACTTGAACCCCAGATAAAAACCCATTTCCAAAGCCCCATATCGAATGGCTCCTATTGAACTTCGTGGAGTTAAAGACCCAACCGCAGGAATTGTTAGACATCGGCTTTCATTCATCCCAAGACGCCTCCTCGGGGTGCTCTCGTTTCTATTCGTGAAGAAGAAAGATGGGAGTATGCGATTTTGTATTGATTATCTGGAGTCAATCATGTCACCATCAAAAATATATATCCATTGCCACGTATTGATGACCGTTTGACCAAGCCATAAGGCGCCAAATTTTTTTCAAAGATCGATCTTCGCTCCTGATATCACCAATTGAAGATTAGAACCGACGACATTCCAAAGACGCTTTCGTAATCCCCAGACGGCATTATGAATTCCTAGTCATGTCTTTTGATCGACTAATGCCCCCCGCCGCTTTCATGGATATGATGAACCGAGTATTCAAGGAATATTTGGATCACTTTGTGGTCGCCTTTATTGATGACATCCTTATTTATTCCAAAAGCCGTGAAGATCATGAGCAACACTTGAGGTCGATACTTCAAAAGCTTCGTGAATATAAGCTTTATGCCAAGTTCAAGAAATGCGAAGTTCGCTTCGAGGAAGTAGCATTCCTGGGGCACGTGGTATCAAGTCATGGAATATCCGCTGACCCAAAGAAAGATCAAGCTATTCAAAGTCGGGAGCAACCTAAATCAAATGATCAAGTACGTAGCTTTTTTCGCTTAGCCGGGTTATTATCTGAGATTCGAGAAGGGTTTTTTCTAATCGCTACTCCCTTAACTCAAACCGACTTTAAAAGATACAAAATTCTATTGAACGAGGAATGTGAGAAGAGTTTTCAAGAACTCAAGAGAAGACTCATTTCAAAGACTGCTCGACAATACCATCCGCCTTGAGGGATTTGTCATCTACAAGTGATGCTTCGCAAAAAGGGTTAGGATGTGTTCTCATGCAACATGGGAAAGTCATAGTTTATGCCTCTCGACAACTCAAAGAATATGAGAGGAATTATCCTACTCATGATCTAGAGTCAAGCAAATGTTGTTTTCGCACTTAAAATTTGGAGGCATTACTCAGATGGGGAGAAAGTGGAGATCTTTACTTGATCATAAAAGCCTCAAATATTTCTTCACTCAAAAGGAACTCAACACGCGACAAACGACGCTGGCTTGAATCATTGAAAGATTATGATCATACCATCCAATACCATCCCGAAAAGCAAACGGTAGCCGACGACGATCGAAATAAGATCATACGCGGTACGAAAAGCGATATTGTCAACGCAGAGGCCCATTTTGTATGATTTGCAAAGGATGGAGATAGAGATAAAGACCTGTGGACCCACGTGATGATGGAATATACGAAAGTAGAACCGACTTTAATCGATAAAGTTAAAGTCGCCAAGCTATGCACTGAGAGCCGATGCATATGAGGAAGAAAGTACAAGAAGGTGTGCGCCTAAGCAAGAATCGATGAAGAAGGAATACTTTGAAGTCAACTCCATTTTGTGTTCCTAACGATCCCGAAGTTAAAGTATAAAATCATGATGGAGGCGCACAACACACCGCTTTGTAATCCATCTCGGGAGTACCAAATGTATCATGATCTTCACATACATTTTGGTGGGGCAATAGAGAGAGAGATATAGCGTTGTTTATCTCAAGGTGTTTAACTTGTCAACGAAGTCAAGCAGAAGAGCATCAAGTACCAAAAGGTCCATTGCAACCACTGAAATTTCAGAATGGAAAGGGAGCACATTACCATGGATTTCAAGCATCGGTCTTCCCAAGGTTTCTCAAGGCATAGATGCAATTTGGGTCATTGTTGATAGATCGACCAAGTCCGCTTCATTTCTTACCAATACGAGAAACTTATACACTTGAACGCCTTGCTCAGATGTACATAAACGAGATTGTAAGATCGCATGGTATGCCAAGATCCATAGTTTTTCGATCGAGACCCAAGATTCACTTCACGATTTTGGGTTAGTTAGTTTAAAAAGCTATGGGCACGGATTTACGATTTAGTTTAAGATATCATCCTCGCATTTTGGACGGACAATCAGAGAGGACTATTCAAACTCTTCAAGATTTATTAAGACTCTGTGTCCTCGACTTCAAGGGAAGTTGGGACAAGTTCTTACCATCGTGGAGTTTTTTTACAACAACAGCTTATCAAACAAGTATCGCATGGCTCCATTCGAGGCGCCAGATGGAAGAAAGTGTCATTCTCCAAAGATGCCGGGATGAGGTGGGTGAAGCAACGTTGTTGGGACCGGAGAGTTGGTACGTATGACTATTTAAAAAGATTCAAACGATCCGACAACGACGAAAAAACCTCACAAGATCGATAAAAGAGTTATGCCGATCTTCATCGAAAGGACGTGGAATTCGATATCGAGAGATCATGTGTTGTTACGTGTCGCTTCCATGGAAAGGAGTTACTTAGATTTGGAAAGAGAGGAAAGCTCAATCCGATTCATCGCCCATTTTTAATCCTCGATCGAGTAGGATCGTAGCCTATAGACTCGCTTTTACCGCCAAGTATGTCTCGTGTTCATAACATTTTTCATATATCCATGTTACGTAAATATGTGAAAGACCCAAAACCACATTATCGAAGTTAGAACCCTGATAAATAATGGAAGATTTAACGTATGAAGAGGTTCCTGCTCAAATCTTGATAAGAAGGAACATATTCTACGCCCAAGGTTATACCTCAAGTCAAAGTTTTTTATGGAGGAACCACGATGTCGAGGAAATGACCGGGAGTTAGAATCAAATGAAATCAAGGTATCCTTACTCTCTTCGACATACCGTGTACGCATTCTAATTTCGAGAGGGCAAAATTTCATAAGAAGGGAGATTGTAAGACCCCAACTTTTATGAATAAAGATGAATTTTCTATAATTATCATTTTTGAATATTATGGAATGAATTTGATATAATGTTATAGTTGTGGGTAATATTTATAAATTTTGCAAAGTACGCAAGTTGTTATATAATATTCGATTGGCTCTGGGAATATTCATTTTAACAGGAATATTCGACGACAAGACAAATCATTGGTGGACCCCACAAACGGAATTATCATTTGATCGAGAAAACGAAAAAAAATATTTTTTATGAAAATAACTACGGAAGTTTTATCGTTAATCGCTCAAACACTTCTTGTTAAAAGTACAGAATACGCTGTGGTCAGATAAGTAGCACACCAGATTGATTATCGATGCTTACGTGAGAAGTCACCGCTTTTGTTCAATTATTGCTTCAAAGAATTGTTGTGATAAGATCTCACGTTAATCGATTCAATTATTGTTTATATTTTATATATTATTAAATCAATAATTGAGACGACGGGTTATTAATATTATTATTCGCAATATTAACGATGTCTGTAAGTTCTCGCCAAGGAGAGGTTTGGTCACCTAATCGCGCCGCCATCAGGAGAAATCCTTATCGAAAGCCCCCTTTTCGGGGGAACTCGGTCGATTACATTAATATGTGAATTATAATAATGATGATAAATGAATTAAATATATAATGATTATGAAGTTTTTTTTATTAGTATTATTAAATAAAAAAAAAATTTTTTTTATATAAAATGTAATACTTTTATAAAGTTATTATTATTTTATTATACTATAAATATAATATATATATATTATATTATATATATTTTTTGTATATAATTTTTTTATATATAAAATGTAATTTTTTATAAAGTTATTCGCATTTTATATATATATATATAAATATAATATATTATATTTTATTATATATATGTTTCAGATAGTGTTCTCGTGATAATAGTTTTTCATAGTAAAATTTTTTATATAAAAAATGTAATACTTTTATAAAGTTATTATTTTATTAGATTATAAATAGAATATATTATATTTTATTTAAAAGATTTTGTTTTATTAGAATATTTTATAGTAAACCAAACTGACCGTCTGCTTAAAAGTAAATCAACTGGACCGCTCAGAATTAGTTACTATTCATCCATTCTCCTATAAATAAGCTCATTCCTTCATTATTTATTAATTACTTAATTCAGAGAAACTCTAGAGAGAGAAAAACTATAGAGAGAAAGAAGAAAAGTATTCGCTACTTCACTACTCCTATATCCAATCTAAGTATTTTTTCTAAGGTAAGGGTATTATTTTTTCGTATTCATGAAGAGAACTTCGTTATTCCATTTTTTATTATTATTCGTTGAATAACTCAGATACGCGCGGCCTACCCTATACTTGGTGAAATTCTTTCGTTATTCCATTCTTTATTATTATGTTGAATAACTCGCTATGCCAAGTACCGCATACATGGTGAAATTCTTTCGTTATTCCATTCTTTATTATTTCGTTGAACATCCCCTGTTGCTGCTTTTACGCATGACCGTTCCGTTATTTATTATTTCGTTGGAACATCCGTCGCCGTTATTTATTATTCCGTTCATTGAACATCCCCTGAATGCTCTCTTATTTTTTCGACCGTTTTGTTATTTATTTATTATTCGTTGAATATCCCGTTGCGCGTTTATTTACGCACGACCCGTTCCGTTATTTATTATTCTCGTTGAATAACTCGTCTGCAAGGCCTATCGCATGCCCGGTGATTTCTTTTGTTATTCCATTCTTTATTATACTCAATTGGTTAAAGTTTTGACTTCTATACTCCATGAAATTAGTGGAATATCCTCGATATTTGCGCTTCATCCAAAGATCTTTTCATGGAAATATTCTTTCGAGCATTCTTGAATTTTACTCTACAAAGAAGTATCATGTCGACAATTTGGACGTTATTAGTTCCTCGGATAAATTAATTTTTGAACTTGTTTTATCAATTTTATATCATTGTCATCATCCTCATGTTTATATTATGTTGAAAGTCATCTCGTGGCCTCAGAGTGCATGGGGATGGACTTGGTATGATTACGACTGTGGATTAATTCCAGATAATCACGACCGTAATGTTACAAATGATGTGGTAAAAGTCCTCATCGCCCGTAGAAGTGCATCGATGGATGCTTGTTGGCATGATCATGACATTATCGATGAATAATACACGAATATCCTCGCCCAGAGAGTGCATGGATAATTTGTGGTTGTGATACTAATGAATATCCTCGTCGAGAAAGGTGGATGATGTGGATTATTTATTGTCGAGTCCCAAACGATAAAAGTGATGAAAAACCTTTAAATCATAAAAGATAGTAGATTTTATTCTCTACTGACTCTTTTTAATGGATCGCTTGTTTCACCGCAGCTTAAACTTGATGTTTGTTATATCAGTATCGCTTTAACATCGTCAAGGCTAACGATAATTTATTCAGATTATCTTAGTCATAATATTTTTATCGGGCTAGTTGAGCTCACCCTTTTACTTTCATTTTCTTCGTGAAATGAGAACGAAAGTAGGACTAGTTCTGGGGAACTGGAGTGACTATCCCAGATAATAAGATTAGTAGTCCTCACTATTCTCGTTAAAATAGTGTGATAATAAATGTAATGAGGACTCAATTGAGTGTGGATATTGTCTAGATGACAATATTTGTATTAAAACTCACAAGATATGTTTTGTCGTATTTTACACCATTCCTCCTCTATTCCATTCCTTCTATCCAAACCTCGAAAACGTAAAATAGAAACATCATGACATTAAACAACAATTTTTTGGATGTGGATGATATAACTAGGGTGTTCAAATTTATCATTTTTACGGTTTTGAAATCGTAATTAAATTTGGTTTTTATAAAAAGAATCGGTCCGGTTGGTAAAAAAAAATTGGTATATACTGCTTTTTTGATCTGCTTTTGGTCCGACGCTTTTTATGGTTCGATTTTAATTAACCTAGATCTAAGATATACCGATTTTTTAATTTTTATTATTATTAATAATTTAATAATAATAATAATAAAATAATGATTATAATAATAAAATAATAATATTATTAATAAAAATAATAATAATATTAATAAAAATATTAATAATAATAATAATAATAAAATAATAATTATATTAATTTTCGGTAAAAACCTAGCATCTGTCGATTTGGTATACCTTTCATTCAACCTAAGATCGGTGACATGAAATTGGCTACTATCGATATTCTAGATGGTACTTGTTAGAAATTTGGTTCGATCCGATTTTTTACCGATGAACACCCCTAGATACAACACTTAAAACCCCAGATGCTTTCAAAACTTCGAGCTTCATTTAGTTTACTCTAATTAAAAAACTCGGTCTATTCCAAAATATAAGATAATTATTAATTTTTTATAGTTTGGTTTTGAGTTAATGCACTCTGTAGTTCTCAAATTTATCTCATTTTGCATATTACATCTTATATTTTAAAAGATGACACTTTGCAACCCGCACTTTTAACGAACAAGCAAATAATATCTCTGACCCAAATTTCATACTAAAAATACAAAATCCGTCACTTTTAAACACTAACCCCATTACTTTTAGCTACAATTTTGAGCCGAAGGGTATTATGTAGCCGTTTGCTACAAATATGGGAGGTAAAATATCATGTTTTGTAATATAAGATGCACTGTATAAAATGGGATAAACTTGATGGATTACAAAATGTATTTAACTCTTTGATTTTATATAGTTTAAACGTTTTTGTAGGAATTGCTTGTAGAAATACTTTTTATAAAATTGAATACCTTCATATTAATTTAAAATATTTTTTAAGAAAATTTTAAATTAATTAAAAAAGTTTTTTTTTTAAAAAAAATATTTTGTAACAGGTGGAGTGAGAATACTTTTTGTAAAGATGCCCGAACTCGGTTTGACAGGTTCGGGTTATGCTGTGTTTGTTAGTGTTGAATTATGTGCTCTGTGTTGGGATAGCGATGAACAATCCAGAAGAGAAGAAAGAGGAAGACGAGACTACTCAAATGGCCGCTTCTGCCATGGACGGTGTAGCTGCGACGGCTCTTCGTTCAGTCCTCCACCGGGTAAAGCAGGCTGCCGAGAAATCGGGACGCCGCGCCGACCAAATTAGAGTCGTTGCCGTAAGTAAAACCAAACATGTACCTCTCCTCCGGGAAGTCTACGACGTCGGTCATCGCTGTTTCGGCGAAAATTACGTCCAAGAGATCATCGAAAAAGCCCCTCAGGTCTTCTGTTTTCTCTCTCTGTCGTATCAATTTTTAATATATGTTTGGTTGCTACAAAATAATTTAAATAATATGGTTGTGATTTTATTAGGGTTTGATTATTTTGGGGGGAAATGTTTAACTTTTTGGTAAATGTTGAACAAATGCAGCTTCCGGGAGATATTGAATGGCATTTTATTGGGAATTTACAAAGCAACAAAGTAAAACCTCTCCTCAGTATGTTTATCACTCTAGTCTTCATTTTAATTTTGTTGTTTGTGTCATTTTAGGTGTAAAGCAGAAAGCTTTTAATTTATGCAGATTTGAATTAGGAATAACCTATGAAAAACATGCATAAGATTGAAGGTATTTGATTATGTGAAATTGTAAGAATTTGACAAGGCTTCTTTGAATTTTAGTGTTCTAACTTGAGGAGTTATACTGAAATATAACTTTAATAATATTTTTTATGGTTTTATTTTGGGCTGGATAAAATGTGTTCTCTTGTACGGAGGGAATGTGGCTCACTGTTTGTGTCACTGAAGCAAATGTATTCTCCATTTGTTTACGGGAGCTGTTACTTTTTCAATAGTCTCCAGCTGAAATTCTCTGGTTTCTTCTTTTATATTTAAATGTTGAAAATATTAGTAATTTACAAAATTAGTTATAAATACATTTTTATATTGTTAATTTTCCTGATATATATATATATATATATATATATATATATATATACACACGCTGCCCATACAATAACACTTATTGCTGAATAAATATCTTGTATATTTAAATGTTGAAAATATTAGTAATTTATAAAATTAGTTATAAATACATTTTTTATATTGTTAATTTTGCTGCTATATATATATACACACGCGCGCGCGCGCGCGCACACACACATTGCTAAATAAATATCAAGTTTGCACTCTCACTTATCATTGTATTACTGCTCTTTATGTAAACATTTTGCACATCTTCAGTCTTCTATCTTGTTTATATTTTATGGCATCACAATTTTGTGTGCCCATCGAAAAATAGTAATATGCATTATCCTTTATTTTCCATTGGGCAGCTAGTGTACCGAATCTTGCCATGGTGGAGACTGTTGATGATGAGAAGGTGAGCAGTTGACAAGTAAAAGTTTCCATATTATTGTTCTCATGTGAGACCAAGTGTTCATTGATATGCCCCGTGTATAAGGAATTTCTGTAAAAATTTATATTCGGCAACTTCTTTTTGGTTTGAAAGTAAAATGGCTGTGAAAAAATCTGGCTATTCAAAATCTCTGAGGTGGTGTGCAGTAACCCACTAATAGACTATTTCCCCCTTCTCAGTAATTGTTTATAAAAATGTTAGTGTGCGAGCCTTTAGAAGGGGTTACCTTGCGCGAGCAAGAGGAGGGGGATAAATGTCTATTTCCAAATTTGTAGATTCCTTATCTTGGTGGATGGAAAGATTTTCCCTGAATGTTACTCATGCCATGATGCTAGACTGCGTCAGATGATGTGCCTCTTATTATTAACTTCCAATTTGAGAACATTTGGTTAAAGGAGGAAGGCTTTGTTAATTTGGTGAGAAGTTGGTGGTAAACATCTTCTTTGAAGAGTCTCCTAGTTACATCATTGCTTCAAAATTGAAAAGGCTTAAAGATCAATAAAAGGTGGAATAAGGAGGTGTTTGGGAATATCTAAGATTGCATTGAAATAGGTCTTGATGAGATTCAAAAGCTCAATGAGGAAGAGGGCATTGCAACTTGCACGGTTGTCTAAGGAGAACTTAAGGTGAGAGGAATTGAGGGAGAGAGTGGATACGTTTTCATGGCTGAAGGGATTAGTTGGAGATAGAAATCATGCCTTTATGGTTACGGGTGGCAACACTAAATTCTTTGATAGGGTGGCGACTTCTGCATACATGGATCAATCACATTGGGGTGAAGAAAGTGCAAGAGGCAGAGTAGGTGTGTTGGGGGTTTCTTGCGTTTTATGCAAGACTTTCTTAGGAAGATTCTTATACAGGTTAATGAGCCTTAAAACGCTTTTTCTAGAGTTTCTTATCTTTTTTAGTAAAATGTTGCTTTAATATTCTCATGTCTCTTTTTGCTCAAAGAAACATAAATAAATAGGTTTAGAATTAATTTTTTCTCTCCCTTTGTAATTTGGGTCATTCTCTTTGGGTTTTATAGTTCAAAGGTGAAGTTTAATTTTCGTTGTCTCTTGTTACTCTCTAAATATTATGTATGTAATATTGAATTTAGAGTATTTTAACTACTATTTAAAGTTTATTCTATGCTGCAATGTACTATATCCATCCCCAAAAGGATAGGACAATTTTCACACAGGGTAATCAAAAAAGTAGGAGAGTATAAAGTTCTTCCCAATCTATCCTTGGGTTTTGGGTTTGGAGAGAGAGAGAGAGAGAGAGAATTAATGTAAACAACTCATTTGTGATTTGAGTGATGTATAGTCAAGGGTAAGGGGAGATGGGTTGTGGCATCGGGATTTAGGAATCGCATGTCATGTAGGGGTTAATTTCTATTTCAAGCAATTGGGGATTGTGTGGTGGTTTTGTATTCTTACATGCATCTCATAGGATTAGTGTTAGAGAGAGTTCAAATCTGTATGAATTATGGTTAGTTAATTCCTTCATCAGTAAACATCTTTTATGGAAAGTTGTGCTTTAAAGTTGAGCAATTTCTGCTAGCAAGCAGATATTAATCCAACAATTAGACATAATGGAGAGGGATTGTTATTAGAGGCTCAACTAATGAATAAGAATTACCACCAAGCTTTGGATGATCAGTTCAGCAGCTTTACGACAGTGGAGGTAAAGGGATACTCTAGCGCTGAATAGACAACAATTGCACTACGCAAGCCAGAGTGAGCTACTGCAGGTGGGACCGTGGGAGTGTATTTGACAAACTCTGATTTTCTGGGCCACAAATTATTGACGGTAGGAAGATTGAGTTCAGCAAAGAGTACAAAATATGATAAATCCGGGAAGCAGGTGTCGAGCTCAAGAACATTTGAGATCAGGTTGTGGCTTGTGTAAGCTCCCAATTAGCAATCTCTTTTACTCATTCCAAAGAAACGTCCGCCTTTTGAGTTTGATATTAACGCATGACATAATTTATGAATAGATCTGTCATAGGGAGTAGGAGTCTGTTGCACATCTGTTACTCGATTGCTCGGTTGCTCGGGGTTTATGCAGTTTGGTTTTTGCTTTTTCTGGGGCTGAAGAGGGTGATGAGAAGATCAGTTATGGGTTTCTGTAGGTGTGTGGTGGTGTCGGAGTTGGGAAGAATACTCAAAGGAGGTGCGTAGTGATTACGCATTGTTGTGGTTGATGAATTATTTGAAAAGAGAGGAACTGTTGATGTTTTCAGGGCAAGGAGAGACCAACTGTGCATATTTATTTCTATTTTTAAGTCCTCTCAGTTTTTGGTTGAAGGAAGTATATCCTGAAGTTTTTTAGTAGTGAATAAGGGCTGAACTTATGAGGGATGAAAGCCACGACTCAGTTACCAACGTTCTGAATCTAACAGGACTGTAAAATATTAAATGCAACTTTTGTTGCACGTCTTGTATCCACACTAATATGTGACTGCTACATTAGTAATTCCTCAACAATTGCTCTTGATGTTTTTATTACCCCCATTGCAATGTTATGTCCAGTGCACCAAATCATTGTTCAATTTTTTTGCAGATTGCAAATAATCTTGACCGTGTTATTGGAAACATTGGAAGAAAACCGTTGAAAGTGTTGGTCCAAGTGAATACAAGTGGAGAAACATGTGAGTGGAGGAGTATGGCTTTGAAACATTAGGTTGCTTGAACACCCCCCTCCCCCTCGTCCCCACAAATACAAACAAAAACAAAACAAAAACAAAAAATCACTTTTAAGTTTTGCTGGTTAGCTTTTTCCATTAATCAGTCAATCTTATTTCCCTTTACCTTCAAAAATACAATAAATTGAAGATCTAATATAATGACTCTATACTTTTCGCAGCAAAGTTTGGTGTAGAACCATCTGGGTGTGTGGAACTTGCTAAACATGTCAGTTTGGGCTGCCCAAACCTTGAATTTTGTGGCTTAATGACAATAGGGATGCCAGATTATACTTCCACTCCAGAGAACTTCAAGGTAGTGGATCCAAGTACATAGTTTATTTCTCTTTTTGATATATTTCATCTCATTTCTCATGCTCGTAACTTTCCTTCATACAAGTAGTTTATTGTTGACAGACATTAGCAAACTGTAGAAGTGAGGTCTGCAAGGCACTTGGAATAGCAGAAGAGCAATGTTACCTGTCAATGGGCATGTCTGGTGACTTTGAGCTAGCCGTAAGTAAATTTTCTCAAGATTTTGTTATAATCTTATCCTTGTGTTTTAATATTAAAGAAAGAACTATTTATAAATGATGATATTTCAGTTAATGTCATAGTTTAGTAAGCATGATGACCTTGTCAGACTGGATATATGGCAAACTTGATTTCATATTATAATAGTAGCTATATGGTCAACTTTACGAAAACGAATCAGCCCAGTGTTGAGTTTTATTTTGTTGATTTATAGGAAGATATAATATGCATAAAAGTGCTTTCCTGCTTGAACTGTATAACCAAATTCAGTTAAAAAAATCTCTGTTTTAGTAAATATACCTTAATTGCAATTTTCACTATATGAGCATTGGGCAATAGCCTCGGGGAGACTATAAACTTTGTTATAACGAATTTTGGTAATTGATGCAGATTGAAATGGGCAGTACCAATGTGAGAATTGGATCCACAATCTTTGGAGCAAGGGATTATTCAAAGAAACAATAAAGTTCCGGCTTTAATATTCTATAGTCAAGTCATCAGGGTTTAGCCTTCATGAACTATGGGCTGTTTTACAACAAGATTTCGTATAGGGAGTAAATTAGTTATAAGCTACATTCATTCTTAATGGTAGGTATTACCCACTTGGCCTTTGCCGTATAATAAAGACGGTCTTGTAAACTGCAGAAGTTGTACCCTGCATTTGGGAGGACTTGGTCTATAATTTATAGCATATGTACAGAATTTCAGAAATATGTTTGCAATGTTCTAAAAGGTGCTATGTGTTAAGCGGGCATCGGGGGCCTAGCGCACTGGAGCAAAATCGCCCAGTTCGCGCAAGGGCATTAGTAGTATGGACCTACCAGAAAAAAATTGAACTTTAACTTTTTTTAAGCCCATTGAAAACTTGAAGGCGTTTTACTGCTTTATTACTGCCCGTACTCGTAAGATTTTTTTTTTTTTTTTTAAAATAAAAATTTATTATTCAGAGGTAACACAAAGACTTGTAAGTAAATAAATAAGAGTTCAAATCAACTAAGTTACAAATAACTATTTATTTTTAATGCAATCTTCAATAAATTTTAACTATATTTGAAAATTATAATTAAGATATGTAGTTAATGTAGGTAATTAATTAATAATACTAATTTATAATACTATTAAAATTTTAATTGATTGAGATATGTAGTTAATAATTTCAAAGTATAAAACTATTAAACTAACAATTATTAGTTTAAGTTAGATAATATAATTATAAAAATTTAAAATTATCTATATATTAGTATTAATTACAGATTTATTATTTTTAAAAGTTAAATAAATTATATTAATTTTAAAGAATCAAATTTGATTATATACTTTGAATTACTAGCAATATATAATCCGAATCAACCACTAATTTTTTAGATTGCAAGTCCAAAATCTATACACAATAATATAGATAATTTTATCCATTAATTATGCAATCCCCTACTTATTGTAGTACATTTGAAAAGTAAATCAATCATTATCCCTTAATTATGCATTCCCTACTTATTTGGAAAGTAAATCAATCATTATCCCAAATCATGCCTTTAGAATAATATCTAAAATTATAATACTATTAAAATTTTAATTGATTGAGATATGTAGTTATTTAAGTAATTAAAATTATTATTAATATTTATTATTATTACTATTTTTACAGATCAAGATTTAAAAAAAAAAAAAAAAAAAAGCTGTTCATTACTTCAAACCCAACCAGGCCACTGGCCTCATTTTTTCAAATTACAAAACCCTACTGCTTTTTAGTTTTTTGCTTTTTGTCTCTACCAGTCCCACCAATTGCTTGTTGCAGTCTAATACCTGCTTAAAGTGATTTTTTTTATTTTAAGCCAATTTTAATATTTTATCTTACATTTATTTAAATAAAACAATAATATAAAACAAAATAATCTATAATAAAGATAATAAACGCTTTTATTTAAAGTTTAAATACATATTTATATTGTTATTTTCGAAGTTCAAACACAAATATGCAATTGTTATTTTTCTTAGTTTAGAATTTTTCAATCTATGGAGTTTCTTTTCGTAGTTTAAGAGTTTTGTTTCATGATCTCTGCTATGCAGAGGCTTGATTTATGAAGACATGTCTATTTATATTTAGGTGTGGAGTTATTAAGAATGGTATATTTTTGTCTCTTTTTTAAAAATTGATTTATGAAGACATGTCTATTTAGATTTAGGTGTGGAGTTATCGTTGGAAGAATGGTATATTTTTTGTCTTTTTTTAAAAAATATTAATATATTTGTTTTCGAATTTCAATTTAGAACGAAAGAATATATAACCCTGACTAAGTGTTTTGGTCAAAAAAGAAAAGAAAAAAAGAGTTTTGTTGATCTGGAACTTTAAAACAAATTAACATACTATAATAATTTATTAGCTATATAAAAATCAGATTGAAATTTTTATGGTAAGATTTCTGCTTCTCTTCCACGTGTCAATTTCTCCATATACTCCTGTATACAAAAATTATTAATTTTAATTATTTATGTCCAAATGTCTCTTAATTAATTCAAGATATGCTTGAAAAAACTAAAAATTATCTCCAAAATTATTGTTTTGAAAGAGTTTAAATTTGATGTATAAGAGCAGTGTTAAAATTATGACAAATAATTTTAAAAAATGTGTTATTAACGCCAAGATCTTCTGTCACGTCCCAATCACGAAAGACGTCTTGATCCTGCACAATAAACACGATCAACACCTAAAGCTTGACGGCTTCGACCGTCGGGGGATAACTCAGGCGTGAGAGTCAATACAGACGATCACAAGGTTAACAATGGAGGATAAAATATCTAGTGTATTGAGAGAGATAAAATTATCAGTTACCTTTTCTTAGAAGACTTCCTTACTATGATATACTCTCGCATCTTGCCATCGTGGTCACCCACTCACCGCCGTATTACGTTCCCCAATCCTGACGTTTTTAGCCGACTGCATGCAATTCACCCACTACATCTGGTCACTGTTTTCCACCGCCGGCCGACTATCATCCCATCCACATTAATGTTTTTCAGAGATAACAGTCAACTGTCATTTTATTTCATCATTACCGGTCAAAGTAATAGATATTTAATTATTTGGTGGGTTAATCTGAGAATTAGGCCCAACACTCTAAAAACCCAACAAAGATGACTCAACTGACCGGGCCCAACTGAAATGACCTATTAGATCAACCAAATAATTCGGCCCAAACCATTCGGCCCAATATGTGAAATATCATGACCCAACATTGCCCCTTAATTTTTTATTAAACAGGATGCTTAATAGAAAACTATAAATGGTCCATGATATGTCGATTCCTGATAAAACTGAAAGGGGCCCAAACTAAAACATATTAAGGCCCAACGGTGTAAGAAGGAAATGATGATAAGGTAAATTGGAACCGAAAATTCAACTGAAAAGGCCCAACCCGGTTAATATCTAAGGCTTGAACCAAACGCTACCCCTTCCAATTTTGCATCATTACTGATAATTAATGTGCCGCCCTCGAGTACTGTGTAACTGTCAATATAAAAGGCAAATTTCCCCCAAATTGACGATTTTACTTGCCAATTTGAATTTCGGACCTTTGAGCTTTTTCTCCTTTTTCGAACTCTCTTCTTCTCTGCATCTTAACAACAATGGCTTCACAAGATTCTGACAATGGTTTACCCCTCCTTGTGACTCCGATCACCACCGTTCCACCAAATCCAAGCCCCAATAAAGAGGCTTCGAGTTCGAACCCTAAGGCTGCAACTCCTGGTAAGAAGGTCCCACCTCCAAAACCCATCCCTACTCCTTTTGAGTTTTTCAGAAATAAGGAACGTTTCTCCCATGCCAATACTCCTTCCACCGTTACTGAATCTGAGCTGAGGAGGATTCGGACTCACTGCCATATACCGGATACCCATTTGGTGAGAGCTCCTAGGTCTGAGGAGCGAATGTATCAACGTCCTGAAGGATGGACAGCTGTTCCCGTAACCATTCTCGAGAAAGGAGTCAGATTTCCTCTCCATATGTTTTTGATAACCATCTTAGGGTTTATTGGTGTTGGGTTCGCCCAACTGGTTCCAAATTCGTACATTCACATCTTAGCCTTTATAGCCTTCTGCCATGAGGTAGGCGTTGAACCCACCCTCGACTTCTTCTTCACCATATAAAAGATCGGTCAATCCCGAGAGAAGGGGTTCAAGGCTATCAGTAAGAAATCACCGAAGACAGGTGAAAAATTTGAACGACGCTCCCTGGTATCTACCCCTTCCAGCAACAAAGGATGGCATAAGGGGTGGTTCTTCATTAAAGGACCAGAGATCGCATCCCTGCCAAACTGGGCCACTGATGAAAAAGTCTCCGCCGACTTCGAAGATATCCCTGAAGAACATGTGGCTGAAATGATTGAACTCTTTGACAACTTCCCAAATGATGAGTGGAACTATGGACTCCTCTCCAAACAAGCATGGTTGTACAATCACAAATGTAAGTTTTAAACTTTCTGTTTGATTTCTTGGAGTTCTTGATGAAATTGATTTTGAATTGTGGCGATAAATGTTCTATTTGCAGTGTCTCTGATTAAGCCGAATGCTTTAGAAGAAAAGGATTTGGAAGATTTCCTATCTGGGAAGTCTTCAGAAGCAAATGTTGAGCCCCCACTACTGGAAGCCCCTCCTGAAGATGATATAATCACTGAGATACCCACTGCTGAACCTCAACCCAATGAACCAGAAGTCGATGAATCCATTCCGCCAGAAGAATCCCTTCAACCTCGCAGAAAAAAGAGAGCCATCCGAAAACCTAGATCCAAACCAACATCAACAGAACCTGAAACCATCCCTGAACCTGAACCTGAACCAACCACCAACCCAATATCTGTCCGAGGGAGTCTACTCGATCTGCCAGTAGATGATCGGGAAAGACTCCTTCGAGTCAAGAAATTAAGGACGAAGTTCACTCCTCTAACAACTGATGAGCTTTGAGTACCTTCATCTTTAGCCAATCCACCCCCTGCAGTTCCTGTGGAAATACGGGTTTCTGACGATGAGGAGCAAGTCGAACCTGTTCCAGCATTATCCCGAAAGGGAAAACAACCATCCACCAATCACCCAAGTTCGGCATCTGCTCCATCACCACCTCGTGAACCCACTCCGGTTCGTTCTCCATCCCCCAAAAAAATCTACATGGATCCATCGCCAACCCACGATCAACCCATGCCCTCTCCTCCAAGACATTCGTCTTACGCATTCCAAAGTGAAGCCATGGCATCGCCAACCTTATGGCCCCAGTTCAACGTCAACTTCCCCTTCCAGCTATTTAATGCCTTTGTTCGGGACACCGACGATCACTGATTTAGCAACAGCTCAATCGGAGACCTGCTCGATGAAGGCATGAGCTATATAGAGCAGGTAAAGAACTCTCTCGATTTTTGTACTTCCCTTCATGTTTTAGATATTTGAAACTTATTGAGTACTGTTGATCATACACGTGCCAATCGTTGTCTTTGACGCATTTACGCCTAGATACCTGAAGTCAAGCCGCGGAAGAGGTCGCCGTAAAAGAGAATATAATATTGCAGTCGACCTTAGCGAAAGCGAGGCATGACTGTGATATCGCTCTCTACAACAATGAACGTCTTCGAGAGGATCTAGCTCAAACCAAGGATGAATTGAAGACCTCTAAGGAAGAACTGAAGACGACCAAGGCTAGTCAACAAGATCTGACTAACATGAATGTTGATCTTGTTGAAAAGAACGAAGTTCTAAGGGCAAAAAATGAAGAACTTGCTATAACCAATCAGAGCTTGGCGATACAAGTGGATGATCTTCAGGTGAAGGCCCGTGAAGATAAAGAAAGACACTTGGCCAGACGTCGGAAGATCCAAAATAAGCTGATGGCCTTGGAAGAGATAGGTCCTCCTTTGACTGAAGAACTGCGTAAGTAGATACAGACTGAATACCGGGCATCCGACGAGTTGAATGCAGAAATCCTTCGAGTATATTCTGATGGTTATGAAGTCTGTCGAAGTCGAGGGAAGGAGAAGTTTACCACGGCCTAATTAGATCCAACTCTTCTAGACTCCTCCGAAGGCGAAGACAATGCCTGAATATGTTATTTCTTCTTTCTAGTGTTAGGATTTTATGTTTTTATGTAAAAAATTTCATCGGTTTATGTAATTGTTTAACTATTAATGAAATTTCAACTTTCTTTATCATGACTTCTGTTTAATTCATTTCTTTTCAATAATTCAGTATCAATCAACTTGAAAACTATATAAGATTCTTTTGAACTTAACTTAAATTGTGAATCAGATAAGGCATATAATAGTTAAGTTAAGAAATGACATTAACCGAACTCAATGAACCGAACTCAACACTTGAACAAAATAAAGTAATGCATACTTATCGTTACCGAAGTGTGAGACAGATTAGGTATAAGGTCAATCCAGCTGATCTTCCTTGCACCATCGGGATCTTGTTTACCGCACAGGGTATAACAAGTATATAAGGACATTTGTTTACCACTCGGGGTAAAAAAAATTTATAAGGACCATGGAATTTGTTTACCACACGGGGTAAAACAAATTTATAAGGACACACCTGCAGATAAGGCTACCATCGAATGGTCAGCGAGTCCACCCGAACCTCCTTACTCCTGTGAATTTGTTTATCACGCGGGGTATAACAATATAAAAAGGACTATGGAATTTGTTTACCACGTAGGGTATAACAAATCCATGAGGACACACATGCCAATAAGGCTACCATCGAATGGTCAGCAAGTCCACCCGAACCTCCTTACTCCGATGAAGTTTGCCTACCACAAAGGGCCTGACTAATTCATAAGGACCACCTGCCGAAAAGGCTACCATCGAATGGTCAGCGAGTCCACCTGATCCTCCTTACTCCGGTGAATTTGGACAGAGAAGATCAATTGATGAAAAATGAATCTTTTATTGATGATAATCCAAATATTTACAGACTTTTGGGAGACTGACTCGATCTCTACTGAAAGTATTTCCGAAGTCTACCGGCATGCCAAGTGTTCTTGATCTCTGATCCATCCAATGCCCTTAACCGGTAAGTTCCTGGCTTCGGTACTTCAACAACTTCATACGGTCCTTCCCGATTCTAAGATCGCCTTTCCCAAGTTGAGAGGCATAGATGTTTCGACTTCCCTAAGGACGAAATCTCCTACTTCAAATCTACGAAGCTTTACCCCCTTATTGTAATGCTTAGCCACTCTTCGTTGATAGGTCGCTAACTGATCAAAGCATTTTTCTCGACTTCTTCCAAGCAAATCCATGCCGATCTTCACCCTTCATCATTGTAGATTTCTTTAAACCGACTAACCCAAGACTAGAGATTCGATCTCAACTGGGACTAAGGCATTAGTACCATAGCGCATCTAAAAGGTGAATCCGTGTCAGTAGTCCCTGTAGTCCGATAAGCCCATATTACACTGAGCAGCTCTTCTGGCCATCTTCCTTTAGCTTCATCCAATCTGCGCTTGATCCCATTCAGCAGCGTTCTGTTAGTTACTTCAACCTGCCCGTTCGACTGTGGATGAGCTACCAAAGTCTTCTTGTGCTGAACCCCCAGCTCCTTCAAAAATCCTTCAAACTTCTATCCAACGAACTGGCGTCCGTTGTCCGATATCACCACCTTAGGAATTCCAAAACAAAACACTACTGACTCCTTCATGAACTTCAAACATTCTTGTTCCGTTATCAACCTAAGTGGCTTCGCTTCTACCCATTTGGTCATATAATCAATGGCGACTATAACAAAACCGACCGACCTTTAGCTTTCAAAGAATGGACCCAAGATATCTACCCCTCGATAAAGAAAGGGTATAGGAGATAAGATCGAGTATAGCTCTTCTGGTGGCTGATGTGGGATCAGACTGTTGAGCTGACACTTTTTGCGCTTCTTTACATACTCCGTAGCTTCCTTGAAGATTGTAGGCCAGTAATACCCCTGCCGAAGTACTTTTTAGGCTAATGACTTAGCAGCCATATGGTTGCCACAGATGCCCTCGTGAACCTCCTGAAGAGCATATTCAGCCTCGAATGGAACCAAACACTTCAACAATGGAGACGAAAAAGCCCTTCGATAAAGATTCCCATCAATAAGAACAAAGTTGGCACTCTTATACTTGATCTTCTTGGCCAACATCTGATCCGAAGGAAGGACGCCATCTGCCAGATACTCTATGTATGGAGTCATCCAACAGTTAGAACGTTCAATGCACATCACTGCTTCATATTGGATACTCGGTTGTTGCAAAATATCCAAATAAACTGAACCATCAAAGTTGTTAGCATCCGTAGTGGCCAACTTTGACAATGCATCGGCAATAGAATTGTCATTACGCTCTACAACCTGAAACTCATAGGAGAGGAAATACTGAAGCCGATCTTTTAACTCTTCCAGATACTTGATCATCCTTGAACCTCGAGCTTCATACTCCCCTGAAACCTGCTTGACGACTAACTGAGAGTCACTATAAATGATCAACTTCTGAACTTCGAGACTCTTCGCCATCGAACTCCCGCCAAGATCGCCTCAGATCGCTTTCATTGTTTCGTTGCTTGAAACCCAAATCGATGGCTCGTCCGACTTTGAATCCCTCCAGACTTGTCAAGATAATCCTCGCCCATCGGCATCCAAAGTAGAAGACCCATCTCGCATACAAATATCCATGAAGCTTTGGTTGTCAAGAACTGAATCGCTTTCTACGATCGGAACAATCTTACCGCAACTCTACATCGCCGAGAACGAACACTCTACCATAAAATCAGCCAAGGCTTGCCCCTTAATAGCTGTTCGGGGATGATATTCAATAAAAAATTAGGATAACTCCATTGTCCATGCAGCTAATCTCCCCGAACTTTCGGCTTGCTCATCACCTTCTTCAAGGGCTGATTCGTGTAAATGACTAGGAGCCGACCTTGAAAGTATTGCCTAAGCTTTCGACTAGAAATCATCAAAGCAAAGGCAAATTTCTCAATATTCGGGTACTTGATTCAAAGATCCTCAGACATGACCGACATAATAAATGGATGTCGCTACCCCCACTTCTCTAACCAAAACTGCTCCCACCGCCAACGAGCTAGCTGCCAGATACAAATATAGTGACTCAGCAGGAACTGGCTTTACTAGCAAAGGTGCCGAAGACAAATACATCTTTATGCCTTGGAAGGCGTCTTCACACTCCGAAGTCCACTGGAACGTTTTTGCATTCTTCGATTCTTTCAACGTGTCAAAGAATGACAAGCATCTCTCTGATGATTTGGACATGAATCTTCTCAAAGCTGCAATCCTCTCGGTCAAACGTTGAACATCTTTGAATGACTGAGGAGTCTTCATGTTTAGAATAGCCTGGATCTTCTCTGGATTGGCCTCAATGCCTCTCTAACTAACCAGATAACCCAGGAACTTCCCTGCACCGAGCCCAAAGGTGCATTTGGTGGGATTAAGCCTTAATTTGTGATGACGGACCGTCTGAAAGCATTCCTCTAGATCATCCAAGTGTTTCTGAACGATCATGCTCTTCACTATCATGTCATCCACATACACCTCCATATTGCTTCTGGAAGACGAAGTACATCATTCTCTGATAGGTGGCCCCAACATTTATTAAGCCAAACGTCATCTTCTTGTAGGCATACACCGAACGGGGCGTGATGAATGTTGTCCTCAGAATGTCCTCTTTGCACATAGAGATCTGATGATAACCTGAAAAAGCATCCATAAAACTTAGTAGTGCATACCCCAAAGTTGCATCGATAAGTTGATCAATGTGGGGTAGAGGATAGAAATCCTTCGGGAAAGCTTTGTTCAGGTCCGTATAGTCAATGCACACTCGCCACTTCCCATTTTGCTTCTGGACCAGCACCACATTAGCCATCCACTTCGGATAGTCGATCTCAAAGATGAAATCAGCAGCTATCAGCTTTGCAATCTCTTCATCGATGATCCTCTGACGCTCAGGTGCAAAAATCCGCCTCTTCTGACGAACTGGCTTCTTTGATGGATCCACATCCAACCGGTGCTCGACAATCTTCCGGCTGACTCCAGGCATATCCTGAGGCTCCCATACAAAGATGTCCGCATAACAGCGTAGAAGTTCCATAAGGTTTGTCCGGAGAGGTTCCGGCAGACCTGAACCTATCTTCACCGTTTTGTCCTTCTGACCAAGAAGCAGCTCGATCTCCTCCGTCTCGCCTGCTGACATGACCAATGGCTCCAAACTGCTTTCGGTAAAAGGCTCGATTTCAATCGCCATGGTCTGCTTCTGCTTGCTGACACCTACTCCCAAAGCTATCACAACATTTCGATAGCACCGTCTGACTAGATCTAAGTCCCCTGCTACCTCTCCAACTCCATGTGCCGTTGGGAACTTGATCTTGAAGTAAGGAATGGACGTCACAGCTTGCAGAGCTGTTAGAGTAGGTCAACCCAGTATAGCGTTGTAGGCCGAATCTACATGCACAACATAAAATTTACATGTTATTTCTACCTGCCGAGGAGCTGTGCCGAAGATTACTGGTAGCTCAATAGTGCCTGCAACTTTGACATGATCGTTGCTAAAACCATATAAGGGAGCCTCCTGCCCCACCTCCATCTTTCGCCCATCAAGATGCATCCTCTGATAAGCATGGACATACAGAATGTCAACAGAAGACCCGTTGTCGATCATCATCCGCTTCACGTACTGTCCCAAAGACTCATAGGAAAACTACCGTACCTGAGCCAAAGAACCCGTATGCTTTCCCCTCCTCCGGTTGCTCCCAAAACGAGCATAAAACTTGTCACACAGCTCGGACCATGACGAGACTGAATTAGCAGGAAAAGTTCTCATCCACTGCCTTGCATCCTTCCTCAACGTTGTAACAAACGTGTGACACTTGGCAGCATCGATGAAATCATAATAGTCCATCAGCCTATCGAACGTCCGGCTATGGTCATAAGGATCGCCTGATCCATCATAACTCTCTATGTGAGCAACTTCTTGGTGGTATCTGCTTTCTCCTTAAGAATATCCGAGGAAAAAGGAGACGCCTTCTTTCCCAGAGTGTCTTTCACCTGCTGAACTTCAGCCAACTGCTTCCGAAGCTCTTTTAACTCCTTCACCAAAAAATCTACACCTTCCGACTTTGAGGAGACTTCTTTTTCTGGAGATACTTTCTTCTTCTGAATGGACCGACCTCCTCTATCGGAACTCACTACCTTTGATGGACTTCTGGATCTATTTTGGCGTGTGGCCCTGTCATCACGGTGAGAGTATTCACGATGATGCTCCTTCCTTCTACTCTCTGGTGTATACTCCCTTGACCTGCTTCTTTGTCTGCCACCATCTCGACCTTGAGAACCAATAACGAGAAGTGCTTTCTTTGATACCTCAGGAGTTCTGCTTCTTGATCTCTTTCGCTCCTGAGGTCGGCCACGAGATACATGACCAGAATGCTCAGGTTCTTTCCCTTCTCGTTGTTGTACATCCTTAGGTCTACTGCGCCTCTCAGACTGAACATAAGTGGACGCCTCGTCCTTTAGATCGGCTATCCGAAGCATCTGCACAACTATATCCTCCCTTTGCTTTAGAAGAACTTATAAGGCTTTATCTGCCTCGTCTGCCATCTTTGCCAGATTGGCAGTCTTATCATCCCAACTACTTCGGTGATGGGTTCTAGGCGGTGAACCCTCTACCAGCCTTCGGTCCTGGTCACGACCTTTATCAGCAGGAAACACCAACCTTCTTCGGGCTTCACCATGGGCTCTCGAATGAGAACCCCCTGAATCATGTTTGGAAGCCGTGCTGTCATGAACACTCTTTGAGGGACCCAGATGATCCCTGACAAAGATACGTGGTAACGATGAACTCACAGCCATCGGCTGTCCTTCTGGTGTAACAGTTCTACTCCTCACCATATTGTCCGACGTAGAACAAATAAAAGTTTGTGATTGAAAACTCAAGGACACTAGAATACAGCCCTCCTTTTAGCGCCAATGTTAACACCAAGATCTTCTACCACGTCCCAATCACGAAAGATGTCATGATCCTGCACAATAAACACGATCAACACCAAAAGCTTGACGGCTTCGACCGTCAGGGGATAGCTCAGGCGTGAGAGTCAGTACAGGTGATCACAAGGTTAACAATTGGGGATAAACTATCTAGTGTATTGAGAAAGATAAAATTATCAGTTACCTTTTCTTAGAAGACTTCCTTACTATGATATACTCGCATCCGCCATCAGTGCCACCCACTCACCGCCGACATACGGTTCCCCAATCCTCGACGGTTTTAGCCGATGCATGCAGCTTCACCGACTACATCCGTCATCTGTTTTCCATCGCGTACCGCATTATCATCCCATCCACATTAATGTTTTTCGGAGATAACAGTCAACTGTCATTTTATTTCATCATTACCGGTCAAAGTAATAGATATTTAATTATCTGGTGGGTCGGTCTGAGAATTAGACCCAACACTCTAAAAACCCAACAAAGATGACTCAACTGACCGGACCCAACTGAAATGACATATTAGATCAACCAAATAATTCGGCCCAAACTATTCGGCCCAATATGTAAAATATCATGACCCAACATGTGTTATATAAAATTAAAATTAAAAAATTATTATTATTTTAATAATGTATGCTGTATATAAATGATCAAATTTAAAAATATATGTTTAATTTTAAAATGGGTGGAAA
Organism: Panax quinquefolius; assembly: GCA_020205615.1. Classification (NCBI taxonomy): domain Eukaryota; kingdom Viridiplantae; phylum Streptophyta; class Magnoliopsida; order Apiales; family Araliaceae; genus Panax; species Panax quinquefolius. Next base: position 18,624,926 of record CM035152.1, read on the forward strand.
ATATTGACAGATATAGATAATCGCCCCGCTCATAACATACTTCACCCTAACCGCGAATCCCACTAAAAGAAAAAAAAGGTCTGCTTGAACAGGATTTAGAGAGACAATTTTGGGGTTTTTATACTCGAACAGGGTTCAGAGAGACAATTTTAGCGAAAGGATGGGAAATCGCAAGGAATTATCGAATTCTGGTCAAGATTTACACGCCGCCGCTCGAACAGGTGATCTGATCGCCGTGCAACATATATGCAGCTCTAATCCTTTGGCAGTCAACTCTAGAGATAAGCACTCCAGAACCCCGTATCCTTCTTCTAATTGCTGACATTGATTATTGTGGTATATTATTTTCAGAAGACTGTAACTGGGTATTGTATGGTTGCTGTAGAGGTTACTTGGGTTGTTTGAAATTTTGTTTGACCAGGAAGTAATTTATTTTATTTTAAGTCTTTGATATTTCATTATTTTTGGGCCGAGTAAAGTAAACTCTCTTTTGCTCAATTGAGTCTAATCACTATTTAGGTTTTAGTTGAAATGGTTTTTTTTCTTCTCAATTCTTCAACTTTGGTTGTAGTTTCGGACATGGGAGATTGGAATAGAGATTTTTATTTTGCTCCTCGTACGTTATTATAATTATACTACTAACCTTTGCTATTCTCCTGTAAATATGATACTGATTTGGTTAAGAAAGAGCAAAAGGATTTGTATTTAATTACGTTATATAGATAAAGTTACTTATACAAAAAATGATTATGATATGAAAATATATTTTTGCTAGTGTCGTCTCTGGTCTCTATTGCTAATTTTAGTGATAATTGTCTTGGATATTAGTTTCTGTTGTATCTGCCATCACTGACAAAGAATAAGAGTTATTGAGTTTCAAATTTCACTTGAGAGTTAGGTTTAGGAATAGCATTTCAATGATTTATATTAGTGAAAGATCCGAGGTTGAAGTATACACAAAGAAGCAATATGTATACGCACGTGAAATCAAGTTCCATGAATTATTTATTAGTGGCCTCGTGAAGATATATTCTATAAACCCACTTGATTGATTTGAGCTTTGTGGATGTTTGGATTGAAGAAGATTTGCAATAGAGCATTGTAATTAGTAAAAATGATTGGTAGTGAAGAATTAATCATCAGTTGAAACCAAAAAATTATATGGTCTTGGTTTTTATTTGTCATTTATTCTTTGTCAAAACATGGTGTTACATATATCGAGTCTAGAACAACTTATCAATTATAATTTACAAACAAATTTTTAGAAAGGGTGTAAAAAAACTGATGTTCTATGTGCTTCATTGACAGTTATGCCTGAAATTATCATCACAATTTTGCTTTATCATGATTTATGCAAGGTCTTCTTTTGCTAAGCCCAGGATGTTGACTCCCTCTATTAAATGTAGGAAAGATGGATGACTCTCTATTTTTATTGTCACCTTCTTTCATCCTTTTCATAACGAGACATCATCCAATTTCAACATCAAAGCTATGATATTATTAGAATAATGATGTTTTTTATTTTTTTTGGGTGGGTGTAGGCAAACTCTGAAAATCACTTCTAACATTTCATTTGCATTGAATACAATGATAGCAGGATGAGCAGAAAAAAACTGTTCAATCATTTAAAAATGATCACAGATAAACTTGTTGCAATCATCATTTTCATATATTCTGATCACAATCTTCACTTGGTAATTTACTTAACTAAAAGAGCAAGATAACACATCAATTGAGTGAACTAATTTACCCTGGTTGTAGATGGTGTTGAGATCTTAAAGTTTGATACCATAATGATGGACGTCTTGTAGTCTACACAGTCAATACGGCATGTCCAGAAATACCTTATGGAAACTGGAGTTTTTTTATTTTATTGTTTCAGGAGTCGATGTGTATATTACCATGTTTTACGGTTAAACTGAATAATGTCTCCAACCCTCTCCATCTTTAAAGAATTCACAAACTACTTTCTCAGGCACCTAAAATTACAATGATATCAAGTAAAAGTCCTTCGCATGATCTTCCATCATAACAGCTGCCAGAGGATGTTTTTGCCTCCCTCCTCCCACTTTTTTGATGCATCATATCATTTTTTTCAAGTAAATTTGTTTCCTTGAGTAAGTATTGAACTCCAAGGCTACATTTAGCAGCATGGTCTGGACATGCACAAGTGGTGAGCTATCTCTGCAAGAATAAAGCTGATGTTGGTGCTGCAGCAATGGATGACATGGGTGCCATTCACTTTGCTGCTCAGAAAGGTCATTTAGAAGTTGTCCGGATTCTGTTTTCATCTGGGGTTTCTGTCAAATCTTCCAATCGCAAGGGCATGACTGCTCTTCATTATGCTGCTCAAGGTTCTAACCAGGAACTTGTGAAGTACTTGGTTAAGAAAGGCGCAAATCTAAGTTCAAAGACCAAAGCAGGGAAAACACCTATTGATCTTGCGGGCAGTGAAGATGTCCGCTCATTATTAATAGAAAGTGAAAGTATACCAAAAGACAAGGCCGTTGATGGTGAAGAGAAAGCTGAAGAAGCTAAACCAAAATTGTCTCAGGAACAAGCAGAGGGTTCTGAGGCAGAAGCTGCTGTGTCTCAGCATATAGAAGCTGATCATGAGAAAGATGAATCCGCCAAAAGGAAGAAGGATGATACCAAGGAGAACGCAACTCAACCGAAGAAGGCAAAGATCGCTCTTAATCATCTTTTAGCCTCAGATGACACACAGGAAGAAGAGCATAACTTGTAATCATGATATATTAGTTCATTAACTTGTGATCATGATGATGTACTGTTACTACCTTGGAATTTTAACCAATCAATTTCCCCAAGTGTAATCTTTTTGACAGTGCCGAAATTGTTAGGTTATTGTTGCTGCTGTTTCTAATTTACATTTTAGGTAAGTTAAAAAGTACTAAGCTAGTATGGGATAATCTAGTCATAGAAGTCTCTTAATGCCAATGATTTGGGCTTTGTTTGACATTTTTTTTCTTGATCAGGTATTAGGTATGATATTGTATTTCTGCTATTTCCTGTTTTCATTAGAATTAATAGTTTTGTTGAATTAAGGCATTTTGAAGCTTTTAATCTGTTCATGCTTTTATGCTTAAGATGCTTAAATGAAACAAATTACAATTACATATACATGACATAAAACCAACCAAAAGAATTTCTAGCATTCCTTTTTTTATTGGCTACTGAGTTCCTTCCCCCCTTTTTCAAATGTTCTTTTACTATAGTAAATCAAAGGTACAAATTGTGTACTTGAAAAAATAAAATTTTTGGGAACTTTTAGCATACAAATTAGATTATCTTTTCCTCGTGGGTGAGTTTGCCCCCATGTACTTTTATTTATGTTCCAAAACGACTCAACAAAGTAACAAATTGGATTGTAGAGATGTGTTGTGGAAGGTCTATTGGAATTAACTAGACTTCTTATCTTCAAGATGAATTAGACTTTGATCATTTTATCTGTTTTTATTTTGGTCAACTTGTTTCTTTTTGGGTTTTTCTAATGTCCAAAAAAAACCAGAAATTTCCTACTTTAAAAGTGGATATAAAGAAAAGAAAAGGAAAATAAAGTTAATGGACTTTGGACTTCAGGCCTGTAGTCTCTGCATATTCATGATGGAGTAATATTTTTATGTGAGTTTTTAATATTTTTATATGATCCTCTTTCACATTAAAGTGAAACTCAATATTAATTTGATGAGCGATTAACATGAAGTTAACTTTCGCTCAATTGACCCGGGAGGCCGGAATTAGGCAACTTAACTTCATGATCAGTTTCCTTTCATAAAACCTTTGGAAACGGAACGGGATAATAGACTTTTTGGTCACTGTACTAGTGTCCTATTTTTATTGTGGGTACCGAATTTTTTTTGTTACAATCGCGTAACTATACTCTAAAATAATTACCAAATGGTCATTACTTATGAATTCCGTCCAAAAAAATGGACGGGATGCTGAATGTGCATATTGACTTGTTATTTTTGCTGACGTGGAGCGCAAAAATGCAAGTATGCCCCGTTATTTTTGTGATTATAGCACAAACCACAAAAACTATTAGTACTTTTGTGACGCCCCGAAATAGGTTCACACAACACATTTTGAGTCGCCAAAAACAACACTACTGACGCGAACTTTCCTATTACAACTATTAAACTGTCATCCAAAATACGACGACACATATACTTTGAGTTTCAATACATATATTATAACGTATATAATACGACAATATTCATACTCAAATTTTTTCAATGCCATATAAAATACATCAACAAATATTTCAAGTCATCAAAGGAACACGAGAAGATTTATGTCCTCCTCATTCTAATGGGGTACATTTTTGACGCTTCCAAATTCGAGTTTGCATCACCCTATTTGATTCACCAAAATCAATTATTAAATGACGTATAAAATACAACACACACTTTTTAAGTGCTCAGTACAATTATTGTCACACTATTTTAAAATGTATTGAGCAACTTCAACAGTCTCAGACCATCATTCTAATCTCATGTTATTCCCGCTCGACCTAGTTACACTTTTACTACTTGAAAAAAATTGTGAAGCAAAAGGGTGAGCTCAAATAGCCAGTAAAAAATATCATGACTTAAGATAATTAAATTATCAATAGCCTTAATCAGTAATAAATCAGATATTTAAATCATATAGTAGATGATAAAAGTTTTCAACCATAATTGCAGCGGAAGCAACAATCCATTAGAAGAGTTAAGTAGAACATAATGTCTACTATCTTCTCCAAATTAAAAATTCATCATCAATATTTTATTCCTGCAACACCAATCAGCAGTTCTTCGTTGTACCCAAGATAAAGAGAACTTTCACCACCTGTCTTTACCTGAAACACCAAAGATCATGGATATACAAATTCACAGTTCATGTTCATAATCATGCTGATAAATTCATTTGTGCACTACAGCCAAAGGTATTCATTTATATCACCAGTGATCATGCCAATCAACAATCCATCTTTGCACTACGGGCCAAAAACATACAACTATAAAACCAATGGTCATGTCAATCAACAGTCTATCTTTGCACTACGGGCCAAAGACATACAATTATAAAACCAATAATCAACAGTCCATCTTTGCACTACGGGCCAAAGAGAAATTTCACCACAATAAATATAACAATGATACGTATGATGAATGGACAAAAATAATCAGAATAATAAGATAAACTAGATCTAAGTGATTTTTAACTTAACTATATATCCATAGTCCAAATTACCAACACGATATCCAGAAAATCGATTAAAATTCTTGATAGAATATAAAGTTAAAATAAATGTAAAGTTTCCTGGTTCAAATATAATAACTTAAAACTGAATTGAAAGATTCAGGTCAAGATATTAGATGAAGCACAAACTATTAAGGATATTCTAATCAATTCAGACTTTTCACCATTTAATGATAAGTTGAAGAAAAGAATAATAATTTCTTACCATCATATGGAGTATGAAAGAAAATGATATTCCTTACAAATATAGAAAATAATATCATTTACCATATTATGAAAAAGTGATACCCCTTACCTTAGCATGTGACTTGATTATGCTCTCTATGAAATTGATCAACTTAAACAATGTTTGCATTTCTTATCTACACTTGGAATAACCTTACACTCAATAGAAATAATCACAATATTATAATAAAAGAATTTTATATTTTTAGTGTAGTGATGGTGTGTTTTATTTCTCATCTAAGCAATCTATTTATACTGAAAATTGAGGAGACAACTAGCACACCTCTTTTTACAAAATAACCAAATGAGGTATATAAAAATGCTTGTAGTGGAATTTGTGGTCCCACAGAGAAAATTAAACTAACTTGTACACGTTTTAACAATAATTTGGTACAGATTAAGACTTACTTTTGTAAAACATAAATAATTGAACAAATATCTGCATATCATACTTATCTTTAATCAACACTCTTTTCAATCTTTGAACCATTATTCACAATTATTAACATAGACTCACAATACAACCAAATGGTCTAATTATATCACATCAAATAATATGAGTTACTGTGCAATAACTACTATGGGAATTGTTGAATGAAATACTGAGTGAATTTTTACGTAAGAATCAATAATATGAATTATTGTGTAAGACCCCAACTTATTATAAATAAAATTGAATTTTCTTCTATTCATTATTCTAAATTAATAAGGTGTTAATTTGATATAATGTTTTGGTTATGGATGAAATGTGCAAATTTTACAAAATAAGCAAGTGGTTATAAAATATTTCTTTTGTCGGGGAATATTCATTTGGTCGTGGAATATTCTTTTTGTCGGGAATATACGTACAACGGCGCAGTCAATTGTGGGCCCCATAACGGAATAACTGTCGGATGAGAAAACGACAAAGTTTGAGTTTTTATAAATAACGGCGTAGTTGTTACCGTTAACACTGTTGGGTTACCTGGTGGTTAAAATACTGATGTCGTGTGGTTATGCAAGATAGACGCGCGGTATTGCCTAATATTGTTGAATTATTGATTAAATGCGTAAGAAGGCACTACTCAATAATTGTTACATGTAATTCTTGTTCAATATTTTATTGTTTCAATAATTCTTTGCGTTGATAGTTTATATTATTGTTGTTTTGATAATTGTCATCACCTTTGTATTTCTCATTATCGGATCAATAATTCATATTATTTGAATAATATTATTAGATAGCATTATTGGCAATGTTTAGAAGTTTCATCGAGGAGAGGTTTGGTCACCTAATTGCTTGGCCCGATGAGGAGAAATCCTTATTGAAAGCCCCTCTTTCATGGGGCTGTCTCGGTAAATATAATTCGATTCTATAATATTATTTGTGAATAATTAGTTATTGATTTATATGATAAGAAAATATTTATTTGATGTGGATATAAATGATGGATTTATTTATGTGGTTATAAATGAAGGAATTAATGCTGAGGTATTTTATCAGTATTTTATCAGAGTGGAGGTATTAAAATCATCCGTTTGTGGATTTTAGATATTCTCTGTTTGGAATTTGGAAAAACTCAAAGCTACAAAGTTGTAGAGAATTCAATTTCGTGTGGAATAGACATAAAATTCGTATTTTTCTGATTAACGGGCTATTTTCTATGAATTGTTGAAGTTTCAAAAAATAAAATGATTTTTATTAAAATTATGGGTGGGACCCACTTTGGTTAAAGACATGTGTGCTGCTGGGATTTTCTTCAAGAATGACATGCTGATGGCTTTCTTAAGGCATGCGTAGAAAATTGTGTTAAAGTAATAATTTTTTATTATTTTAGTCTCCTATGGCGTTCTAGCATTTTCCTATAAGTAGACGCTTAGGTTAGAATTGAAAATCACACCAGAAACAAGTTTTCTTTTTCTCTAGATTATCGAGCGTATTTTTGTGAGTATTTTAATATTTTGAGAGTTGCTATTCAGTGCAAGTTTATGTCAGCATTATATCCAAAATTCAGTCAGAAGTATGGTTATTTTGAGGTAAGGGATGTTATTTTCTTCATATATGATATTATTTCTTTCAATATCATTATGCCGAAGTATTGATATGAACTTTTTATCAAATTTGGAACTTTTTGTGTCAGGGTTACTATTCACGATATATTATTTATTCACGAATCGACACTATTCATTTAAAAATGAAATTTTCTATTTTTCGTCCCAGATGTCTTTTATGGTTACTATCTTTGATTGTATCCATGTTTTGATCTTTATTTTTGAATTCTACTTCACAATTGGTTATTATGGAGTATTATTGCACTTGGATAAACCTGCATTATACTTAATCCCTAATATTTATCCTTACATCTCACGGATTCGTTTTCTTTAAAATATTTTTCATCATCCTCAGCCTTAAATGATGATATTACTGAATATCTTTGGCCTGTAGTGCAAAGATGAATGATTAACTGATGAATATCATTGGCCCATAGTGCAAAGATGAACAGGTGTTGAGATGAACTTGACCAACTGGTGATATAAATGGATATCTTTGGCCTGTAGTGCAAAGATGAATATTTGATGCAAGATGTATATTGATTATTGTTACAGGGATAAAATATTGATGTTGGACTTTTAAATCTTAGAAGATAGTAGAACTCATTCTCTACGTGACTCTTCTAATGGATTGATATTTCCGCTGCATTTGTTGATTTAAAACTTGTTGTCAATTATATTTTATCAGATTTTTCCCTATTGAAGACTAATGATAATTTGTTGTATATTATCTTAGTCATAATATTCTTTACTGGGCTAGTTGAGCTCACCATTTTCCTTTTTGTTCCATTTTTCTTCTCAGGAGGTGAGAACATAGCAGGATCTAGTCGGGGTACGGAGTGATGGTTCTAGAAAGATGTTTTAGCAGTCCTCACTATTTCTGTAAAATAGTGTATGAATAATTATAATGAGGACTTATTTTAGTGTGGATATTGTCTAGAAGATAATATTTGTATTTAAACTCACAGTATGTGTTGTCGTATTTTACACGATAATTGTATTTTTGAAATTGTAGTTTACTTTCTGTAGCATGTATTTGGCGACTCAAAATAGGTGTTGTATACCTATTTTGGGGGCATCACATACTGTGTCATAACTACTGTGACAATTATTGAATAAAATATTGAGTGACTTCTTACGTAAGAATCAATAATATAAATTACTATGCAATACCATGTGCTACTGTGGAATACCGTGTACTACTGTGGAATAACGTGTATTACTGTATTTTTATTACCGGTATTCAACAGTTAACGGTAAAAATTTTGCCGTTAATTTTTAAAAAGGTTATTTCTGTCGCTTTCATATTCGATAATTTTTCTGTTATAGGGCCCACGAATGATTGGTTATTTTAGTGCCGTCGTACGAATATTCCCCGACAAAACAAATATTTCATGACATACTGTTCACTTCATATATTTTTCACATTTTTCAAATTATCCGACATTTTTTTTATAATTATTTCTATTTCATTTAATAGTTTCAAAATAGAAATACTAACTCCACATACTTTTATATCATTAAAAATATCATTAAGATTAATTTTATAATATTATAATATTTTCAAAAAAATTCATAATTTTTCACCATTCATAAATTTTTTATGAATTTCCTCTAATTTTAAACTAACTATAAATAGCTTAAAAATATAATAAATATTTTTGTTATTCAATAATTTTCCAAAAGCTGTTGAAAATTATAAAATAATATTATTGGATTTTTCACCAAGTTTCATAACTTTTAATCATTCATAGAATTTTCGTGAATTTCCTCTATTTTTAAACTAACTATAAATAGTTTAAAAATACAATAATTACTTCGATTTTCAATAATTCATCAAAATTTACAAAATTCTAAACCGATATTATAAGATTTACGTAAAAATATTTCAAATTCAAATAATTTTTTTGATAATTTAATTATAATTTCCAATATTGAAACTTGATAATTCATAATAATTAGCCATTTTATCAGAAAATTATGGATCTTATATCATTTCCATTTGAAATTAAATTCTCTACAACTTTGTAGAATAAAATTTTTCCAAATTCCGGTTCTAACATAGAGAAACAGGCTTACCAAAAAAGTTCACCGGAAAATATTTTTCGGTCATCTTCTCTGGCTAACTGCCTAGTTTCCGGTGAGTTTTCCGGCGAGTTTTCTGCCCAGATCAGATCTACTATATTTTAGGAGTCCAACCATATTTTTAGTTTCCAAAATTCATTAAAAATTTCTTATTAAAACTATATCCGAAAATATCTTCCGATGAAACTTTCTTTCCTTTAATCTCTTGATTTCTCTTATTTATGCAAGTTTAATTCAGCACAAATTAATAAGCATAACATATCCTCTTTCCACAAATTTCATAAAACTTAATAACCATATATGAAAATCAAATATTAACAAAGGTTTTAAGTTTACCTTTCTTTATTTTCATTTCTTCTTCTTCTCTTTCTTCTTCATCTTCTTTTTCCTTCTCTTTCTAATTTTTCTAATTTTTCTTCCGAATAAGTGAGGGTGGAAGTGAGGAGAATGTTAATAATTCATTCTCTCTCCTATTTCTTTTCTTTCTCTTTTCTTACTTTCTTCCTTTCCCTTTTCTTTTGTCTCCCACATGTTCGCCCACCATTTCTCACTCACTTGCTCAAATCATCAGCCATTTAGCCGCCCCATATTGGATGCTATTTCCAAAATTTTGATTATCTCTCCTCTTTTATTTGCTCATTTATCCGATTAATTGTCTATTTGACCATTTATCAATTTAACATTTTACAGTTTTAGAATAATGATCATAAATTAAATTAGACTTTTATTTCATAAAAGTCGGGATCTTACAACTTTAGATGAATAATTCTAAAACTAATAATAATTTTAATAAAATTTTCAAAATAATAATAATAATAATAATTTTAAATAATAATAATAATAGTAATAATAATAATTTTGAATAATAATAATAATAATAATAGGAATAATAATAATATTTTTAAATAATAATTGTGAGACCCAGATTTTATCAATAAAGATTTAAATTTTTGAAATAATTTTTAATATTATGGTGTGAATTTGAGATAATATTATAGTTGTAGGTAGTATTTATAAATTTTGCAAAGTATCAAGTGGTTATGTTATATTCGATTGGTCGGGAAATATTAGGTTTAGCGAGGGAATATTCGCACAACTACTCAATCATTGGTGGACCCAATAATGTAATTATTGTCGGATTGAGAAAGCGACAAAAATATTTTATTGAAATAACGGTGAAAGTTTTACTGTAGAATCTTGTTGAACTACTTTCGGTAGTAAAAACACGATGTCGTGTGGTTTCATAGTAGCACGGTATTGATTATTGATGCTTATGTGAGAAAGTCACTCGGTTTGATTCCATTATTGTCGATTAATAATATGAATTATTATAGCGATAATGGCGTTTTGTTTTATTCAGTATTATTAACGTAATAAAAGCGAAACATCTTTTTATATAAAATGAATACTTTATTAAAGTTATTCTATAAATAGAATATATTATATTTTATTATGCATAGTATTGCATGTAGTGTTTTTTGTATAGTGTTTGCATAGTAAAATGTTTTATATAAATAGAATATATGATATTTTATTTAAAAGATTTTGTTTTAAATATGGACCGTCGAGATTAAAGTAAATCAATCGGAGATGGTTCATGGATTAATTACTATGCATTCTATTTTCCTATAAATGAAGCTCATTCCTTCATTATTTTCTTTTAATTCTTTGAAACTCTAGAGAGAGAAATTATGTAGAGAAGTTTATAGAGAGAAAATCTATAGAGAGAGAAAAAAGAAAAGTATTCGCTACTTCACTTTTCCAATATTTGAGTTCTTCTAAGGTAGGGATATTATTTGTTGTTGTACGTAGTAAGGGGTATTATTCTTTCTTATTCATGAAGAGAACTTCGTTATTCTATTCATTATTATTTCATTGGAATAACTTTGTAAAAGTGGCATACCCTATACATAACTTTGTATAATGTGCATGATACCCTATACTTGGTGAAATCCTTATATTATTCCATTCTTATTTATTACATTGGAATAACAGATCTGCTGAATCCCCTATACTTGGTGATCTTCTTACGTTATTCCATTCTTTATTATTCGTTGGAATATCACATGCGTGTTTTTTACCGGACTGGTTCCATTGTTTATTATTCGCATTTATTATTCTATTGGAATATTACATGCGTGTGTTTTTAGGACACTGGTTCCATTGTTTATTATTCAGCATTTATTATTACATTTGGATCATCGCTTGGTGTGAATTTCACGACCTAGTTCCGTTATTATTATTCTATTGGAATAACACATACATCGAATACCGCATGCATGGTGATTTCTTTTGTTATTCCATTCTTTATTATACCCGGTTGGTTAAAACTTTAACTTCTATACTCCATGAAATTAGTAGAATATCCTTGATATTTGCGTTTCATTCAATATCTTTTCATGGAAATATTCTTACGATCATTCTTGAATTTTTTACTCTACAAAACGAAGATCATGTTGACAATTTGGACGTTAATAATTCTGGATTAAATAATTCTTGAACTTGTTTTATTGAATTATTATGTCATTGTCATCATCCTCATGTTATATTATGTTATCTTTGGCTTACGTGCATAGATGAACTTAGTATGATTATGACCAGGATCATTCGGTATAATCATGGCTTGATATAAATGATGTGACAAAAGTCCTCGGTGGCACTGTAATGCGATGATGGATAGTTTTTGGTATGATTATGACCGAGGGGTGATTCGGTATAGTCATGACCATTGATAATTTGATGAAAATCCTTGGCCAGTAGTACGGGGATGATTAGATATTGTGGTTTATTCATTAAACCGAGTCTTAGTGATAAAAATTGATGAAAACCTTTTAAAACCTAAAAGATAGTAGACTTTATTTTCTACTTGACTCTTTTAATGGATTGCATATTCTCACTGCGATTAAACCGGTTGTCTATTGTATTTTATCGGTTTAACATTGTTGAAGACTATTGATAATTTATTCTCGCATTATCTTAGTCATAATATTTCTTCATTGGGCTAGTTGAGCTCACCCTTTCTTTCACTCTTCTCTTGTGAAATGAGAATATAAATTTGGGACGAGTCGGGGAAAAGAGTGATGGTCCCGAAGATAGCATTAGTAGTCCTCACTATTACATTAAATAGTGTGACAATAAATGTAATGAGGACTCCTTGAGTATGGATATTGTCTAAAATGACAATATTCCTATTAGAACTCTCGGTTTATGTATTGTCGTATATGTTACGACGGATGTATAATTAAGTTTGTATTTGAATTTATGTACCATGTAAGTGGCGACCCAAGATGGGTGTCGTATACCTAATTTTGGGGGCGTCACAATAATAATAATTTCAAAATAATAATAATTGTAATGCCCCCAAAATAGGTATGCATCACCCATTCTGAGTCGCCAGAAACAACACTACTAACAACTCCATTTATACAACTGTCGTGCAAAATACGATGACGCGTATACTGTGAGTTTCAATACAAATATTGTAACGATAATATTCATACTCAAATTATTACAATGCCATATAAAGTACAACATCAAATATTTCAATCCCAAAGGAACATGTAAGCTAAGGGTTTTAACACGAATATTGTCTCGTAGACAATATCCAAACTCAAATAGAGTCCTCATTATAATTATTATCACACTATTTCATAGAATAGTGAGGACTACTATAACCACCATCTCGGACCATCACTCTGTTCCCCGACTAGTCCCAGCTATATTCTTATTTTCTTAAGAGAACAATGAAAGCAAAGGGTGAGCACAAATAGCCCGGTAAAGAATATCATGACTTAAGATAATTACATTATCAATAGCCTTCATCAATAATAAATCAGAGATTGAGAACATATGGTAGATGATAAAAAATTTCAACCATAATTGCAGCGGAATCAACAATTCATTAGAAGAGTCAAGTAGAACGTAATGTCTACTGTCTTTTCTAAATTAAAAGTCCATTATTAATATTTCATTACTGTAATACCCATCAACAGCTCTTTGTTCTACCCAAGATAAAGAGAACTTTAATCACCTATCTTCACCTGAACCACCAAAGATTATAGTTAAATTCATAATTCATATTTATAATCATGTAAATCAATAGTTTCTCCTTGCCACAAAGGCTTAATAGAACGTTTACTCAATATCCTTACCCTAAAGCCTAAAGATATTCAAATATAATAACAATGATCATACCAATCAGTTGTCTATCTTTGTACTACGGGCCAAAGATATTCAATTATAAAACCAATGGTCATGATCATACCAATCAATTGTCTTTCAGTGCACTACGACCAAAGACATTCAACTGTTAACTAATGGTCATGATCATGCCAATCACATCATCAAATTATCCATGCACTACGGGCCAATGATATTCGTTAGTATCACCAATGGTCATGATCATGTTATACACATGTCCATCTTTGCACTACGGGCCAAAGCTAACAATCAACAGTTCATCTTTGCACGTAGGCCAAAGATATACAACTATAAAATCATTAATCAACAGTCCAACTTTGCACGTAAGCCAAAGATAAATAACTGTAAAACCAATAATCAACAGTCTATCTTTGCACTACGGGCCAAAGATGACTTTCAATACAATATAAGCATGAGAATGATAACAATGATATATATAATGAATGAACATAAATAATCAGAATAATAAGATAAAATAAATCTTAGTGATTTTCAACTTAATTATCCAAAGTCCAAATTGCCAACATGATATTAGATGAAGTACAACTATTAAGAATATTCTAATTATTTCAGGACTTTTCACCATTTAATGATAAGATGAAGAAACGAATAATAATATCTTACCATAATATGGAGTATGAAAGAAAATGACATCCTTTTACCATAAAAATGATATTCCCTTACCATAATAATGACATCCCTTACCTTAGCATGTGATTTGATTCTGCTTTCTGTGAAATTGATCAACTTAAACAATGCTTGCATTCCTTATCTACACTTGGAGTAACATTACACTCATAGAAATACTCACAATATTATACTCACAATATTGTAGTAAAAGAATTTTATATTTTTAGTGTAGTGATGGTGTGTGTTTAGTTACTCAACCGAGCAACCTATTTATACTGAAAATTTAGTAAACAACTAGCACACCCGCTTTGACAAAATAACCAAATGAGGTATATAATAATGGTAGTAGAATTTATGGTTCCATCGAGAAAATTAAATCAACTTGTACACATTTTAACCAAATTTGTTTAATAATAGAGTTGTGGTCCATACTACTTTAGAAAAAGTAGAGTGTCGGCAAATCCTGCCAAATTTATTTTTGTAAAAAGAAAATAATTGAACAAACATATGTATATCATACTTATCTTTAATCAACACCTTTTATTTATCAATTATTTACATATCTTCAATCTTTCAACAATTATTAACATAGACTCACAATACTTCCAATTGGTATAATCATATCATATCAAATAATATGAGTTACTGTGTAATAACTACTGTGACAATTATTGAATAAAAGATTGTGTGACTTTTTACGTAAGAATCAATAATATGAATCACTATGCAATACCGTGTACTATTGTGAAATCACGCGTATTATTGTATTTTTCACATTTTTTGGATTATCCAACAATTTTCTATAATTATTTCTATTTATAACAACTATCATTTAATAGCTTCAAAATAGAAATACTAACCCCACATACTTTTATATCTTAAAAACATCATTAATATTAATCTCATATTATTATAATATTTTCAAACAAATTTCATAATTTTTCATCATTCATGAGTTTCCTATGAATTACCTCTATTTTAAACTAATCATAAATAGCTTAAAAATACAATAAATATTTTTTTATTCAATAATTTTCAAACGCTGCCAAAAATTATAAAATAATATTATAAGATTTTTTCACCAAGTTTCATAATTTGTCATCATTCATAGAATATTCTATGAATTTTTTCTATTTTCAAACTAACTATAAATAGTTTAAAATAAAATAATTACTTATACTTTTCAATAATTCATCAAAATTTCTGAAATTCTAAGATGATATTATAAGCATTTTGTAAAAAAATTCAAATTTCAAATAATTTTTCGATAAATTAATTATAAATTACAATATTCGTAAACTTTAATAATTCATAATAATTAGCCCTTTTATCAAAATAAAATAAAATAAATCTTATGTCCTTTCCATGTTAAATTTAATTCTCTACAACTTTGTAGAAGAAATTTTTTTCAAATTCTGACTCTAACATAGAGAGAAAAGCTTACCGAAAATTCTACTACACAATTTATGAATTAGTCACCTCTTAAAATTCATAACAAATCATACGTTAAGCTTTAACGGTTCAAAATTTATGGACTTATACTCAACTTATATATGTATAACATATACAAAAATAACAACGATCCAACGGTTGGATTAAAAATTATAACTCACGCAATAGAGCTTAATAAAACTGATTTTTCGGACTATAAGTCATTCAGATCAGTTTCCTTCAACCAGTAACCACGAAAAATCCACAAGGAATGTTTGGGTGATTCCAAATTCTGCGTTTAGCTTACTTACAGGGCTTTCTTTTGATATATGTCTCATCTCCTAACTCATTAGCACAGAGTTATGGATTTTACAAATTCAAGTAGTAAACTAATTTTTCTGTAAATTTCCAAATATCGTTTTTCACTTGATTTCTTGATTTCTCTGATTTGATTCATGTTTATACAAGTTTAAATCATCTAAATCAAAGTATAAACAAAATCTCTTCATATAAAATTCATGAAAACTTAAATATGAAAATAAGTTAAGAATTTTAAAATTACCTCTTTATCAAAATTTTCTTTCCTTCTTCCTTCATCATATTCTTCTTCTTCTTTTTTTCTCTTTCTCTCTTTTTCTCTCTCTTTTTTTTCTTCTGGTGAGGGAGGGAAATGGATGGGAGTGATAAGGAGTGTTTGTTTGTTATATATGTATATACACATAATACTCCTCCACCATACTTTTATCTCTCCTCCCTTAACTCTTCCCGTGAGTGGAAATGGGGGAGTATTCTCTTGATATTCTTTTCCTCCTCCCCTCTTTTTTTCTTTTTTTCCCTTTTTTTTCTTCCTCCCTTTTCTTTCTTTTCTTCCTTTCATCCCCACATGTTCCCCCCATTTCTTTCCTATATCAGCCGCCCACATGGCTAAAAATTATTTCCCTTTCTCTTTATTTGCTCATTTATCCGATTAAATGTTCGTTTGACCATTTATCAATTTAACATTTTACGATTTTAAAATAATAACCATAAATTAAATTAGACTTTTATTTCATAAAAGTCGGGGTCTTACAATAATAATAACAATAAAAAAATTTTAAAAATTTAAATTTTTTTCATATAAATTATACTAATATGAATAACCATGCTAATTCTCCATGTATAGATTTAGATGGTTCAAAATAATAATAATAATTTTTACATAATAATAATTTTAAAATAATAATAATAAATTTTAAATAATAATAATAATACTTTTTAAATAATAATAATAATAATAATTTTTAAATAATAATAATAACAGTTTTCCAGTTCCATCACTCACTAACCGGGAGAAAATAAGCTCACCCGGCAATCTGCCACTAATCTCTCCCACTTTCTGGTCCCCAAATCAAAGCCCACAACAAAAAAGGCTCCTGCCTTGTAAAATACAAGCAACCTGTATACCAAACACCTTTCAGGCGATAGTTCATAGTGAATTTTGTTAATTGTAATTGACTCAAAGAACAAGAACACAAAAACTATTTGGGAATGACTTATTTTATTGAAAGAACATCAGTGGCTTATATAGCCTTACAAAGAGAATATAAAACAAAACAGCCCACGTTCAGTGAGAAACGTGAACTAGAATGAGTAAAAACAGTAACAGTCCCTAAAGACTAGGACACTTACGAAACAAAATAACAAATTAAAACCAATTAAATCTTTTCATTCCCTCCCTTAAACTAGACTGCATGAATAACTAGTTTAACTTTAATTTTGGCGCCTCATAGACTCCCAACTTGCTCCTCAGCTTCTGAAATGACTCCAGCTTAAGAGGTTTAGTTAGTATGTCCGCCACCTACTCATGTGTTCCACAAAACTTCAATTAATTGAAACCTTCATTCACCAAATCACGTAAAAAGTGAAAACGTACATCAATGTGCTTGCTTCTACCATGCATTACGGGGTTCTTCGATAGTTTGATGGTTGAACTATTATCACAAAAAATAATGGTACTCTCACTGCCTCCATAACTAAGCTTCTTCAGCACCCTTTTCATCCATACTGCTTGACACGTGCATGTTACAGCATCAACAAATCCAGCTTCTATTTTACTAAGTGTGACTATTAGTTACTTTCATGAAGACCAAGCCACTGCTGCATCACTCAGAATAAAAGCATACCCCGACGTGCTCTTTTTATCCTCCATGTAACCAAAGATAATCACAATCAGTGAAGCCAATTAGCTCTTTATTCCCTCCCTTCTTGTAGAGAATCCCAAAGTCAGTAGTTCCTTACAAATATCGCAGAACTCTCTTGGCTGCTAAAAGATGAAGTTCTGTTAGTTTTGACATGTACCTGCTAATCAAGCTAACTGCATACATTATATCTGGCATTGTGGCTATAAGATACATTATACTTCCCACCAATTACTTATAGAATGAGTCATTCACTTCTATTTCATTCTCATCCTTAAAAATTTTAAACCCTGGAATGATCGAATTCTAGATTGAGTTACTGTGCTCCATCCCAAATCTTCTTAGCACTTCCAACACATACTTTCTTTGACTTAAAAAATATCCCTCCATCCAACTGCATCACTTCAATGCCAAGGAAGTACCTTATTTTACCCAAGTTCGATATATCAAACTCATTCATCAGTGAGTTCTTAAACTCACACATCATACCTTCATTATCTCCAGTATAAATTAAGTCATCAACATACACGTGAGATCCCGAATTTTATGAAATGAAAGTATTCAATTTTCTTATAATTATTATGTTATTTAGTAAATTGTTAAATTAATAAAGGTTACAGTTAAGGGTGATATGTGAAAATTTTTCAAAGTAAGTAAGTTGTCATAAAATAATCGGTGATAAAAGTATAGTAATACGCGTGGTTGCATAGTAGCACAAGGTATTGATTATTGATGCTTACGTAAGAAGTCACTCAGTTATACTCAATTATTGCTACAGTAATTGCTGCATCATATCTCTCATATTGTTGATTCAATTGTTGTCACAGTATCATCTGCATAATATGTTATATTATTAAATCAATAATTGAGACGACAAAGTTATTCATATTATTATTTGTAATATTGACAATGTCTAGAAGTTTTGTCAAGGAGAGGTTTGGTCACCTAATTGCTCGCCAATAAGGAGAAATCCTTATCGGAAAGCCCCCTCTTTCCTGGGAACGACATGGTTGTTAAATATTGCGAATTATAATAATAATGAATAAATGTTATTAAAAATTGAATTTGAGTTCGGGGTTGAATTTGGAGACGCGGACGTGATATTTGAATCCGGAGCGATGAAATTAGTAAAAATAGACTATAAACACAAAATTTACCGGGGTTGACTTTTTGGTCAAAAAGTCAATAGTTGACTTTTTTTAGAAAAAGTCAATCTTTAAAATTTCAAAAATAATTTTTTTGATAAAAATAGTTCCATTGTGTTGGGATTATTAGTGTTAGTTGAAATCGACATTTATTTCGATATTAATTGATGTTTGAAAGTTATATTGACCAATCGGGTAATTAATCGGATAAATGAGCAATTAATTGCTATTGATTCACATGATTATAACTATTTATTCACACGTGTGTATTATTGCTTCACATTCATTTACTATTAGGGGAGTTGGTGCAATATTGATAATACTTGCATGACTAAGTTAAAAATGGAGGTATAGATGGAGGTACTATATTGTAATTCGTATTTTCACATGATTATAACTATTGATTCACATGATTGAACTATTGATTCACATTATTTACTATTAGGGGAGGTGGTGCAAGTTTGATAATACTTGCAGGACTAAATTAAAAATGAAGAAAAAGAGGAGGTATTATCTTTGTAATATTTTGAGTCTCAAAAGCGTGCAATTATCGAAACTATATTTTCCTATAAATAAGCTCATTCTTCCTTCATTTCTCACCAATTCACTAAAGCTATAGAGCAATTATTATAGAGAGAAAAGAAAAGAGAAGTCTGCTACCTCACTATTCCAAAGATCCAGGTCTTCTTTTGAGGTAAGGGATATTATTATTATAGTAAGGGTATTATTTCTTTCGTATTCATGAGAGAGAGCAATTGTTATTCCATTTCTTATTATTCTGTTGGAATAACTTTGATATACGGACTCTAGTATACATGGTGAAATTCTTCATTATTCCATTCTTTATTATTATGTTAGAATAACCTGCCTACATGTCAATCTTAATCGCATACATGGTGAAATTCTTCTATTATTCCATTCTTTATTATTCTGTTGGAATATCCTATCTGTGTGGATTAAGCATGACTTGGTTCCATTCTTTATTATTCTATTGGAATATCCTGTCTGTGCGGATTACGCATAACCTGGTTTCATTCTTTATTATTCTGTTGGAATATCCTATCTGTGCGGATTACGCATGACTTGGTTCCATTCTTTATTATTCTATTGAAATATCCTGTCTATGCGGATTATGCATGACCTGGTTCCATTCTTTATTATTCTGTTGGAATATCCTGTCTGTGCGGATTACGAATGACCTGGTTCCATTCTTTATTATTCTGTTAGAATAACCTGTCTATGCGCTCTATCGCAGGCCTGGTGAATTCTGTTGTTATTCCATTCTTTATTATTCTCTTAGAATAACTCATGCTCATGCATGCGATCATATCGCATGCACAGTGAATTCTTCTCATTATTCCATTCTTTATTATTACGTTGGAATAACTTTGTCACTGCGGACTCACCGCATGCATGGTGAATTCTTCTATTATTCCATTCTTTATTATTACATTGGAATAACTTGCCTCATGTGGATTACCACATGCATGGTGAATGATCCTTCGTATTCATTCCTTATTAAATTGTGGAAATGATCTGTCTCCGTGGATTACCGCATGGCGGGCGAAAATCCATTTGCAGTTTCATAATTTTTCTGACCCTCAAAAATTCTGGAAAAATTTGAAATGATAATTTGATGAGTTTTCTAGATTGTGTCCAAAAATGGTGATTTTTGGATGTATAGATTAGGAGTTATGAATTTTACGGAAAAGACTATTTTAAAAGTAAACCCTTATAACTCCTTGTGGTTAACTCCAAAATTGGTGAAATTTTTATTTGAAGTACATATATATAACAGGAGTATACCTTGTAAATTTTGGAATTTTTGGACAAAAGTACAATTTATGATAAATGTTTAAATATTCGGCAGTTTTGGCCATATGAAAAATAGTAAATGAATTTTAAAAATTCTGAGAAAAATATATGTTCAATATGGGACTATATTCTGCTAAATCCCAGAAATGAATAATTTTTGGGACTAATTTGACATTTTTCATGAAAATGGTTTAGTTACGAACATATGAAGTAAATATGTTATGTGAAGTTGAAAAATTGGTAAATAGGAGTTTATGGCTTGGAAATCCTATATAAGGTATATACAGATTGTTGATGAGTGATTTGATCATTGGTGATGAAATCTTATGAGTATGACATTTTTGAATGATTAAATGTATTATTTGGTAAAGTTTAAACAATTAAAATAAATTGTTTATAAGTTTAAGAAGTGATTAAAATATTGTGATAATATTAATAATATTAGATTATGAGTTTATTAAATGATTGATAATATTTGGATAAATTTAAGGTCTTTAATATTTATCCTTGATTTCGTTTGATTAATGCTTATATCATTGTCATCATCCTCATGCTTATATTGTGATGAAAGTCATATTTGGCTTACGTGCATAGATGGACTGTTGATTATTGGCTTTACAGTTGCATATCTTTGGCATATGTGCAAAGATGGACTGTTGATTATTGGTTTTATATTTGTATATTTTTGGCTTACGTGCAAAGATGGACTGTGGATTATTGGTTTTACAGTTGTATATTTTTGGCTTACGTGCAAAGATGAACTATTGATTGATGATTATCTTTGGCTTATGTGCATTGTGACGCCCCCAAAATAGGTATACAAGATTTTAACAGGTAACTCTTCATATGTTAAATTTTTAAGTGCGAAGACAACAGCTGCCAACTCTAGATCATGAGTAGGATAATTCCTCTCATATTCTTTGAGTTGTCGAGAGGCATAGGCTATGACTTTCCCATGTTGCATGAGAACACATCCTAACCCTTTGCCTGAAGCATCACTGTAGATGACAAATCCCTCCGAGCTAGATGGTATTGTCAGAACAGGTGCTGAAATGAGTCTTCTCTTGATTTCTTGAAAACTCTTTTCACATTCCTCGCTCCATCCGAACTTTGTATATTTTCGAGTCAGCTGAGTTAATGGAGTAGCGATTCGAGAAAATCCTTCCACGAATCTCCGATAATAACCAGCTAAGCCGAGAAAGCTATGTACTTCGGTCACTGACTTTGGTTGCTCCCAGCTTTGAATTGCTTCAATCTTTGTCGGGTCAACAGATATTCCATAATTTGATATTATGTGCCCAAGGAATGCAACTTCCTCAAGCCAGAACTCATATTTCTTCAACTTGGCATATAACTTGTTTTCACGAAGCTTTTGGAGTATCAGCCTCAAGTGTTGCTCATGGTCTTCACGAGTTTTGGAGTATATAGCGATGTCGTCATCAAAAAGCGACCACAAAGTGATCCAAATATTCCTTGAATACTCGGTTCATCATGTCCATGAAGGCAAAGGAGCATTAGTTAATCCAAAAGACATGACTAGGAATTCATAATGCCCGCATCGAAGTTTCGAAGCGGTCTTTGGAATGTCATCGTTTTAATCTTCAAATCGATGATATCCTAACGAAGATCAATCTTTGAAAAGAATTTGGCTCCTTGCAACTGGTCAAACAGGTCATCAATGCGAAGCAACAAGTACCTATTTTTGATGGTGACATGGTTCAACTCCTGATAATCAATACAAAGTCGCATACTTCCATCTTTCTTCTTTACAAATAGGATAGGAGCACCCCAAGGAGACGTACTAGGATGAATGAAACCGATGTCTAATGATTCTTGTAGTTGGGTTTTTAACTCCTGAAGTTCAATAGGAGACATTTGATATGGGGCTTTGAAAATGGGTTTTGTACCAGATTCAAGGTCGATACAAAATTCAATTTCACGCTCTGGGGGTAGGCAAGAAAGTTCTTCAGCGAATACGTCAGGAAATTTATTAACAATAGAAATATCATTCAAATCTGACGTATCTTTATTTAAATCCGTGGCATGGGCTAAGAAAGCTTGACATCCATTTTTCAATAAATGAATTGCTTTATGACTTGATATAACAGTGATTGATTTTAGTGGTTTGGTTGCTTGAATTCGCATAATAGGTTGGTTAGGAATATAAAAGCTAACAACCTTACGAAAACAATCAATTTTAGCATGATGAGTAGTTAACCAATCAACCCCTAAAATCACATCAAATGCAAATATTTTCAAAGAAATAAGATCGACAGGTAACGTGCGGTTACCGATTTGAATCATACAAGACTTATAAAGCGTGGATGTAATGAAGGTTTCTCCCAAAGGAGTTTCAACAGATAAGTCAAAGTCTAATTTCTCCGGAGTCAAATTTAAATGTTGAGCGCAAGTAGGAGAAATAAAGGAATGGGTAGAACCGGTATCAAATAAAGTATAAACTTCGCTAGAGTTTATGATTAGCTTACACGTGATCACCTCGTTCGGATTCCTCGCTTTTTAGGAGGTTACGACAAACGCTCTCCCTTGAACTACCGGCTTTGTCTTGTCTGGGATACCCTTTGATGCCTCCATCCCAGTTGGACTTGACTTTGGTGCACGACAAAATTGGGCTAGGTGACCTTCTTTTCCATAATTATAACACGCTTTGGACTGCATCACGCAGTTTGGACTGATATTTCCTCCCCTCGCATTTGTAACATACGATCGTGATCGTTCTCCTTCCTTAACAACGGTCTTTGGTCCGACGTCTTTTCATCCTTGTTGAATCTCCTCTTCTTGAAATGTCCACTCTTATTGTCATGGCCATGATTACCACCAAAGTGATTATCATTTCTGGTATGTTGATTTCCTCCACGTTTGTTGTCACCGCTTCGATGACTGCTACCACTGGTATTATCGACTTGTCGGTTGCTCTCTCTTGGTTGGGTTGACTCATTATCGCGCTCCAATAACTAAACCCTATTTACAACATCTGAATACAAACACAGTTTGTGAGAAATTAGGTATTGACGTATCTCGGGTTTCAAACCTCTTAGAAACATCCGTGTCATTCTCTTCTCATTATCAACCAAGTGGGACGCAAACCGAGATAACTCAGTAAACTTAGCTTCGTACTGTGCCACGGTCATATTATTTTGCTCATGCTTGATGAACTCTACCTCCTTCATGTGACGAATACTTTCAGGAAAGTACTTGTCGTTGAACAGTTCTTGGAACTTCTCCCAAGACATCTTTAGTGCGGCAGGTTGAGTACGCTTTATAGATTCCTACCAGTAATCTGCCTCTGCTCGCAACATGAAGGTGGCAAATGGAACCTTTTTCTCCTCGGAGCATCCCAAGACATCAAATATCTTGTTGATCTGTTTTATCCACGTCTCCGCCTTAAGTGATTTTGGCTCTCCAAAAAACTCCGGTGGTCCCAACTCCTTGAACTGCTTAGCGGTGACCGTCCGAGAGTTGTCAGTGTTTCCACCTGCATTTTGGACAGGAGCCGCTTTCGCCTAATGTTGCATGAATTGCATAAAGCCTGTGAACATCCCATCGTTCACCATTTCATCGGTGTTATTGTTTACATGAGGATTATTGTCTTCCTATTGCATATTATCCTGGGCATTAATCTGTGGTGACTCAACGGTCTCATGTTCTTCATTGCTTATCTCAACATTTTCGGATGCCATTTTCAAATATTGCCACAAAAAAAGGGTTAATTAACATATCACATATTATCCCTATACTCTGACCGACCAATTAAATACCAAATAAACTTAGGTAGGTCATACTAGCGAAGGAATTTCCCGTCTCTCCCTCCTAGTTCTTGTCTCACATCTGTACCAGGATCATATCCCTAAGCTTTGAAACCAACTGTGACGCCCCCAAAATAGGTATACATCACCCATCATGAGTCGCCAAATACATGGTACAAAATTCAAATACAACTTAATAATACAACTGTCGTGTAAAATACAACAAAACATAAACTGAGAAATTTAATAAGAATATTGTCATCTAGACAATATCCACACTCAAGGAGTCCTCATTACATTTATTGTCACACTATTTAACAGAATAGTGAGGACTACTAATGCTATCATCTGGACCGTCACTCCGTTCCCCGACTCGTCCAAATTTATATTCTCATTTCACAGAAGAACAGTGAAAGAAAGGGTGAGCTCAACTAGCCCAGTAAGAAATATTATGACTAAGATAATGCAGAATAAATTATCATTAGCCTTCAACAATGTTAAACTGATAAAATACAATAGACATCAAGTTAACTGCGGCGGAATAAGCAATCCATTAGAAGAGTCAAGTAGAGCATGATATTTACTATCTTCTATGATTTAAAAAGATTTTCATCAACTTTATCGCTGAGACTCAGCTTAATAAATAAACCACATCATTCCTGCACCACGGCCAAGAAAATTCATGTAATCATCAATGGTTATGATTATACCAAATAATCCCTGGTCATAATCATACCAACAACTGTCCACCAATGAACCACAGGCCAATGAGGACTTTTACCACATCATTCATCACATTACGGTCATGATTATACTGAATAATCCCAGGTCATAATCATACTAAGTCCATCTATGCACGTAAGCCAAAGATGATGTTAATCATAATATAAGCATGAGGATGATGACAATGACATAATAATTCAATAAAACAAGTTCAAGGATAAATTTTAATGATTTATAATTTAATTTATCCAAAAATTTATAATGTTCAAATTGTCAACATGATACTGCTTTGTAGAGTAAAATTCAAGAATGCTCAGAAGAATATTTCCATGAAAAGATACTTGGATGAAGCGCAAATATTAAGGATATTCCACTAATTTTATGGAGTATAGAAGCCAAAGCTTTAACCAACTGAGTATAATAGAATATATGAACTGTAAATGAATTTTTACCAGCCATGCGGTAATCCACGTAGATAGATCATTTCCACTATTTAATAAGGAATGAATACGAAGGATCATTCACCATGTATGTGGTAATCCACATAGATAGGTTATTCCAACAGAATAATAAAGAATGGAATAACAGAAGAATTCACCATGCATGCGATGCGATAGGCCAAATGCATACATGGAGTTATTCAATAGAATAATAAATAATAGAACCAGGTCATTCGAAATCCGCACAGACAGGATATTCCAACAGAATAATAAAGAATGGAATAACAGGAGAATTCACCACGCACGTGATGATAGGTAGACAAATGAGAACGAGTTATTCTAATAGAATAATAAATAATGGAACCGGGACATGCATAATTCGCATGCAGCATGTGATATTCCAATGAATAATAAAGAATGGAATAACAAAAGAATTTTACCATGTATAAGATTACTTCATATACAAAGTTATTCCAATGAATAATAAAGAATGGAATAATGTAAGAATTTCACCATATATGCGGTAGATTCAGATGTACATGTTATTCCATCGTAATAATAAGGAATGGAATAACAATAGCTCTCTTCATGAATCTGAAAGAAATAATACCCCTTACCTTAGAAAGAAACTAGATCTTTGGAGTAGAGAGGTAGCAGGACTTTTCTTCTTCTTTCTCTCTATAATTTCTCTCTATAATAATTGCTCTATAGCTTTAGTGAATTGATGAGAAATGAAGGAAGAATAAGCTTCTATTTATAAGAAAATATAGTTTCGATAATTGCACGTTTTGGGGCTCGAAATATTACAAAGACAATACCTTCAACTTTTCTTTCATTTTAATTTAGTCCCCGCAAGTATTATCAAACTTGCACCACCTCCCTAATAGTAGATAATGTGAATCAATAGTTCAATCATATGAATCAATAGTTATAATCATGTGAAAATCTTAATTACGGTGATAAGTAACTCCATCTATACCTCTATTTTTAACTTAGTCATGCAAGTATTATCAATCTTGCACCAACTCCCCTAATAGTACAAGAATGTGAATCAATAGTACACACATGTGAACAAATAATTATAATCATGTGAATTAATAGCAATTAATTGGTTCATTTATCCGATTAATTACCCGATAACTTCCAGACATCAATTATTATCGAAATAAATGTTGATTTCCACTAACACTAATAATTCCAACACAATGGAACTATCAAATTCATCTTTAATCAACACAAACTTATTCATCATTAATATCATAACTCACAATATTTAACAAACCGTGTCGTTCCTGGGAAAGAGGGGCTTTTCGATAAGGATTTCTCCTTATTCAAGCGATGCAATTATGTGACCAAACCTCTCCTTGACAGAACTTCTAGACATTGTAAATATTGCAATTTAATAATATAAATAACTTTATCATCTCAATTATTTATTTAATAATATATCATATTATGCAAATGATACTGTGACAATAACTGAATCAATAATGTGAGAGAAATGATGCAGCAATTACTGTAGCAATAATTGAGTATAAGCGAGTGACTTCTCATGTAAGCATCAATAATCAATACCACGTGTCTTACTACGCAACCACGCCAGACATTTTACTTTTACTAAGGGTAGTTCAATGGTTTTAATGGTAACACTTTCGCCAAGTTATTTTTATAAAAGATAATTACGTGTTTTCTAGCTACGACAATACTTCCGTTAATGGGGTCCACCAATGATTGTGTTGTTGTCGCATTTAATATTCCCTCGTTAAAGCGAATATTCCCCAACCAATCGAATATTATATAACCACTTGCTTACTTTGCAAAATTTGTAAATATTACCCACAACTATAACATTATATCAAATCCACACCATAATATTCAAAAATATATTTCGAGAAAATTATTCTTTATTCATAAAAGTTGGGGCCTTACATGAATAGATGAACTGTTTATTGGTATGATTATGACCATGGATCATTCGGTATAATCATGACCCGTAATGTTATAGATGATGTGGTAAAAGTCTTCATTGTCTGCGTAGTGCATTGATGGACAGTTATTGGTATGATTATAACCAGGGATTATTCAGTATAATCATGACCATTGATGATTACATAAATATCCTTGGCGTGCAGGGATGATTCGATGATGTGGATTATTTATTTAGCTGAGTCTCAGCGATAAAATATTGATTATACATTTTTAATTCGTAAAAGATAGTAGATATCATGCTCTATTTGACTCTTCTAAAATGCAGTTGTATGTCTTTGGCCTGTAGTGAAAAGATGAATTGTTAATGAATATCTTTGGCCGTAGTGCAAAGATGAATTTATTAGTATGATTATGAGCAGGAATTGTGATTTGGTATAACCATGATTTTGATGTTTGGTGAAGATAGGTGATAAAATTATTTTCATTCCGGTGCGAAGAGAATTTAGAACCACAATTATGATTATGAGTTATTCATATGATTGTGGAAAGGAACTTTTGATTGATGTTACAGGGATAAAACATTGTTGGTGGACTTTTAACATGGAGAAGATAATAGACCTTATGGTCTATTTGACTCTTTTAATGGATTGTTCATTCTGCTGCAACTATGGTTGAAAAGTTTTATCATCTATCATATGTTCTGAATCTCTGATTTATTATTGATGAAATCTATTGATAATTTAATTATCTTTAGTCATGATATTCTTTACTGGGCTAGTTTTGCTCACCCTTTTGCTTCATAATTCCTTTCAGGTAATAAGAGTGTTGCCGAGTCGAGCGGGGATAACAGGAGAATAGAACGGTGGTCTATAGCTGTTGAGGTTCTCCCTAAATATTATGAAAATAATTTTATTGAGAACTTTAGAAAAGTGTGTCGTATTGTATACGTCATTTGATATTTAATTTTGGTGAACCGAATAGGGTGAGGTGAACCCAACTTTGGAAGGGCGTTTATGCCACTATCATAAAAGATGTCTAATGAAAGACGACTTCGTGTTATCATAAGACAGGGTTGTGCACATCCACTTACTGAGTATATCTACGAGAACTACCCAAAGATTTTAATTTCTAAAACAGTTTTTGACTGTACTTTTATGTAAAGTACCATTGTAAGGTTATGGTCGAGGCACCATGAGAGTTACATACAATTGTATTAAAACTCACAGCTTTTCTGTTGTCGTACTCTGTACGATAGTTCAACAGTTGTATAAATGAAGTTGGTATTTTATTTTTATAGTGTGATATATGGCGACTCAGAATGGGTCGTGTATACCTGTTTTGGGGGCGTCACAATACAAGCTAATGATCAAACGTTTACCATATTTGCTAATTTTGGTAAAGAGGGTCTGCTCACTGTCACTCTTCTCGAAGCCTTCTTTTAAGAAATATGATTCAATTCTGATGAACCACGCTCTTGATGCATGCTTGAGTCCGTATAATGCTTTGTTGAGTTTGTATACTTTAAGTTCCTCAATCTTCACTTCATATCCTTTCGACTGTTCAACATTGACATTTTCAGTTACCTCTTCATGAAGGAAGGCTGAGTTAACGTCAAGCTGGAACACACTCCAAGAGTTCTGTGCCGTAAGAGTTAGGATCATTCATATCGTATCCATATGAGCTACTGGAGCATAAACCTCTTCATAATCAACTCTGTGTTCCTATACATAACCTTTTACAACCAAGCGAACCTTATGTTTCTCCACTTCTCCATGTTCATTGATTTTTGTTTTGTAAACCCATTTAACCCTAATCTTTTTAGCTCCCTTTGGCAAATCAGTTAGAACCCATGTCCCATTCTTACTAATGGACTGCATCTCTAAATCCATAGCAAGCTTCCACTTTTCATCTTTTACTGCCTCCTCATAAGAGACCGGATCAGAGCTTGCAAATAAGACTCTATTAAATTCAATATCCTCTCCGGAGAGTCCTTCACCAAAGAAGTAATCTCCCATCCATGTAGGTGGTCGTCTTGTCCTAACTGCTCATGTATTTAAAGGTTTAGGAGCTTCAACAGTCGGATGACCTTCATCGTCTGAATGTGGCACTGATACGTCCTCTTCACCGCTTTCTTCTGCGTCAGGCTCAGCATAACCCTCAGGTTCATCTTCACCATGCTCCTTTTCATCTCCCCATTTGAGGTCCAGTAGAGTCTGTTCTTGATAACTTTTATCCCACTTCCACTTCTTGTCCTCCTCAAACACAACATCACGACCATTTAAAATTTTCTTTGACACTGGATCGAAGAGTCTGTACCCCTTTGATTCTTCACTCACCCCAAAGAAAATATAACTGTGACTTTTATAATCAAGCTTCATCCTTCGAACATCAGGAACATGAGCGTGTGCAATACTGCCAAAGACTCTAAAATGCTCAACAGAAGGTTTAATTCCACTCCAAGCTTCTTGTGGTGTCACATCTTTGACTGCCAATGTTGGACATCTATTGAGGACGTTGAAAGTCCAATTTATCGCTTCAGACCAGAAAGTTTTTGGAATATCCTTCTCTGACATTGAACTCCTCACCATGTTCATGATAGTCATGTTCTTTCTCTCCGCAACACCGTTTTACTGCGGTGTAAAAGCGGCAGTCATCTTAATCCCATTCTTTCTACAAAAATCATTGAATTCTTTGGATGTGAACTCCCCTCCAAGATTTGTTCTTAAACACTTAATAGCCAAACCAGTTTCCTTTTCCACACAACTCTTAAACAGTTTAAAGTAGGCGAAAACATCTGCTTTATTGAAAAGAAATTTCACCAAAGACTTTCTATGAAATCATCGATGAAACAAATCAAATACTTCTTGTGACTGTTAGAGGTGGGTGATATTGGTCCACAAATGTCAGCGTGAACTAGCTCCAGCTTTTCTGATGCTCTCCATGTACTCCTCTTAGGAATGGAATCTCGATGTTGTTTTCCCTTTAAATAATCAGCACAAACTATATTGGACTCACCAAAATACGGCAAACCTCTCACCATTCCTTTGTTGTGCAGTCTTGAGACCTGAATAACTGAGATGCCCATACCTACGGTGCCAAAGATGAGCTAGCTCTTGAGTGGTTCCTTGAAGACACACTATTTCAGTCTCCTGCCTAATGGGTTGTGTATTGGAGATCAGGACAAACATCCTATGAGTTGTTATGTTGGATTGGATAATCAAACTCTTCGAAGGATGATAGATTTTACACTGATTTGAATGAAGTAGAACTGCTAACCCTTTTTCTTGTAACTGGACGATGCTAAGAAGATTATTTCATAGTGCTGGCACGTAGAACACTTCTGTGACAAAATGATTAACACCTTCTAGAGAGAGCCGCATATTTCCCTTCCCAAGAACACTCAGTTTGGTATAGTTACCGAGTTTGACCATCTGTGTAAACCCCTCATCCAGCTCATAGAACAACGATCGATCACCACACATGTGGTTACTACAACCTAAGTCAAGAAACCATACACCATCACGAGTAACTCTATGTGACTCAACATATGCCATAAGAAGCATCTCCTCTGACTCATCCAGCTCCACATAATTTGCTTATTTTCCTAAAGTTGGAAACTCATATTGATAGTGTACAAGTTGATGGCATTTTTAGCATTCAATGGTTGCCTTGTTATAGGTCTGGCGACCCCTACCTCTGCCTCATCCGCCTCTGAACGCTGCTCTCCCATGTCCTTTTCCACTTTATTCTTCATCATGTGTCACTTTAAGCACTTGTTCTTCTCCACTACTTCGATTGAATTTATGTTCATGGACAAGAAGGGAGCTCTGCAACTCATCAATGGTGATATAGTCTATCTTTAGACTCTTTAATGGAGACGACAACGTAGTTGAACTTATCGTTCAAGGTTCGAAGGATCTTCTCCACAATTGTCATATCTCGCATCTGCTTACCATTGCTTCTCATCTTGTTGGCAATTATCATGGCCCGAGCAAAGTAATTGGTGATAGTTTCTGTGAGACCCCAGATTTTATGAATAAAGATTTAAATTTCTCAAATTTTTTTATATATATTATGGTATGGATTTGATATAATGTTATAGTTGTGTGTAGAATTTATAAATTTTGCAAAGTATGCAAGTTGTTATAAAATATTCATTTGGTCGGGGAATATTCTTTTTATCGGGAATATTCGTGATGCAGACAATCATTAGTGGACCCCACAACCAAGTATTGTCGTAGTAGTAACAAAATGACGTAATTATCTTTTTAAATAACGGCGGAAGTTTTACCGTTTAACCATTGAACTACCCGAAGAGTAAAAGTACAAGATATGCGTGATTGTATAGTAGCACACGGTATTGATTATTGATGTTTACGTGATAAGTCACTTAGTTATTCTCAATTATTGCTACAGTAATTGCATCATATCTCTCATATTATTGATTCGATTATTGTCACAGTATCATCTGCGTTATATTGTATATTATTAAATCAATAATTGAGACGACAAAGTTATTCATATTATTAAATTGCAATATTTACAATGTCTAGAAGTTCGCGAGGAGAGGTTTGGTAACCTAATTGCGCGCATGATAGGAGAAATCCTTATCGAAAAGCCCTCTTACCGGGAACGACACGGTTGTTAAATATTGTGAGTTATGATATTAATGATGAATAAGTTCGTGTTGATTAAAGATGAATTTGATAGTTCTATTGTGTTGGAATTATTGGTGTTAGTGAAAGTCGACATTTATTTCAATAATAATTGATGTCTGGAGGTTATATTGTTCAATCGGAGTTACTATTCATGAGTTACTATTCATGAGTTATTATTCACGAGTTACTACTCATGAGTTACTATTCACGAGTTACTATTTATGAGTTACTATTCATGAGTTACTATTTACGAGTTACTTATTCATGTAGAAGTCTTATTCAAGAAAAATATATTTCTTTTCGGTCCAAATCATTTTTGGGTACAATATTATTCCATGAGGAGATGTGCTAATTTTCGAATCAGTTGGTTGAAATTATAATAGTAAATCAATATGGATCGTTGATTTAAAGTTTTAATTGTAACTTGTCCCTTGAGTTTTCAAAAGTTATTTGTCCTTGAGTTTTCCAAGAGTTATTTGCCTTGATTGTTTCAAGAGTCATTTGCCCTTGATTGTCTCAAGAGTTAATTGCCCCTTCATGAAATAGTAGTTGTCTCTTCAATATTACCAAGAGTCATTTTAACCCTTTGTTAAGACCAAGAGCCACTTTCAGTTTTTCTATAAATAGAAGCTCATTCCTTCATTATTTCTTACGAATTCACTGAAACTCTAGAGAGAAAAACTATAAAGAGAAAGAAGAAAAGTATTCTGCCATTTCACTTTTCCAATATCCAGTTTCTTCTAAGGTAAGGGGTATTATTCTTTCGTATTCATGAAGAGAATTATTTTCTTTCAATACTCGTAAGAGTTGTTATTTCATTCTTCATTCTTATGTTGAAATAACTTTGTTTATCGCAATCTGCATACACGTGATGATCTTCTCTTCATTATTCCATTCTTTATTATTATGTCGAAAACTCTGTTTTGCTGAAGTACCGCATACATGGTGAAATTCTTCTATTATTCCATTCTTTATTATTACATTTGGAATATCCGCCGGTCTGTAATTTTTCACGACTGGTTCCGTTATTTATTATTCTATCGTAATATCACATGCAATGCGTTTATGCTTAGAAGACCGGTTCCATTATTTATTATTCCATATTTATTATTACTCGCTGAATATCCTCGCATACATCTTACGTTCTGTGGGACACAGTTCCATTATTTATTATTTTATTGGGAATAACTTGTCATGCAGGTTTATCGCACGCATGGTGAATCTTACATTATTCCATTCTTTATTATTACATTGGAATAACACATCATGTGGATTACCACATGTATGGTGAATGATCCTTCGTATTCATTTCTTATTAAATTGTGGAAATGATGCATCACGTGGATTACTGCATGGTAGGCGAAAATCCATTCTAGATTTCATATATTCTCTTATACTCAGTTGGTTAAAGCTTTGACTTCTAAACTCCATAAAATTAGTAGAATATCCTTGATATTTGCGCTTCATCCAGTATCTTTTCATGGAAATATTCTTCTGAGCATTCTTGAATTTTACTCTACAAAGAAGTATCATGTGGACAAATTGGACATTATTGAGTTCAGGATAAATAAACTTATAAATCTTTAAAATTTATTCTTGAACTTGTTTTATTGAATTATAATGTCATTGTCATGATGAGTTATGTTGGTTATTATGTGAAAACATGAAAGTTTCTTAGAAATCACAAAGGATTGAAAATCAGATTTTGGTGAAAATGGAACATGAAATTCAATTGACCATATCTCCTATTATATTTTGAATTTTTGAGTGTGGTCAAGTTCTAGAGTTAGATCTATGAGTTTCCTAACTTATCCAAGTGGAATCTGTGACGCCCCCAAAATTAGGTATACGTCACCCATCTTGGGTCACCACTTACATGGTACATAAATTCAAATACAACTTACTTAATATAAGCGTAGGTACAATACGACATAAAGCGTGAGTTTGAATACAAATATTGTCTACTAGATATTATACAAACTCAAAAGGAGTCCTCATTACAACTATTATCACACTATTTCACAAAATAGTGAGGACTACTAATGCTATCCTCTGGACCATTACTTCGTTCCCCGACTCGTCCCAGCTATGTTCTCATTTCCTGAAGAGAACAGTGAAAGAAAGGGTGAGCTCAACTAGCCCAGTAAGAAATATTATGACTAAGATAATGCAGAATAAATTATCATTAGCCTTCAACAGTGTTAAACTGATAAAATACAATAGACAACAAGTTTAACTGCAGCGGAATAAGCAATCCATTAAAAGAGTCAAGTAGAAAATAAAATCTACTATCTTTTATGATTTAAAAGGTTTTTCATCAATTTTTATCATTAAGACTCAGTTTAATGAATAAACCACAATATCTAATCATCCATGTACCACGGTCAAGGATTTTCATCAAATTATCAATGGTCATGACTATACCGAATCACCCCTGGTCATAATCATACCAAAAACTATCCATCACTGCATTACAGGCCACTGAGGACTTTTATCACATCATTTATAACAAGCCATGATTATACCGGATGATCCCTGGTCATAATCATACTAAGTTCATCTATGCACGTAAGCCAAAGATAACATAATATATCATGAGGATGATGACAATGACATAATAATTCAATAAAACAAGTTCAAGAATTATTTTATCCAGGAATTAGTAACGTCCAAATTGTCAACAAGATATTGCTTTTGTAGAGTAAAATTCAAGAATGATCGAATAATATTTCCATGAAAAGATCATGGATGAAACACAAATATCAAGGATATTCTACTAATTTCATGGAGTATAGAAGTCAAAGTTTTAACCAATTGGGTATAATAAAGAATGGAATAACAAAAGAAATCACCACGCATGCGGATTGTGATAGTAAAAGTTATTCCAATGTAATAATAATAACGGAACCAGTCGTGAAATTCACACCGGCAGGATGATCCAATGTAATAATAAATCTTTGAATAATAAACAATGGAACCCAGTCCTTGTAAAAAACACGACAAGATATTCCAAATGTAATAATAAATGCGAATAATAAACAATGAAACCAGTCGTGTAAAACACACGATAGGATATTCCAATGTAATAATAAAGAATGGAATAATGAAGAAGATCACCAAGTATAGGGGATTCGGCGTATACAAAGTTATTCCAAACAGAATAAATAAGAATGGAATAACAAAAGGATTTCACCAAGTATAGGGTACGCCGCATATACTGAGTTATGTATAGGGTATACCACTTTTACGAGTTATTCCAATGTAATAATAATGAATGGAATAATGAAGAAGATCACCAAGTATAGGGGATTAAGATACAAAGTTATTCCAACAGAATAAATAAGAATGGAATAACATAAGGATTTCACCAAGTATAGGGTATGCCGCATATAAAAGTTATGTATAGGGTATACCACTTTTACAAAAGTTATTCCAATGTAATAATAATGAATGGAATAATGAAGTTCTCTTCATGAATAAGAAAGAATAACACCCTTTACGGTACAACAAATAATATTCCCTACCTTAGAAGAACCTGAATATTGGAAAAGTGAAGTAGCGTAGAATACTTTTCTTCTTTCTCTATAGATTTTCTCTCTATAGCTTCTCTCTATAATTTTCTCTCAGAGTTTCAAAGTGAATTCGTAAGAAAATAATGAAGGAATGAGCTTCTATTTATAGGAAAATAGAATGCATAGTAATTAATCCATGAACCATCCAGATTGATTTACTTTAATTTGACGGTCCATATTTAAAGCAAAATCTTTTAAATAAAATATAATATATTCTATTTATATAAAAATATTTTACTATGCAAACACTATGCAACACTATGCAAAACACTATGCAACACTATGCATAATAAAATATAATATATTTTATTTATGAATAACTTTAATAAAGTATTCATTTTATATAAAAGATGTTTCTATTTTATTACGTTAATAATACGAATAAAACAAAAACGTCATTATCGCTATAATAATTCATATTATTAATGACAATAATAATGGAATCAAACCGAGTGACTTCTCACATAAGCATCAATAATCAATACCTTGTGCTACTATGCAACCACACGTACGACATCGTATTTTTTACTACCGAGTAGTTCAACAAGATCAACCAGTAAAACTTCCGTCGTTATTTCAATAAAATATTTTTGTCGTTTTCTCAATCCGACAATAATTTGCTAGGGTCCACCAATGATTGAGTAGTTGTATTTAATATTCCTCGCTAAACCGAATATTCCCAGACCAATCGAATATAATATAACCACTTGATACTTTTGCATAATTTATAAATACTACCCACAACTATAATATTATCTCAAATTCACACCATAATATTAAAAATTATTTCGACAAAATTTAAATCTTTATTGATAAAATATGGGGTCTCACAATCTCCCCTCCTTATGGAATTTCGCCCTCGAAATTAGGGTACGTACCTGGTATGATAAAGAGGTGAGGATACCTTGAATACCTTTATCGTAAAAAAATATTAAATTCATCTTCGCAATCCGGCTAAAGATATCAATTCATCTTTGCACTACAGGCCAAAGATATACAACTGTAAAACCAATAATCTCGAGACGCGACTTAATAGTATCACGACCACTTAATTATCCATGCACTAACCGCCAAGGATATTCGTGTTTTCAATTCTGATCATGATTATACCAAGAATAATCCTTGGTCATAATCATACCAAGTCTATCAATGCACTACTACTAAAGATGACTTTTACCACATCCATGAATTAATATTTCATTGCTAAGACTCATTTCAATAATTAATTCATATCATCGAATCATCCCGCACTATGTGCCAAGGATATTCATTAGTATCACGACCCACGAATTATCCATGCACTACTACCAAAGATAATCGTGTATTCATTAAGTATCACGACCACAAATTATCCATGCACTACTACCAAAGATAATCGTGTATTCATTAGTATCACGACCACAAATTATCCATGCACTACTACCAAAGATAATTGTGTATTCATTAGTATCACGACCACAAATTATCCATGCACTACTACCAAAGATAATCGTGTATTCATTAAGTATCACGACCACAAATTATCCATGCACTACTACCAAAGATAATCGTGTATTCATTAGTATCGACCATTCATTAATTATCCATGCACTACGGCCAAAGATAATCGTGTATTCATTAGTATCACGACCACAAATTATCCATGCACTACTACCAAAGATAATTGTGTATTCATTAGTATCACGACCACAAATTATCCATGCACTACTACCAAAGATAATCATTGTATTCATTAGTATCACGACCATTAAATTATCCATGCACTACTACCAAAGATAATCGTGTATTCATTAGATATCACGACCACAAATTATCCATGCACTACTACCAAAGATAATCGTGTTTTCAATTACTGTTATGATTATACCGTTCTAACAATCCTCGGTCATAATCATACCAAGTCCATTTATGCAAGACAGCCGCGAGATGACTTTCAACATAATATAAACGTGAGGATAATGATATAAAGAATCAATCAAATGAGATAAAGGATAAATATTAAACATTTATAATATAATTTATCCAGGATTCAAGAATATCCCCATGTTATCAATCACTTAATAATCTCATAATCTAATATCATTAATATTATAACAATATTTTAATCACTTCTTAAATTTATAAACAATTTATCTCAATTGTTTACGCTTTTACCATATAATGCATTTAATCATTCAAAATGTCATACTCATAAGATATCATCACCAATTATCAAATCCCTCAAAAAATATGCATATACTCTATATAGGATTCTCTAGCCATAAAATCCTATTTTCAACTTTGTTACTTCACATAACATATTTAACTCATATGTTCAGTAATTAAACTATTTTCATGAAAAATACCAAATCAGTCCCAAAAATATTCTTTTCTGGGATTTAGCATAATATAGTCCCATAATGAAAATATATTTTCTCGGAATTTTTAAAATTCATTTACTATTTTTAAAAATCAATTTCTAATTAATTCCTTAAGAAATTAGCTACCTCAAGTTTAACTCCAAAATTCCCAAATCTTGGCAGGACCTTACACATGTTAACGTGAGCTTCTAGTTTAAATTTCATGGTCATCTGAGTTATAGAACTCGGTTATAGCGTTTTTAATTCGAAAAACCTAAATATTGAAATAGTCATAACTTGCTCATTTTAAGTCGTAATGAGCTCATTTTTGGACAGGAGGTACTTTATACCATATACTTTCATGTCCCAGAAGGCCAGAATTTTCTCATAATTTAAGTGGCCGAAAAGCCCCTCTAAAATCATGGCAGTGAGCTTTTTTCGATTTTTGCAGCTTTGCACTCCTTTGCTAAAATCAGTCCACACAAAAATCTACAACACCTTTTCCAGTAATTACACTTGGATTAGTTAGGTAACTCATAGATCTAACTCTAGGACTTGACCACACTCAAAAATTCAAAATATAATAGGAGATATGGTCAATTGAATTTCATGTTACGCTTTTTCACCAAAATCGATTTTCAACTCTTTGTGATTTCTAAGAAACTTTCATGTTTCACATAATAACCAACATAACTCATCATAACACTTACTAATACTTCATATACCCATGATTTTCATTAGTCCAATGCTTTTATTATGACTTTCATCATAATCCTCGTAAACAGATCCTTTTGTTGAAGAAATATTTGAGGGTTTAAGAAATGGGTTTTCAGATCGGGGTCAATACAAAATTCGATTTCACGCTCTAGGGTAGGCTAGAAGTCTTCAAGAATACGCCAAGAAATTTATTAATGATAGAAATATCATTCAAAATCTGTTACTCTCATCCAAGACTTGGATAGTACGTCACATTAATATCAACTGTGACTTCTATCCCTTAACCTGGATAGCACCTCACAATGATACCTATCAACTTGCCATCTTCAGTCACGACATCGCCTACAGAAAGTCTGGCTTCGGTGCATTCCACACAAGGAAGTCAACAACGAAAGGTTCGGGGCTCTTTACTTATGGCTTGATATGACAATAATTGACTTTAGTAGTTTGGTTACTTGAATTCGCACAACAAGTTGGTTATGAATATAAAAGCTAACAACCTTACGAAAAGCATGATGAGTAGTTAACCAATTGATTCCTAAAATCACATCAAAGGCAAATATTTTCAAAAAGATAAGATCGACAGGTAACGTGAAAATGTTTATTTGAATTAAACAAGATTTAAAAATAGTAGCGTTAACGAAGGCTCCTACTAACGAAGTTTCAACCAATAAGTCAAAGTTTAACTTCTTCGGAGTCAAATTCAAACATTGAACACAACTAGGTGAAATAAAAGAGTGGGTAGAACTCGGTATCTAACACTTCAGATAGACTTCGCAAGAGCTTATGATTAACTTACCCGTGATAATTTTATTAAGGTTCCTCGTCACGAGAAAAAAAAACGCTCTCTCTTAAACTACCGACTTTGGTTTGTCTGGGACAACCTTTGGTGCCTCCATCCTAGTTGAATTTGTCTTCGGTAAACGACAAAATCGAGCTAAGTGACTTTCTCTTCCACAATTATAACATGCTTTGGACGGCATGACGCAGTTCGGACTGATGTGTCCCTCTCCTCCGCATTTGAAGCATATAATAGGTGGTCCTTCTCCTTCCTTAACAACAAAAGTCTTTGATGCCGACGTCTTTCCATCATTGTTGAATCTCCTTTTCTTGAAATATCCATTCTTATTATTTTGGCCCCGATTACCACCCAAGTGGTTACCATATCCGCCCGTTGATTCCCTCCACGCTAGTTGTCACCGCTCGATGACTACTCACCGATATTATAATTTTGCTTACCGCTCTCTTTTAGTTGCGTTGACTCGTTATCGCGCTCCATTAATCGAGCCCTATTTACAACATCCGAATACAAACACGCTTTATTAGAAATAAGATGTTGACGTATCTCCGCTTCAAACCTCTTAAAAACATTGGCGCCATTTCTCTTCATTATCCACCAAGTGGGACGAACCGTGATAACTCCGCAAATTTTGCCTCGTATTGCGACACGGCCATATTATTTTGTTCCAACTTGATAAACTCCACCTCCTTCATATGGCGTAATACTTTTCAGAAAGTATTTGTCGTTGAACAACTCCTCGAACTTCTCCCAAGATATCTTCAAGACAAAGAGAGTCGAGTACGCTTTTACCGATTCCCACCAAGAATCGCCTCCTCGCGCTGCAACATAAAGGCGCAAAAGGAACCTTTTGTTCCTCTGAGCATCCCAAGACATCAAATATCTTGGTAATCTGCTTTATCCATGCTTCCGCCAGAAGTGGTTTTGGCTCTCCCTTAAACTCCGGTGGTCCCAGCTCCTTGAATTGTTTAGCGGTGACCGCCCGAGAGTTTTCCGTGTTTTCACCTACGTTTTGGACAGGAGTCGCTTTCGCCTGATGTTGCATGAATTCTAAAAACTTTTTAAACGTACCGTCGTTCGTCAATTGATTAGTGTTGTTGTTTACAGGAGGATTATCGCCATCCTGTCAGACATTGTCCCGATTATCGATCCGTGGAGAATCAACGGTCTCACGTGCTCCATTGCTATTCTCAACATTCTCGGATGCCATTTTCAAACACTGCCACAAAATAAGGGTTAATTGACATGCAACATATTATCACTATACTCTGACCGATCAATCAAATACCAAATAAACTTAGGTAGGTCATACTAGCGAAGGTATTCCCCGTCTCTCCCCTCCTAGTACTATTCTCACATCTTAGCCAGGGATCATATCCCTAAGCTCTGATACCAACCGCGACGCCCCTAAAATTAGGTATACGCCACCCATCTTGGGTCGCCACTTACATGGTACATAAATTCAAATACAACTTACTAATATAATCTCGTAGGTATACAATACTTACATAAATCGTGAGTTTGAATACAAATATTGTCTACTAGATATTATACAAACTCAAAAGGAGTCCTCATTACAACTATTATCACACTATTTCACGTAATAGTGAGGACTACTAATGCTATCCTCTCGACCATTACTTGCGTTCCGACTCGTCTCGGCCTATGTTCTCATTTCTCAAGAGAACGGTGAAAGAAAGGGTGAGCTCAACTAGCCCAAGAAGAAATATTATGACTAAGATAATGCGTAATAAATTATCATTAGCCTTCAACATTGTTAAACCGATAAAATACAATAGACAACAAGTTTAGCTGCAGTAATGAATAAGCAATCCATTAAAAGAGTCAAGTAGAAAATAAAATCTACTATCTTTTATGATTTAAAAGGTTTTCATCAATTTTTATCATTAAGACTCGGTTTAATGAATAAACCACAATATCTAATCATCCCGTACTACTGGTCAAGGATTTTCATCAAATTATCAATGGTCATGACTATACCGAATCACCCCGGTCATAATCATACCAAAAACTATCCATCATCGCATTATGTGCCATCGAGGACTTTTATCACATCATTTATAACAAGCCATGATTATACCGGATGATCCTCGGTCATAATCATACTAAGTTCATCTATGCACGTAAGCCAAAGATAACATAATATATCATGAGGATGATGACAATGACATAATAATTCAATAAAACAAGTTCAAGAATTATTTTATCCCAGGAATTAATAACGCCCAAATTGTCAACAAGATACTTTGTTTTGTAGAGTAAAATTCAAGAATGATCGGAAGAATATTTCCATGAAAAGATATGGATGAAACGCAAATATCAAGGATATTCTACTAATTTCATGGAGTATAAGTCAAAGTTTTAACCAACTGGGTATAATAAAGAATGGAATAACAAAAGAAATCACCACGCATGCGATTATTCGCGACAGAGACAAAGTTATTCCAATGTAATAATAATAACGGAACCAAAGTCGTGAAATTCACAACCACATGCAGGATGATCCAATGTAATAATAAATCTTTGAATAATAAACAATGGAACCGTGCGGTGTAAAACACACGCATGTGATATTCCAATGTAATAATAAATGCGGAATAATAAACAATGGAACTGTGTCCGTGTAAAACACACGCATGTGATATTCCAATGTAATAATAAAGAATGGAATAATGTAAGAAGATCACCAAGTATAGGGGATTTCAGATAATAAAAGTTATTCCAATGTAATAAATAAGAATGGAATAACATAAAGATTTCACCAAGTATAGGGTATCTTGCATATACAAAAGTTATGTATAGGGTATACCACTTTTACAAAAGTTATTCCAATGTAATAATAATGAATGGAATAATGAAGTTCTCTTCATGAATAAGAGAATAACACCCACTTACGAGTACAACAAATAATATTCCCCTACCTGTAAGAACCGAATATCAAAAAAGTGAAGTAGCGTAGAATACTTTTCTTCTTCTCTCTATAGATTTTCTCTCTATAGCTTCTCTCTATAATTTCTCTCTCTGTAGTTCAAATTGAATTCGTAAGAAAATAATGAAGGAATGAGCTTTATTTATAGGAAAATAGAATGCATAGTAATTAATCCATGAACGGTCCAGATTGATTTACTTTAATCTGATTTTATCCATATTTAAAG
Organism: Panax quinquefolius; assembly: GCA_020205615.1. Classification (NCBI taxonomy): domain Eukaryota; kingdom Viridiplantae; phylum Streptophyta; class Magnoliopsida; order Apiales; family Araliaceae; genus Panax; species Panax quinquefolius. Next base: position 18,668,047 of record CM035152.1, read on the forward strand.
CAAAATCTTTTAAATAAAATATAATATATTCTATTTATATAAAAATATTTTACTATGCAAACACTACACTATGCAACACTATGCAAAAACACTATACAACACTATGCATAATAAAATATAATATATTTTATTTATAAAATAACTTTAATAAAGTATTACATTTTTTATATAAAAGATGTTTTCATTTTATTACGTTAATAATACGAATAAAACAAAACGTCATTATCGCTATAATAATTCATATTATTAATAAATAATAATGGAATTAAACTGAGTGACTTCTCACATAAGCATCAATAATCAATACCGTGGTGCTACTATGCAACCACACGTACGACATCGTATTTTTTTACTACCGAAAGTAATTCAACAAGATCAACCGGTAAAACTTCCGCCGTTATTTCAATAAAATATTTTTGTCGTTTTTTCAATCCCACAATAATTACATTTTTGGGGTCCACCAATGATTGAGTAGTTGTACGAATATTCCCCGCTAAACCAAATATTCCCTAACCAATCGAATATAATATAACCACTGTGATACTTTGCATAATTTATAAATACTACCCACAACTATAATATTATCTCAAATTCACACCATAATATTAAAAATTATTTCGACAAAATTTAAATCTTTATTGATAAAATATGGGGTCTCACAAAATCACTGGAAAAGGTGTTGTAGATTTTCGTGTGGACTGATTTTAGCAAAGCACGAAAAAGTGAAAAATGGGATAAAGCTACTGCCTAGATTTTTAAAAGGGCATTTTCGGTCATTTAATTTGTGAGAAAAATTCCGGCCTTTTGGGACATGAAAGTATATGGTATAAAGAACCTCCTGTCCAAAAATGAGCTCATTCCGACTTAAAATGAGCAAGTTATGACCATTTCAATATTTAGGTTTTTTCGACGAAAAATGCTATAACCAGAGTTCTATAATTCCGATGACCATGTAATTTAAACTAGAAGCTCACGTTAACATGTGTAAGATCTTGCCAAGATTTGGGAATTTCTGGAGTTAAACTTGAGGTAGCTAATTTCTTAAGGAATTAATTAGAAATTGATTTTTGAAAAATAGTAAATGAATTTTAAAAATTTCGAGAAAAATATATGTTCATTATGGGACTATATTCTGCTAAATCCCAGAAAAGAAATATTTTTGGAACTAATTGATATTTTTCATGAAAACAGTTTAGTAATTCTGAACATATGAGTTAAATATGTTATGTGAAGTAACAAAGTTGGAAAATAGGATTTTATGGCTTGGAAATCCTATATAAGGTATATGCAGATTTTTTATGAGAGATTTGATCATTGGTGATGAAATCTTATGATTATGGCATCCTTTGAATGATTAAATGCATTATTTGGTAATGTGTAAACAATTGAAATAAATTGTTTATAGGTTTAGAGGTGATTAAAATATTGTTATAATATTAATAATATTAGATTATGAGTTTATTAAGTGATTGATAATATTTGGATAATATTTATCCTTGTTTTAGTTTGATTAATGCTTATATCATTGTCATCATCCTCATGCTTATATGGTGATGAAAGTTATCTTTGGCTTACGTGCGAAGATGGACTGTTGATTATTGAATTGTATATCTTTGGATTACGTGCAAAGATGGATTGTTGATTATTGGTTTTATTGTTGTATATCTTTGGCTTACGTGCAAAGATGGACTTGGTATGATTATGACTGAGGATTATTAGGTATAGTCGCGACCATTGATAATTTAATGAATGTCCTTGGCGCCGCGTAAGCGGGGATGATTCGATGATGTGGTTTATTTACTAATTTGAGTCTCAATGATAAAAGTTGATGAAAACATTTTTAAATCATAAAAGATAGTAGATTTTATTCTCTACTTGACTCTACTAATGGATTCTTATTTTCACCGAGTTAAACTTGATATACATTGTATTTTATCGGTTTAACATTGTTGAAGACTAATGATAATTTATTACGCATTATCTTAGTCATAATATTTCTTCTTGGGCTAGTTGAGCTCACCCTTTCTTTCACCTTTATTCTCTTGAAATGAGAATATAAATTTGGACGAGTCGAGAAGCGGAGTGACTGGTCCAGATGATAAGATTAGTAGTCCTCACTATTACGTTAAATAGTGTGACAATAAATGTAATGAGGACTCCATTGAGAGTGGATATTATCAGAAGGCAATATTCTTGTTTTAAACTCTCAGCTTATGTTTTGTCGTATGTTATACGACAGTTGTATTATTAAGTTGTATTTTATATTTTTATACCATGTATTTGGCGACTCAAGATGGGTGATGTATACCTGTTTTGGGGGCGTCACAGTTTCCCCGACTTTCATATCCCAAACCTTAAAGTCCCTCCTCAAGGTTTGAAGAAACGATCGCTTAACCCTGGCGTTGCCCTCAAATTTCCTCTTCATGGAATCTCAAATCTGTTTTGAGGTGCGCTTCTCCAAGATCTGCTCAAAATTACCCTATCAATTAACTGGAATAGGTAATTTTTCACCTCGAGATCGTTAACCTTAGCACTCTCTGATTGTTGCTGTTGCGCAATAGTCAACACAGTTACTGCTTTTGGTTCTTCAAAACCATTCTCGACCAGACTCCAGAGACCCTTTGATCTCAGCAGATTCTCCATTAGCATACTCCAGTGGTCATAGTGACCATCGAAGCCTGGAATGGCAGGTTATGGGAAATCCTTTTTTTCACTCATCATCTCTTTTCCTCTCTTGTGTTTAAGTCACTCAAAGCTATGACTTTTCTCTTATCTTAGGGCCAATGGGGCTCTGATACGAGAATGTTAATTGTAATTGACTAAAAGAACAAGAACACAAAAACTATCTGGGAATGACTTATTTTATTGAAGGGCCATCAGTGGCTTATAAAATTTTGCTCGTAATTACCCACAAATTGCTGCCATGATCGAGACCTTGAGTCATACATAAAGGCAGAGAGGCCTGAATTCAAAGATAACAAGAATACTTTGTACCCAGTTGATGTTAAAATTAAGGAAAAACACTCGGAAGGCAAATGGGTTTGCTGGAAATTTCACAATTCATAAAGTTCTGGCCAGGAGATTGCAGATTAGGAAAGAATTTGAGCTTAGGAGAAAGAAACAGAAGAGCCCATTTGAGGCGGAAAAGGAGTATGACGGAAGGGGGATAGAATGAAGGAGAGATAAAGTGATGAATTGCGCCATGAATTGAGAATTGTATCATACAGAGAATACTGGTGGAGAAATTGGGATGAGAAAGTAATAGAAATGAAGATGAAGATTTAGATGAAGAAGAAGAAAAGTGTTTGAAAATGAAGAAAGGGGAAAAAATTAAAGAATGGAAGTGCTTACAGGTTGATCGGAGATTCAAAAAAGTCTTCAGAGGTAGGCATGAGAGAACCTGTTCAAGGAGTTCTTCCGGCAGGTTACTCCATAGAAAAGGATTCATGTCCGGTGAAGTTGTCCGAGAGAGTGAGCTCCAGTTTCTCACCATGTCTGAAAATCTTATAGTAGATTATATTACTAGATGGAGGGCATATATGTATGTATGTATATATATGAATTAGTCATGGTCACGTTAAATTGGACAAAAAAATTTGGGCATCGTTAATAATAATAATAATAACAACAACAGTAATAAAAATTTGTAATTATTATTATTATTATTATTATTTAAAAAAATTATTATTATTATTATCAATATTATTATTTTGAAATTATTATTAAGATACAATTATTCTTAATATCTATGAGCATGTGCTTGGCCATGATGATGTATACATAGAGTTACAACAGTGCCTGGCCTGGCTGGTTCGTCTCAGGCTTGCCAGCCTTGGTATCGACTGAGCCAAGCCAGCCTTGACTTTGGGTGCTTTTAAGGCCGAGGCGGTGCTGAGCTTCATCGACAAAAATCTAACTTTGTTAAGGCTCAGAAGTTAGGCCCAGTGGTCCTGGTCTGCCCCACTTGATTTTGCACTTTCGGTTCCAGACTAGCCGACTGGGCCTTGGGCCTGGCGCCCCTTAGACCTTACTGCCTTAGCAGCTTAGCTCAGGCCTTATTACTTATAGCAGTTATAGCAGTATAGTCTCATAAGCTTATTTGCCTTATTTATTTTACTTTTTTTCTTTTGGTCCAAACTCCAACCCACCATTGCATAATCCATTATCCATTTAAAAATTTAAGGGTCCAAAATCCAAATGTCCAATCAATCATCTATCCAAAATTTAAAGATTACAATTTATACGGGACAAAAACAAAGTTGACAGGCTACTAGCCTACTAGGATAAACTAGTAATTAAGTTATACTCTCTTTCTCTCTCTCAATATAAGTTATAATTAAAAAATGACCTTACAATTAAAATGAGTCTCCCAAGTCGGTAAGTCCCAATGACCTTACAATTAAAAAATTAGATTTTGCCCAATAATCTAGAAAGTAAGAAAAACTTGCTTTATTTCTTTTGTATATTAATTAATTAAGTATACTTACAAAAAATTAAGAATGAAAAATTAAAACTTCAAACTTGATTGATGTATTAATTAAAAGTAATATTTTACAACTTATAAGTTACAACTTACAAATTATAATAATGAATAAGTAAAAAAATTAATTTATTGAATTTATAATTTGATGAATAAGTATAAGTTTATAACTTTAAAGTATAACTTAAACAATAATTAAGAATGAGTCTATTACAAATATTTGTCTTCAAATCTTCAAAAATATTTGTCTTGAATCTTCATAAAATATATCTTCACCCTTTATATATTTGCACTTTCTGGGTTTTCGCTCTACTTGAGATCGTCAAAGCTATCTTGCTTCAAATCATTACGCTTTTGTACTCTTCTTTCTTTAAGTGACAAGATAATCTCTATATAGCAAATGCATATTTCCAACGATTCCGGACTAAGTCTGCTTCTTTTTTCATCCAATACCCTGCCAGATTAAAAAAATAAGATTCCGAAGCTACGGTACTAGCTTGGATAGTTAGTAGATCACGGGCCATCATAGCCAAAGTAGGAAATTGTCGCTTCTGTTTTTCCCAGAAAGCGAGTATATTAAAATTTTCAAATTCTTGATCAGTCATAAAACTCCTAAAATTAGTACTAAAATATAAACCAAGTTCGTTTAAACAACTTGTATATGTTGAAGTTCTTGGTTTCTTGGATAGTGATTTTAATAATGATGCATATTTAGAAGATGAAGGGGCAGGGGTGGTGCATGTATAGATGTAGAATATATAGATTCATATTGTTTATAAAATTCAGTAAATGTATTATTAAAATTTCTTTTAATATAATCAATATTAGTACTACCCATATTTTCTACAATATCTTCTAAAATACTTTCTACACCTTGTAATTTTATAATTGGGTTTAATGCAGTCGCACAAGTAATAACAGTTGGCATGTCTTCAAAGTATTTTTTAAAATTTTTCCTCCATTGACAAAATAAGGTTAGCCTAAAAAGGATCATACTTAAAATCTTGAAACATATTTGTTATTTCTAAACATGCAAACAGAACATGATAAATTGTAGGATAATAAACACCACTTAATATTTTTGTGTGTTTTTTAAAACTTTAAGAATATTTAAAAGTTGACCAAGTAGATCCCAATCTTGATTTGTTAATTCATGATCAGCTTGTGTATTATAAAACTCCATAAGTATATTTTTACGTTTATAGACATCTTTAAACAAATCATATGTACTATTCTACCTAGTGTTATTATCAAATTTTGCTCTTTTAAATTTTTCTCCTCTTGCATGACAAAAAATTCTAAAATTTTGAATTCTTCTATTTGAACTATAAGCATAATTAATCATAACACAACTTTTACATATTGAAGCTTGTAAGTAATTGAATCTGGATTGAACAATTAAATTTATTATATGACATATGCATCGAACATGAAAAATGTTCCATTTACTACTGTGCATTAAATCATTTTTAATATGTTAATAAAGACTTAGTGTTATTGCTTGCATTATCTAAACTAATACTCATGATTTTATCTTTAATTTTAAAACTACAAATAAGAGACATAATTTGAGCATATATTGTTTGACGATTATGAGGTAATTCAAAAAATTCAAATCTTATAATTCTTTTTGCATTTGCATTTCAGAATCTATCCAATGAGAAGTAGTACAAATATAGCTTACTCTGGGTTGATGATCAGCAGACCAAACATCACTAGTTAAACAAATTTTACCGTCAAAATTTTCAAAATACTCAATTAGTTCCTTTTTAGCTTTATTATATAATTTAATTGAATCATGTTTAGTAGTTATTCTACTTACTTGTTTATATTTTGGTTGCAATGCGCCTTGAATGTAATTGGTACATCGCACATCGTCAAAAAAATTGAACGGGAGCTCCTTCTCGAGCACTAGTTTGGCTTGCCTATCTTTCTGTAGTATTTGACCATAACTCCAATTGTGACCGAAACGATCAATTTGTGCTTGAGAGCTTTCATCAGTTAGTTTATGCTTTTGCAAACACGAATGGTAGTGCCGTTGTAATGTGTTATTGCCTTTAGTACCAAATAAGGCGTTACATATTTTGCATTGGGCTTTTTTAACATCTTCGGTAGCCCACACTTCGATGAAATGTTCCCAAATAGCCGCTTTACGTTTGCTTTGTTCACCGATAGAACGTGGAAATAAAGTACTCGAACCCGCAACGACACTTTCAAGCATAATGATATTTGGATCGTTTTGAATAACTTGCGGTATTTGTGGAGTGATGGAGTCGGAGGGATCCATTGTATTGTAATAATAATACAAATTAAAAATTATAATAATAACAATTGAAGTTTGTAATTATCAGAGAATATCAAAATACTAAATAGAGAGATGAGAAAATTGTGAATAAAGAGAATATTGATCAAGAACGAAAGTTGGGGAGAGAAAGCAGATTGCAGGATATAGTCATATAGATATGTGAATATTTGTGCGATTAATGAAATAAATTTTATAGAAACAAAATATAACCGTTTGTTTAAAAAATAATACTGCACACTATCCGTTTGTTTAGAAGCAAAAAAAAAAGCAATTTATTTTTTCTACTTTGTCAGTGGAGCAGCTTTCAGCAGGCAACAAATGAACAAACGATAAGAAAACTCAACTTTTTTTACTTTTTGAGTTTTGACCGTTACTTTTCAATTTCCTCACATTTGTATTAAAAGTTTCAAACAATGAACATGACAACATGTAATAAATAAATTGTTCCTAACTTGACTTTTGGTGCAACCCATTTACATAATTACAATTTTGAGTTTCGGATAAGTAAACTTTATGGTGCACTGGAGTTTGTACCTCTTCAACTATAAAAATAATTATAACAAATAAGTTTCTTCCCACACCAAGACTGTGAGATCCCGAATTTTATGAAATGAAAGTATTTAATTTTCTTATAATTATTATTCTATTTAGTAAATGATTAAATTGATAAAAATTTAAAGTTAAGGGTGATATTTAAAAATTTTGCAAAGTAAACAAGTTTTTATAAAATATTCGTTGTGTCGGGAAATATTCGTTTGGTCGTGGAATGTTCTTTTTGTCGGGGAATATTTGTATGACTACACAATCATTGGTTGACCCCACAACGGAAGTATTGTCGTAGTTATAAAACGACAGAAATATCTTTTAAAAAAATAACAACAAAAGTTTTTACCGTTAACTGTTGAAATACCGGTGTTAAAAAAACGATGTCTGGCGTGGTTGCGTAGTAGCACTGCGGTATTGATTATTGATGCTTACGTGAGAAGTCACTCAGTTATACTCAATTATTGCTATAATAATTGCTGCATAATATCTCTCATATTATTGATTCAATCATTGTCACAGTATCATCTGCATAATATTTATTATTATTAAATCAATAATTGAGATGACAAAGTTATTCATATTATTATTTGCAATATTGACGATGTCTAGAAAGTTCTGTCGAGGAGAGGTTTGGTCACCTAATTGCGCGCCAATAGGGAGAAATCCTTATCGAAAAGCCCTCTATTTCCTGGGAATGATCTGGTTGTTAAATATTATGAGTTATAATATTAATGATGAATAAGTTCGTGTTGATTAAAGATGAAATTGATAATTACATTGTATTGGGATTATTAGTGTTAGTGGAAATCGACATTTATTTTGATAAGGTTATATTAACCAATCGGGTAATTAAGCAGATAAATGAGCAATTAATTGCTATTGATTCATATGCTTATAACTATTTATTCATATGTATGTACTATTGATTCACATGCATGTACTATTAGGGGAGGTGGTGCAAGATTGATAATACTTGCATGACTAAATTAAAAATGGAGGTATAGATGAAGGTACTATACTGTAACTATTTTTTCACATGTATAGAACTATTTAGTCACATGATTGTACTATTGATTCACATGATGTACTATTAGGGGAGGTGGTGCAAGTTTGATAATACTTGCATGACTAAATCAAAAATGAAGGAAAAGATGAAGGTGTTATACTGTAATATTTCGGGCCCCAAAACATGCAATTATCGAAACTATATTTTCCTATAAATAGAAGCTCATTCTTCCTTCATTCTCACCAATTCACTAAGACTCACAAGAGCAATTATAGAGAGAGAAGCTATATAGAGAAATAAGAAGAGAAGTCTGCTACTTTATTATTCCAGTATCCAGTCTTCTTCTAAGGTAAGGGGTATTATTTATTTCATATTCTGAAGAGATATTATTTTTTGTATTCGTATGAATATTATTTTCGTTCAATATTCGTAAGGAATATCATTTTCGTTCAATATTCATTGTCTTCATTTAATATTCGTAAGGAATATTATTTCCGTTCAATATTTGTAAGGGATATTATATTTTTCAGTATTCATAGAAATAATATTTTCTTCCATACTCTGTAGTATATGAGTAATATTATTTCGTTTCATATTCCTAATTCTACACTCATTCTGTTAAAGTATTGCTTCTATACTCCGTGAAATTAGTAGAATATCCTTGATATTTGCGCTTCATCCAGTATCTTTTCATGAAAATATTATTATGAGCTTTCTTGATAATTATTCATCTTTTCATACCAGGATACTATTCATGAGTTACTATTTACGGGTTACTATTCACCCGGTTACTATTCACTCAAATATTATTTACTCAGGTATTCGGGGAACTTTTCATGCCAGAGTACTATTCATGAGTTACTATTCACTCAGTTACTATTCACTCGAATATTATTCACTCTGGTATTTGGGGCACTTTTCATGTCAATGTACTATTCACGAGGTACTATTTCCGAAGTACTATTCATAGGGTACTATTCATGGGGGTACTATTCACCTGAAAAATATATTTCTTTTTTGTCCAAATTATTTTTGATACATGAATATTATTCTTGAATTTTACTCCATAAAGCAGTATCATGTTGACAATTTGGATATTTTTAAACTCTGGATAAATTTAAAGTCTTTAAAATTTATCCTTGATTTCGTTTTATTAAGGCTTATATCATTGTCATCATCCTCATGTTTATATTGTGATGAAAGTCATCTTTGGCTTACGTGCATAGATGGACTGTTGATTGGTATGATTATGACAATGGATCATTCGGTATAATCGTTGTGACGCCCCCAAAACAGGTATACATCACCCATTCTGAGTCACCAGATACATGGTACAGAACTCAACTACAAATTTAATTATATAACTGTCGTGCAAAATACGACAAAACATAGCTGAGAGTTTAAACATGAATATTGCCTTTTAGACAATATCCACACTCAATAGAGTCCTCATTACAATTATTATCACACTATTTTATAAAATAGTGAGGACTACTATAGCCACCAACTCGGACCATCACTCCATTTCCCGACTCGTCCTAGTTATATTCTCATTTCCTGAAGAGAACAGTGAAAGAAAAGGGTGATCTCAACTAGCCCAGTAAGAAATATTATGACTAAGATAATGCAGAATAAATTATCCTTAGCCTTCAACAGTATAACTGATAGAATACAATAGACAACAAGTTTTAGATCAACAACTGCATCGGAATAAGCAATCCATTAGAAGAGTCAAGTATAACATAATGTCTACTATCTCCTCTAAATTAAAAGTCCATCGTTAATATTTCATCCCTATAATACTCATCAACAGTTCTTTGTTATACCCAAGACATTAAGAACTCTAATCACCTGTCTTCACCTGAACCACCAAAGATTATAGTTAAATCCACAATTCATATTTATAATCATGTAAATCAACAGTTTCTCCTTCCCAACGTTTACTCAATATCCTTACCCCAAAGGCTAAATATATTCAAATGTAATAACAATGATCATACCAATCGGTTGTCTACCTTTGCATTACGGCCCAAAGATATTCAACTATAAAATCAATGGTCATGATCATACCAATCAATTGTCTGTCAGTGCACTACGGCCAAAGATATTTAACTGTTAACTAATGGTCAAGATCCTGCCAATCACATCCTCGAATTATCCATGCACTACAGGCCAAGGATATTCGTTATTATCACCAGTGGTCATGATCATGTCATACACATGTCCATCTGCACTACTACGCCAAAGCTATCAATCAACAATTAAATCTTTGCACGTAAGCCAAAGATATAAAAAGCAGAAACTAATAATCAGGTCCATCTTTGCACGTAAGCTAAAGATATACAATCTGTAAAACCAATAATCAATAGTCCATCTTTGCACGTAAGCAAAGATGACTTTCATCACAATATAAGCATGAGGATGATGACAATGATATAAGCATTAATCAAACGAAATCAAGGATAAATATTAAAGACTTTAAATTTATCTAGAGTTTAAAATATCCAAATTGTCAACATGATCATCGCTTTGTGGAGTAAAATTCAAGAATAATATTCATGTATCAAAAATAATTTGGAGAAAAGAAATATATTTTTAGGTGAATAGTAGAAAGTAAATAGTGCCATATATGAATAGTACTTCGGGAATAGTACCTCATGAATAGTACCACGGCATGAAAAGTGTCCCGAATACCCGAGTGAATAATACTAGAGTGAATAGTAACTGGGTGAATAGTAACCCGTGAATAGTACTCCAACACGAAAAATGTCCCGAATACCCGAGTGAATAATACTAGAGTGAATAGTAACTGGGTGAATAGTAACCTGTGAATAGTAACTCGTAAAAGAAAATATAAAAAAAATGATATTCCATGACGAGTACAAAAGAAATGATATCTCATACGAGTATAAGAGAATATACGAAACTGCAAATGAATTTTCACCGTTATGCGGTAATTCACGTAGACAGATCATTTTCACAATTTAATAAAGAATGAATACGAAGGGTCATTCACCATGTATGCAATAGTCCGCGTAGACAGGTTATTCCAACAGAATAATAAAGAATGGAATAACAGAAGAATTTCACCATGCATGCGGTAGTCCGCGTAGACATGTTATTCCAACAGAATAATAAAGAATGGAACAATAACCCTTTTGAGTATTGAAAGAAAATAACTCTCTTCATGAATACGAAAGAAATAATACCCCTTACGACTGTAAAACGAAAATAATATTCCTACGAATATTGAACGAAGATGATATTCCTTACGAATATTAAACAAAAATAATATCCATACGAATACTAAAAATAATATCTCTTCAGAATATGAAATAAATAATACTCCTTACCTCAGAAGAAGACTGGATACTGGAATAGTGAAGTAACAGACTTCTCTTCTTCTTTCTCTCTATAGCTTCTCTCTCTATAGCTTCTCTCTCTATAATTGCTCTTGTGAGTCTTAGTGAATTGGTGAGAATGAAGGAAGAATGAGCTTCTATTTATAGGAAAACATAGTTTCAATAATTGCACGTTTTGGGGCTCAAAAAATTACAGTATAATACCTTCATCTTTTCCTTCATTTTTAATTTAGTCCTGCAAGTATTATCAAACTTGCACCACCTCCCCTAATAGTATATCATGTGAATCAATAGTACAATCATGTGAATCAATAATTCTATACATGTGAAAAAAATAATTACAGTATAGTACATTCATCTATACCTTCATTTTTAATTTAGTCATGCAAGTTTTATCAATCTTGCACCACCTCCCCTGATAGTACATGCATGTGAATCAATAGTACACACATGTGAACAAATAGTTATAATCATATGAATAAATAGCAATTAATTGCTCATTTATCCGATTAATTACTCGATTGGTCAATATAACCTCCAAACATCAATTATTATCATAATAGATGTTGATTTCCACTAACACTAATAATTCCAACACAATGAAACTATCAATTTCATCTTTAATCAACACAAATTTATTCATCATTAATATTATAACTCATAATATTTAACAACCAGGTCGTTCCCAGAAAAGAGGGGACTTTTCGATAAGGATTTCTCCTTATTGGCGCGCAATTAGGTGACCAAACCTCTCCTTGACAGAACTTCTAGACATTGTCAATATTGTAAATAATAATATGAATAACTTTGTTGTCTCAATTATTGATTTAATAATATATAAAATATTATGTAGATGATATTGTGACAATAATTGAATCAATAATATGAGAGATATGATGCAGCAATTACTGTAGCAATAATTGAGTATAACTGAGTGACTTTTTACATAAGCATCAATAATCAATACCGTGTGCTACTATGCAACCACGCGTATTACTATACTTTTATCACCGATTATTTTTTGACAACTTGTTTACTTTGAAAAATTTTCACATATCACTCTTAACTTTAACCTTTTATCAATTTAACAATTTACCAAAATAGAAAATTTGAATAACTTTATTTCATAAAATTCGGGATCTCAAAATCGTGACCCGTAATGTTACAAATGATGTGGTAAAAGTCCTCATTGGCCTGTAATGCATTGATGGACAGTTGTTGGTATGATTATTACCAGGGATTATTCAGCATAATCATGACCATTGATGATTACATGAATATCCTTGGCCCATAGTACAGGGATGATTCGATGATGTGGTTTATTTATTAAGCTAAGTCTCAGCGATAAAATTGATGAAAAACTTTTTAAATCATAGAAGATAGTAGATATCATGCTCTACTTGACTCTTCTAATGGATTGTTTGTTCCGCTGTAGTTGTTGATCTAAAACTTGTTATCTATTGTATCCTATCAGTTGTTATACTGTTGAAGGTTAAGAATAATTTATTCTGCATTATCGTAGTCATAATATTTTTTACTAGGCTAGTTGAGCTCACCCTTTTCTTTCACTGTTCTCTTCAGGAAATGAGAATATAGTTGGGACTAGTCGGGGAATGGAGTGATGGTCCGAGATGGTGGCTATAGTAGTCCTCACTATTTTTATAAAATAGTGTTATAATAATTGTAATGAGAACTCTATTTGAATTTGGATATTGTCTAGAAGATAATATTCGTGTAAAAACTCTCAGCTATGTTTTGTCGTATTTTACACGACAGTTGTATTAAAGAAGTTTGTATTTGTATTCAGTACCATGTATTTGGCAACCCAAGATGGGTGATGTATACCTGTTTTGGGAGCGTCACAAAGACATTATTAATTGGAAGTGTGGGGTCGGAAATAAGTTTATCTCTCTCTGTCTCTCTATGTATTATATGTTATTCCTATGCCTATCAGCCTATACATTCACATTCACAGGTTCTTCAGTTCCAATTAAGTGTCATGTTAATTGTTAAGCTACATACTTATTCTTTAAATAGAAATATATACTACTATTTAACAATATAGATTTTTTTAAATTACTTAGTTCTGTAGTTTCTTGGTTCTAAATCAGTGTGAGAGTTAAATAAAGCAACCACTTAATGATGGCTTGAATGACTGGACACAGTGGAGTGGGAGATAATGGGCTAGAATTCAAACCATTAAGGCATTAAAGTGAGCTGGCGAGTCATGTCAGGTGACTAAGTCACCTAAAAAACAATTGGAACAATTACATATTCTAGTACATTTTTTAAAATAATTACAACAATAGTGCACTCATAAAATATTTACACAATTAATGCATTTAAATATTTTATTTACAAAATTAATGTATTTATTATCCCTTTTAATTTAGGTGGGTATTTTAAATATCATCTTCATTGTTGTCATCATCATCATCATCATCATCAAAAATAAACACTTCATATTTGCTACCTCCACCGCCATCTCTTCCCCTCCCGATCCGCTTCCCCTTCCACTGCCGCCGCCACCTCCTCCGCCGCCTCCATTATGGTCGCCCCCTCCTCCGCCTCCACCACCTCCGTTATGACCACCTTCGCTTCCATTATGGTCGCCTTCCGCCGTCACCTCCTCAGCCGCCACCTCCACCAATTTATTTTGAATGTGACGCAGTTGGTAGCCAAACTTTCATACCAAGGCAACCTATTCAGTTTTATTAGGTTACCAATTTATTTTGAATGTGATACAGTTGGTAGTCAAATCTTCATGTAGTTGGTTTCCAAATCTTTAGACCAAGATAACTAATTCCGTTTTATTAGGTTAAAATTTTATTTTGAATGTGATGTAGTTGATAGCCAAATCTTCATACAAAGGTAACTATTTTAATTTTTATGAGTAATCAAATCGTCAAAAAAAAATTCAGAATAGTAACTCAGGTACTTCGGGAGATTTGCGACGGAGGAGGATGATGAAAGGGAGATCCAAATTGCCAAAAGGTTATGAAGAAAGGATACAAGGGCGGGGGATTATAGTCAGAGACTTGGCGCCCCAATTGGAGATTTTGGCGCATGTGTCCACGGGTGGGTTTATGAGTCATTGTGGATGGAATTCAAGCTTGGAGAGTATAATAACGGGAGTGCCCATGGCGACATGGCCAATGCATTCAGACCAACCACAAAATGCCTGGTTATTAACTAAGGTGCTTAAAATTGGCGTGGTGGTGAAGGATTGGGACCGACAAGATGAGTTGGTGGAATCATCAATGGTGGAAAAAGCGGTTAGTAAGCTGACGGGATCAAAAGAAGGAGAGGAGATAAGGAGGAGGGTGGCAGAGTTGGGTGGTGTCGTCAAGAGATCAGTGGCGGAAGGCGGTGTTTCATGCAGTTGGTTTCCTTATTAATGTGAAATTGAATGGTTTAAATTTGAATTATTAATTATGGCGATTATTTCTCTTTGATTTTAGGTTTCTTTATTAATGTGAAATTGAATGGTTTGAATTCGTTACCCTCTTTTTGTAATTATTTTGTAGATGCACTAATGGTGTAATTACTTTCTAATTGTTGTATATTTCTATAAAGAACCCAAAACAATTCAAGCCAACAACTTTAACTTAGTGAATTGGCGTTGGCCACTTGGCCCATGGCCTAATTGAAACTTGCAGTCTTGCCCACTTTCAAGTGAGCCCTAAACGATCAAAGTGCCAGCCTCGGTAGATTCGAGCTTCAGTTGGACCAGCCTCAAAGTAAAGCTAATTCGAAGCTTTAGAAGGCCAAGCCGTAATGGGATATGGGCCAAAAAAGTGAGGTATGTTAGCGGACTGCAGCAGTAAGCCTAACCCGTCTGTGGCCTCGACTAGTTCGAAGCTTTAACTGGTAGGGCCCAGTGGACCAAGGCTAAATGCATGCCACCATTTGTGCAACTCTACGTATACATGACAAAACACTTCTGTCCATATCATCAAAAATAACGAGTCAATATGCACAGTCATCATTTTATCTATTTTTTAGACGAAAATTATAAATAATGACCATTTAATAATTATTTTAAAATATAATTATACGATCATAATAAAAAAAAAATTCTATAACCATAACAAAAATGTGTCATAATACAGCCACAAAAAAAGTATTATCCCTTTGGAAACAGATGTTACGTTTCATAAAACCTCAGCCAAAATTCATCTTTCTCATTTCTATCTTTCTTTCTGAACAATGGAGTTGCTTTCTCTCTCTACTCCATTGTCTTCTAACTCTCTGTCATCATCTCTTAAACTCCCTAATTCTCTCTCTAAACCCTCTTTCTCCTTGTCTCTCCGCTCGTATTTCTCTCCTCCACCCATCAAATCCTCCTTCATTTCTCACCAAATTACCTCCTCACCTACAAATCCCACAACCCTAACTGGTATACCCTTCGAGCTCAACCAGCCTAACCCCTCTCTCCACTTTTCGGCGTCGGCTCCGCAGTCGCCAGCGACTGCGATGCGGGGGGCCGAAACTGATGCCATGGGGCTATTGCTGAGGGAGAGAATTGTGTTTTTGGGAAGCCAAATTGATGATTTTGTTGCCGACGCTACTATTAGTCAGTTGTTGCTGTTGGATGCTCAGGACCCTAATAAAGATATCAGGCTTTTTGTCAATTCTGTTGGTGGGTCTTTGAGGTATATAAAACTGTACTTTTGGGTTCAATTTTGTTTGTTTTGTTATGTTAAATTGAGCGGTATTATTAGTATTCTGTGTGTTAAGCTACATTTTGTATTATACAAAAATAATTTCGTATTCTGTGTGTGGTGGTGTTTAATGATTTTGTTCTTTTTGCACACACTTGTTTTGCTAAATTAGCATCTTGAATTAGATGTTAAATGGTTGTTCGTATAAGTTCTTTGTGATTTTCGCAAAATGTTTGGCTACATGACTCGAAAGGGATAAAATCTCCTGCACTTGCGAGATATCTTTGAAATGGACAAAATAAATATTTAAGCGAAAAATAATAACTTTTCAATATTGTGTTTCATGCTATATGTTGCTGAAATTGTGTGCCTTTTTCACCCTTTGGATTACCATGGGGCTCTTAAGTTGAAATTAATGTGACACTTCTTCCAAGTATATGGTCGTTGGAGTGACCATGGTAAACGAATTGAAATTTATACAGGAATCTAGTAAATAGATTTGCAGAAGAGTTGATTAGGGACGCAATATGCTCAAATGAAGTTGAATACTCTGCAATATGTAACACTACTAATGAGGTTGTGTAGAAAGTAGTTAAATTGATGGTTAGGGGGAAGTATGTGAGATGCTGATCATATTAGCGGCCAGATTAAGTTCTGGGGAAGGTTAGAGAAACAGTAGTAAAAGGGCTAGTGGAAATATTGGAGTCACACTTATTTACTGACTACCATATTTCATTGTTTAAAAAGAGATAATTTGGAGAAGATCAAAAATATAAAATGCATGTATGACAACTGTTTGGCTAAGCTGTCGTGTTAGATTACTGTGAAGTCCTAGAAAGAGCTATTTTTTTATCCTGAACTTGTTAGATGAAAGAGATGGTAAAATCCCACGTTGTAATGGTAATAGACTTGCAAGAATACCTTGGGACTCTCTGGATACCTGCTTCTCATACCATGTTGGGTAGGGGAGAATTAATTGGATATACACAAATAACCTTATGGAGAGATGATTATGAAAAATAAGAATGATTCAAATAAGAAGTAATGGAGATGTTGAATTAATGACTAATATGATAGCAATGGAATTGCTCTCGATAATTGACATGATAACTTGGGATTTTTAGATACTGCCTTGGGAGTTTTGAGGTAACATTGGTTTTACAATTTTGCCTTGTATTATTGGGCAAAGGAATACTTGGTAATTGACTGTTAGTTATCAACAAAGTATCTAACCCCCACTATCAGTATTCAGCAATCTCCTATAGTCCTATCTATGTTTCTCCTTTTATGGTTTCTTTCCAATAGCTGAGTGTCAAGTTAGTATCATTGGGTGAGTCATGGGGATAAGATGCATGTCCACATACTCAAAAGAAAAAATAAGACCTGACAATTCCACAAAACATACCTACATCAACTGCCCAAAATCAAGCCTCAATCATTAGAAATACTCAAGCGTCAAATGTTACACCTTCATCTTATATCTGAAATCTTAAAGTCAATATTCTCGGTACAATTACAACTTTTGGTTCAAAACTCCAATTATATATGTATTTGACAAGTCAAAACCTTGATCATAATCAACCTGCAGAGTGCAAAGCTCTAATTTCATCTTTCCAGCATTAATTTCGGTGTCTATGCTTTTTGGAGAGCGTCCCATTATATCTCTACATTAGCGAGTGAGGGAGGGAAATACTTTTCTCACATGTAAATCTAGATGTGCTATTTGGGAAGATGGGTTTGGAGCCGAGATTATAGTTATTTTGTTTAAGATTTGAATGCACAGTGACAAGTTATGTCCGAGATTATAGTTATTTTGTTTAAGATTGGAATGCACAGTGACAAGTTATGTAATTGAATTGTGGTTAAAAATTAGTGGGTTTAATGGTCCCAACTACTCCACTTGGTAATGATGATCAGACGGATTCTCCAAAATTTAAGTTTATTTTGATGATAAAAATATTTAAGAAATAGGATTAATTAAATAATTAGAATCCTCTCCATAGGATTATATATATATAAATTGTTTTTAATATCCTATTTTATTCTGATCAAAAATGTTTTTCATCCTAAATTGAATTTATTTTACTTGACCTTGATAATTTAAATATCAGGTGTTAATAAAATTAAATTCATATAATAATATTTCATAAGGCAGGGAGATTTCCTATTTATTTTTAAAATCATTTTAAGATATTTCAAAAAGAAATTACAATATATATTTGTATGTAATGTGCGTGTGATGAATAGGCTAAGGCTTTATTAGCTTTTAATGCTTTCAATGTGTTGGAGTTTTTTTTTCCTTTCTTGGTTAGGCTAAGTTTTGAAGAAGTCAGCTTGTTTTTTGGAAATCCGTGCGCCTCACTTGAAGAATTAATCCGGATCTTCCATTTGATATCAATGCAATCCGAATCATTAAATTCAAAATGAATTTCCAAAATTACCTTTTTACCCTAATCTTCAAAACCCTATAAATAGGAAGCTTTTTATTTCATTTTAACATATCAATTTACAAATCAAAGAAAAGTTCTATCTCCTTGCTTACATAATCTTTCTCTAAAGAAGCATTTTCTATATCTTCTATTCAAAGTTCTTATCTGTTGAAGAAGATAAGATTGGTCAAAGTATTTGAGATAAGTTATTGAATTGTTGTATTTACATTATCTCATACTTGTTATAATTAATTATAAATATACAAATATAAAGTGTTATACACATTTATATATATATATCTATATTTCATCTATCGATATCATATAAAAGTCACTACTTAGATACCGATATTTGGAGATATTTCTTAAAAGAAATATTATCTTAACGGTCTTTAAAATCCTAAGTGACTTTTTATTGATATAGATAATTTATATAAATATTGTAAAAATATTTATATAAATATCAGATTGTGAAACGAACAATTTAGTCAGTACTTAAATACCGATATTTGGAGATATTTCTTAAATGAAATATTATCTGAACGGTCTTTGAAATCCTAAGTGGCCAAATTTTCTTAGATCAAATATAATATAATATATATATTTGAGTGAAGCAAATTTATTTGTTATATCAAATATTATTTAGTTGATTCAATTGTTATACTTGATAAATGTCATCATAAGTATTTTACACACAATATTATTTATTTATAAAATATTAGTTGCATTATATAAAAGTTATTTAAACTTATATATATCTCGAATTCAAAGCTAGATCATTTAACATAGAAACACATTCCTTATTTATATAAAAAAAAGAAGATTTTTCTTTAAATGCATTTTACATAGAAACACTTTATTTATAAAGAAAAGTAAAATTTTATAAAACTAAATTAAACTATTTATCCGCTTACTCGAAGCACTTTTCATACAAAATATAAAAGTTACATAAACTTTTATAATTGAGCTTAAATTCATATTTGCTTTACGTAAGTATATTTCATACTAATATAAAAGTTCTTAAACTTTTATTAATATTTGATCCTTAACTCTTGTTTGCTTATTTGAGAAGCATTAAATATAAAAGTGAATTAAACTTTTATATATGTACTAAATCGTATCTGCTTATTTAAGAAGCATATTTCTCTCAAATCATTTGTAAAGGGAAAATGGTAGAGTTAGTTTATTTATTTATCTGTGAAAGACAAGTAATTCTTTGACCAAGACCAGAGTCTTAAGAGGTCAACTGGGAGTTGAGTCTCTACTGTACTTGTGAGGTGTGGAAGAATGTTTTCAAGACCAGATCTTAGAATAGAACTGAACTCAAAGGAAATGTATAATTAAGCTTGAGGAAGGAGCTGAGAGCTTGTTGTCCTAAATATTTAGTTGTAGATAGTTGTAAGTTTATCTTTAAAACTTTGTAAAGGCTTCTCCGCTTATTGAAGGAGTATTTATTACTAAGGAGTAATTGATCCTGAAGAGGACCTTAAGACTGGACATAACAACATACACGAGTTGTATGTTGTGAACCAGATAAATCTTTGTGCATTGTGTGATTGAATTTTTACTATCTTGATTATTAATTTCTGACACTGCAAAGTAATCTACTAAAAATTCAAAAAGGCCTAAGATAATTTTTTAACCAGTGATAATCTATTTAACCCTCCTTCTAAATTATTATTGGACTTTCATAGACAATTAATATTATCCATTATTTAGATTAGTCTAAGAAGACTAAAAAGCAAAATTGTACCCTAAGTTTATTATTTTGTAGAGATATGGTGTCTAACTTTACATATAGCAAATTGCTACTTATGGTGCCATTAGTAGTGCTTTGGAGCTTTACCTTCCAAAGCTCTTCCTTCCTCTTCTTATGGTTAACACTTCAGTATACACATGCGTGCACAGAAAAAAACAGAGAGAGAGAGAGATGAACATACTTTGCTATTATTCAAGGAGGTCAAAGATTCAAAAATTGTGAACTACTACTAAACCAAGGAGCCTAGGGAGAAGATTTCTCAATCCGGATGTAAGATGGCTTTCATTTTAGTTAATATCTTTCATTACAAATGAGAAATCTTCTCACTGAATTATTAGTAGTAGTCGACGTTGTTTGGATATTTGACCTCCTTGAAAATAGCAAGGTATGTTCACCTTTCTCTCTTTGTGTCTGTGTGTGAACTGTGTAATGCTTGAATGTTGACGTCAAGATGAGAGAGGAAGATCTAGTGGATAAAAGTTTTGGAGGGAAAGGTTTCGAAGCTTCCCTCCTGTTATGCTAAAAAGACCTTTAAGCTTCAGCTCTTTCTGTTAATTCCGTCAAGTTTTATGATGGCAGAATGGACGTGGCTCCATTTTTCACTACTAACTGTACCGTTAGGTAGCGATTCCCTAAATTGTACAATCGGGTACCATATCTCCACTATACTCATGGTACAAGTTTGCATCTTAGCCATGTAAGAAATAACCTAATTACTGTGACTTAGACTAGGATCATCTTCATAATTATGATTTAAATATAGTTCACCTGTGCCTTTTTGGTTATTATGGCTGTTCTGGTAGTGTCCATTTCTGCACTGTAGAGTATGATGCTGCCAGGCATCTGATTGACGCGTACATTGTAATTTGCTCAGGGTTTAAGGACCTCGGAGCTCAAGAAATCAAGTTTAGAGAAATTTCAATTCATCTAAGCCAGATTTGCACACCAAGCAGGCAAAAAATCAGCACCCTAATACAAAAATTGCCACATGTACATAGTTTCTTGCACCTTTTCTTTTTTTTTTTTCTTTCCCCCCCTTCATTTGTTAAGTTTATAGTTTCTTTCAAGCCTTAAACCAGCCATTTATGAAAGAAAATTCTAAAATACTTTCTTCCATTTAACATATGACCTGTCTTCCCCTTGCTTATAATTCTACTTGCTTTTGGATAACCAAATCCTAGTAAAATGTAAATTTTAACATCTGATCTTATATACTCCCTCTGTCCAAACTTTATGTGGCCACTTTTGGAGTGTGTTTCGCACGGCTTTTAATATGTGTTAAGAATACATTTACACATCAATTTTTAACATATTTTAAATTTTCAATATATAATATTATATTCAACTATACTAAATATATAGGAAATTTCATACATAATTGTGTTTTTCGGTTGTCTTAGAATCTGTGCCAAACACTCCAAAAAAGCGCCCACATAAAGTAGATGGAAATATTACTTTGAATTAAATTGCTTATTGAGGAAGTAGCGTAAGGCAAGTGATTAGCTGAGATCCAACGGTTCAACCTCTTCAAAATTCTCCTAGGTTATGAGCTTAATGAGTGGCAGTTGAGTTGAGCTTCGGATAAATATCCAGGCTTCCATCAACATTAAATAGTGCCATCTACTTTTAACCCGTGATTCTCCAATTCAACTGTGTTTGAGCTTGATTTTTAGGCACTCATCTTGGTTCAATTTGTTTACATCTTAGCTCGATGTGTTTCATTAACATTCCTTGCTTCCTTTATGCTTCACTGATTCTATATTATTTTTAACATTTTGCCAGTGCAACAATGGCCATCTATGATGTTGTAAAGCTAGTGAGAGCTGATGTTTCCACAATTGCACTTGGCATTTCAGCATCAACAGCTTCCGTAATCCTTGCTGGTGGCACCAAAGGCAAACGACTTGCAATGCCCAATGCAAGAATTATGATACACCAACCTCTCGGAGGTGCAAGTGGACAAGCCATAGATGTCGAAATTCAAGCCCGTGAAATCATGCATAACAAGAATAATGTCACACAAATTATATCAGAAGCCACAGGTCGCTCATTTGAACAGGTTCAGAAAGACATTGATAGGGATCGGTACATGTCTCCAATGGAGGCCGTTGAATATGGCATTATTGATGGGGTTATTGATAGAGATAACATTATTCCACTTGTGCCTGTGCCAGATAGGGTGAAAGCTACACTGAACTATGAGGAAATGAGCAAAGATCCAAAGAAATTCTTGACTCCAGATATCCCCGATGATGAGATATATTAGAGGCCATTAATGCAAGTACACAATTTTCAAAATTTAGATTTTATGTGCCCGGGTCTCCAGTGGTTAGAATTTGGCAGTGGGTATCTAATCTGATTTAAAAATAGTTTTCCAAACTTCATACCTGTTCTTCTACCTATAACAATCAAAATGTGTTGCACGATTACTTTGAGATTCTTTTAGATGCATGTAGTTCTATTTTCCATGCTGCGTTTGTCTCTAGCAAGCACATATGTTGCATTGTTTAAATTTTTCATCTGCCATGTGAAAATGTTAAAACATCTTGTGTTTACAAATTGTATTCTTCACATTTTGATATTGTGACATATCTTCTGTCTCTTGTCCGTGGTTTTTGCCCATTTGGGTTTTCCACATAAATTTTATGTTTCTCTTATAATTTTTCCATTGATTTCTGTGTTTGGCCATAGTTTGTTGTAACACTTGGAATGATACTCTTGCCAATATGGTATATTGTTGATGAGCCCTAAAACTGCTGGAACCTCTATGTTGTGCTAGAAATGAATGGCAGTTAATTGAAGTGTGGGCTGGTTGGATGAAGTCGTGAATATTTATGATCAACCACAGCATTGCAGATTATTTAGAGTCATTTTCTTAAAATTGATTTTAGGGTTTTATTAGAAATTTTGATGCTCATGGTACCAAAACATAGAGATTCTTGTACTACAATTTTGAGCCTGCAAAGGGTTCAGTCTTTGAGTTGCCTGCTAAGATTTCTGTTCTTTTCTTTTTGTTAAATTACAAATTTATGAGTGGATTTGGACAGTATCTCCTTGGTGTTTTTATGCTTGTTTTGAAGAAGCAGGTCCAAATAAGAATCTCCAACGCATCAAGCCGGAGAAGGTCAATGGGTTCTACATCATTTGTAGAAACTGTGCTCTGATTTTGTTGTGTTTAGCTTGCCATAATTGTGCATGTCACTATTCTGTTTGAGCTATTGTTTTGCAATGGTCATTTGAAGTTTAGTTATATTCCTTTTAAGATAATATATATATATATATATATATATATATATATATATATATATTAAATTGTTTACCTCTTAAATAACGTCATATCTCTTAAATAAAGATACCTTTATTAAAACTATATTTTTTTTAAAAACAAAATAATATTATAAGAAAGGGGTATCGCTTGCTTTACTTTTATTTACAAAAATGTCACTCGCGATCCCATTTATTTTTTAAAAGAATCTTTTAAACGACGTAATTTTAATAAATGTATGCTATTTAAGAGGGTATATTATTTAAAAAGTATGTTTTAGTTCCATATCTCTTTATATAGGGGTTAATGGAGTTGCACAGTTGTGCAGATTTTTACAGTCTACGATCGTAGAGTTAAGTCACTCTATGATCGTAGAGTAGTTACTCTACCATACAACTTTACTATCAGTGGGTGATTATTTTACGATCGTAGTAGGGTGACTTAAGTAGACTGTGTATATTTAGAATTTGCACAATTGTGTATCTCTATATTTTTTTCATATATATATATATATATATATATATATATATATATAGGAGTATTTTTTCGGTGTAAAATCATCAATATTTGAACTTTTGGAGGATTCTTCATTGGTCTCCTGGAGAAGGCAGATAGAATAAGAGGTCTCTCATTGTTTTCGTATTCTGCATGCACGTGAGTGATAAGGGACCTATTCACATAATTCCTCGGTTCAAATTACAAAGATCAACTTTTAAAATTTAATTTAAAATATTTTTAAACTTAAATTTAATTAAATTTTATTAAAAATTATAAAATAATTAATAATATTTTTTAAATAATTTATAATATTCATCACTATATTGATTAAAATTATATAAATTTATGTCAATTTTGAATTTAAAATTTTTTCCTACGTGAACTCTCTTAATATGTTATTGATTCATGTGTTAAATACTGAATTAAGTATGTTGAGTTTTTGTAAATTGGTGGTGGAGCTTATGCAGTTTGTTGGGAATAATTATACATTTAATGAGACAGTAGGAAAAGGTTGGGATATATCCCCTAGAGTTGATGAAGAAAAATTGACTCTAAAAACATTAATTCTAATAACTTATTCAGAATTGAATAAGTGCCGGCTTTTCCAAGGAAACACAAAAGTAAACAGATGTGAACGCACATTGCAGGTCGGTCAGACTCTAATATTCCATGCTGTCATCTTAACTAAATTTTTATACTTCTAGACTAGTGGGTTATATTCAATTTAGAGCATTTTTAACATTCTCTTCAATTATTTTGAGATATTTAAATAGGTGAATCACATCAAAAAAATTATCTCCAACCTCATTCCCCCTCTTCAAAACATTTATGAAAAGTTAAATTTATTTATTTTGCTTGATGAGTTTGATGTACAACTAATTGAATTGAATAGACTTATGAGGCAAAAAATATGAAAGTAGTAAATAATACTCTTCAAATTGTCACGTAGGTCAACAAACTTCAATTTAAAAATTTTTTTTGTTACTACTTTTGGAGATGCTCTTATCAGCATTTGCTTAATGGTAGCGTTTAGAGATCCAAACGTAACGTTTATGAGTAGGGGTGGACTATATTTTTTTATAGGTATAGGAAAAAGGGGCAAAAATAAAATTTAATAAGCTTAAGGGGACAAATTTATGAAAAAGTTAAACTGAAAGGAGTAAAAAAATAAATTAGACTACTACCCTAAAAAAAAAACTAAGAGGATGTTTGTTTAGAGGGATTTGAACGGTGAATCGGCCGATCGTTATTTTTGGTGCGAATGATTGAATCCAGTAAGATGGGACGAAATTTGAATGATTAAAGTCATATATTTTAGCTAAATGAGCAGCTGAATGAAGTAAAAAAAATTTAAAAATTAAAAAAATATTAACTATTATTTAAGTAATATTAAATAAATTTACAACAATTTTAAATTTTTTCAGAGGGATAAAATAATAAAATTTTGTCATTCAGATGTTTCAAACATGTCAATTATCAAACAACTTTTTTCATTCAGATTCAGATTCAACTCATTCAGATTCAGATTCATTCAGTTTTTATCAAATACCCCCTAAATATACTTATACACGCCTACTACCTGGAACAGATCTTGAATCTGTCCTTGTTTATGAGTTAAATAAGTTGAGTTTAAAATAAAATGTTTTTTCATAAACACCATTTTTTTTGATAATGTGGAGTTTTCCAACCGCAATCGAACTAAGTCATAAAATGTTTTTTCATAAACACAATTTTTTTTTTGATAATGTGGAGTTTTCCAACCGTGATTTGACAAAGCCTCCCAATTTGGACTGCGCTCTCGCCTAAGACATGATGACTTCAGAAATATGCAGATCTGTGGCCACACGAACCAATTTTTAATTGGCCCTTATACTTATTACAAGCGAGAATGATCCAAGATGCCCGGATTTACTGTTCACACCATTTTGAAATGCTCTTAAACCTACTTTGCTCAGTGGCATCCTGTCAAACAGTTTTAGAAAATGACCCTTCCCTACCGACCGACAAATTGCTAGTCAAAGATACTAAGTTCATACTTAGTACTATAATTTTTTTACTAAAAGATTAATTAACCTATAGGAATAGGAATGTCACAATCCTTGTGTCCTGAATTTACTATCAAGTGGCAAAAAGTGTGACTAAATATTTTTGCAGGCACTGATATACTTGGTTTAGGTTGATACAATTATGATTTTATGTCAATGCTCAGTATTTTCCATGCCGGATTTTTAGAGCTTATATTATATATATTTCTTTGTTCAGATGATGAAAGCGCCCTTCCAACAGCTACATTTTTTTAATTCCAGAATTCAAATGGCAGTTGCAGTAGTCGTTTTCATGGCTTCCATCACTCCTCTCTTTCCCCCAGGCAAAACCCAAAAATTTCTCCATTTTTTATTCAAAAACTTCCAAGAATTATGGTCCATGGCCTTCAAAATGACCCCAAGATACGTATCTCTCTCTAATATCTACATATACATGGCACTGTTAAAAACTATACATATAATTTAATTTCTTTTTGTTGATGAAATGGTTAAAGATTCAATATACTGCAGCTTAAATTTAGTTTCTTGTGTAAGAAAAGACAAATATATAGTAATTGGATCTTAAATAAACCTTGAATTCATTGATTCCGTTTATTTATATTAGTTTATTGTGCCCACCATATGTTTGATAAATGTTCAAACCGAAAAGAATACGCGTATCTTGCCGTATAATCTCAGTACATGGAATTTTTATATCATAATACTACTTTTAGGTTTGACATGGTTAAGCCTTTTGCCTAGCTGGTTTTGGTACGTTTGCTAAGCATATAGATATAGCCATCGGTTGAGTGCTAGCAAAGAGTCATATATTCTGTTGATTGAACAGAGAAAATTAGCATCTATTACTTATAAGGGGAAAACACTATTCTGTTCTTAGGTTATGTTTTGAGCAACAAAAGCTAACCAAATATTTGATTTTTCTATTACTAATATTATAAGCATTTTTTGAACTTTAGTTTAATTGTTAATTGGGGTTTTTTGATCACAATATTTTCCTCTGATCAGCTTTTTTAGAGTGATCTTTCGTGCCTTTACTCTAGGTTTGACTGGTACCATTACCAGTGATAGTGTGGGTAATTTGCTTAATCTTGTAAAGAGGATTGATTCATTCTGGGGTGATTCTTCTCTTTCTCTTTTTTACTTTTTGTTGGATAGAAATTGGGTTTTTAGGGATTATGGTACATGATGGAAACAAGGGAAGCTCCAATGATTATTCATTTTTAAAACCAGGGACTAGTCATCAGAATTTGAGTTTGCCTCGATTTCAGGCAGTTCAAAGGAGTGAAGCAGGAAAGAATTTCACAGAGATGGAGGGAAGAGGGTACTCTGATTTTTACAGAAACACAAGCGAAGAGTTGTTTATAAAAACCTTGATGGAGGGCTCGGTTGGAATGCCAGCACCAACCATGGAGATGCTGGGTTTCAAGAATCTTTCTCAAAACTTTCGTACGGATAGCGAAGAACTCTTCAAAAGCTGGCTTACAACCGGAGAGGCAAGAACTTTTGCACCATATTATCTTCAGTTTGCATTTTGGTCCATGATTGAGTCCCATAATGTTGTGTTGAATGTGAATTTAACACCCAGGGAAATGTTTTACAGCTGATAGCTGCTGGAGTCAAGAAAGTTTTCTTCTTTATTTGAGTTTTGTTACATGAAAAGTTCCTCTCCTTCCTTTTCCGCTTTTAAATCTTTTATCACGATAAAGCTGCACAGAAGCTGTGGTATGGACTACAGTAAAATTTCAAAAACATATTCATGTTAATTATGGGCTTCACTAGTGAAAAATGGATAACAAGCTTAATGCATGCTTTTTCCTAAGGCAACATTTGTTTGCAAAAATAATGGGTGGGATGGGACTAATTTATTAGCTTTTAAGTGCTGTGAAGAGCTTAATTAACTAATAGTGTGCTTCTCTTAATGCTTCACATTCTTTTTATGTAATCAACAAAACAACATGATAGATAGTATCCCTGGATTTTAGTTTCACACGTGACGTGAATATTATTGATTTATTATATTCAGAACAATCAATGAACATCGAATTGGAAAATGGATCTCGTGGGTGACGAATAGTTACTGGCAGTGACTAGCTTCAACCTAGTGTATCTTTTTTTCTCTCTCATTCTTTCAGCATTCCTTTTTATCTACTTATAAATTGTTATCTTTTGTTCTCTTTTTGTGACTTTCACATTATATAGAATAGAGGTTTGATACAGCTCATCCATCCTTTGAAAAAACACAGCTGCTGTTCCTCATTTAGAACTATATGGTAATAATTGTTCTTTCTCTATTACTTTTTCTTCCCCAGACTCAAGGCTACAATTCAGCAAGCATAGCTCATCGTACTCGACAAGCATCCAGAAGGTTAGTCAGTTGGAATTGTAGAAGTTCATACTGTGTGATTGTCAATGAGCTTTTTAGCATATTTTATAGGTCCTTGAAGTGATATCATTGTATTGGTTTGTAGGAGTTGTGTACTCTCATATTACCATGATACCATCTGGTGTGGAGCTTCCAGTTTGTTTAAAAGAGAATAAAAGATTATTAGATGAAAATAGTAATGATAAGAATGCAATCCTGAGTATAATGAATCTTTTATGTTCCTGTAACACTAAGAACACGTCATTTAGGATTTCTTCTCTTTCTTTCATACCTCTCAAAGAAATTATATTAAATCTTCTACAAGTTGTTGGCTTTACACAGAATTTTTCCTTACTTAGCCCGATAAATGTCTTATAAACCCAACTTTCACATTCTATTATCAAGAGT
The DNA here is from genome assembly GCA_020205615.1 of Panax quinquefolius. Classification (NCBI taxonomy): domain Eukaryota; kingdom Viridiplantae; phylum Streptophyta; class Magnoliopsida; order Apiales; family Araliaceae; genus Panax; species Panax quinquefolius. The sequence goes on from CM035152.1 coordinate 18,697,176, forward strand.
TAGTAATGGCCTTTTCCATTTAATATTCATTACTTGTAATCCGAAAGCAATGGTGGTACTTGGTACTCTGGGCTGGGGGCAACTCAACTCAGTTCAATTTACTGTTGTCTCAAGTTCCACTGATGGCTAGAACTAGATAGATCCTCTTTCTTTTATGGCTATGTGCAATCTTGTTCCCACTTATATTCTATGGGATTTCTTGTGAAAATTTGATACTACATACTTTTAAATCCCAGAGCTTTACGTTGAATTTTTTCTTAACTGCAGTCTGATTTGAAAATTTTGGTAACTACATCCTACTTCCTGCAAGCTCATTAGTTTTTTATATCTAAGAAAATGTGAAAATGGTCCAATTTATAGTTACAATGAGTAAAGGAACATTTCAACATATGCCCTTTCATCTAATTCATATGCCTTAAGGATACCTCGATTTCTTTAACTAGGAATCTGTCTTATTACTTAGCTTGGATAACTTGGTACATTTTTCCAATTTTGCATGCTTGTCTCATGTTTTGTTTTTATCCCATGCTTACTCACATCTGGCTAACATACTTGTTCAGAGATGTTATTGCCTCCAATATCTAATGGTTTAGGTGTTTATGTCCATACTGTATGCAGGATGTCTACTGAGCTAGCCAGTTTATCTAATCAGCAGAATGGAGTACTTCAGAAAAGAAGCAACGAGAATCCAAATCCACAAAATATTACCATCGCTGAAGAATTTTCAAATGACATCAATCAACAGTCAGTTAGGTATATAGAATTATTTTCTTTACCTTTGTATATAGCCATTCGTTAGATGTGGATCTTGAATGACATGAAACTTCAACTAAACAGAGACTTCATTATAATTATAAGGTCTGACTACCACTTGTTACAAAATTATGGTTTTCTGGGAAATGCCTGTTGGGCAGTTTCATTAATCATTATAATTATAAGCCAAAGTGTCATTCCAGTTCTTCGTCATCTACTTTCCAGTTGAACTTGCTGTTGAATACATTTATTGACTTGTTTGCTCTTTAATGTACCAAGATGGTGACCTCCAGTGGTTTGTAAATGTATTCAGTATATGGGGCCTCCTCTGAGTTGCTAACTTTACAATATAATAGGGATGCAACTGATTTGGTATTTTGTTTCTATCAGGAATGGGGCTGAGAGAGGGGTTCCAGCTAGTAACTTATACTTGGCTAAGGTTTGTTTAATTTGGGACTATGCAAATGCACCAGTCCAATAAGAGGTTTTAATATATCTTATATCTCACCTTATATGCAGGCATGGTTTCATAGCTCTCAACCAATGACTAGAAGTCGTTCGTCTGAATTAAGGTATCCTCATATTATATATCATTCAAGCATTATAGCAACCGGAGTATCTCTTACATTTCAGCAATTCATTGAAGGTTATAGTACCTTGAATGAGAGCCTAGAGCACATATCTATGTTATTTTAAATCTCGCGTGTCCAGTTAGATACAATGAGAAATGTAGGATGTGAATCATATATAGGGTAGTTTCCTTGAATATATGGTGAAGATCATTTACTCAGTGAGAGGATTTAGTAGCAATTGATTGGAATAATTGGGTATGTACAACTTTTCGTTTTTGCAGGAAAAGATATGCTGCAATACAGAATTCTCAGACAGCTTTTGGCATGGAAGCCATGCATAACGCTTCTGGGCATGGTGTAAATAATATGAAACAAGAGTTTGGGACTCCAAATGGATTCATTGATGCTTCAATGTGTGAGATCCCCAATCAATTCACATCATTCATGTCTCCATCAAATTCCTCTTCATCTAATTTCAACACCCCTCAGATGGGTACAGTGGATAATGTTTCTTCTGTTGTGAGCATGCTGAAGGGTACACTAGAGCGGAAAAAACTTACTAACCAGATTGAGAAAGAGGCTGTTGAAGATAGTTCTTTAGGATATTATGGTGCTCAAGAAGTTGTATGTAACGCTAGTTTGAATCAAGGACAAGATTATCATATTTATGAGGCACAAGGAACTTTTCAAGATGTATCCGCTCTCCAAGTTAATCGTGGGGTTCTGCAAACAGCTGAAGGGTCCATAGATATCAGCTTAGAAGAATTTGTAGCTCCTACAAATCCAATTCAAATGAGCAATGTTTCTCGAGAACCGTCACAAAGTGAATCTTCTGCTGCTGCACCTGTAGTCTCTGCTGGTCTTGATGCATGTGACGGTCCCAGCAACTCAGGTCAAACTCAAAGCAATTGCGAGAGCTCTAGACAACAAGTTGGAAAAGGAAAGAATTCTGAAAATGGGTCTAGAGCCAAAGGTACGAGCAACATGCATAATCTGACTTTTTCAATCAATATGCAGGCCCAAGCCAAATTATGCATTGCAGTTTTATGCTGATATATATTTGAATCTTTAGCTTTAATGTCTGTTTTCTTTCCTTCTTTAATCACTAGGAACTTTTCTTCTTATATAGCTACCATACTTACATTAGATAGAAAATATCAATAATTTCAGCCATAACCATGTTTTTGTACTTTGAGATTAGAGGAAATTTTACTAGAGCATGTTATTATTAACCTCACCTCTCTCGAGCATCAGGGAACTGTTTCTTTATTATTCCATGCGGGATAACCAAGTGTCCTGTTAGCTTTTTTCTTTTTCTAAATGTATCTTCAGTAATGAAGCATCTTTGTATTACAGATATCAGAGAACAGATATATGATAACCTTAAAGAAGATCGCCAGGTATACCTTAACCAGTCCTGGTTCATTGATAGTAACTACTATGTTTCAAAAGTGGAGTTAGCAGTTATTGAATGTGTTGCCTGATTCCAATTTTCATTGTACTTGGTTTCTGTTTCAGCAAAAAGGAAGTTTAGTTCGATACACATCTGTGACATCAGCTGGTTCAGGTAATTAACTTTGTTTGGGATCTCACAAATATAAAATTTTCCCTTAGTCTGTACTTTTTCACAGCGATTTAGTACGTAGAGAATATGTTTGATCTATAAAACTACGATATCTGACGAAAACTTTTAATTTTTGCCTTCACTGTACATCACAAATCAGAACTATTTCCTCCATGATATAGTACAAGGAAATCTTTTCAATAGATATATGAAGAATATTTAATTATTTATTGATAGAACATAAAGATACATGAGGGCAGACTAGGAGACCACTTTAGAATGGAACAAAAAAAAAAACAGATACCCGAAAAACTTATGGAATGGATTCATCTACTTACAGAAAGTGGGCTTATTTGCACTTTTTCAACCTCAGAAGTAGCACTGGTATGAACTTAACACGCTAAGTTCTAATTGCAAGACATTTGATGCACATGCAGAGCACAACGTCTAAATTGAAGCCAATTTGGCTAATTCGGCTAGATTGTAACTTTAGGGATTCGTGAAATTTGGACTTGAGGGGGTTTTTTAGTGCACATTTTCAGCAGGTAAAAATGCAAATAAGCCCAGAAAATGGTGCTGACATTAAGCCAATGTTAGACCTAGGATATAACTTGGTTTCTTGGTTAGGGTGTGGGGAAATGAGTAACAAGCAAGAGTGATAAGAAAAAGGATTTTCTATTATCTTTTCATTGGGATGTGGATATGCAGTTATGCACTATAGAATCTGTGGGTCTTAATTTGACCATATAATATATTAACTATCAAATGATCAAAATGGAAATATCCAAAAGTAACAGGAATGAGTGTTGGAAAAGAAATAATCTTATATCATTATTCATTATTTAGTTGGTTTGGCTTTGCAAGGTCATAATAAAACTTGCGGGTCTTTATTGGACATAGAAGGGTTGAAATTAATATAAAGGTTTAAATTGTATATAGTTAATGTATATTAGAATTGTGGAGGTTAATTGGAAAAAAATGATATCATTTGGTCACTAAAGATATTTTAATGAACTTTAATTGGAAAATAATTATATCATTAGGTTACTAAAGACATCTTAATGAACTAAAGAAAATACATACATCTTATCAACATATATTTAGATGGGCTTTGCATGGAATATGTCATTAATAGTTTGTATATTTCTTTCCATTTTAATACTTGGTGCAACATAAGCATTCTGTCAATATGTACATGCACTTATGTAGAATATATGCATTCATGTATATTTTTCTGAACATTATATGTTATTCAGTGGACAGAGGAGATCCCACAAAGAAGCGAAGGGTGGAGCGGTCACGGAAGTACGTATATTATCTTCACACCTTGACTAACAGTGTCCTCTTGTCTATACGTATAATTTTTTAAAATAATATAATACATTCAGTAGTATGACATGGTTGTCTCCTGACTATTATTAGCTATTGTATATGCAGTATTTCTATGTTTACTTTGATAATTACTTCACAAGAATATTCCTTCCTTTAAGGAAATTATCATAGCTATTGTATTTGAACTAATCCTGTGTTTACCTAGGGTAGGTCTATGATGCATGGCTTAGGTGTTCTTTTTGTCACCCTATGATCTTTTCTGGTATATTTCGTGTGTACTGGGTATTCCCTTCTTTTTTAGGACCTTAATACCCATATGTATGGTAAGAAAAATAAAACTACAGTTATGTTAGGTGGAAAATTTTCTTCTGCAATGTAAAATGTGATTGATCTGCAAGCTAAAAGGAGGTTCCATATACAGATATAGGAGTAGCTAAATAGGATGTGCGTGGCAATTATAATTATAGTTCCACAAAATAAAAATAGCTAAAATGTTGATATCAAGATCGATTTTATAGGATGAAAGGGAATAAACTTAGAAACCTTGAGATAGTGAAGTGGCACGGTTTAGAAACAAACTGACTGAAGAATGAAACGAGGATTTGAGCTAATGAAAGACAACTTCCTCTACCTTGTTTTTTATACCCGCAGTACCAGCTACCTTGTTATTGTTGGTGGCTTGATTGTTGCCCTCATAATTTTAGGTTATTTTCCTTCCACGAATTTTGGACCTCAATGAGACCTTTATAAACCAATGTTTGGACTTGGTACGTTTGTTGCTCAAATGAGATCATATGTATGAAGATGAAAGAGCTATGTTCGTATGCTAAAAGATGCTTTTGGAAAAAGGCTTATTTATATTGCTTTTTTATCCCGGTGATGCAGGATGGCAGAAGCAAAGGAAAGAGTTCTTACACCAGCAATTTCTTCAGATATGCAGTCCATTCTGAAGCGCTGCGAAAATCTTGAGAAGGAAGTTCGATCGCTCAAACTAAACTTGGCTTTCATGAATAGGTAATAACATATTTAATACTGATCTACTTACCATCTCATATCCATTAGGGTTTTGAGCCCTTTCAAGCACCTGTTGAAGAGCCAGATCTAATAGTGCATTATAAGAAGAAAATAAGCTAAACCCAGATCTAATAATGCATTATAAGAAGAAAACAAGCTAAGCCCACAATGTATGATGAAAACGTCACAAGCAACAAGCAATTTAATGTAGTTTGACCAACTTTCCAACATCCATGGATATAATCAATTTCAATAGACTTGAAGAACTTATGATACAAATCATTGGTTATGCTTTTGTATTTGTAAAGCAAACCCAATCCCAAACCCTATGTGCTCCCTTTCTCAATCCCCTTTGAGGATACTGGATTACAATGGTATCCTGTATTCTCTTTCTCTATTCTTCTCGTAGTAATGTATTTGCTGCATCAATCTTCATATCAGTATTATCTTTCAGCGTAAGCAGATTCTATTCCATCATGCTAACAAAATTCTATATTAACAAATTTCAGAAAGGATTCCGAACAGACTAAGCAAATAGAAGAGCTTCAGAAGCAAAATGAGGAGTTGACAGATGAAAAGGAACGCCTTTTGGAAGAGATTGAGCGGATTATCTCAGAAACGAGCAAGATGTGAAACTTCGTCCCATTTTTCCAGTTTCATATTCCTCTGCACCTTTAAAGCAAGGGTTATAGCTGCTGCAACCAACTTTAAGCAATCATTCCTTTGGCAGCATCCTCAGATTGTCCTCGGATTAAATCCAGATTCTTAAGGAAAGTCCATTCTCAATATATATTATAAGAATGTTGTAAAGTCAAATCTTCATAATTCATATATCATCACAAGTGTTTGCAGTTTGTTAAATGTAAGCTTATGGTCTTACTATCATGATATTTTGTTACTTTAGTGAAGCGTGGAATAACTAAAAAGACCAGGCTCCAGCTTCATGATAATTAGGAAAATGATAAATTCACAACAGAAAATGATATTTTTACATGAAAATTGTCGCTATAGATTCTATAGCGACCGTTTTCACCGTCGCTATATAACTAAAGAATAACCAGATACTAGAATAACTAATTTGATACATTGATCAAGGGCCACTAAAATTAATGTTGTATAATATATAATGAGTAATGTTATGGATATCAATTTTTCTGTCTAAATGTGACATGTCATTAAATAAGATAAATAGTACTTTAAGACATTCATATAACAATATTTATTAAACTAATAAAATAATGTCACATCATTTAAAAAAGCCCAAAAAATAATAATTTTGAAATCCCTAATATTATCATATATAGTGAGCAGTTTCAATCTTCATCCCCAGTCCAATTATTCTTCATCTTAGGGCCAGTAGGACCTTCTTCCCCAAATACTTCACTTGTATTAAATTCACCAATCTCTCAAATGCAGTTTTCAGCTTCTCTTCAATTTTCTTGATCTCAATCCTTAATTCATATGTAATTTCAGCACCCCATTTTCTATCATAATTCAGCCATGGTGGTCCTCCATACCCTCACCTGCAATTATCAAATTATACCTTTCTCCAGTATCCATAAAATTATTACTTTTTGCGGTATTGTTCCTTATTCCAATTAAATCACTTCCTTGCAAAACAAGTCCTGGTTTCGAATAAAATGCATGGCCATGCAACGACGAATATGCCACAAATTTATTAGTTGCATTATGAAATTCTAGCAATGATGAACATTATATAAAATCCCATTAAAATTGCTAATTCTTAGGGTTAAATGTTCCAATCACCAACATGTTTTCCAATTTTACCAAATGGTACATCGATTAGCCCGAGTTTAGCTGTTGATGGCCCGTTAAACGGGTAAAAATCCCATACAGCTATATCAGTAAAGGTAGCTCCAAGTAGGGGTATTTAACCGGTAAAAATCGGGTCGAACTGGACTGGTATCGAAATAGGCCAAATTTTAATACCAATATCGGTTGCAAGTTAGATCGGTATATCTTGAACCATCACCGGTTCGATATGAATTTTTAAAAAAATTAATATAATTATTATTATTATTATTATTATTATTATTATTTTATTATTATTTTTTTATTGTTGTTATTAATATTATTATTATTTTTATTATTATAATCATTATTTTATTATAATAATAATAATTATTATTATTAATAATAAAAAATTAGAAAACGGCAGATATATCTTGGTGGTTAAAAAGCAAGAATCATAAAATCGCCGGATCGAAATCTTAGATAAAAAAAGGTATATATGGGTTTTTTTCTAATAAACCTAGACCGATTCTTTTTATCTCGAATCGAATTGGTTGGTGCGGTCCAAAAAACCAGAAAACAAAAAAAAACCGGTTCATTTGAACACCCCTAGCTCCAAGCATTGGTTTTATGTGAAGATAATCCTCAAGAGTTTTGCAAATTTCCCTTCATTACTTTCTCTTTGGCATTGGGGTCAATGAGGCGGAACCAAAGGGTCGAGGGGGGAATATAACCCCTAGGAAGAAGCTTCTTTGCGTTACGCCTTGCCTTGATGCCTTGAAACCTGACCAAGAGTCCTTTACCCCGACGTCTCTCGGCTTCTTCGGCGTCTACGCCCCGTAGATAGTCATGACGATGAGTATTGGGCCTTCCACCAATTCGTGACGAAACGAGCCCATTTTATGTCTTATTTGGGAGCAAATCGTAATTTTATATCTTTGGGGTCGTTAGATGATCGATCGATGCAACAACCTCGTTTGTTTGTTTGGCCGAAGGACGACGATCGGTGCAGATGGTGATCGATTGAAGAAGAAGGCGGAGTTGGGGCCACTGTTGAAATTGGTGAAAGAAGGGAAATTGGAGGGTCGAAGAACGCTTGACCCGAGCAATTGGGCTTCTTGGCGTGACGAAAAGTGTTGAATACATGATTCATGCGGTGTTTGCTCGGTGTTTGTCAAAATCCTCAAAGAATGTCAATGAAAGTTCAGTTTGTGGTGGCACAGGCGGTCTTGGAGCTCGTTCAACATTAACCCAATTACCCTCATCTCTTCATATATCTTAGTAAGTACTCTAATGAGAAAGTTTTGGTCTTACTCCAAGAAATGGCTTGTTTTTTGTTTCTAAATCTTTTATATATGTTTTAAGTTTTGATGATAAAGATTAATCATGAGTTTTTGTTGATGAATCCTGAGATTTTTATTGGGTTTTGGTTAATTCTTATGGATCTATTGAATTTATGAGTTTTTCATTTTCTGGATCTGTGTGTTGCATGAACAGTTGGGTTTCATATATAAGTGTCAAAGTGTAATGGATTTCATTGTTTTAATTTGTATATATGATCCAATTAAGTTAATTGTTGGGTCTGATTATTGGTGTTCTTGCCCGTTGCGTGTTGCCTTGTGCATTGGGCCACGATTCTCTGGTCGGTATGCATTGGGCCGCTAATATACTTTCTATTTTTTTCAATCTGGGTCAAAATCAAACCCAAGGACTTTAACTCCGCTCCTCGTCATTTGAAACCTACACATCATTTGCTCGGGACCTCCGATGAATAGCCCTCAAATTTTGACCCCCCTCAAATTTTGTTCTGGTTCCACCACTAGGGGTCAATAGGAAGGTTTAGCCAAAAATCACCATCATTTGAACCGTCTTAAGGGAGGTTCCACCCGTTGGGTTCCATCAGAACTCGATTTGACTCATCCTTAGACCCCAGGGGCGGAGCTAGTGGTAGGCTTTTAGGGCTGTAGCCTGGTCCAAATTTTCATTTTTACTAGATCTACTATATAATTATGTAACCCAAAGTAAATAAGTTTTAATAGCCTTAGTCAGCCCAACCCAAATATATAATTTTGGCATTATAATATTTTGGGTCCTTAACACTAATATAGAACAATTATAAAGTATTTACAAAAATAATACATCCACAAAATAATTACAAAAATAACACAACACAATAATAAGTTGCTAAAATTACGAAACATTAACTCCCTACACGTCAGTTACCGACTTTTATATTTACAACTAACCGATCCTAAATTCAAACTAATGAAGAAAAACAAAACAACGACAGATCAACGACAGATCGGAGAGGACGAATTTTCTGACAGCGATGTAACTTTGAGATCGGAAAAAATCGGAGAAGATCAACAGCAATTTCGAGATCATTAAACAGCATTACGAAGTTTCATATGTAATTATACATTGTGTTTATGCTTTCGATTTACAATCAGTAACCAGAAACTTACGTACTATACTGATTGTTGATTGTTGATTGATTCTTTACAAATTTGTATACTGAGGTATTTGAGTTTAAAGTTTATATGCATATAGTTACCCCGTGGTTACTACATACTCGTATATTGGTTACCTTTCTTAAGTTTTTCGCTCTTTAATTGGTCATAAAGTCAGTGTACTGACTATTTTGATTGTAAAATGCACGTAAAAATATGTTTTTTATATTCTGGTTACTAAGTACATATAAATTGGTTACTGTTTATTATTGATTTGGTTACTGTATAATGTTTATTTGGTTGTTGTATACTTTTAATGTATATTCTACTGATATTTTTTATATTGATGGTTACTTATTAGATACATTGGTTACCTTCCTACAACTGTTGGATCTTTAAGTACATACATATGTTTTTTATGTTGATGTTTTTTATATTGATTGTTTTTGCTGTAAATGCATGAAAAAATATGTTTTATGTTATGGATACTAAGTAAATATATGTTGGTTACTGTTTTGGTTAGTATATATACTTGGTTGACTTAGTTCTTGTGTAGTATTATCATAGTTCTTGCATAATATTCTTTGTGTTTTATCTTGATTTTTTTATATTGATGGTTCTTGATTAACTACATTGGTTACCTTCATATATATCTGTTAGTCTTTAATTTGTAACAAAGTCATTACTGATTGTTTTGGTTGTAATATGAATGTAAAAATATTTTTTATAATCTTAGCTACTAATTACATATATCTTGAGTTCTTTATCTAATATGTATTTAGATATTGTAAGGTGTTTATTTGGCTCTTGTATAATGTTATTGTGTTTTATAATTGTTTCTTTATATTGGTGGTTACTTATTAACTACATTGGTTACCTTTATGCAAACTGTTAATCGATTATATATATTGGTTGTTGTATACTATTTAATTGGTTATTGTATAATGTTTATTTGGTTGCTGAATAATATTAATGTACACTTGTATTGATATTTTTTATATTCATGGTTACTTATTAGCTATATTGGTTACCTTCATACAACTGTTAGTCTTTAGTTGGTAATAAACAAATTATACTGGTTGTTTTTTACTGTAAAATACAATGAAAAATGTGTTTATGTTCTGGTTACCAAATAGATATATGTTCGTTATTGTCTAATCTAAATTTCGTTACTGTATAATGTTGTTATGATTACTGTATAATATTAGTGTGTTTTATACTTGTTTGTTTTATATTGATGGTTACTTATTGACTACATTGGTTACTTTCATACAACTGTTAGTCTTTAGTTGGTAACAAACACATTATACTGGTTGTTTTTTACTGTAAAATGCAATAAAAAATGTGTTTTATGTTCTGGTTACTAAGTAGATATATGTTGGTTACTGCCTAATATGGATTTAATTATTGTATACTGATGATTTGGTTACTGTATACTATTAGTGTGTTTTAAATTGATTTGTTTTATATAGATGGTTACTTATTAACTACATTGGTTACCTTCATACAACTGTTATAATTTAATTGGTAACAAAATCATTATACTGATTGTTTTCATTGTAAGATGTATGTAAAAATGTGGTTTCTGTTCTGGTTACTAAGATAATGTAGTTTGGTTACTGTCTAATATTGATTTGGTTACTTTATAATGTTTATTCAGTTGTCAGACAATGGAGATGATTCCAGTTGTACTTTATTTCAACAGAACGTGGACTGATAGTAACCAATATAACAAATTTGAAGTTACCACCTAACATAAGAAGACCAGTGGGAAGACCAAAGATAGGGAGGTACAAGCACAGATCTAAAAATAAAATTCAAAACAAATGCAGCAGGTGCCAAGAAAAAGGACACAATAGGAAAACATGCAATAATCCACCAGCTTTAAGACCAAAAAAGGTTTGATATAGTACATAAACAAAAAGAGTGTAAATATAGGAATATATAATTGTTTACTGTTAGTAACCATTAACCACATGGTTTGTGACGCCCCCAAAATAGGTATACATCACCCATCTTGAGTCGCCAAATACATGGTACAAAATTCAAATACAACTTAATAATATAACTGTCGTGTAAAATACGACAAAATATAAACTGAGAGTTCTAATACGAATATTGTCTTCTAGACAGTATTCAAACTCAAATGGAGTCCTCAATACATTTATTATCACACTATTTCACAGAATAGTGATGACTACTAATGCTATTATCATACGGACCGTCACTCTGTTCCCATTAGTCCAAACTATATTCTCATTTCTGAGAAGAGAACAATGAAAGCAAAGGTGAGCTCTACTAGCCCAAGAAGAAATATTATTGTGGCGCCCCAAAATAGGTATACATCACCCATCTTGGGTCGCCACTTACATAGTGCGGAATTTAAATACAACTTATTAACATAAGCTGTCTTGTATAATACGACATAAAGCGTGAGTTTAAATACAAATATCGTCTACTAGATATTATACAAACTCAAACAAAAAGTCCTCATTACAATTATTATCACACTATTTCACGAATAGTGAGGACTACTAATCTTATCTTCGGGACCATCACTCGTTTCCCGACTCGTCCGGCTATATTCTCATTTCACAAGAGAGGCGGTGAAAGAAAGGGTGAGCTCAACTAGCCCGAGTAAGAAATATTATGACTAAGATAATGCAGAATAAATTATCAATAGTCTTCAACAATGTTAAAGCGATAAAATACAATGAACAACCGGTTTAAGCTGCGGTGAATATCTGATCCATTAAAAGAGTCAAGTAGAAAATAAAATCTACTATCTTTTATGATTTAAAAGGTTTTCATCATTTATTATAAATTTGAGACTCACTTTAATAAATAATCCACATCATCGAATCACCCCTACACTACGGCCCGAGGATATTCTTTTAGTATCACGACCACAATTATTCACGCACTACGGGCCAAGAATAGTTGTGTATTCATTAATGGTCATGATCATGCCAACAATTGTCCATCAATGCACTACTACCACCGAGAATTTTTATCACATCATTTGTAACATTACGGCCATGATTACAAGAATAATCCTCGGTCATAATCATACCAAGTCCATCCATGCTCTACAGCCACAGATGACTTTAAAAAAATATAAACATGAGGATGATGACAATGATATAAGAATTCAATAAAACAAGTTCAAGAATTATTTTATCCGGGAATTATTAACGTCAAATTGTCAACATGAAAGCGCTTTGTAGAGTAAAATTCAAGAATGATCGGAAGAATATTTCCATGAAAGATCTTTGGATGAAACGCAAATATCAAGGATATTCTACTAATTTCATGGAGTATAGAAGTCAAAATTTTAACCAATTGGGTATAATAAAGAATGGAATAACAAAAGAAATCACCGTGCATGCGGTGATTGCGCAGAGCGAGGTTATTCCAATGTAATAATAATAATAACGGAACCGGTCGGGTGAAATTCACAAGCGGGATGTTCCAATGAGAATAATAAAGATGGAACGGATCCGGTAAAAAAACACAGATAGGATATTCAGCGAGAATGATAAAGGCGGAACCGGTCCGGTGTAAAAACATGCGAGGATGTTCCAACAGAATAATAATAAAGAGCGGAACCAGGTCGGAATTGTAAAACACACGAGCGGGATGTTCCAATGAATAATAGAAGAATGTCACCAAGTATAGGGTAAGCACAGCGTATCTGAGTTATTCCAATGAATAATAAGCAATGGAATAACATAAGGATTTCACCAAGTATAGGGTATCTGGCGTATATCAAAGTTATGTATAGGGTATGCCACTTTTACAAAGTTATTCCAATGAATAATAGTGAATGGAATAATGAAGTTCTCTTCAAGAAGAAAGAATAACACCCCTTCACAGTAAAAGAATGAATATAGAAGTAGTGAAGTAGCAAGAATACTCTTCTTCTTTCTATAACTTTCTCTCTATAGCTTCTCTCTATAATTTCTCTCTCAGAGTTTCAATGAATTCGTAAGAAAATAATGAAGGAATGAGCTTACATTTATAGGAAAATGGAATGCATAGTAACTAATCCATGAGCGGTCCAGATTGATTTACTTTAATCGACGATCCATATTTAAAGCAAAATCTTTTAAATAAAATATAATATATTCTATTTATATAAAACATTTTACTATGCAAACACTATGAAAAAACATATGCAACACTATGCAACACTACGCATAATAAAATATAATATATTTTATTTATAAAATAACTTTAATAAAGTATTACATTTTATATAAAAGATGTTTACATTTTATTACGTTAATAATCTGAATAAAACAAAAAGTCATTATCATTATAATAATTAATTCATGATAATAATGGAATCAAACCGAGTGACTTCTCACATAAGCATCGATAATCAATCTGGTACTACTCTTATGCGACCACATGTATTCTTTGTACTTTTACTTACTTAAAGTAGTTCAACGAAGATCAATGGTAAAACTTCCATGAGTTATTTCAATAAAATATTTTTGTCGTTTTCTCAATCCGACAATAATTACATTATGGGGTCCACCAATGATTGAGTAGTTGTCACGAATATTCCTGCTAAGCAAGAATATTCCCTGACCAATCGAATATAATATAACCACTTGCATACTTTGCAAAATTTATAAATATTACCCACAACTATAACATTATATCAAATTATTCCATAATATTCAAAAATAATATTTATAGAAAATTCATCTTTATTTATAAAATTTGGGGTCTTACAACCTCCCATTCTTATGAAATTTCGCCCTCGAAATTAGTGGTATACTTGGTATGTTGAAGAGGTAAGGATACCTTGATTTTATTTGATTCTAACTCCCAAGTCATTTCTCAACATCGTGGTTCCTCCAAAAACTTTGACTTGAGGTATAACCTTGGAGCGTAGAATATATTCCTTCTTATCAAAATTTGAGCAGGAACCTCTTCATACGTCAAATCTTCCGCTATTTCGTCCAGTTCTAACTTTCAATAATATGGTTCGGGTCTTTCACATATTTACGTAACATGGATATGTGAAAAGCGTTATGAACACTGAGACATATTTCAAGTGAAAAGCGAGTCTATAGGCCTGATTCCTACTCGATCGAGGATTAAAATGGACCGATGAATCGAGGATTAAGTTTTCCTCTCTTTCCAAATCTTGTAACTCCTTTCCATGGAGCGACTCTTAACAACACATGATCTCTATATCAAATTCACGTCCTTTCGATGAAGATCAACATAACTCTTTTGTCGATTTTGTGAGGTTTTTATATGTTGTCGGATCGTTTGAATCTTTTCGTAGTAGTCATACGTACCAACTCCGGTCCCAACAACGTTGTTTCACCCACCTCATCCCAAAGATCTTTGGAGAACGACACTTTCTTCCATACAACGCTCTTGAATGGAGCCATGCCGATACTTGCTTGATAAGCTGTTGTTGTAGGAAAACTCCACCAATGGTAAGAACTTGTCCCAACTCCTTGAAATCAAGAACATGAGTCTTAATAGATCTTGAGAGTTTGAATAGTCCTCTCCATTGTCCGTCCATTCATTCGAGGATGATATCCGAAAGCTAAATCGTGAAATCGTGCCCATAGCTTTTTGCAAACTAACCCAAAATCGTGAAGTGAATCTTGGGTCTCGATCGAAACTATGGATACCAAGCATACCATGCGATCTTACAATCTCGTTTATGTACATCTGAGCAAGACGTTCAAGTGTATAAGTTTCTCGTATCGGTAAGAAATGAGCGGACTTGGTCAATCTATCAACAATGACCCAAATCGCATCAATGCCTTGAGAAACCTTGGGAAGGCCGTAACGAAATCCATGGTAATGTGTTCCCACTTCCATTCGGAATTTCAAGTGGTTGCAATGGACCTTTTGGTACTTGATGCTCCGCTTTAACTCGTTGACAAGTTAGACACCTTGAGATAAACGTTATCTCTCTCTTTATATTGCACCACCAAAATGTATGGCGAATATCATGATACATTTGGTACTCCGAGATGGATTGCAAATGGTGTGTTGTGCGCCTCCATCATGATATTATACTTTAAATTAGGGTCGTTAGAACACAAAGTGCAGAGTTGACTCAAGTATTCCTTCTTCATCGATTCTTTGCTTCCGTGATAGCACCCTCTTGACTTTCTTCCTCATCGCGATCGTACTCAGTGTCAGTAGCGAGCAGCGGCTTTAACTTTATCGATTAAAGTCGGTTCTACTCGTGATATTCGCTATCATCACATGCGTCCCCGAGTCTTTAACTCTATCTCCATCCTTTGCAAGTCACACAAAATGGGCCTTTGTGTTGATAATAACGCACTTTCGTACTTGCATACGATCTTCTACTCAATGCATCGGCTACCACGTTCGCTTTTTCGGGATGGTATTGGATGGTATGATCATAATCTTTCAGCAGTTCAAGCCAACGTCGTTGTCGCATGTTGAGTTCCTTTTGAGTGAAGAAATATTTGAGGCTTTTTATGATCCGTAAAGATCTCCACTTTCTCCCCATACTGATAATGCCTCCAAATTTTAAGTGCTGAAGATACAATTTGCTAACTCCGGATCATGAGTAGGATAATTCCTCTCATATTCTTTGAGTTGTCATGAGGCATAGGCTATAACTTTTCCATGTTGCATAAGAACACATCCCAACCCTTTGCTCGAAGCATCATCAACAGATGACAAATCCTCCGAGCGGATGGTATTGTCGAGCAGTCTTTGAAATAAGTCTCCTCTTGAGTTCTTGAAAACTCTTCTCACATTCTTCGCTCCAATCGAACTTTGTATCTTTTCGAGTCATTTGAGTCGATGGAGTAGCGATTCGAGAAAATCCTTCCACGAATCTCCGATAATAACCAATTTAAACCGAGAAAGCTCGTGACGATCCATCGATTTAGGTTGTTCCCGGCTTTGAATAGCTTGATCTTTCTTTGGTTTGGTCAAGATATTCCATGACTTGATACGTGCCCAAGGAATGCTACTTCTTCAAGCCGAACTCGCATTTCTTCAACTTGGCATAAAGCTTATATTCACGAAGCTTTTGGAGTGTCGACCTCAAGTGTTGCTCATGATCTTCACGGCTTTTGGAATAAATAAGGATGTCATCAATAAAAGGCGACCACAAAGTGATCTAAATATTCCTTGAATACTCTGGTTCATCATATCCATGAAAGCAAAGGAGCATTAGTCAATCCAAAGGACATGACTAGGAATTCATAATGCCGTGCATCGAGTTACGAAAGTCGTCTTTGGAATGTCGTGGTTCTAATCTTCAATTGGTGATATCCGGGAACGAAGATCAATCTTTGAAAAGAATTTGGCTCCTTCTTGTTGGTCAAACAGGTCATCAATACGTGGCAATGGATACATATTTTGATGGTGACATGATTCAACTCCAGATAATCAATACAAAGTCGATACTCCCATCTTTCTTCTTCACGGATAGAGCAGAGCACCCAAGGAGAAGTACTAGGACGAATAAAGCCAATGTCTAACAATTCTGCGGTTGGGTCTTTAACTCCACGAAGTTCAATAGGAGCCTATTCGATATGGGGCTTTGGAAATAGGTTTTTGTACCGAGTTCAAGGTCGATACAAAATTCAATTTCACGCTCTGGGGGTAGGCGGGGAAGTTCTTGAGAATACGTCGGAAATTTATTAACAATAGAAATATCGCTCAAAACCGGCGTATTTTTGTTTAAATCGTGACATGAGCTAAGAAAGCTCGACATCCATTTTCAATAAACGAATAGCTTTATGGCTTGAGATGACCGTGATTAATTTTAATGGTTTGGTCGTTTGAATTCAGCATAATAGGTTGATTAGGAATATGAAAGCTAACAACCTTACGAAAACAATCAATTTTTGCATGATAAGTAGTTAACCAATCAATCCCAGAATCACGTCAAATGCAAGTATTTTTAATGAAATAAGATCGATGGGTAATGTGAGGGTACCGATTTGAACCAAACAAGACTTATAAGCAAAGTGGATGTAATGAAGGTTTCTCCCAACGGAGTTTCCACAGATAAGTCAAAGTCTAATTTCTCCGAGTCAAATTTAATCGATGGCGCAAGTAGAGAGAAATAAAGAATGGGTAGAACCGGTATCAAATAAAGTGTAGACTTCATTAGAGTTTATGATAAGCTTACGTGATGACCTCATTCGGGTTCCTTGCTTTCTCGAGGAGGTCACAACAAACTTTCTCCCTTGACTTCACGGTTTTGACTTTTTCAGGAATGACCTTTGGTGCCTCCATCCTAGTTGAATTTGTCTTGAAACGCAAAAATCGAGCTAAGTGACCTTCTTCCACAATTATAACATGCTTTGGACTGGCATAGCGCGATTCGGACCGATGTGTCCTCTTCTCTCGCATTTGAAGCATATGATAGGTGATCTTTCTCCTTCCTTAACAACGGTCTTTGGTCTTGACGTCTTTCCATCATTGTTGAATCTCCGGTTTCTTGAAATGTCCATTCTTATTGTTTTGGCCACGATTACCACCGGAAGTGGTTACCATATCCGCCTGTTGATTCCTCCACGCTTGTTGTCACCGCTCGATGACTACTTTACCGGTATTATAACTTTAAATTACCGCTCTCTTTTAGTTACGTTGACTCATTATCGCGCTCCACTAAGCGAGCCCTATTTACAACACATCGAATACAAACACGGTTTATGAAATAAGATGTTGGCGATCTCGACTTCAAACCTCTTAAAATATTCGCGCCATTCTCTTCATTATCCACTAAGTGGGACGTTAAACCGTGATAACTCCGCAAATTTTGCCTCGTATTGCGACACGGTCGTATTGTTTTGTTCCAACTTGATAAACTCTACCTCCTTCATGTGGCGAATACTTTCGGGAAAGTATTTGTCGTTGAGCGACTCTGGAACTTCTCCCAAGATATCTTGAGACAAAGAAGTTGAGTACGTTTCTGGAGATTCCCACACCAAAGAATCGCTTCTCCGCCGCAACATAAAAGCGTGAAGGAACCTTTTGCTCCTCGGAGCATCCCAAGACATCAAATATTTTGGTGTCTGCTTTATCCATGCTTCCGCGAGAAGTGGTTTTGGCTCTCCCTTAAACTCCGGTGGTCCCGGCTCCTTGAATTGTTTAGCGGTGATGCCTTGAGAGTTTTCCGTGTTTCCACCTACGTTTTGGACGAGAGTCGCTCTGCTTCTTTGTTGCATAAATTGCATAAAGCCTCCGAACATTTGATCATTCATCATTTGGTCGATGTTGTTGTTTACATGAGGATTGTCGCCTTCTCGATGCACATTATCCACGATTATTGATATGTGGTGAATCAATGATCTTTGTCTGCTCATTGCTATTCTCAACATTCTCGGATGTCATTTTTTGGATCGCCACAAAACAAAAGATTAATTGACATGTAACAATTATCTTTATATTACGCCAAACCAATAAAATAGCATATAAACTTAGGTAGGTCATACTAAGCGAAGGTATTCCCGTCTCTCCCCTCCTAGTACTTTTCTCACATCTTAGCGAGGATCATATCCTTAGCTCGATATTCAATTGTGGCCGCCCAAAAATAGGTATACATCACCCATCTTGGGTGCGTCACTTACATGGTACTGTAATTTAAATACAACTTATTAACATAAGCTGTCTTGTACAATCTGACATAAAGCGTGAGTTTAAATACAAATATCGTCTACTAGATATTATACAAACTCAAACAAAAAGTCCTCATTACAATTATTATCACACTATTTCACTGGAATAGTGAGGACTACTAATCTTATCTTGGGACCATCACTCGTTTTCCAGAGACTCGTCCCGGCTATATTCTCATTTCACGAAGAAAACGGTGAAAGAAAGGGTGAGCTCAACTAGCCAAAGAAGAAATATTATGACTAAGATAATGCAGAATAAATTATCAATAGTCTTCAACAATGTTAAAGCGATAAAATACAATGACAACCAGGTTTAAGCTGCACAATGAATATCAATCCATTAAAAGAGTCAAGTAGAAAATAAAATCTACTATCTTTTATGATTTAAAAGGTTTTTCATCATCATTATAAATTGAGACTCGACTTTAATAAATAATCACATCATCGAATCACCCACGCACTACTGACCGAGGATATTCTTTAGTATCACGACCACAATTATTCCTTAGACTACGGGCAAGAATAGTTGTGTATTCATTAATGGTCGTGATCATGCCAACAATCGTCCATCAATGCACTACTACTAACCCGAGGATTTTTACCACATCATTTGTAACATTACGGCCATGATTACACCGAATAATCCTCGGTCATAATCATACCAAGTCCATCCATGCTCTATGTGCCACAGATGACTTAAAAAAAAAAATATAAACATGAGGATGATGACAATGATATAAGAATTCAATAAAACAAGTTCAAGAATTATTTTATCCAGGAATTATTAACGTCCAAATTGTCAACATGATATCGCTTTGTAGAGTAAAATTCAAGAATGATCGGAAGAATATTTCCATGAAAGATATGGATGAAACGCATATGAAATATCAAGGATATTCTACTAATTTCATGGAGTATAGAAGTCAAAATTTTAACCAACTGGGTATAATAAAGAATGGAATAACAAAAGAAATCACCACGCATGCGGTAAGAGCAGACAAAAGTTATTCCAACAGAATAATAATAACGGAACCGGTCGGGTGAAATTCACTGCAATTGGGATGTTCCAACAGAATAATAGAAGAATGTCACCAAGTATAGGTAAATCATAGATGTACAAAGTTATTCCAATGTAATAATAAGCAATGGAATAACATAAGGATTTCACCAAGTATAGGGTATGCCGCGTATACGAGGTTATGTATAGGGTATGCCACTTTTATAAAGTTATTCAGCAGAATAATAGTGAATGGAATAATGAAGTTCTCTTCAAGAAGAAAGAATAACACCCTCACTGCAAAAAAGAACTGAATATAGAAGTAGTGAAGTAGCGAGAATACTCTTCTTCTTTCTATAACTTTCTCTCTATAGCTTCTCTCTATAATTTCTCTCTCTAGAGTTTCAATGAATTAAAAGAAAATAATGAAGGAATGAGCTTTATTTATAGGAAAATGGAATGCATAAGAATTAATCCATGAACGGTCCAGATTGATTTACTTTAATCTGACGGTCCATATTTAAAGCAAAATCTTTTAAATAAAATATAATATATTCTATTTATATAAAAACATTTTACTATGCAAAACACTATGCAAAATACTATGCAAAAAACACTATAACACTACGCATAATAAAATATAATATATTTTATTTATAAAATAACTTTAATAAAGTATTACATTTTATATAAAAGATGTTTCATTTTATTACGTTAATAATACTGAATAAAACAAAAAGTCATTATCATTATAATAATTCATGACAATAATGGAATCAAACTGGTGACTTCTCACATAAAGCATCAATAATCAATAGGTGTGCTACTATGCAACCACATGTATTCATTGTGCTTTTTTTACTACCGAGTAGTTCAACAAAGATCAACCAGTAAAACTTCCGCCATTATTTCAATAAAATATTTTTGTCGTTTTTCAATCCGATAATACATTCATTAGGGTCCACCAATGATTGAGTAGTTGTCATTTAATATTCCTCGCTAAACCGGAATATTCCTGACCAATCGAATATAATATAACCACTTGCATACTTTGCAAAATTTATAAATATTACCCACAACTATAACATTATATCAAATTATTCCATAATATTCAAAAATAATATTTATAGAAAATTCATCTTTATTTATAAAAGCTGGGGTCTTACAATTATGGCTAAAATAATGCAAAATAAATTATCGTTAGCCTTCAACAGTGTTAAACTGATAAAATATAATAAACATCAAGGTTAACTGCAGCGGAACAAGCAATCCATTAGAAGAGTCAAGTAGAACATGATATCTACTATCTTCTATGATTTAAAAAGTTTTTCATCACTTTTATCACGAGACTCAAATTTTAATAAATAATTCACATCATTGAATCACCCCTCGCACTACTACTACCAAAGATATTCTTTAGTATCACGACCACAAATTATCCATGCACTACGAGCCAAGGATATTCGTGTATTCATCAATGGTCATGATCATGCCAACAATCATCCATCAATGCACTACAGCCAATAAGGACTTTTACCACATCATTTGTAACATTACGGTCATGATTATACCGAATAATCTCTCGGTCATAATCATACCAAGTCCATCTATGCACTACCTACCACGGATGACTTTCAACATAATATAAACATGAGGATGATGATAATGATATAAGAATTCAATAAAACAAGTTCAAGGATAAATTTTAAAGATTTATAATTTAATTTATCCGAAATCAATAACGTCAAATTATCAACACGACATACCGCTTTGTGTAGTAAAATTCAAGAATAATATTGTACTAAAAATAATTTGGACAAAAGCGAATACATTTTTTTTATCATGAATAGTACCCGTGAATAGTACTACGAAAGTGAATAGTAGACTCGTGAATAGTACTTCGAGAATAGTAACCAGTGAATAGTACTCTCAAGCATAAAAAAGTTAAAACTTATCAAGAATGCTCAGATTAATATTTTCATGAAAAGATTTGGATGAAGCCTTAAATATCAAGGATATTCTACTAATTTCATGGAGTTTAGAAGCCAAAACTTTAACAAAAGCGAGAATAGAATTGAATCAAAAGCGAAATAATATTACTTACATATTACAGTATGGAAGAAAATATTATTTCAAGCTAATATTGAACAAAAATAACATCCATTACCTTGAAAAGAAGAGTATTCCAATTTGGTATAATGAGGATATTCTTGAAGAAAACTTTTACTATTTTCTATGCTCAAAGCTTTCTAAAACTCGAAAGAAATACGCTCAATATTATAGAAAAAGAATTCTCTGATTCTGGTGTTATTTTCAATTCTAACTAAGCATCCTATTTATAGGAGAATAGAAGGGTACCACTGTTTTAGAAAATCACGGACGAAGCAACTGAAAACTCACCGGCCAAATTTTATGAAATTCACATATGTCGAATTTTTAAAATAATAATATAATATTCAAATAAAACAAATAACTTTATATATAATATAATATATTCTATTTATAATCTAATAAAATAAAATTTATAAAAAATATAAATATATATATAATTGTATAACCTTTGCCTTTACTAGCAAGGTATATACAAACACACACACATATATATATATATATATATATATATATATATATATATATATATATATATATATATATAAACATCTTATTTGGACTTATATATATATACCTATATAATTCTTTATCCGTCCTGACCAAGTTATCATCCCACCCCCCCACCCCCCATTTTTATTTCATTTTTTCATCCGTGGGCCCCACATGTGGCCCTACCTTTATTATATAGAATAACTTTCTACCGATTATTTTAAAAAATGGGTAAGTGGGGATCCATAAATACTTCATAAAAATTACCTCAATATTTTTAACAACATTTATCATTATTATTATAATTCGCAATATTTAACAACCGTGTCGTTCCCAGAAAAGGGGTTTTCAATAAGGATTTCTCCCTATTAGCGGCGTAATTGGGGTGACCAAACCTCTCCTCGACAGAACTTCTAGACATCGTCAATATTGCAAATAATAATATTAATAACTTTGTCGTCTCAATTATTGATTTAATAATATATAAAATATCGACAATAATTGAATCAAATAACGTGAGATACTATGCAGCAATTACTGTAGTAATAATTGAACAAAACTGAGTGACTTCTCACGTAAGCATCAATATTGTGTGCTCTTATCCAACCACGCGTATTCATTGTACTTTTAACACGGTGTTTCAGCGAGCTTAACGGTATAACTTAATAGTTATTTTCATAAAAAGATATTTTTGTCGTTTTCTTATCCCGACAATAATTATGTTGTGGGGTCCACCAATGATTGTGCCGTCGTACGAATATTCCCTGTTAAAACGAATATTCCCCGACCAATCGAATATTATATAACAACTTGCGTACTTTGCAAAATTTATAAATATTACCCACAACTATAACATTATATCAAATTCACTCCTTAATATTCAAAAATGATAATTATAGAAAATTCATCTTTATTCATAAAAGTTGGGGTCTTACATGGTTGGTAATATTTTTGATGGTGTACAGTAACCAAAATTGTTATTGATTAATATTTTGATTTCTGATTCCATCATGAGTTGTCAATATAAACCAAACATACATTGAACAATTGGTAACTGTTCTGAAATATTTTTATATAAATTTGGTTACCCATCTAAAATAGAAGATAATGGATGTAATAAAGTGGAAACTATTATGCAAAGTGGTATGCAGCTCGAAGGAATGTATATGCATCAAACCAAATAAACATCCAAAATGCAAAAGTACATCATTGTTCAATTAAACCTATTAAGGAACAACAATAGAAGCAATTCTTGGTAACTGTTCTGAAACATTTTTATGCAAATTTGGTTACCCATCTAAATTAAAATGGTTACCTCTATATTCATATTTAGTTACCAACTGGACCATTTTCAAATAACTTTTATAACTATGTAATTTAAAAGTATCCATCAGCTAGATAAATAGGAACCCTCACATGTACATTAAGCACTTAATAACTGTTCTGATATAAGTTTTTAACTATTTGGTTACTAACAAAAACTAATATGGTTACCCTTATATGCAAATTTGGATACCAACTACACCTCTCAAACTATTTTTATTTTAATATGAGATCTATAAGTGACCATCATATATATAAATGGGAACTCTTAATTGGAGTTTCTTTTTTCATCACGATGACAGGGTATAAATAAAACATATACATTTAACACTTTATAACAGTCCTAATACAAACTTATAATTATCTGGTTACTAACAAAAATAAAAATGGTTACCATATATGTAGGTTTGGATACCAACCTAACATTTCAACTGAAATAGATGATGGATACTGTTCTGAACCAATTTTATGTAAATTTGGTTACTCACAAAAAATAAAATGGTTACCTCTATATGCAGATTTAAATACTAACTGTACAATTTCCAAATAATTTTTATGAGTATGTAATTTATAAGTATACATCAGCTAGATAAATAGGACACTCTCACATGTACATTTAACACTTGATATTTGTCCTGATACAAACAGTAACTATCTCGGTTACTAATAACAATAACCATAATGTAACATAAAACAAAGAACCACATAATTATATGATAAGAACTAATAAAGTTTTAATGGTAACCAAAGCGAAACATCATGTAATGAAACACGATTTAGAAATCCATGTATACTAAACAATTACATATTAACGAGAATAAAAATAAAAGTAACCAAAATCCCACATTGAGGGCACAATAATAGTAGCCAAACCATAAGATAACAAAGAATCAAAACATAATAGAAGTAACCAAATAGTTATATAAAGTAACCTTAAGCAGTTTTAATGGTAACCAAAATGAAACAACATGTATATCCATCCCGGTTTAGTAAACCGTGTATACTCTCACATGTACATTTAACACTTGATATATGTCCTGATACAAGCTTGTAAGTATCTGGTTACTACCAAAAAATAAAATGGTTACCCTTCTATTGCATGTTTGGTTACCAACTGCACCTTTCAAACAATGTATCAGACACAACTTAGAAGTAACAAATACGAATCAATAAACAATGTCAAATCACTAGTAATATAATCAAATATGTAATCCCATTTACATAAGTTCCAATAAACATTACAGACTCACTAACCATAACAAATGGTTATGGATATCCAACAAAAATCGAAGTACGAAACACAATTCAGAAGGACAATACAACGACAACCGAACTAATCAAAATTTGGTACAAATCTTTTTGAAAATTTTGTATCAGTCTCATATCCCTCTAATTGTTTGTTCCTAGCATGCATGTAGAGGTACTAATCAAAATCTGGTACAACCTGTTTATCCAACCTAGTTTATCGCAAACGTAAAGCGAGAATACACGTAAAAAAAAATAAACCATCGTGAAGCAAATACAAGTAAGTAAGTGCGAGAAAGACGAACAACTGAACCAATAACGATCACGAAAATGAAGAACAAATCACCAGTAACGATCAATGGAGAAGAAGAAAGCATGGTAATAAGGGTTTCTAACTGAAGAGTCCTATAGTAAACAACCCAGGCAAATGATAATACTAATTCCCTAAATTAAGGAATCATAATTGCACTGATACTAATCTCCTAAATTAAGGAATCCTAATTGCACTAATATTGTAAATAAATATGAAAAAGTGTATTACTTTTGTAATTATTTTATGGATGCACCATTATTGTAATTATTTTTAAAAATGTACTAAAATATGTAATTAATCCTAATATTTTTGGTCCATCCAGCCCAAATGTACAATTTTGGCATTATAATATTCTTAGCCCGCCCCAATTTTTATTCGTGGCTCTGCCCCTCCTCATCCCCTTTTTTATATAGCAAAGTCCCTTCGCTAAAATACCAATTTATTGAAGAGGGAAGGTAGGTTTCATTAGGGTGACAATAAATTATACTCCCTCCGTCCCAGGATAAAAGTCCTGGTGGACTTTTTCATGCATATTAGGAAGAGGAATGAAATGACAAAATTGTCCATAATAATGTCATTAATTATTTTCAATGCAAGTGAAAGAGTGACTTTCTAGCTATTCAATTCAAACTATTCTCCATCAATACTTATTAAATATGGAGAGAGAATTAGAATAAGAAAAGTATGATATATTTAATGTTACGGGCATAATAGGAAAAAATGTGTAAAAGTTTGGTTATTAAAGAAAAATAGACATTTAACATGGGACTACCTAAAAAAGTAATAAACACTTTTATCATAGGACGGAGGGAGTATAAGATAAGGTTGTGAAATTATTATTTTTCAGACAGGCCAAGGGCAAGGTAGAAATGTTACTATTATTTTGGGCCAAAAATGTACCTTCACAAATACTTTGAGCTTGTGTACCTAAAGTGCTAGGCCTTAATCCATGCACATTAAATCCATCTTCATTGATCATTGAACTTAGTCCCCAAATCCAGTTATCGATCTCGGATTCATCGGTTAGGTCAAACCGGACACACCAGAATTTATCGAGAGAGGACTTTTCCGGTGAAGTTGTGACCACATGGCAGACTGATTTGTCACCATTAGGTGAATTTGGTAACCAAATATAGCCATAACCATTTTGCTTTATTTTCAAGGATTCACTACTAAAAACTAGGGTATAATCGGTTGGTATGGTTAGGGTTCCGCCGTCTGATGGATTTCCGGCGGTGTTATCTTTTCCAGCAAGTACCCATCCAAAAAGTGGGCCGTTGTTGGATTGGCTATAGCGCCCAAGCATGGAAAATCCATTTGGTAATGATGAAGGCTCAAAAAATGTTAGATGGCCCAAATTTTTGTGAAAGAAGTTATTTGGCACACTTGAAGCCCTCCTAAATCAATGATTCCACCTCCAAAGCTTTCACCTGTAACATGAATTCAAAATATTACATTCTCTTATCAATGATTAGGGGTGACAATGATATCATGTTTGGCAAATTCATATCGTGTCAGGTCATATATATTATAGTACTAGATTAATATTAATTCGACCCATTTAATTAATTATGTCAAGATATTCAACACTATATACAAATTAAAATTTATTTATATATATATATATATATATATATATATATATATATATATATATATAAAAAGAAAAAAATGGATCCTGTCTATCTCTCGGACAGGTCCAAAATTTGGATACCTATATATAACAGCATTCACTTATTTATCGAATGATAACCCTATATATTCATTATAATAATGTATATTTAACAAAATACAAGATAACATGGTTAGAAAAATAATTTAAAAAGCAAAAACTTAACATTTAAGGTAAATTATTACTCCGTATCATATTTATTTTTTTGAATATTTTAAATAAATGTGTCTAATCGTGTGTCAATCCACGTCGTCTAACATATTTAAATTTTATGTTAAACGTGTCAACATGTTTACAACACGAAAACTATTTATACTCTTTTTATTTCGTGTCGTGTTAAAAATTATCACCCCGTACTATCAATGATGTCTTAGATTAATTGATGGTTAAGACTAATGGCTCTATAAATATTAAAAATTGAAAATAAAGTATGAAGGATAAAAGAACCTGATGGTGACCAAGAAGGGATGGGAGATGGAAACCATTCCCAAGTCTTGGCGTTCCTCTAACATGAAGGAAAAACAAGAACTAATACAATAATTAATTTCCCATTGGTCGTCTCTACTACTACTACTACTACTACTACTATTTCTATTGCTTTCAACAGATGACCAAATGGCATATTCCAAAAATATCCAATACCTACTTATGCGGCTACTTATGAATTAATATTTTGTCTAATTAATTAAGTTGAGTATAAAATTATAATATTATCCTTTTAAAATTTATTGAAAAGATGAGATAAATGAATTAGTGTTTAATTATAAGGGATAAAATGGGAAATTAAGTATTTAATTCTTCTTTGGAATCTATAAATTATAAATAAAAAAGAAACAAAAATCTGTCTATGTGATTGTGATTTTGTTGTTTTAAATTACTTGTACCTACTCTCGAGATTTGATTTTGTATTGTTGAATTACTTGCGTTTGGTATTCTAATTTCCATTTTTTTTTATTAGTAATACTATATTGCTTCAAACTATTTGTTTCTGCCCATAAATGATATTAATGCCATAATTATGCTCACTTCTTTGACTTTTTTGTTTGTTTCCCTTAGTTTGGAAAATAAAGTTCTATTTTTTTATATATGTTTGGAAATATTTAGGTTTTTTATATGCACAATTTTTCATTCAGAACAATATTATAAATATAGTGCAATATATTGTTAAAAAACTATAATATTTAAACAAAAATCATTTTCTTTTCTTTTTCCTTGCATTGCCTTGAAAGTTCCAACATACCTCATGAGGGCTCAATTTGTATTGAGAAGAATATATATATATATATATATATATGGCATGTGATAAATAGAATGGGACCTATTATAGGACAGACAATACATTACAGACGTATGATCATTACGCTTCAACTGGGTACAATGTTCCTCATCCAGTGCTATACAAGGGCATTATATTCCAGATGGAGAATAGACTTGTGTGATCCTTTTAGCTCGTAATCCTTGTGTTCTAAAATTATATATATATATATATATATATATATATATATATATATATATATATTGAAGTCAATTTACAATGTTTCTTAGGAGTAGGGACTTCAAGCCAAGGCTACACAGAATTACATTAAATACATAATACATAAATAATTTTGAGGATCATTAGTTTCATCCCTTGTCCCATAGGAGGAACAACAAAATAAACAGTTCTTAATGTGTGTGTGTGTGTATATATATATATATCCAAAGGCAAAAGCAAAATCCTCCAAATTTTAATTGCTTGCCGACGATGTTGATGTCATTCTTCATATTTATGCAACTCCCACACTGTTTCAGATTCAGAAACACACGTTGGTTGATGAAGATGTGGACCTTGGAGACTTTGGAAGTGGATCCCAAATCATCCCTTCTGCGCCACAATGAGCCCCTTTGGTGCCCTCAAAGTTGTCTTGTTTATAACCAGCAATGGCACTGGCTGACGCAGTCTGTGCAGCCATCATTTCCCTTTCAACATTTGCTTTCAAGCGTAGGCGCTCAGCTCTAGAACCAATCACCTGGCCCAATACAGAAGCTGCAATGGTGAATGCCATAGCTGTTTTTGGCATCAGGACAGACTTCCTAAGCATGGCTATGAAGGGAACTGCAGCATGTACTGCAATAAACCATGAAAGTGAGAACTTCCGAGTGTGTTCCCTCCATATGCCTAGAGGTACATTAGCTGCCATGCCCAAAACTCCTATCACAAGCATTTTCTCTGATAGTGGTTGAGGCCGCAGGGTCTTAACAAGGGCAGTTCTGGCGAGGGCAGCCCTGGCTGCAACAATTGCAGGTGGACATTTGAGCTTCATTCCAGGTGGTGGCTGAAGAGCCCTAGCAACGAGTGGGAGGATGCCACTCACTGCTCTGTAAGACTTGGCAATTGGACAGTTGCCCGTTTCCAACCACTCGTTTCCCATTGCCTCGTGTTTTGATGAATCTCCCTGAAAGATGACAAAGATAATTTGATTTAAAATTGTGAGCGGTTATTTGACTACTTGTACACTTCTTTTCTATTCTGTATTCAAGGGGATGTGAAAGAAGGCTCCATGTCAACAATTTTGAATGGTTAGATCAATGAACTAATGAATACACAACATTGCCAGAACTTTCAGCATCATATCAGGGAAATATTTACCTAAATATTTAGCAAAATAAAATAAAATATTTACCTAAACCATCTTGATACTTTTACCATATGAAACGATAGTGGGCCAATACTTTGATCACAATCTTCATCTTATTTAAGTAATTCATGTATTACCATTAGCGTTTGCCATTACTATGCAGAAGAAAAACTAGACCAGTCTTGACAATGTTCGAGCTACGAATATGAATAAACAAAAAATGACAAACGAAAGAAAAAGACAGTTGACTTGGTCTCCTCAGGTTCAGCCAGCCTGTAATTTAATTAAAAGATTATTTTTTGCAAAAGTCAGCCCCAACAAGGGGAAGTGGATTCTGGGTAATGCTAAAGAAATGACTAGCGGATTGATTCACTGCATATCATCAGTTCTGTTAAATATGCTGGTACAGAATTTCAAATCACTTTGACACGGCAGAGTTGATAAAGTTCAACTTGGAGCTGAAGGCCTCATTGCACTTGACAGTTTTTTATTATCTCAGAATTTAGAAATATGAACTAAGCCAATATACAGCATCAAGTGTCAAACAGCACCTCAAATAACCCTATTAAGAAACGTAGCATGCTCTAAAGTCCACCAAATTCACTATTGGCGGGATTAGAAAATTCATATACCCAGTTTGGGCATCATGTTATTAAGCCATTTGACCATACAGTTATAGTAATGTGCACTGATATGGCTATTCAACTTGTTGAACTTGATTGGAGTTCTAAGACTGATGACTACTACTGCTACTACTTTTTGTTATTTGCATCAACCCCTTTCAGAAACAACTTGTATATTCTGTTCTGTAAACATACCTGAGGCGATCTCTCACTCTTTTTGGATGTTTCAGATTTCTTCTTAAGCATCTTCCATTTCTCGGAAAAGGAATCAAAACTGAATGGACCACTTGGTCCAAATGCCGACAAACTGATGGTGGCAGCTTTTGCAGCTAAAGGATTAAACTGGGGTGAGGGCTGAGGTTGTGGGGTTCCATTATGGAAATGAGACGGGCCCGAGAGTGGGACAACCCCATCTTTTCCATGGAAAACTTTATAGGCCATATCGAAGTTAGGACCATCTTCAAATATTGGACCTCTGGCTCCCTTCACCTGGAAAAAATGAAACAATACATACAGGTGCTCTAAGGATCATGGAGCCTATGAACAAACAGAGACACGTGATAAAAATGAATAGTTAAATAAAAATATGCCAAATGTTATAGTTCAGCATTATAATAGGGTAACGCAACTGCTCTCTCTGAGATAAATCAGTCAAAGCATCAATATATGGATGGGACTGACAACTTACAGGAACAGGGAAATTCACAGAAAAGAAAGCAAAGTTTGTTGGTTTGTCAATGTTTCTCAAGAATGGACATCTTTGAATGTCCTTCTCGTTGAAGGAACAATTAGATGCCTCATTCAATCCCGTGAAGAAAAAATCCATAACTCCTTCTCCCTCAGCAATTGATCTGTAGAAAAGGCAGAATTTCAGACTTAATTAAATGGTTGAACAAAAGTATAAAATACTTCAATAATACTCTACGTAACAAAGTCACTGCCATTGTACATGTCACAGTCATACATTAAACCTGATGAAGCAGTTACTAGATTGAACATAACTATTCAAATGAAAAATATATTATGTCATCTTAAAAACCACAATAAAAAATGTTCTTCTTTAAGATGGCCAATTAATAATCTATAGGTAAGTGTACTGAGCTGTCAGTGTTATCATTAAAGTCATCAACATACTAGAGCAATCACAGACTATAAAAAACAACCAGACTATTCAGTCCGAATCAGACTGGCCAAAAGTCCATGGTTTTTGGTTTGGCCGGTTGGCTATGGCTTTGGAAATTATGTTTTCCTCGTGGCCCTGTAGGTAGCGGTTGGTTCCATGCATCAAAAAGTGTAGGAAAAACAAACACTGGATAGACATTAAATAAAGGTTTCATTCTCTGCTATAGCTACGTAACCCTTAAGCTCTAGGTATTTAAACTAAAAACTCTCCAATTCATTATTAATCTATAAAAGCATTTCTCCATCTCGATAATTCTCAAGTGCTTAACCGAATCTCTGCAAAGTTCAAAGTTCAAACCATTCTTTAGTGAGCTACAAACCACAGAGAGGACATAAATTCCATCTATCACATCGAAATACCTATGAAGCAGCTCCATCTCTCATAAGTTATGGTTTTCCTTTTCCTTCTCTAATTCTTCTTAGTCTAACTATTCTTACTTTTTAGTTTTGAGAATCAAGTCTTCTATACCCTAAGACACGGAAAATTAAAAAAAAAAAAATATGTGCTTCAGATATAATGTTATTTTTTCCTCTGTGTGATTGTGTAGTGTTACGCAATTAAAGATTATTTTTGATCCATGTATCATAGTACTTCATTTGATAAGTTGGTTTATATCTTTAATAGGTGTTGTTTCTGGTAATAAATAGATGTAGGTTTCCAGTAAATTATTGATTTTCTTTTACATCAACATTATTCTGATAATATTCCAGTTTTATCAACGAATTCATGATGGTGATTCAGAATTCGACTTTGATCAGCTTAGACACCATTCACACTTTGATAAACTATACGGATTGGATATGATAATTTAATCCGAGCTTGCAATTTTGTACGACACATGAACAATGTCTACAATATGTTTAAACCAGCAAACTGGTTATTTCGGCTACACATGTACCAAACAGTGAGTACCTCCTAATTCAATAAAGTAAGCGCGTTCCTGATATAACACCAAATTTATCGGTTGCATCTTCCTCAGGTATGAGTAAAAAAAACATTTGCTTAGGTAAAAACTAACATTTCTCGAAACCTAATCTTCAAAGCATTCCCTGATAATTTACAGTTTCTATTTAAAGTATGGGAAGATTTCTTCTAGCCACCTTATAATTTTCTATGTCCAGCAGCATTGATACTATTCATTATTCTAAAACGCAAGCAGTATTTTATACCTAATATCTCAAGGGGGTTCTAGTTTTCATCTAATAATTACAAACTGGCTCTTCTACTGCGTCAGACACCATTGATGCAGCTAAATTAGTGTACAAAATGCTTTCTTTTAGTGCCATTTTATTTATTTTTTTGCCTTTAGCTATTTTGGTAAAGACCTCAAAGACCAACAGATACAATTTATATAAAAAAAAAAAAAAATATCATATAAGTAATTTAAACCGGAAAAAAAGGGGTCAAACTTGTGCTGTTTTCTCCTACATCCTAATAGAATATCCATTTTGCATAAAAAAATTAGTGTTCAGCATAAAACTGATATAAGCCAAACAATCAAACCCCACAAAATAATAGGGCACAACAAAAATGAGATCGATCGATAAACAAATTGAAGAATGGACAAATTTTAACCAAAAATTAAACTAAAATCATAATTAAAGCAATATGCATTAATAACTGGAAATGAAATAGAACGAACGAATTCAGAGAATTTAGAGCATTAGAGGAAGGTAGATTCACCGGCCGAGCTGGAAAGATTGTGGTGATTGAGTTCGCCGGAAAGTTGTAGAAGTAACAGACGTGTGGGAAACACAGACCACCACTAACAAATTGTGGAGGAGAAATTGTGGGGAGGGTAAATGGGTCGTGGGTGGGTAAACCTGTTATTTGCCGCTCAGTGTGTGATTGTTGAACCAATTATTTTCTCATTTTTGACATTGTATTTGGTGGGATTATGACGTCACAATATTATCCCCATAAATATTTATTTCTATTTTTTAATTGTCATTCACGTGAATAAATATTTGTAATGTTTTTAGTTAAATGTGTAATAAGTGATGTTTTCCTATAATCTATCCATTAAATATATTAAATTGCAGTACATAACACAATTGCATGACATTTGTCATTCTCATATTATAACACCTGTCCTACATAATTAATATGTTCATCCATTACTCCGGTTTTTACATGTCCTATATAATTACACCGAGTTTTTAAATTTTATAATATTATACCATATATTATATCATACATATATATATAATCCCACACTAATATGTTTATTTTATAATCCCCAAAATCCACTACTTTTCTAAATATTACTAATTTAATTATGTTAAAACATAATTATTATATCCTAAAATTATTACTTTTCAAATATTATACCATTCATGATTATACCATATGTAAGACCCCAACTTTTATGAATAAAGATTTAATTTTCTCTAAATATTATTTTGAATAGTAAGGTGATGATTTGATATAATGCTATAGTTATAGATGATATGTGCAAATTTTGCAAAGTAAGCAAGTGGTCATAAAATATTCGTTTGGTCGGAAAATATTATTTTTGTTGGGGAATATTCGTACGACGGTGCAATCATTGGTGGACCACATAACTAATAATGGCTTGATAAAAAAAAGCGATGTAAATAACCTTTTATAAAATATAACTGTGACGCCCCCAAAATAGGTCCACACAACCCATTCTGAGTCACCAGATATCACACTACAGAAATCAAATACAAACTTAATTTATACAATTGTTGAACTATGCAAATGCGATGCAATGACACATAAGTTGTGAGTGTTAATACAATATTATCTCGTAGTATGCGATATCAAACTCAAATTATTACAATGCCATATAAAATACAAAGAACAAATATTTTAAGACCCCAAAGAAGAACGAGAAGATTACTATCCTGTTCATTCTAATGAGGTGCACTTTTGACGCTTTCAAAGTCGGGTTCTCATCACCCTATTGTTGTTCACCAAAATCAATTATTAAGTGACGTATAATATACGACACACTCATCTTAGGTCCTCAATACAATTATATATTGCATGTCATGCTGTTTTATAATGTATTCAGAAACTTCGACAGTCTCGGACCATCACACTATTCCCTTGTTATTCTCGCTCGACCCAGCTACACTTTTATTACCTGAAAGGAATTGTGAAGCAAAAGGGTGAGCTCAACTAGCCTAGTAAAGAATATCATGACTAAAGATAATTAAATTATCAATAGCCTTCGTCAGTAATAAATCAGAGATTTAGAACATAAGGTAGATGATAAAACTTTTCAACCATAGTTGCAGCGGAACGAGCAATCCATTAAAAGAGTCAAATAGACCATAAAATCTATTATCTTCTCTATGTTAAAAGTCCACCAACAATATTTTATCCCTATAATATCAATCAACAGTTCCTGTCCACAATCATGTGAATAACTCATAATAATAATTGTGGTTCTAAGTTCCTCTTCGCACCCAGGACGCGCGAAGATAATTTTCATCACCTGTCTTTACCTGAAACATCAAAGATCATGGTTATACCAAATCACAGTTCCTGTTCATAATCATACTAATAAATTCATCTTTGTACTACGGGCCAAAGATATTCATTAATAGTTCATCCTTGCACTACAGGCCAAAGACATGCAACTATATTTTAGAAGAGTCAAGTAGAGCATGATATCTACTATCTTCTACGAATTAAAAGTTTATTATCAATATTTTATCGTTGAGACTCAACTCAATAAATAATCCACATCACTAAATTATCCATGCATTACGGTTAATGATATTCATTAGTATCACGACCACAAATTATCCATGCACTACGAGCTAATGATATTCGTGTTTTCACCAATGGTCATGATTATACCGAATAATCCATGTTCATAATCATGCCAACAGCTGTCGATCAATGAACTACGGGCCAATGAGGACTTTTATCATTTGTAATATTACAGGTCATGATTATACCGAATTATTCTTGTTCATAATCATACCAATCAACAGTCCATCTATGCACTACGGGCCAAAGATGACTTTCATCACAATATAAGCATAAGGATGATGACAATGATATAAGAATTCAATTAAATGAAAGTAAAGGATAAATTTTAAAGATTTTTAATTTAATTTATCCAGAATTCAATAATGTCCAAATTGTCAACATAATACTGCTTTGTGGAGTAAAATTCAAGAATAATATCTATGTATTAAAAATAATTTGGACAGAAAAGAAATAAATTTTTCAGTGAATAGTACCTTGTGAATAGTACCCTGTGAATAGTACTTTGAAAATAGTACACTGGCATGAAAAGTGCCCCGAATACCCAAGTGAATAATATTTGAGTGAATAGTAATCGGGTAAATAGTAACCCATGAATAGTAACTTGTGAATAGTACCCCAATATAAAAAGTGCCCTGAATAATCGAGTGAATAATATTCTAGTGAATAGTAACCCATGAATAGTACTCCAGGTGAAAATATTGATATTTAATAAGAAAGTTCAGATCAATATTTCAATGAAAAGATACTTGATGAAGCACAAAACTCAAGGGTATTCCACTAATTTCAGGGTTTATAGAAGCAATACTTACCATAGTAAGTTTAGATTTAAGAATATGAAAAGAAATAACATACAAAACTGCAAATGGATTTTCACCTATCATATGGTACATAATTCGCGTAGACAGGTTATTCCGACATATCAAAGGATGAATTTGAAAAATAGTATTCCTTATAAATACGAAAGAAATAATACCCCTTACGAATACAAAAGAAATAACATCCCTTACGAATACAACAAATAATATCCCTTACCTTAGTAGAAGACTGGATATTGTAATAGTGAAGTAGCAGAATACTCTTCTTCTTGCTCACTATAGTTTCTCTTGTGAATCTCAGTGAATTGGTGATAATAAAAGAAGAATTGAGCTTCTATTTATAGAAGAAATGACTAAATAGTAACTAATTCACGAACGGTCCAAATTGATTTACTATTAAAAAGGACGGTCCATATTGATTACTATTAAAAACACAAACGACGGTCCAGATTGATTTATTTTTAAAACCACCACCGACGGTCCAGATTGATTTACTTTTAAAACCACCACTGACGGTCCAAATTAATTTACTATTAAAACCACCATCGACGGTTCAGATTGATTTACTATTAAAACTACCACCGACGGTCCAGATTGATTTACTATTAAAATCACCACCGACGGTCCAGATTGATTTACTATTAAAACTACCACCGACGGTCCAGATTGATTTACTATTAAAACCACCATCGACGGTCCAGATTGATTTACTATTAAAACCACCACCAATGATCCAGATTGATTTAACTTATTACACTTGAGTATCCCTAAAGTTTTCCAAGTTTGCATTATTCCCTTCTAACTTTTGTAATTCACTTATCTTTAATAAACACATTCTTAATACTTTAACAATTATTCATCATTAATATTATAACTCACAATATTTAACAACCAGATCATTCCCAGGAAAGAGGGAGCTTTCCGATAAAGATTTCTCCTTATTGGCGCGCAATTAGGTGACCAAACCCCTTTCCTCGACAGAACTTTCTAGACATTGTCAATAATGTAAATAATTCTATGAATAAATGTGTTGTCTCAATTATTGATTTAATAATATAAAATATTATGCAGATGATACTGTGACAATAATTGAATCAAATAACATGAGATACTATGCAGCAATTACTGTAGCAATAATTGAGTAAACTGAGTGGCTTCTTACGTAAGCATCAATAATCAATACCGTGTGCTACTATGTAACCACGCGTATTATTGTACTTTTATCACCGATTATTTTATGATAACTTGCTTACTTTGAAAAATTTTCACATATCACCCTTAACTTTAACCTTTTGTTAATTTAACCATTTACTAAATAGAGTAATAATTATAAGAAAACTGAATACTTTTATTTCATAAAATTCGGGGTTTTACAATAATGGCAAGACTTTTACCATTAACTGTTGAAATATCGGTGATAAAAGAACAGTAATACGCGTGGTTTCACAGTAGCACACGGTATTGCACAGTATCTCTGATTATTGATGCTTACGTAAGAAGCCACTCAGTTTCATTCAATAATTGTCACAGTAGTTGCTGCATAGTATCTCATAATATTGATTCCATTATTGTCACAATATCATCTGCACAATATTTTATATTATTAAAACAATAATTAAGAAGATACAGTTATTCATATTATTATTTGCATTATTGACAATGTGTAGAAAGTTCTGTTGAGGAAATGACTTTGGTTATTTAATTGCGCGCTAGCAAGGAGAAATCCTTATCGAAAAGCCCCCTCTTTCCTGGGAACGATTTGGTCAATATTGTGAGTTATAATATTAAATGATGAATAATTGTTAAAAGATTAAAAATGTGTTGTGGTAATATTTATTCAATTTTTGATATAAACAGAGGGATTTGTCATGAGGCGTTTGTTGTAAGTTTGGTTTATTATTCTATGGGGAGATGTGCTAATTTTCAAACCGTCAATTGAAGTTATAATAATGAATCAATATGAAACGTTGGTTGAAGTTATAATAATAAATCAATATGGACCGCTGGTTAAAGTTATAATAGTAAATTAATATGGACCGTCAGTTGAAGTTTTAATAGTAAATCAATATGGACCATCCGTTTAATAGTAAATAAATCTGGGCCGTTCGTGAATCAGTTACTATTTAGTCCATTTTCCTATAAATAGAAGGTCATTCCTTCATTATTTCTTACGAATTCACTGAAACTCTAGAGAAAGAAACTATAGAGAGAAATTCTTACGAATTCATTGAAACTCTAGAGAGAGAAACTATAGAGAGAAAGAAGAAGAGTATTCTGCTACTTCACTATTGCAGTATCCAATCTTCTACTAAGGTAAGGGGTATTATTTATTTCGTATTCGATGTTATTTTCTTCATATTCATAGGGATTGTCATTATATTCCTTATTAATATGCAGGAGTAACCTGTCTACGCGGATTACCGCATTCATGGTGAATGACCCTTCATATTCATTCTTTATTAATTTCGGGAGTAACCTGTCTACGCGGATTACCACATGCATGGTGAATAACCCTTTGTATTCATTCTTTATTAATCTGCTGGAGTAACCTGTCTACGCGGATTACCGCATGCATGGTGAATGACCCTTCGTATTTATTCTTTATTAATATGCGGGAGTAACCTATTTACGCGGATTATTGCATGCATGGTGAATAACCATTCGTATTCATTCTTTATTAAATTGTGAAAATGATCTGCCTACGCGGATTACCTCATGACAGGTGAAAATCCAGATGCAGTTTTGTATATTCTTTTATACTCATATGAGATATCATTTCTTTTTTAATGGATATCGTCTTCTGTCATATTTCTCCATTTATGGTACAAATTTATTGTTTATTTCCATAACCTTATTATTAAATGGTGAAAACCCTTGAAATTAGTGGAATATTCTTAATAGTTTGTGCTTTATCTAGTATCATTCAACTATTGGTTCTGAACTTTCTTATTAAATGGTAGGATACCATTCACTCGGGATACTATTCATGGGGTACTGTTCACGGGGTACTATTCACGACAAAATTAATTTCTTTTCTGTCCAAATTATTTTTGGATACATGAATATCATTCTTGAATTTTACTCCACAATTAGTGATCATGTTGACAATTTGGACATTCTTGAACTCTAGATAAATTGAATTATAAATCTCTAATATTTATCCTTGATCTTACTTGATTGATTATTTATATCATTATCATCATCCTCGTGCTTATATTGTGCTGAAAGTTATCTTTAGCTCGTAGTGCAAAGCTGGACTATTGATTGATATGATTATGACCAGGAATTATATATGGGTATATTCATGACCTTTGATGTACATATAAAGGTTTGTGGTGAAAGTCCTCTTTGGCTCGTAGTGCATTAATGGACAGGTGTTTGACGTGATCATGACCATTGGTGATAGAAACGATTATCTTTGGCCCATAGTGCATAGATAATTCATTGATTGGAAATAATTATTGATTAGTGTTACAGGGAGAAAATATTGATGATGGACTTTTAAATCATAGAATATAGTCTACATCATGCTCTACTTGACTCTTCTAATGGATTGCTATTTTCGCTGCAGTTGTTGATCTAAAACTTGTTGTCTATTGTATTCTATAAGATTTTCCCCTGTTGAGGACTAATGATAATTTATTTTACATTATCTTAGTCATAATATTCTTTACTGGGCTAGTTGAGCTCACCATTTTCCTTTTAGTTCCATTGTTCTTCTCAGGAGACGAGAATATAGTTGGGACTAGTCGGGGAGTGGAGTAATGGTCCAAGATGGTTCTTATAGTAGTCCTCACTATTGCGTAAAATAGTGCGACAATAATTTTAATGAGGACTTTGTTTGAGTTTGGATATTGTCTACAAGATAATATTTGTATTAAAACTCACAGCTTGTGTTGTCGTATTTTGCACGACAGTTGTATTAATGAAGTTTATATTTGGATTTTGTACCATGTATTTGACGACTCAGAATGGGTTGTGTGGACCCATTTTGGGGGCGTCACACCATACATTATATCATACATGTATGGTATAATATTATAATACACGTATATAAAAAAATCACTACCTATCTAAACTGTGCGAATATTATCATTACTAATTTAATTATATTACAACATAATATTATACCATTTATAATTATATTACAACATAATATTATACAGTTTAAAACACTTAAAACAAAATTAAAATAACAATGGTACAGATTGATTTAACTTATTACACTTTAGTACCCCTAAAGTTTTCCAAGTTTGCATTATTCTCCTCTAACTTTTGTAATTCACTTATCTTCAATAAACACATTCTTAATACATCAAAAATTATTCAGCATTAATATTATAACTCACAATATTTAACAACCCGATCATTCCCAGGAAAGAGGGGGATTTCCGATAAGGATTTCTCCCTATTGGCTCGCAATTTGGTGACCAAACCTCTCCTCGACAGAACTTTCTAAACATCGTTAATATTGAAAATAATAATATGAATAACTTTGTTTTCTCAATTATTGATGTAATAATAAAAAATATTATGCAGATGATACTGTGACAATAATTGAATTAAATAACGTGAGATACTATGCAACAATTACTGTAGCAATAATTGAGTAAACTGATTGGCTTTTTACGTAAGCATCAATAATTGGAGATACTGAACAATACCGTGTGCTACTGTGCAACCACGTGTATTACTGTATTTTTATCACCTGATATTTCAACACTTTAACGGTAAAACTTTCGCCGTTATTTTTATAAAAGTTATTTCTGTCATTTTCTAACTACGACAATACTTCCGTTGTGGGGTCCACCAATAATTGTGCCGTCGTACGAATATTTTCTGTTAAAACGAATATTCCCCGACTAATCAAATATTTCCCATCACAACGAATATTTTATATCAACTTGCTTACTTTGCAAAATTTTCAAATATCACCCTTAACTTTAACTTTTTATCAATTTAACCATTTACTAAATAGAATAATAATTATAAGAAAATTGAATACTTTCATTTCATAAAATTCGGAGTCTTATAATCTCCCTCCTTATGAAATTTCGCCCTCGAAATTTACTTACCTGGTAGTTCGAAGAGATGAGAATACCTTGCTTTCTTTTCGGATTGTACATTCCCGGTTATTTCCTCTGTATCATGATTTTCCCATTGATCATATCCTGAATTTCAGATATCATTCTAGAATACTGCTTCAAAACAAAGGTTAATTGACATGCCACATATTATCCCTATATTTTGACCGACCAATTAAATACTACCTCCGTCCCATAATAAGTGATTTTTAGCTTAAATCACACATACCAATACATAAGCTAAAATGGCAAAAATACCCTTAATATACTTTCTTTGGAGTTGAAGAGTTAATGAGTGTCATTTAATTGTAGTGAGTAATGGAGGAAACGAAGAGTCAAGAATAATGAAGGGCATATATGGAAAAATATTGTAAAATTTGTATTGGAGTTCTAACACATCACATATTTTGGAAAAAATATTAAGACTAAAAAATCACTTATTGTGGGACGGAGGTAGTAACAAATAAGCTTAGGTAGGTCATACTAGCGAAGGAATTCCCCGTCTCTCCCCTCCTAGTTCTTGTCTCACATCTCAGCCAGGGATCATATCCCTAAGCTTTGATACCAACTGTGAAGCCCCCAAAATAGGTATACATCACCCATCTTGGGTCGCCAAATACATGGTACAAAATTCAAATACAACTTAATTATACAACTGTCGTGTAACATACGACAAACCATAAGCTGAGAGTTTTAAAACAAATATTGTCTTCTAGACAATATCCACACTCAATGGAATTCTCATTACAATTATTATCACACTATTTCACAGAATAGTGAGGACTACTAAAGCACCATCTCTGACCATCACTCCGTTCCCCGACTAGTCCCGGCTATATTCTCATTTCCTGAAGAGAACAATGAAAGCAAAATGGTGATTTCAACTAGCCTAGTAAGAAATATTATGACTAAGATAATGCAGAATAAATTACTGTTAGCCTTCAACAGTGATAAACTGATAAAATATAATTGTAACACCCCCTTCCCGAAAAGGAAAGGGAGGTCACGTGCAAAGCACAATAAACCTCAAAATAAGTAAACAGAGCACTAATAACTTCAAAATATTAATAGTGGTGATCCATTAATAGTGTACTAAATACAATTCTCCAAATAGAGTCAAAATAATCAACACCAAAAAAAAATTGAATTAACCTAGATGGTCAAAGGCAACACTCTCATCACACTAGCCCTGAATCACCCCTGCAAACCTGCCGGAAGAAAAACACAGCATGAGCCAATTGTCCAGTACGGATATAGATACACAAAAGATATACAACTGATATACGAAAACAACTGAGATAAAATACTGAACAAAGCCTCAAGTGTAAATACTGACGAAAATATAATCTCCAAAGATCTGAATGAAATATATCTGAATCAACAGAATTAACGAAACCAATAGACAAATAAAGAAATAACGAATTGAAGTAAATAACTCAATGAATTGAACTGAACAGAAACAAACAAAACTAATACAATAAAATAATAGGCTGAAACAAATGGCTGGGGTTATTTCATACCGAGTGAGCTCAAAAACATATCTTGCCACACAGGCAAGTCAAACTAATGCCACACAAGCAAATCAAATGATGCCACATAGGTAACCAAAATAATGCCACACAGGCAAATCACACATTGGATTGCGAATCAAAATGTATACAAATCGGATAGTGTGTTTGGCACAACATCACCAATCCGCAGAACAGAAAACTAGGATTAACCCATACGCCTGCCACAACAAAACACCAAATGGCCCACTTCTTCCGAAGCCCAAAACGGAGACGCCGTGGACTAATCACACTGCCACGGAAAGTGTCATGTCTCTCGTGCCAAGAAGACATGCCTATGGTACCCCCACTGGTGGTTATAGCTCAGGTATACCCTACGGTATATTCTAACAAAAAGTCTATGTCACAACACATGCGACATAATACCAACAAAAGGGTTCTATACATAATACCAACAAAAGGGTTCTATATGTACATGTTGAACCAAATCAAATTATAGTCATAAGGTTTTAAAAAGAATGTAACAACATGTACCGCTCTACAATTATCAAAAAATAAAT
The DNA here is from genome assembly GCA_020205615.1 of Panax quinquefolius. Lineage (NCBI taxonomy): Eukaryota > Viridiplantae > Streptophyta > Magnoliopsida > Apiales > Araliaceae > Panax > Panax quinquefolius. The sequence goes on from CM035152.1 coordinate 18,740,558, forward strand.
AATAAACATGATAACCTAATTCAAAGAGTACGATTACGAGTCATATGTATCAACTCCAAAATGAAACTATTATATGAATTTCACAAGAGACAATTATGTGAAATAATAACGAAATTCAAAATAAGGAACAAAACGAACGAATCAAATTTAACAAGAGTATCGCCGAAGGAGTACGAAATCTGTACCTGATACTTCCAAACCATTTATAGCACACTCCACAAAATCTTACCCTCAATTGCCAACGATATCAAATACGAAATGTTATTCGCAACCTAAACATATTCACCTCAAATTAAAAACAATCCAAACTTATAATTCCAAAGTAATTCATAATTTATTTAATATGCCTTTAATCATTGCCTTATATCAATTATTAATACTCCAAAATTTATATTCAAAGTATAACTCTTTAAATCCCCTTCGTTCGAACTAATTACACAAATTAACAAAAATTAATTAATATCTATAAGTTAAATTACTAATTATAAATTTACCCATTAACAACATAATACTGTTAAATTTATTATCAAGTAAATTTTATAATTTTATCAACAAGATTAACGAGTTTAAATTAATATACATAATCTTCAATTCAATTCGAAGAATTACGCTTATAAGCTTATAGGCAAATATATTAATTAAATATATATATATATATATATATATATATATAATCCTCATATACATATATATATACATATACAAAATCCTTATTACATAAAAAGTGTCTTCCATTGTATAATGATAACAATTTTTTTTTTGCAAGTTCAAGATATAATATATATATATATATATATATATATATAGCCTAATGCCTTTATTCATTCTACCAAGGTAATCGATAACTTATATATATATATATATATATATATATATATATATATATATAATAATCCTTTTACAAATCAATCATTGATAGTATAAAGCATACACGATTTACGAAGTTTCAAGATTAAATCAAAAAATTTCATTCACAGGTATCATACACTTAGAATTGTAAAAGACCCAAATATATCAGTAACTTACAATTCAATTTCTCCTTTTCCTTCTCTCTATTTCCGCCTCCTTTCTTTCTCCCAATCACGTATTAGGAATAATGCTAAAGTAAATTAGGTCTAGCTATTGATTCATTATAAAAAAAAATCTTATTAATTCTCCTAATTATAATTGGGTTTATTATTACCCACATTTATTTAAATTAAACCCAATTAATATTAAAAGCCCAAATTGTACTAAATTAATTTACCCATCTTTAATATTATTTAGCCCACACAAATTAAATACTAGCTTGACCCAAATAAAAGACAAAGTACAATTAATACAATTTAAAAACAAAATAATTTTTTATTATTATTATTTAATTTTTTTTCCTGGGTATTACATCACCTACCCCTTAAAAAGGATTCCGTCCCCGGAATCAAAAGAATGAACGTACCTAATTATCAATAGATGTGGATACTCCGCTCGAATAGACTCTTCTATCTCCCAAGTAGCTTCCCGCTCCGAATGATTTTACCACAAGACTTTAACAAAAGGAATTATCTTCCTCAATTTCCATTTAATCAGTTATTTAATTATCTACTAAAAGAATTTAATTTTCCAAACAAAACAAGGAAGAAAAAAAAGGGAAACAAAATCATTTACCTTTTTCAATTTAAATTCAATCGTATAAGATAAAATCAATTAATATTTAATTAAAATAGGTTATTACATTTTTCACCTCTTAAAAATAATTCCGTCCTCAGAATTCAAATAAGCTACAAAAAAAATAAATAAATTTAGTTACGACGTAGCGTCGCCATTTGTAACGATCAACGCGGATAAGTCATCGATCCACGTAATTATCAATGTACTTGTAAAAGATTAAATACCACTGCGGTCAAGCCTTTGTAAGGTTGTTCGTGTTGCATCAAATTAGATCACATGATCCACCGATGGTGCGACTGTCGCTAATATCTTTGAGTTTAATTCTTGTAAACATACTCTTCGGAACATAATTCGAAATCAACAAAAAAAAAAATTTCTTCATCGAAATACGATTTGAATACCCAAAATATTTAAAATTATATTTAATTCCAAAAATGTTTATGTTCCACACATGACAAAGATTTAACAAATTATTTTTATTTAATTTTACATAAATTCATGCAAAACTCTAAGGGCATTAGATAAACGAAACAACTTAAATTATATCACCTCTCACTAAGTCCTCAAGAGTTTCAAAATATAATAACCTCAAATCAAATTAGTTCTCAAATAATATTACACCAAAAATATATTACTATTAAGATCTCTTTATCATCATATCAAACTCTAAGTCAAATATTCTATTATCTGCATAAGCAAACTATAAATATTCAAGATCTCTCAAAATCAATTGAATTTTATCACTTACTATCTAATTATATAATAAGTCATTCATCCCTTATTGCAAACCTTAATCTAATAAATTTCAATGTCTCCCCATATTATCACAAATAAACTTCATAGAACATAACTCCAATATCCTATTAGAAATGGTCACACAATTGATCATTAACTCCAAATAATTCACCTAATTACCTCGAATATCAATAACTAAAAAAATTTACAAGAGATCCTCTATACTTAATAGTTTTCACCTTATCATAGTATCCCATCAATACACATACCTCAAATTATCCACAAGCTTAACATAAACAAAATCATCATCAAAATCAAATCCACAATTTTAAGATCATAATAAATTGTCACCAAAAACAACTCTAACAAATAATTTTCCAAAATTAAAAACTCACTTATACAAATACTCACTTCATAATCACATAATCATTTCTTAACTGTACAAAATATCCAATCACAATCACATATTTATTCTCCTTAATGATATCTAATCACAATCCTTAACTAATATTATTGCTCCAATGCATAACAATAATAATCTTAACAAATTATCTCAACTTCTCAAATCAACTACAACTCGAAGAGAGGATGACACTTAGTCAAAATTAAGACACACCAAACAAAGAACAACATCAAATCAAACTCCTACGCTCACCCGTTGATATACCCATTAACTCATGTGTAAAACCTAAATAGGTTTTCTACAAGAAAGAACCTAAGCTCGATACTATCTTCAGAATACCCCTTCCCGAAAAGGAAAGGGAGGTCACGTGCAAAGCACAACAAACCTCAAAATAAGTAAACAGACCACTAATAACTTCAAAATATTAATAATGGTGATCCATTAATAGCGTACTAAATACAATTCTCCAAATAGAGTCAAAATATATCAGTAACTTAGAATTGTAAAAGACCCAAATATATCAGTAACTTACAATTCAATTTCTCCTTTTCCTTCTCTCTGCTTCCGCCTCCTTTCTTTCTCCCAATCACGTATTAGGAATAATGCTAAAATAAATTAGGTCTAGCTATTGATTCATTATAAAAAAAATCTTATTAATTCTCCTAATTATAATTGGGTTTATTATTACCCACATTTAATTAAATTAAACCTAATTAATATTAAAAGTCCAAATTGTACTAAATTAATTTACCCATCTTTTATTAATATTATTTAGCCCACACAAATTAAATACTAGCTTGACCCAAATAAAAGACAAAGTACAATTAATACAATTTAAAAACAAAATAATTTTTTTTTATTTAATATTTTTTTTCCGGGTATTACAATAATAAACATCAAGTTTAACTGCAGCGGAACAAGCAATCCATTAGAAGAGTCAAGTAGAGCATGATATCTATTATCTTCTGTGATTTAAAAAGTTTATCATCAATTTTATCTATGTAATACCCATTAACAGCTCTTTATTATACCCAAGACAAAGAGAACTTTCATCATCTGTCTTCACCTGAACCACTAAAAATTTTAGTTAAATTCACAATTCATGTTTATAATATTGTGAATCAACAGTTTCTGCTTGCCACAAAGGCTTAATAGAACGTTCACTCAATATCCTTACCCCAAAGGCTAAAGACATTCAAGTTTAATAACAATGATCATACCAATTAGTTGTCTATCTTTGTACTACGGGCCAAAGATATTCAACTATAAAACCAATGGTCATGATCATACCAATCAATTGCATGTCAGGCACTACAGGCCAAAGACATTCAATTGTTAATTAATGGTCATGATCCTGTCAATCACATCATAAAATTATCTATGCACTACGACCAAGGTTATTCATTAGTATCACCAGTAGTCATGATCATGTCATACACCTGTCCATCTTTACACTACGAGCCAAAGCTATCAATCAACAGTTCATCTTTGTACTACGACCAAAGATATCAATCAACAGTTCTTCTTTGCACTACGGACCAAAGATATACAACTGTAAAACTAATAATCAACAGTTCATCTTTGCACGTAAGCAAAATATATACAACTATAAAACCAATAATCAACGGTCCATCTTTGCACGTAAGCCAAAGATATACAACTATAAAACCAATAATCAATAGTCCATCTATACACTACGGGTCAAAAATGACTTTCGTTACAATATAAACATGAGGATGATGAGAATGATTTAAGCATTAATCAAACAAAATCAAGGATAAATATTAAAGACTTTAAATTTATCAAGAGTTTAAAAATATCCAAATTGTCAACATGATACTGCTTTGTGGAGTAAAATTCAAGAATAATATTCATGTATTAAAAATAATTTTGGACAGAAAAGAAATCAATTTTTTCTGTGAATAGTACCCCAGGCGAATAGTACTGAGTGAATAGTATCTCGTGAATAGTACTTCAGGAATAGTACCGTGAACAGTACCCCGACATGAAAAGTTTCCCGAATACCCTAGTGAATAATACCCAAGTGAATAGTACTCAAGTGAATAGTAATTTGTGAATGGTAACCCGTGAATAGTACCCCGGTATAAAAAGTGCCCTGAATACCCGAGTGAATAATATTCTAGTGAATAGTAATCGGGTGAATAGTAACTCGTGAATAATATCCCGGCATGAAAAGTACCCCAAATACCCGAGTGAATAATATTCGAGTAAATAGTAAGCGGGTGAATAGTAACCCATGAATAGTAACTCATGAATAGTACCCCGGCATGAAAAGTACCCCAAATTCCCAAGTGAATAATATTCGAGTGAATAATAACCCGTGAATAGTGCTCGGGTGAAAATATTGATATTTAATAATAAAGTTCAGATCAATATTCTAATGAAATGATACTGGATAAAACTCAAAACTTCAAGGATATCCCACTAATTTCAGGGATTACAGAAGTAATAATTACCATAGTATGTTTAGATTTAAAAATATGAAAAGAAATAACATATGAAACTGCAAATATATTTTCACCTGTCATGCGGTACGTAATCTGCATAGACAGATTATTCCCACAGATTAAAGGATGAATACGAAAAATAGAATTCATTACGAATACGAAAGAAATAATACTCCTTACCATACGAAAATAACATCCCTTACGAATAAAACAAATAATATCTCTTACGAATACAAAAGAAATAACACCTCTTACCTTAGTAGAAGACTGGATACAACAATAGTGAAGTAGCAGAATACTCTTCTTCTTTCTCCCTATAGTTTTTCTCTCCATAGCTTTTCTTGTGAATCCTAGTGAATTGGTGAAAATGAAAGAAGAGTTAGGCTTCTATTTATAGGAGAAATGACTAAATAGTAACTAATTCACGAACTGTCCAAATTGATTTGCTATTAGAACGGACGGTCCATATTGATTACTATTAAAACCACAATCGACGATCCAGATTGTTTTACTTTTAAAACCACCACCGACGGTCCAGATTGATTTACTTTTAAAATCACCACCGACGGTCCAGATTAATTTACTATTAAAACCACCACAGACAATCAAGATTAATTTACTTTTAAAAACACCACCGACGGTCCAGATTGATTTACTTTTAAAAACACCACCGACGGTCCAGATTGATTTACTATTAAAACCACCATCGACGGTCCAGATTGATTTACTATTAAAACCACCACCAATGGTCCAGATTGATTTAACTTATTACACTTTAGTACCCCTAAAGTTTTCTAAGTTTGCATTATTCCCCTCTAACTTTTGTAATTCACTTATCTTCAATAAACACATTCTTAATACATCAACAATTATTCATCATTAATATTATGAATCACAATATTTAACAACCAAATCATTCCCAGGAAAAAGGGAACTTTCCGATAAGGATATCTCCCTATTGACGCGCAATTAGGTAACCAAACCTCTCATCGACAGAACTTTCTAGACATCGTCAATATTGCAAATAATAATATGAATAATTTTGTTGTCTCAATTATTGATTTAATAATATAAAATATTATGAAGATGATACTGTGACAATAATTGAATCAAATAACGTGAGATACTATGCAATAATTATTGTAGCAATAATTGAGTAAACTGAGTGGCTTTTTATGTAAGCATCAATAATTAGAGATACTGAACAATACCGTGTGCTACTGTGCAACCACGCGTATTACTGTATTTTTACCACCGGATATTTCAATAGTTTAACGGTAAAACTTTCGCAATTATTTTAATACAAATTATTTCATGGTTGCTTAACTACGATAATACTTCCATTGTATTCCACTAACGATGATTGTCTTGCGTCGTCATGAATATTTCTCGTTAAAACGAATACTTTAACCAATCGAATATTCCCCAACACAACGAATATTTTATATCAACTTGCTTACTTTACAAATTTTTTAAATATCACCCTTAACTTTAACTTTTTATATATTTAACCATTTATTAAATAGAATAATAATTATAAAAAAATTAAATACTTTTATTTCATAAAATTCGGATTTTTACAAAATATATTAGTTGTTCAAAATTTTTCACTCTAATCAAAATATTCGAAAAGAAAAAAGAAAAAATGATTGAATCATCAATGAGTCAAGGACCCCTAATAGTATCGTATCACAATATTTATCCCATCTCACTTGAAAAAAGGTCAGAAGATAAAACGCTAATGCATGTATTCCAATGAGTCAGTTTAATTATTATGTTTGTTGCACAGTCTTTTTCTTTGAAAAAAATATATTCAATGCAACGGTCACATCACGTCATTATATATAAATATAATAATGGGCTCGTAAAAAATAAATGAGAAAAACATATGAATCTAGACCATTATCTTGAAGAATTTTCTAACTCAATTCAAATAGAGCTCTTCTAAGTATAGATGAAAATTGAGTATACATGTATTTAAATTTTATTTATTTATAATTTTATTTATCATTGAAGGTCAAAATACAAATAAATAAAATTTAAATATATTCATATCTAATTTTTATGTCTAATTTTTATGTCCACATAGAGTTTTTGATTCAAATATGAATAGTAGTATTTAGAAATGATAGGATTAACCATTTATTTAATAAGGGTTGGATTAAAAAAGGTTATTGATAATGTCAGAGCAATAATTTTGTTGTCACAATAATTATTTATTTAGCGACAATTTTATATTTGTTTTAACTATATTTTGAATTTTTAACGATATTTATTACTCTGACAGTAAAATTATTGTTCTGACATTGTCAATAACCTTAAAAAATGATCATGTTGATGTTTTAGTAATGAGTAATGCTCTTTTATTACATAAAAGCCAGATTCGCATCTGGATTCGCATACACATCACATACATATTGGTATTACCCCACACGATTTGCTTTCGCACGTGGCCATACTAATATATAATATGTGTGTAATAATATATTACTATATAATATAATATGCAATATGCATATGAGTGTATGTGAGCAGTATGTGAACGGTTTTTATGTGATAGTAGACTTATCTATTATATATACTAAAACACAGTACATGATACCATAACTTGACACATGTCATTCCCACAATTAAACACGCGTCCTGTCTAATTAATATTCCTTAAGACTCTTAACAAAACTGTCCAACTAACCTAACAAATGAGGATGAAAACAAATCCAAATTCATTTTCCTAAATTTTAGATTTATAATCCCCTAAATCACTACAAATCTAAACTGTTTTGATAATATCAACTGTTTTGATATTATCCTTTGTAATTTAATTATTATTTAATAAAATCACTACATTATGCTATTAATTAATTTTTTAGATTTATAATCTTCTAAATCACTACAAATCTAAACAGTTAATAACATAATATAATTCTCTTAATTTTTTAGATTTATAATCCCCTAAATCACTAAAAATCTAAATTGTTTTGATAATATCAACTGTTTTAATATTATTATTAAAACAATTTAGATTTTATTTAATAAAATCACTACTTTATCTCAACGCTACCCCTACAATGTATATTCATCTATTTTTCTGGGTAAATTTGATCATCGTACAACAATCTACCATGTTCTTATTATATTTTAATATATTAATTGTACGTACATATTTATTATTAAAAAATTGAATAATCTTGCCGCAACGTGGGGGTTTGTATATAGTTGTTTAGTAATTTTGTGTTGCTTAAGAGAGAAATATAACACTCATTTTTGGTAAGAGATAACCATGAAATACAATATATGGACCGAAATTCATGGTGGCCCATTTTAAAATAAAGTCCAAATAGCTTTTTGCTTATTGGGCTTTCAATGCTGCTTGTTTTGACATAGCTGGTGGCCCAATATTACGGTCATCACGTGCTTCCAACCCATCCAGGAAATGTTATTCTGAAACTGACCATTTAATTGTTTTGTTTCTGATTGGAACATTTATAATTTTTAGAACATTTTTTAAAATAATTACAACAATAATGTATACCTAAAATATTTACACAATTAATGCATTTAAATATTTTATTTACACAATTAGTGAATTTATTTTTTCTTTAATTTAGTTGGGTGTTTTAATGGATTGCTGATGTGGCAAATCAGTTTTGTAATTATGTAACTGTTCCTGGTTGTTTCTCTCCGCTGTGACAATTTGAATTACATGCCAAACCCGAGTAGTCGTGCATTCTGTATGTGGTGTAGTTGGTAACCAAATCTTCATACAAAGGTAACCATTTTAGTTTATATGGGTAACCAAATAGTCATAAAAAAATTCAGAACAGTTACCAAGTGTTACATGTATTTGTTTTCTTTATCTTGTTAAACCATGATGAAATCAAAGAGTATTCGAATGGTTTTCCTCTTACTTAATGTAAGGAGAAAAAAGATGCAAAATATTATTTAATATTGTGTAACACAATCTTGGTTACCTTACATCAATAAAAATATGCAATTGGTAGTCAAACTTTTATATAAAGGTAACCATTTTAGTTTATGTGGGTAACCAAATAGTCATAAAAAAAATTCAGAACAGTTTCGAATTGTTATATGTATTTGTTTTCTTTATCTTGTTAAACCATGATAAAATCAGAGAGTAGTCGTGTGATTTTCCTCTTACTTAAAAAATACAAAATATTATTTAATATTGTGTAACACAATCTCGATTACCTTACATCAATAAAAAAGTGTAATTGGTAGCCAAACTTTCATACAAAGGTAACTATTTTAGTTTTTTTGGGTAACTAAAATCATACGTCTTCCTCTGTTTCTGTGGCTGTTAAAAACTCACGCGAGATCTCCTCCTCTCTCTTCTGTAAAGCCATGACTACCCTCTTACTAATGTTGAAACGTGCTGTTGCCGCCTACCCACGCCTAAAACGTGATGCCGGCTACCAACTCCTTTAGCAAACCCACACCCACGCGGGAAACAACCATGGTAGAGGTTATGCCACCACCTCTACCTCCGACAAAGCGTCTTTGTGGGTGCTCACTTCCGCCTCCGTATCGATTAGGTTTGTCTTTGTTAAAGGTCGCCTTTGCCAAGTGGCTCTGTGGTGGATTGTAAGTTTAGCTCTGAGGGCTCTGAGGGTGAGAGAGATAAAGATGCCAAGTTTATGAAGAATGTACGGATGACATCTTCAAGGTGCTGAAGCGGCGGCGAAGGACAAGGACGAAGGGGAGGAGAGAGGAGGCAGTGAGAGAGATAAAGAGAATGGGCGGATGAGTGTTGATAATTGTCGCATCTATAGAAGTAGTTTTCTCATTGATTTTAGGATTTTTTATTTTTGTGGAATTGGATAATATGACGTGTTTATTGTGTTGCACTATTTTTGTAATTATTTTATTGATGCACTACTCTTGTAATTATTTACTAATTGTTGTATATTATTGTAAAGAACCCTTTCTGATTTATCAAAAAGAAATGTTTATTCTTGGGATAGGATAGGATAGGATAGGATAGGATAGGATGTTGGCCAACAAATGAGATGAGTTACCCGAGTTACTCTAGCTCAACTCAATAAATATGACCTTTACGTGATGAGTTGCCCGAGTTATCCCGAGATGGGTCCCACCTTTACGTGAGAGGAGCACATATAGAAATATCAAAATTATATGTGAAAATATACGATTATTATATGATGACTTTTGGAGGCTGTGAAAGCAAGTTTTTTAGTTTTATTTTTTATTAAGAAATTAATAATTTGTGGCTTGTAGTAACTTGCAAGATTTTCTTAGGTACTCGTAAGAGCTTTTAGTGTTAAGGAAAAATTATTATGTTTGTCAAAGCATAAATTATTGTCATTAACACTCATAAATTATTGTGAAATTAGCATTTATAATTTGTACATTTATTTAATAGCATTCAAATGTTAGTTTATGACAATTGCGTTTTCTTTGTAATTTATATACATACTAGTTTAATTGACACACTTTGTTTGTGTGTGTTTAAAGTGAATTCAGTTACCATGAAGTTAATTTCATGATAAGTTGGTCAATTGATTAATACAGTACTGACACACAGAAATAGATCACCTCCTGACCTGCGTGTCAATACTGTATTGATTAATTAATCAAAATTAATTTCATGCTAATCACTTCCATTTAAAGTGGAAAGTGATCCTAAAAGATAGGAGATGTGAGTCAATTTAATTATTAAATTGAAAAAAATTATAAATTAAGTAAAAATCACTTCCATTTTTCAAAATTTTACGTAATATGATTACAAAAATTATAAATTAAGTAAAAAGAAAAATAAATATAACATTTATTATTTTCGTAGTAAAATAAATTACATTACTTTTGAATTTGAAATATTATACATTAATTTTTAAAAACTCAAACTTATTTTAATATTTTAGAACTTGATATATATATATATATATATATATATATATGGGGGTTGATCCATAGCTAATATTGTAAAAAAGTGTTTATCCTTGCAACAAATCTCGATCGTCCATTCGGATATCTAACTACATATATTACTCTCGTCCACAGTTTAATTTTTAGTATTCCGCAGTTTAATAATGCTGACGGGACAAATGCTCTAAATGCCCTTCTTTGTAAAAATCTATCGTCCGCAGTATTATAACTCCTTTTGAAAATTAAACTACCGTCCAAAGTATTTAATGATATATATATATATATATATACAACCTATAAAGGCTACATATAAATAGGAGTTGAAATATTCTGTAGAGGAGAAAGAATTGTATCAGTCGATTTAATTTTAGGATCCATGTCTACTAATATAAATATATAATTATTATATTAAAGATATGTTTGTTTGCAAGGATTACAGTTGAGATATGACTATTAATCTCAAGTGTCTTGTTTGTTTTTAAATTTGAGATTGAGACTATTAGTCTTGAGATTATAAATTAGCTTAAGACGCGGGATTATTTACTACCTCGTATTATAATTCCTACCATTTAGGATTAAAATTTGCTTAACAAAAGTAATGTGACGCCCCCAAAATAGGTATACACAACCCATTCTGAGTCGCCAAATACATGATAAATAATTTAAATACAAACTTAATTTATACAACTATTGTGCAAAATACGACAAAACATAAACTGAGAGTTTTAACACGAATATTATCTCATAGACAATATCCAAATTCAAACGGAGTCCTCATTATAATTATTATCACACTATTTTATAAAATAGTGAGGACTACTATAGCCACCATCTTGGACTATCACTCCATTCCCCGACTAGTCCCAGCTATATTCTCATTTCTTGAAGAAAATAATGAAAGAAAAGGGTGAGCTCAACTAGCCCAGTAAAGAATATTATGACTAAGATAATGTAGAATAAATTATCCTTAGCCTTCAACAGTGTAAAAACTGATAGAATACAAATAAGTTTAACTGCAACAAAACAAGAAATCCATTAGAAGAGTCAAGTAGAGCATGATGTCTACTATCTTCTATGATTTAAAAGTTCATCATCAATATTTTATCTCTGTAACACAGCTCAATAAATAATTCACATCATCAAATTATTCATGTAGTATGGGCCAATGATATTCTTCAGTATCACATCCACGAATTATCCATGCACTACGGGCCAATGATATTCGTTATTATCACCAGTGGTCATGATCATGCCAACAACTGTCCATCAATGCACTACGGGCCAATGAGGACTTTTACCACATCATTTGTAACATTACGAAGTCATGATTATCCGATACATAATTCCCGGTCATAATCATACCAATCAATAATCCATCATCCACTACACGGGCCAAAGATGACTTTCATCACAATATAAGCATGAGGATGATGACAATGATATAAGAATTCAATTAAGTGAGATCAAGGATAAATTTTAAAGATTTATAATTCAATTTATCCAGATTTTAAGAATGTCTAAATTGTCAACTTGATAACTGCTTTGTGGAGTAAAATTCAAGAATAATATTTATGTATCAAAAAATAATTTGGACAGAAAAGAAATTAAAAAATTTTTTGGTCGTGAATAGTACCCCGTGAATAGTACTTTGTGAATTGTACCCCGTGAATAATACCGTATGTATGAATAGTCTTTGTATGTATGAATAGTACTCATAAATAGTACTCGGCATGAAAAAATTAAAATTTAACAAAATGTCGAGAAAAATATTTCAGTGAAACGATAATAGATGAAGTGCAAATTTCAAGGATATTCTACTAATTTCAAGGAGTATAGAAGCAATACTTAACAAAATAAGTGTAGAATTAGGAATATGAAACGAAATAATATTACTTACATATTACAGAGTATGGAAGAAAATATTATTTCTTACGAATATTGAACAAAAATAATATTCCTTACCTTAGTAAGAGAGTAATTTCGACTGGTATAGAGGAGATATTCTTGAAAAAAACTTGCACTGTTTTCTACACTCAAAGCTTCTCTTAAACTCAAAAGAAATACGCTCAATGTGACGCCCCCAACATAGGTATACATCACCCATCTTGAGTCGCCAAATACATGGTACAAAATACAAATAAAAACTTAATTATACAACTGTCGTGTAAAATACGACAAAACATATTCTGTGAGTTTAAATACAAATATTGTCATCTAGACAATATCCACACTCAATGAAGTCCTCATTACATTTATTATCACACTATTTTATAGAATAGTGAGGACTACTATGACACCATCTCGGACCATCACTCCGTTCTCCGACTAGTCCCGGCTACATTCTCATTTCCTGAAGAGAACAATGAAAGCAAAAGGGTGAGCTCAACTAGCCCAGTAAGAAATATTATGACTAAGATAATGTAGGATAAATTATCATTAACCTTCAACAATGTTAAACTGATAAAATACAATAGACATCAAGTTTAACTGCAGCGGAATAAACAATCCATTAGAAGAGTCAAGTAGAGCATTATATCTACTATCTTCTATAATTTAAAATCTTTTCATCAATTTTTATCATTTGAGACTCAATTTAAATAAATAAACCATATCATTGAATCATCCCTGCACTCCGAGCCAAAGATATTAATTAAATCATCAATGGTCATTGTGATGCCCCCAAAATAGGTATACATCACCCATCTTGAGTCGCCAAATACATGGTACAAAATACAAATAAAAACTTAATTATACAACTGTCGTGTAAAATACGACAAAACATATGCTATGAGTTTTAATACAAATATTGTCATCTAGACAATATCCACACTCAATGGAGTCCTTATTACATTTATTGTCACACTATTTAACAGAATAATGAGGACTACTAATGCTATCATCTGGACCGTCACTCAGGTTCACCAGGCTCAATACTATATTCTCATTTTCAAGAGAAGAAAGTGAAAGAAAAGGTGAGCTTAACTAGCCTAGTAAAAAATATTATGACTAAAATAATGCAAAATAAATTATCATTAGTCTTTAACAATGTTAAATTGATAAAATACAATAGACATCAAGTTTAAGCTGTTGTGAAACAAGCAATCCATTAGAAGAGTCGAGTAGAGAATAAAATCTACTTTCTTACATGGTTTAAAATATTTTCATTAAATTTTATCATTGAGACTCGACAATAAATAAAACACATCATCTAATCATCCACAGACTCACGGCCAATGATATTCATTAAATCATCAATGGTCATGACTATACCTAACAATCCACGGTCATAATCATACCAAAAACTGTCCATCAATGCATTATAGGCCACATAGGACTTTTACCATATCATTTCTAACATTACAGGTCATGATTATACCGAATGATCCCTGGTCATAATCATACTAAGTCCATCTATGCACGTGAGCCAAAGATGACTTTCATTACAATATAAGCACGAGGATGATGACAATGACATAATAATTCAATAAAACAAGTTCAAGAATTAATTTGTCCAGGAACCAACAATGTCCAAATTATCAACATGATACTGTTTTGTGGAGAAAAATTCAAGAATGCTCAGAAGAATATTTTCATGAAAAGATACTGGATGAAGCGCAAATATCCATGATATTTTACTAATTTCATGGAGTATAGAAGCCAAAACTTTAACTTGTTGAGTATAATAGAATATATGAAGCTCGAATAGATTTTTTGTCGCTATGCGGTAATCCACGTAGACAGATCATTTCCACAATTTAATAAGGAATGAATACGAAGGATCATTCACCATACATGTGATAATCCACATAGATAAAAGTTATTCCAACGAGAATAATAAAGAATGGAACGGTCATGCGTAAGCGCACGCATGCATGAGGATATTAAGCGAATAATAAATAATGGAACCGAGTCGCGAAAGCATTGCATGAACGGGATATTCAAGCGAGAATAATAAAGAAGCGGAACCAGTCAAAGAAATTCGCACTATGATGAGGATATTCCAACAGAATAATAAAGAATGGAATAACAACAAAATTTCACCATGTATGCGATACTTGCGATGCAAGCGGAGTTATTCAAAGAATAATAAAGAATGGAATAACAACAGAATTACACCATGTATACGGTAGTCCGCGTATACAGATTATTCCAACAGAATAATAAGGAATGGAATAACAATAGCTCTCTTCATGAATACAAAAGAAATAATACCCCTTACGAGTACAACAAATAATATCCCTTACGTTAGAAGAAACTAGATATTAAAAAAGTGAGGTAGCAGACTTCTCTTCTTCTTTCTCTCTATAATTTCTCTCTCTAGAGATTCATTGAATTCGTAAGAAATAATGAAGGAATGAGCTTCTATTTATAGAAGAATTGAAAGTGTCTCTTGGTCTTAACGAAGGGTCAAAATGACTCTTGGTAATATTGAAGAAACAACTACTATTTCTTGAAGGGCAATTAACACTTGGAACATAGAAGAGACAAGTAACTCTTGGAAAGCGAAAGGACAAATAACTCTTGGAAAGCGAAGGGACAAATAACTCTTGGAAAACCGAAAGGACAAGATTACTATTAAAACTTTAAACCAACGATCCATATTGATTTATTATTATAATTTCAACCAACGATTCGAAAAATTAGCACATCTCCTCATGAAATAATATTGTACCAAAAATGATTTGACCGAAAAGAAATATATTTTTGAATTGAATAGTACACGTAAATGAATAGTACTTCAGGAATAGTAACCCCGTAAATAGTACCCCAACACAAAAAGTGTCCCAAATACCCGAGTGAATAATACTAGAGTGAATAGTAATTGGGTGAATAGTAACCCATAAATAGTAACTCGTGAATAATATTCTAACATAAAAAGTGCCCCGAATACCTGATTGAACAATATAACCTCCAGACATCAATTATTATTGAAATAAATGTCGAATTCCACTAACACAAATAATTTCAACACAATAGAACTATCAAATTCATCTATAATCAACACGAACTTATTCATCATTAATATTATAACTCACAATATTTAACAACTAGGTCGTTCCCAGGAAAGATGGGGCTTTCCAATAAGAATTTCTCCCTATGGGCGCCCAATTAGGTGATCAAACCTCTCCTTGACAGAACTTCTAGACATTGTAAATATTATAATTTAATAATATGAACAACTTTGTCATCTCAATTATTGATTTAATAATATATCATATTATGCAGATGATACTATGATAATAATCGAATCAATAATATGAGAGATATGATGCACGACAATTCTTGTAGCAATAATTGAGTATAAGCGAGTAACTTCTTACGTAAGCATCAATAACCAATACTGGTGTGCTACTATGCAACCCGCGTATTATTGTACTTTATTTCTTTTACTAGGGTAGTTCAACAGTTTAAACGGTAACACTTCCACCGTTATTTTTATAAAAGATAATTATGTCATTTTCTTACTACGACAATACTTCCATTGTGGGGTCCAACAATGATTGTGCCGTCGTATGGATATTCCCAACAAAAAGAATATTCCCCAACCAAATGAATATTTTATAACAACTTGCTTACTTTGAAAAATTTGTAAATATCGCCCACAACTATAACATTATATCAAATCCACACCATAATATTAAAAAAAATATTTTGAGAAATCTAAATCTTTATTCATAAAATTTGGGGCCTCACAATCTCCCCTCCTTATGAAATTTTGCCCTCGAAATTTTTGTACGTACCTGGTATGCCAAAGAGATGAGGATACCTTGACTTCATTTCAGATTCTAACTCTTGAGGTATAACCTTTGAGTGTTGAATATGATCTTTCTTATTCAATATTTTATCACGTATCTCCTCATACGTTAAATCTTCTGCTATCTCATCTAGTTCTAATTCAATAATATGGTTCGGGTTGTCCACATATTTACATAACATCGGTACGTGATAAACGTTATGAACACGCAACATATTTGGCGGTAAAACGAGTCTATAGGCCACAGTTTCTACTCGATCAAAGATTTCAAATGGGCCAATAAAATTGAGGGTTGAGATAACGCCTTCTTGAACCTTCTTCTTCACATTCATCAGCTCCAGGTGTGTAGTTTGAGCGGCTTTAACTTTATCAATTAAAGTCAATTCTACTCGTATATTTGATATCACCACGTGGGTCCTTAGAGTCTTTAACTCTATCTTCATCCTTTGTAAGTTATACGAAATGGGTTTTGTACTGGGGTCAATACAAAATTCTATTTCACACTCTAGGGGTAGGCTATGAAGTCTTCAAGAATACGTTAGTAAATTTATTAACAATAGAAATATCATTCAAAACTTTGACTTTCATCCAAGACTTGGATAGCACATGAAATGAAGGTTTCTCTTAATGAAGTTTCAACCGATAAGTCAAAGTCTAATTTCTCTAGAGTCAAATTTAAACGTTGAGTGCAAGCAAGAGAGATAAAATAATAGGTAGAATCGGTATCTAATAAGGTATAGACTTCGTAGGCGTTTATGATTAACTTACGTGATAACTTCATTCGGGTTCCTCGACAAACGCTCTCACTTAAACTACTGGCTTTGACATCTCGAGACATCCTTTGGCATCACTATCCCAATTTGGACTTTGACTTCACTACTACGACAAAATCGAGCTAGATGACCTTCTCTTCCATGAATTGAAACATACTTTGGATTCTTTGCGTATGGTTGAGACGGATGTGTCCCTCAGATCGCATTTAAAATATCTGACCGGTGGTCGTTCTTCTTCCTTTGAAATGGGTGTTGATCTTTCTTTGTCTTTCCATCATTATTGAACCTTCTCTTCTTGAAATTTCTAATTCTATTATCTTGGTCATGATTACCTTTGAAGTGGTTACCATTCTTGGCATGATAATTTCCCCACGATGGTTATCATTGTTAGATGGTGCGTTGCCACCGATGCGATTATTATCGTGTTGTTGCTCGTTACCTTTTGGTTGTCTTTGACTCATTATCGGCGCTCAATGGCGAGCCCTATTCACAACATCAGAATATAAGAAAGTTTATGAGAGATAAGGTATTGACGTATCTCGGGGTTCAACCCTCTTAGAAACATCCACGTCATTCTCTCTTCATTATCAACCAAGTGGGACGCAAACCGAGACATTTCAACAAACTTAGCTTCGTACTGCGCCATGGTCATATTGTTTTAAAGCTTGATGAACTCTACCTCCTTCATGTGACGAATACTTTCAGGAAAGTATTTGTCGTTGAATAACTCTTGGAACTTCTCCCAAGACATCTTGAGTGCGTTAAAGTGGAGTGCGTTTTCTGATTCCCGATGTGAATCGCCTCTTTCACGCAACATAAAGGTGGTAAAGGGAACCTTTTTCTCCTCGGAGCATCCCAAGACATCAAATATCTTGGTGATTTACTTTAACCACGTCTTCGCCTTAAGTGGTTCTGGATTTTTCAAAAACTACGGTGGTCCCAGCTCCTTGAACTGCTTAGCAGTGACCGACCATGGGTTACCATTATTTCCACCTATATTTTGAACAGGTGTCTCTCTTACCTGATGTTGCATGAATTGCATAAAGCCTCTGAACATCCCATCGTTCATCATCTGATCGGTGTTGTTATTTACACGAGGATTATTGTCTTCTGTTGCACATTATCACAGGTATTGATCGTTGGTGACTCAAAGGTCTCATGTGCTTCATTCTTGATCTCAACATTTTGGATGCCATTTTCAAATACGCCACAAAATAAGGGTTAATTAACATATAACATATTATCCCTATACTCGTAACCAATTAAATACCAAATAAACTTAGGTAGGTCATACTAGCGAAGGAATTCCCGTCTCTCTCCTCCTAGTTCTTATCTCACATCTTAGCAGGGGATCATATCCCTAAGCTTTGATACCAAGCGTGGCGCCCCAAAATAGGTATACATCACCCATCTTGAGTCGCCAAATACATGGTACAAAATACAAATAAAAACTTAATTATACAACTGTCGTGTAAAATACGATAAAACATATGCAATGAGTTTTAATACAAATATTGTCATCTAGACAATATCCACACTCAATGGAGTCCTCATTACATTTATTGTCACATTATTTAAAATAATAGTGAGGACTACTAATGCTATCATCTGGATCGTCACTCCGTTCCCCAGAGCTCATCCCAAATTTATATTCTCATTTTCAAGAGAAAAAGTGAAAGAAAGGGTGAGCTCAACTAGCTTAAAGAAGAAATATTATGACTAAGATAATGCAAAATAAATTATCATTAGTCTTTAACAATGTTAAAGCGATAAAATACAATAGACATCAAGTTTAAGCTGCGGTGACAAGCAATCCATTAGAAGAGTCAAGTAGAGAATAAAATCTACTTTCTTACATGGTTTAAAATATTTTCATCAATTTTTATTCTTTGAGACTCGACAATAAATAAAACACATCATCTAATCATTCTGTACTATGAGCCAAGGATATTCATTAAATCATCAATGGTCATGACTATACCGAACAATCCCTGGTCATAATCATACCAAAAACTGTCCATCAATGCATTACAGGCCACTGAGGACTTTTACCATATCATTTATAACATTACAGGTCATGATTATACCGAATGATCCCTGGTCATAATCATACTAAGTCCATCTATGCACGTAAGCCAAAGATGACTTTCATTACAATATAAGCATGAGGATGATGACAATGACATAATAACTCAATAAAACAAGTTCAAGAATTAATTTATCCAGGAACTAACAACGTCCAAATTATCAACATGATACTGTTTTGTGGAGAAAAATTCAAGAATGCTCAGAAGAATATTTTCATGAAAAGATACTTTGGATGAAGCGCAAATATCGAGGATATTCTACTAATTTCATGGAGTATAGAAGCCAAAACTTTAACCAAGCGAGTATAGAATATATGAAGCGCAAATGGATTTTCGCCCACCGTGCGGTAATCACGTGATATGAATCATTTCCATAATTTAATAAGGAATGAATACAAAGGATCATTCACCGTGCATGTGATAATCACATAGGCGGAGTTATTCAGCGAATAATAATAAAGAATGGAACCGTCATGCATAAACGTTACGAGACGAGGATATTTAAGGCGAATAATAAATAATGGAACGGAATTGCATGCGTAACGCCTGAGACATGATATTTTGTGAGAATAATAAAGAAGCGGAACGGAGTCGAGTCAAAGAAATTCACCTGCAAGCAAGATATTCTAACAGAATAATAAAGAATGTAATAACAACAGAATTTCACCATGTATGCGGTATTTCTCATAGACAGTTTATTCCAGCAGAATAATAAAGAATGGAATAACAAGAGAATTTCACCATGTATATTGTAGTCTGCGTATACTGATTATTCCAACAGAATAATAAGGAATGGAATAAAAATAGCTCTCTTCATGAATACGAAAGAAATAATACCCCTTACGAGTACAACAAATAATATCCCTTACCTTAGAATAAAGCTGGATATTAGAAAAGTGATTAATGAGACTTCTTTTCTTCTTCTCTCTATAATTTTCTCTACAGAGTTTGGTGAATTCGTAAGAAATAATGAAGGAATGAGCTTCTATTTATAGAAGAACTAAAAGTGTCTCTTAGTCTTAATGAAGGGTCAAAATGACTCTTGGTAATATTGAAGAGACAACTACTATTTCATGAAGGGCAATTAACTCTTGGAACAACAGAAGAGACAAGTAACTCTTGGAAAAGCGAAGGGACAAATAACTCTTAAGCGAAGGGACAAATAACTCTTGGAAAACCGAAAGGACAAGTTACTATTAAAACTTTAAACCAACGATCCATATTGATTTACTATTATAATTTCAACCAACGGTTTGAAAAATTAGAACATCTCCTCATGAAATAATATTGTACCGAAAAATGATTTGGACCAAAAAGAAATATATTTTTCGGGTGAATAGTACCCCGTGAATAGTACTTCAGGAATTGTAACCCCGTAAATAGTATCCCAACACAAAAAGTGTCCCAAATACCCGAGTGAATAATACTAGAGTAAATAGTAATCGGGTGAATAGTAACTCATGAATAGTAACTCGTGAATAGTATTTTCACATAAAAAGTGCCCCGAATACCTGATCGAACAATATAACCTCCAGACATCAATTATTATCGAAATAAATGTCGATTTCCACTAACATAAATAATTTCAACACAATGGAACTATCAAATTCATCTATAATCAACACGAACTTATTCATCATTAATATTATAACTTCTAGACATTGTAAATATTGTAATTTAATAATATGAACAACTTTGTCGTTTCAATTATTAATTTAATAATATATCATATTATGCAGATGATACTGTGATAATAATCGAATCAATAATATGAGAGATATGATGCAACAATTCTTGATGCAATAATTGAGTATAAGCGAGTGACTTCTTATGTAAGCATCAATAACCAATACCATGTGCTCTACTATATACAACCACGCGTATTCTTTGTCTTTACTTTTTACTAGGGTAGTTCAGCGGTTTTAACGGTAACACTTAGCCATTATTTTTATAAAAGATAATTACGTCATTTTCTTACTACGATAATACTTTCATTTTTGGGGTCCACTAATGATTATGCCGTCGTATGGATATTCAAACAAAAAGAATATTCCCGACCAAACGAATATTTTATAACAACTTGCTTACTTTGCAAAATTTGTAAATATCACCCACAACTATAACATTATATCAAATCCACACCATAATATTAAAAAAATATTTGAGAAATCTAAATCTTTATTCATAAAATTTGGGGTCTCACGGTCGTGACTATCTTAGAATAATCCACGGTCATAATCATACCTAAAAGCGTCCATCGATGCCTTCACGGCCATCGAGGATTTTTACCACATCGTTTATAACATTGTAATTCATGATTATACCGAATGATCCACAGTCATAATCATACCAAGTCCATCTCGCACGTAAGCAAAGATATCTGACTATAAAACCAATAATCAACGGTCCATCTTTGCTTGCGTAAGCCAAAGATATACAATTCAATAATCAACAACCCATCTTTGCACGTAAGCTAAAGATATACAATTCAATAATCAACGATCCATCTTTGCGCGTAAGCCAAAGATAACTTTCATAACCATATGAGCGTGAGGATGATGATGATGATATAAGCATTAACCAAGCGAAAACAAGGATAAATATTAAAGACTTTAAATTTATCCAAATATTATCAACCACTTAATAAACTCATAATCTAATATTATTAATATTATAACAATATTTTAATCACTTCTTAAACTTATAAACAATTTATTTCAATTGTTTACACTTTACTAAATAATGCATTTAATCATTCAAAAATGCCATACTCATAAGATTTCATCACCAATGATCAAATTCCTTATCAAAAATCTGCATATACCCTATATAGGATTCCCAAGCCATAAAATCCTATTTTCCAATTTTGTTGCTTCACATAACATATTTAATTCATTTACTCATAACTAGTTCATTTTCATGAAAAATTCCAAATAAGTCCCAAAAATATTTCTTTTCTGGGATTTAGCAGAATATAGTTTCATATTGAACATATATTTTTCTCAGAATTTTTAAAATTCATTTACTATTTTTCATATGGCCAAAACTTCCAAATATTTAGACATTTATCATAAATTGTACTTTTGTCCAAAAATTCCAAAATTTACAAGGTATACTCCTGTTATATACGTGTACTCCCAATAAAAATTTCACCAATTTTGGAGTTAACCACAAAGAGTTATAAGGATTTACTTTTAAAATATTCTTTTTCCATAAAATTCATAACTCTTAATCTATACATCCAAAAATCGCCATCTTTGGACACAATATAGAAAACTCATCAAATTATTATTTCAAATTTTTCCAGAATTTTTGAGGGTTAGAAAAATTACGAAACTGCAAATGGATTTTCACTCGTAATGCGGTAATCCACGTAAACAGATCATTTCCACAATTTAATAAGGAATGAATACAAAGGATCATTCACCATGCATGTGGTAATCCACATAGACAGGTTATTCCAACAGAATAATAAAGAATGGAATAACAAAAGAATTCACCATACATGCGATAGATCACACAGACAGGTTATTCCCAACAGAATAATAAATAATGGAACCGGTCGTGCGTAAACAAAGCGAGATAAGATATTAAGGCGAATTATAAAGAATGGAACGGTCATGCGTAAGCATACAGACGAGGATATTGAGACGAATAATAAAGAATGGAACCAAGTCATGCGTAATCCCATGCAGAATAAGATATTAAACAAAATAATAAAGAATGGAATAATAGAAGAATTTCACCGTGTATGTGGTACTTAGCATAGACAGAGTTATTCCAACATAATAATAAAGAATGGAATAAATGAAGAATTT
Organism: Panax quinquefolius; assembly: GCA_020205615.1. Classification (NCBI taxonomy): domain Eukaryota; kingdom Viridiplantae; phylum Streptophyta; class Magnoliopsida; order Apiales; family Araliaceae; genus Panax; species Panax quinquefolius. The sequence continues at coordinate 18,764,148 of CM035152.1, forward strand.
TACCATGTATACTGATGAGTCCAGCGTATATAGGTTATTCCAATGAATAATAAAGAATAGAATAACAATAGCTCTCTTCATGAATACGAAAAAATAATACCCTTACACTTAGAATAAAAATGGGATCTTTGGAATAGAGAGGTAGTAGACTTCTTCTTCTTTTTTCTCTATAATTTTCTCTATAATAATTGCTCTATAGCTTTAGTGAATTGGTGAGAAATGGAGGAAGAATGAGCTTCTATTTATAGAAAAATATAGTTTCGATAATTGCACGTTTTGAGGCTTGAAATATTACAGTACAATACCTCCAACTTTTTCTTCATTTTTAATTTAGTCCTGCAAGTATTATCAAACTTGCACCACCTCCCCTAATAGTAAATAATGTGAATCAATAGTAAAAATCATGTGAATCAATAGTTATAATCATGTGATAATACGAATTACAGTATAGTACCTCCATCTATACCTCCATTTTTAACTTAGTCATGCAAGTATTATCAATCTTGCACCAACTCCCCTAATAGTAAGTGAATGTGACTCAATAGTACACACATGTGAACAAATAGTTATATAAACATGTGAATTAGTAGCAATTAATTGCTCATTTATCTGATTAATTATCCGATTTATCAATATAATCCCCAGACATCAATTATCATCGAAATAGATGTCGATTTCCACTAACACTAATAATCCCAACATAATGGAACTATCAAATTCATCTTTAATGAACACGAACTTATTCATCATTAATATTATAACTCATAATATTTAACAACCAGGTCGTTCCTAGGAAAGAGGGGGATTTCCGATAAGGATTTCTCCTTATTGGCGCGTAATTAGGTGACCAAACCTCTCCTTGACAGAACTTCTAGACATTGTCAATATTATAAACAATAATATGAATAACTTTGTCGTCTCAATTATTGATTTAATAATATAACATATTATACAGATGATACTGTGACAATAATTGAATCAATAATATGAGGGATATGATGCAACAATTACTATAGCAATAATTGAGTATAAGCGGTGACTTCTCACGTAAGCATCAATAACCAATACTGGTGTGCTCTTATGCAACCACAGCGTATTCTTGTACTTTTACTATCGGGTAGTTCAACGGTTTTAACGGTAACACTTTTCGTTGTTATTTTTATAAAATGATAATTTTGTCATTTTTCTTACTACGACAATACTTTCGTTGTGGGTTCACTGATGATTGTCTTGTCGTCGTATGGATATTCCAGACAAAAAGAATATTCCCCGACCAAACGAATATTTTATAACAACTTGCATACTTTGCAAAATTTATAAATACTACCCACAACTATAACATTATATCAAATCCACACCATAATATTAAAAAAAATATTTTGAGAAATTTAAATCTTTATTCATAAAATTTGGAGTCTCACACTCAATATTATAGAAGAAGAATTATCTGATTCTGGTGTGATTTTCATTTCTAAACTAAGGATCCTATTTATAGGAGAATGGAAGTATAATATTTAAGAAAATAATCACGAAGCTGCATTGAGGAAAAAAAAAATACGGTATGACTTATCAAAGATACCATTTGAGACAACTAATAAGGGAGTTCCCTCTTGTGAAGATAACTAGAATTTTGGAGATATGGACCAATGAGGGAACACCCTCATTCATAAGTGAGTGAACAGTAGCTGCATAATTGGAAAATTTTGGCCAAAAACATATGTTCTTTACAATTTCATAATCTGCCAAATAGATAACCTTATTTGAAGGTAATTGAGGGATACCCCTCCGTAAATCAATCCGCATACCTCAAAATCAAATAGAACAATTACCAATTTAACAAGATAATTGAACAAACATCTTTCACTTATCAATTATTATTCTTATCTTTAATTAACACAATCTTTCAATAATTATTCATTATTAATATTATAACTCACAATATTGACAACCAGATCGTTCCCAGGAAAGAGGGGGCTTTCCGATAAGGATTTCTCCTTATTGGCTCGCAATTAGATGACCTAACCCCTTTCCTCGATAGAACTTTCTAGACATTATCAATAATGCAAATAATAATATGAATAATTGTATCGTCTCAATTATTAATTTAATAATATAAAATATTGCGAGATAATCTTTGTGACAATAATTGAATCAATAATATGAGATATTATGCATCAACTACTGTTGCAATAATTAAATAAAACTGAGTGACTTCTTATGTAAGCATCAATAATCAGAGATACTGTGTAATACCATGTGCTACTGTGCAACCACGCATATTACTGTACTTTTATCACCGGGTATTTCAATAGTTAACGGTAAAAGTTTTGTTTTTATTTTATAAAAGGTTATTTCTGTCGCTTTCTATATCAAATGATGAATTACATTATGGGATCCACCAATTATTATACCGTCGTACGGATATTACCCGACAAAAAGAATATTCTCAGACCAAACGAATATTTTATGAAAACTTGCTTACTTTGCAAAATTTATAAATATTATCCAAAACTATAACATTATATCAAATCCACACCTTATTATTCAAAATAATATTTAGAGAAAATTAAATCTTTATTCATAAAAGTTGGGGTCTTACACCATCCCATATTTATGAAATTTTTTCCTCGAAATTGGTGTACATACTTGGTATATCGAAGAGGTGAGGATACCTTGTTTTTATTTCAGATTCTAACTCCTAGGTCATTTCCTCAATATCGTGGTTTCTCCATAAAACTTAGACTTGAAGTATAACCTTTGAGCGTAGAATATGTTCATTCTTATCCAAGATTTTAACAGGTACCTCTTCATAAGTTAAATATTCCGCTATCTTGCTTGGTTTTAATTCAATAATGTGGTTTGGGTCTTCCACATATTTACGTAACATAGATATGTGAAAAACGTTATGAATATGAGACAAACTTGGCGGTAAGGCGAGTCTATAGGCCACAGTTCCTACTCGATCGAGGATTTCAAATAGACCAATGAATCGAGGGTTGAGCTTTCCTCTCTTTTCAAATCTCGTAATTCCTTTCCATGGAGTAACACATAATAATACATGATCTTTAACATTGAATTCCACGTCTCTTTGATGAAGATCAGCATAACTCTTTTTTCGATCTTGTGAGGTTTGTATACGTTGTCGGATCATTTGAATCTTTTACCGTTGTCATGCGTACTAATTACGGTCCCAACCACGTTACTTCACCCACCTCATCCTAGCATCTTGAGAAACGACACTTTTGTTCCATACAACGCCTCAAATGGAGCCCTGCCTATACTTGCTTGATAACTGTTATTGTAGGAGAATTCTACTAATGGCAAGTACTTGTCCCAACTTCCTTTGAAGTCTAGGACATAGAGTCTTAATAGATCTTTAAAAGTTTGAATAGTCCTCTCTGAATGCCGGATTAAATACAAGGATGATACTGGCAAAATGAATAAATAAATCCGTGCCCATAGCTTTTACGCAAACTACCCAAAATTGTGAAGTGAAAATTGGGTCTCGATCAGAAACTATGGATACTGACATACCATGCAATCTTAAAATCTCATTTATGTATATACGAGCAAGACGTTCAAGTGAATATATTTCTCGTATGGGTAAGAAATGAGCAGACTTAGATAATCCATCGACAATGATCCAAATTTTATCTATGCCTTGAGAAACCTTAGGAAGACCAGTAAAGAAATCCATGTTAATGTGATCCCACTTCCATTCTAGAATTTCAAGTGGTTGCAATGGACCTTTTGGTACTTGATGCTCCGCCTTTACACATTGACAAGATAGACACCTTGAGATAAACTCCGCTATCTCTCTCTTCATATTACTCCACCAGAATGTATGTCGAAGATCACGATATATTTTGGTACTTCCAGGATGGATTGTAAACGGGTTGTTGTGTGTCTCCATCATGATTTTATACTTTAAATCAGAGTCGTTAGGAACACAGAGTCTTGAGTTGACTCAAAATATTCCTTCTTCATCGATTCTTGCTTCTGGAATAACACCTTCTTGCACTTTCTTCTTTAAACGCATCAGCTCCGGATCTGTAACTTGAGCATCTTTAACTTTATCGATTAAAGTCGGATCTACTCTTATATTTGATGTCATTCACGTTGGTCCCTGAAATTTTTAACTTTATCTCCATCCTTTGTAAGTTGTACAAAATGGGCCTTTGCGTTGACAATATCACACTCATACCCGCATATGATCTTCTACTCAACGTCGTCACTACTTACGTTCGCTTTTCGAGGATGGTATTGAATGGTATGATCATAATCTTTCATCGACTCAAGCCAGCGTCATTATCGCATGTTGAGTTCCTTCGAGGTGAAGAAATATTTGAGGCTTTTATGATCTATATAGATCTCCACTTTCTCCCCATACGAGGTAATGTCTCCGGATCTTTAAGCAACAATGGCAATGCCATGACTCTAGATCATGAGTAAGATAATTCCTCTCATATTCTTTGAGTTGTCGTGAGGCATAGGCTATGACTTTCCCATGTTACATGAGAACACATCCTAAACCTCTGCCTGAAGCATCACTGTAGATGACAAATCCCTCTGAAACTGATGGTATTGTCAAAACATGTGCTGAAATGAGTCTCCTCTTGAGTTCATGGAAACTCTTCTCACATTCCTCGCTCCAACCAAATTTTGTATCTTTTCGAGTCAACTGAATTAATGGAGTAGCGATTCGAGAAAATCCCTCCACGAATCTCCGATAATAACCAGCTAAGCCCAGAAAGCTACGTACTTCGGTTACTGACTTAGGTTGCTCCCAGCTTTGTATTGCTTCAATATTCACCAGGTCAACTGATATTCCATGATTCGATATCACGTGCCCAAGAAATGCTACTTCCTCAAGCTAGAACTCGCATTTCTTCAACTTGGCGTATAGCTTGTTTTCACGAAGCTTTTGGAGTATCAACCTCAAGTGTTGCTCATGATCTTCATGGCTTTTGGAGTAAATAAGGATGTCATCAATAAAGATAACCACAAAATGATTCAAATATTCCTTGAATACTCGATTCATCATATCCATGAAGGCAGCATGAGCGTTAGTCAATCCAAAAGACATGACTAGAAATTCATAATGTACATCTTAGAAGTTGCGAAAGTCTTTGGAATGTCATCAGTTTTAAATTTTAACTGATGATATTCGGAACAAAGATCGATCTTTGAAAAGAATTTGGCGCCTTACAACTGATCAAATAGGTCATCAATATGAGGCAACGGGTACCTATTTTTGGCGGTGACATGATTCAACTCCCGATAGTCAATGCAAAGCCGCATACTCCCATCTTTCTTCTTCTTCTGAATAGAACATGAGCACCCCAGTAGGCGTCTTGGGGGCCGAATGAAACCAGATGTCTAACAGTTCCTGTAGTTGGGTTTTTAACTCCTAAAGTTTAATAGGAGCCATTTGATATGGGGTTTTGGAAATAGGTTTTGTACCGGGTTCAAGGTCAATACAAAACTCGATTTCATGCTCTGGGGGTAGACCAGAAAGTTCTTTAGGGAATACGTCAGGAATTTATTAACAATAGAAATATCCTTTAAATCTGACGTATTTTTGTTTAAATCCGTGACATGGGCTAAGAAAGCATGACATCCGTTTTGTAATAAACAATTGGCTTTATGGCTTGATATGATAGTGACTGAATTTAGTGGTTTGGTTGCTTGAATTCGCATAATAGGTTGGTTAGGAATATGAAAGCTAATAACCTTACAAAAATAATCAATTTTAGCATGATGAGTAGTTAACCAATCAATTCCTAAAATCACATCAAATGCAAGCATTTTCAAAGAGATAAGATCGACAGGTAATGTGAGGGTGCCGATTTGAATCAAACAAGATTTATAAGCGATTGGATGTAATGAAGGTTTCTCCCAACGAAGTTTTAACGAGATAAGTCAAAGTCTAATATCTACGGGTGAAATTTAAACATTGAGCGTAAGTAGGTGAAATAAAAGAATGGGTAGAACCAGAGTATTAAATAAGGTATAAACTTCGCAATAGTTTATGATTAGCTTACCCGTGATAACCTCGTTCGAGTTTCTCTCTTTTTGGGAGGTCACGACAGACGCTCTCCCTTGAACTACGGGATTTGACTTGTCTGGAATTGCCTTTGGTGTCTCCATCCCAGCTGGACTTGAATTCACTACACGACAAAATCGAGCTAGGTGACCTTCTCTTCTATAATTGAAACACACTTTGGGTTGCTGCGTACATTTTAGACTGATGTATCCCTCATCTCCACATTTGTAGCATACGACCGGTGGTCGTTCTCCTTCCGTAAAAATGGGTGCTGGTGCTGCTATCTTTCCATCATTATTGAATCTCCTCTTTTTGAAATTTCTACTTCTATTATCATAGCCAGGATTACCACCAAAGTTGTTACCATTTCTGGCATGATGATTTCCTCCACGTTTGTTGTCATTGCTTCGATGACCGCTACCACTGGTATTATCATTTTGCCAGCTGCTATCTTTTGGTTGGGCTGAATCATTATCGCGCTCCAATAACTAAGCCCTATTCACAACATCTGAATAAAAGCAAAGTTTGTGAGAAATGAGATATTGATGTATTTTGGGTTTCAAACCTCGCAGAAACATTCGCGTCATTTGCTCCTCATTATCAACCAAATGGGATGCGAACCGGGATAACTCGGCAAACTTGGCCTCGTATTGCGATTCGATCATATTTTTTTGCTCCAGCTTAATGAATTCTACCTCCTTCATGTGACGAATACTTTTAGGAAAGTACTTGTCGTTGAAAAATTCTTGAAACTTCTCCCAAGACATCTTTAGTGTGAAAGGTTGATTACGTTTTACATATTTCCACCAATAATATGCCTCTTCTCGCAACATAAAGGTGGAAAAGGGAACGTTTTGCTCCTCGGAGCATCCCAAGACATCAAATATCTTGGTGATTTGCTTAATCCACGTCTCTGCCTTAAGTGGCTCTGACTTTCCCAAAAACTCCGGTGGTCCCAACTCCTTGAAATGCTTAGCAGTGACTAGATGTGAGTTGTCATTGTTTCCACCTGCATTTTGAACAGGAGTCTCTCTCGTTTGGTGTTACATGAATTGCAGAAATCTCCTAAACATCCCATCGTTCATCATTTGGTCAGTGTTGTTATTTACATGAGGATTATTGTAAGACCCCAACTTTTATGAATAAAGATTAATTTTTCTCTAAATATTATTTTTGAATATTATGGTGTGGATTTGATATAATGTTATAGTTGTGGGTAATATTTATAAATTTTGCAAAGTAAGCAAGTTGTTATCAAATATTCGATTGGTCGGGGAATATTCATTTTATCAGGGAATATTCGTACGATGGCACAATCATTGGTGGACCCCACAACGAAATTACTATCGGAGTTAGAAAACAACAGAAATATCTTTTTATAAAAATAATGGCGAAAGTTTTATCGTTAATTGTTGAAATAACAGGTGATAAAAGTACATTAATAAGCGTGGTTGCATAGTAGCACATGGTATTATACATTATCTTTAATTATTGATGCTTACATGAGAAGTCACTCAATTTTATTCAATTATTGCCACATTAATTGCTGCATAGTATCTCACGTTATTGATTCAATTATTGTCACAATATTTTTATATTATTAAATTAATAATTGAGATGACAAAGTTATTCATATTATTATTTGCATTATTGACGATGTCTAGAAAGTTCTGTCGAGGAAAGGGTTTGGTCACCTAATTGCGCGCCAATAAGGAGAAATCCTTATCGGAAAGCCCCCTCTTTCCTGGGAATGATCTGGTTATTAATATTGTGAGTTATAATATTAATGATAAATGTTGTTAAAATTGTGTGAAGCCAAGTGAATTGATATAAATGGAGGGGATTTTTATGATGTATTTGTTGTAAATTTTATTTATTATATGGACCCCCCACTTACCCATTTTTCAAAACTGTGGGTAGAAAGTTATCTTAGTTTTGTTATATATATAAGTATTATATATATAGGGAAAAATGTATCTACACAGCTGTGTATTACACAGTAGGCTATGGCGACGATTTTTTGGGCTATAGCGACAGTTTCACCCGTCGTTATAGCTATTACGGCTATGGTGATAGTTCTGAGTATCGCTATAACTCAAAAAAATGCATCGCCATACCCTCTTATATAATGTATTTATGTATATACATATAGCCTATATATATATATTTCAAGTTCACTGGGAGTTGCTTAGTCGGGGGAATGTATTATTATATATATTATAATAAGTTTTGTTTTTTATAAAAAAATTGAATATATTATATTTTATTATGCATAGTATTTGCATAGTAAAATCAGAAAATTTTGTTCTGCGCCCGTGAACCTTTTCTACTATGTGTCCAAATATTGTCTTGCCATTCTCCTATAAATAGGATGCTTAGTTTAGAATTGAAAATTATACCAGAATCAGAGAATTCTTCTTCTATAGCTTCTCTTGTGAGTCTCGGTGAATTGGTGAGAATAAAAGAAGAATTAAGCTTCTATTTATAGAAGAAATGACTAAATAGTAACTAATTCACGAACGATCCAGCTTGATTTACTATTAGAACGGACGGTCCATATTGATTACTATTAAAACCACAACCGACGGTCCAAATTGATTTACTTTTAAAAACACCACCGACAGTCTAGATTGATTTACTATTAAAATCACCATCGACGGTCCAGATTGATTTACTATTAAAACCACCATCAATGGTCCAGATTGATTTACTATTAAAACCAGCATCAATGGTCCAGATTGATTTACTATTACAACCACCATTAATGGTCCAGATTGATTATCTATTACAACCACCATCGACGATCCATAAAATTAGTAAATCATCCCATGGAATACTAAGTCAAACTTCTGAAAGCGCGATAACAAATCCCTATATTTATATCAAAATTGAATAAATATTTACCACAAATTATTTATCTTTAATAAACACATTTTAATATTTCAACAATTATTCATTATTAATATTATAACTCATAATATTTAACAACGAGATCATTCCCAAGAAGAGGGGCTTTCAGATAAAGATTTCTCCTATTGGCATGCAATTAGGTGACCAAACCTCTCCTCGTGAACTTTCTAGACATAAATCGATATTGCAAATAAAATATGAATAACTTTGTCGTCTCAATTATTGTTTAAAAATATAAAATATTAATCTTGTGATAATAATTGAATCAAATAACGTGAGATACTATCGCAAAGAATTTGTAGCAATAATTGAGTATAAGCGAGTGACTTCTCACGTAAGCATCAATAATCAATCACGGTGCTGCTACTATGCGACCACCGCGTATTCTTTGTACTTTTACCCGGGTAGTTCAGCGGTTTAACAGTAAAACTTTCATTGTTATTTTTATAAAAGTTATTTCTCATTTTCTAACTACGACAATTATTTCGTTGTGGGGTCCACCAATGATAGTGTCGTCGAACGAATATTCCCTGACAAAAAGAATATTTCCCTACCAACCGAATATTCCCCAACACAACAAATATTTTACCTCAACTTGCTTACTTTGCAAAAATTTTCAAATATCACCCTTAACTTTAACCTTTTATCAATTTAATCATTTACTAAATAGAATAATAATTATAAAAAAATTGAGTACTTTCATTTCATAAATTCGGGGTCTTACAATCTCCCCTCCTTATAAAATTTCGTCCTCAAAATATACGTACGTACCTGGTATGTCGAAGAGGTGAGGATATCTTGTTTAGATTTTAATTCTTGAGGTATAACCTTGGAGCGTAGAATATGATCCTTCTTATCCAAGATTTTAACAGGTACCTCTTCATACGTTAAATCTTCCGCTATCTCGTCCGGTTCTAATTCAATAATGTGGTTCGTGTCTTTCACATATTTACGTAACATAGATATGTGAAAAAGCGTTATGAACACGAGACATATACTTGGTGGTAAAAGCGAGTCTATAGGCCACGATTTCTACTCGATCGAGGATTTCAAATGGGCGATAAAATCGAGGGTTGAGATTTTCTCTCTTCGTCGATTCTTGCTTTTAGAATAACGCTTCTTGCACCTTCTTCTTCACATTCATCATTTCTGAGTGCGTAGCTTGGCGGCTTTAAATTTATCGATTAAAGTTGGTTCATTAGCTATCTTCACGTAGGTTCTTTGAGTCTTTAACTCTATCTCTATCTTTTTTGTAAATAAATGCGAGATGGGTCTTCGTGTTAACAATATCGCACTCGTAAACGTATACGATCTTCTTTTCAATGCGTCAGCTACCACATTCGTTTTTCTAAGATGGTATTGAATGGTATTATCATAATCTTCAATAGCTCGAGCCAACGTCTTTGGCGTATTTTATGTTCGTTTTAGGAGAAGAAATATTTAAGGGTTTTGTACCGGGTTCAAGGTCGATACAAAATTCGATTTCATGCTCTGGGTAGGCTAGAAAGTTCTTCAGGGAAAACATCAGGAAATTTATTAACAATAGAAATATCATTCAAATTTGATGTATTTTTGTTTAAATATATGACATAGGCTAAGAAAGCTTGACATCCATTTTTCAATAAACGAATAGCTTTATGGCTTGATATGACAGTGATTGACTTTAGTGGTTTGGTCGCTTGAATTCGTATAATAGGTTGGTTAGGAATATGAAAGCTAATAACCTTATAAAAATAATCAATTTTTGCATGATGAGTAGTTAACCAATCAATTCCTAAAATCACATCAAACGCAAATATTTTTAAATTATGTACTATGTATTTGGCGACCCAAGATGAGTGATGTATACCCAAAATTCTGTACCAATTATTGCCTTCTTGATGCACATTATCCTGGTTATTGATCTGCGATAACTTTCAACGGTCTCATGTGCTCCATTGCTTATCTCAACCTTTTCATATGCCATTTTCAAACACTGTCACAAAACAAGGGTTAATTGACATGCCACATATTATCCCTATACTCCGACTGACCAATTAAATAACAAATAAGCTTAGGTAGGTTATACTAGCGAAGGATTTACCCGTCTCTCCCCTCCTAGTTCTAGCCTCAAATCTCAGCCAGGGATCATATCCCTAAGCTTTGATACCAACTGTGACGCCCCCAAAATAGGTATACACAACCCATTCTGAGTCGCCAAATACATGGTACATAATTTATTTTACAAACTTAATTTATACAACTATCGTGCAAAATACGACAAAACATAAGCTGAGAGTTTTAACACGAATATTTTCTCGTAGACAATATCCAAACTCAAATGGAGTCTCATTACAATTATTATAACACTATTTTATAAAATAGTGAGACTACTATAGCCACCATCTTGAACCATCATTCCATTCCCCGACTAGTCCCAACTATATTCTCATTTCCAGAAGAGAACAATGAAAGAAAATGGTGAGCTCAACTAGCCTAGTAAAGAATATTATGACTAAGATAATGTAGAATAAATTATCCTTAGCCTTCAACAGTGTAAAAACTGATAGAATACAATAAACAACAAGTTTAACGGCAGTGGAACAAGCAATCCATTAGAAGAGTCAAGTAAAGCATGACGTCTACTATCTTCTATGATTTAAAAGTTAATCATCAATATTTTATCTCTGTAACACAACTCAATTGTGACGCCCCCAAAACAGGTATACATCACCCATCTTGAGTCGCCAAATATATGGTACATAAATCAAATACAAACTTAATTATACAACAGTCGTGTACAATACGACAAAACATAGTTGAGAGTTTAAACAAGAATATTGCCTTCTAGACAATATCCACTCTCAATGGAGTTCTCATTACAATTATTATCACACTATTTCACAGAATAGTGAGGACTACTAAAGCCACTTATCCTGGATCATCACTCCATTTCCCAACTCGTCCTAGCTATATTCTCATTTCCTGAAGAGAACAATGAAAGAAAGGGTGAGCTCAACTAGCCCAGTAAGAAATATTATGACTAAGATAATGCAGAATAAATTATCCTTAGCCTTGACGATATAATAAGCTGATAAAATATAATGACAACAAGTTTTAGATCAACAAGCTGCGGTGGAATAAGCAATTCATTAGAAGATTGAGTAGAGCATAAAATCTACTATCTTACTATGATTTAAAAGTTTTTCATCAACTTTATTATTTGAGACTCGACTTAATAAATAAAATTGAATCATCCACGCATCACGGCGAGGATATTCATGTAATCATCGATGGTCATGATTATCTTAGAATAATCCATGGTCATAATCATACCAACAAGCGTCCATCGATGAACTACGAGGCCGATGAGGACTTTTACCACATCATTTCGTCACATTACGGTCATGATTATCTAGAATAATCCACAGGTCATAATCATACCAAGTCCATCTATGTACGTAAGCGAAGATGACTTTAATCATAATATAAGCATGAGGATGATGACAATGACATAATAATTCAATAAAACAAGTTCAAGGATAAATTTTAAAGATTTATAATTTAATTTATCCGAGAAATCAATAACGTCAAATTGTCGACATGATCTTGCTTTGTAGAGTAAAATTCAAGAATAATATTCATGTACCAAAAATAATTTAGATAGAAAAGAAATATATTTTTTGGGTGAATAGTACCAAGTGAATAGTACTTGAGAATAGTACCCGTGAATAGTAGTACGACACGAAAAGTATCACGAATATGCAGGAGTGAATGATACTTTAGAGTGAATAGTAATCGGGTGAATAGTAACCCGTGAATAGTAACTCGTGAATAGTACTCTCGACACGAAAAGTGCCGAATACGAAAATAATTATAGAATGAATAAAAGAGTGAATAATCTTTAGAGTGAATAGTAATCGGGTGAATAGAAAATGATATTCCATGAATGATATCTATAATCGTATAATAGAAAAATGAACTATGAAAATGATTTTCACATCGTGCGGTAATCGCGTAAACGAGATCATTTCCTGATTTAATAAAAAATGAATGATATCATTCATCATGCATCACGAGTAATAATAGAAGGTTATTCAATAGAATAATAAAGAATGGAATTTTCACCGTGCATCACGGTAATCCACGTAGTGAGCAGATTATTTCCACGAATAATTAATAAGGAATGAATCGAAGGATCATTCACCATAATAAAGAATGGCGTCATCGTAATCCATTTGACGAGGATATTCAATAGAATAATAAAGAATGGAATAACAACGAGAAGTCACCGGGCATGCGATAGACCGCTTAGCCGCAGACGGAGGTTATTCAACGAGAATAATAAAGAATGGAATAACGAGAAGAATTTCACCATGTATATGCGGTACTTGGCATAGGCGAGTTATTCAACATAATAATAAAGAATGGAATAACAACCCTATGAGTATTGAAAGAAAATAACTCTCTTCATGAATCTGAAAGAATAATACCCCTACCTTAGAAAAAGCTGGATACTGGAATAGTGAGGTAGCGAGACTTCTCTTCTTTTTCTCTCTATAATTTCTCTATAATAATTGCTTGTGAGACTTAGTGAATTGGTGAGAAATGAAGGAAGAATGAGCTTTATTTATAGGAAAATATAGTTTGATAATTGCACATTTTGGGGCTCAAAATATTACTGAGTATAATACCTTCCTCTTTTTCTTCATTTTTAATTTAGTCTGCAAGTATTATCAAACTTGCACCACCTCCCCTAATAGTAAATCATGTGAATCAATAGTAAATCATGTGACTCGATAGTTCTAAACATGTGAAAAAATTAATTATAGTATAGTACCTTCATCTATACCTCCATTTTTAATTTAGTCATGCAAGTATTATCAATCTTGCACACCAACTCCCCTAATAGTAATGAATGTGAATCAATAGTACACACATGTGAACAAATAGTTATAAGCATGTGAATTAATAGCAATTAATTGCTCATTTATCAGGTTAATTACCGATTGGTCGATATAACCTCCGGACATCAATTATTATCGAAATAAATGTCGATTTTCACTAACACTAATAATTCGACCTGATGGAACTATCAATTTCATCTTTAATCAAACACGAACTTATTCATCATTAATATTATAATTCTGATATTTAACAACGAGGTCGTTCAAGGGAAAGAGGGCTTTTAGATAAGGATTTCTCCTTATTGGTGCATGATTAGGTGACCAAACCTCTCTTTGTGAACTTTCAGACATTGTCGATATTGCAAATAATAATATGAATAACTTTGTCATCTCAATTATTGATTTAATAATATAACATATTATCACGAGATGATCTTTGTGACAATAATTGAATCGATAATATGAGAGATATGATGCGACAATTTCTTTGTAGCAATAATTGAGTATAATTGGTGACTTCTTACGTAAGCATCGATAATCAATCACGTGTGCTTCTTATGCGACCACAGCGTATTCTTTGTACTTTTACTAGGGTAGTTCAGCGGTTTTAACGGTAACACTTTTCGTAGTTATTTTTATAAAAAGATAATTACATCGTTTTTTCTAACTACGACAATACTTCGTTGTGGGGTCCTGATGATTGTGCCATCGTACGAATATTTCTATTTAAAATGAATATTCCCAGACCAATCGAATATTATATAACAACTTGCTTACTTTGCAAAATTTATAAATATTACCCACAACTATAACATTATATCAAATCCACACCATAATAAATAAAAAATATATTTGAGAAATTTAAATCTTTATTCATAAAATTTGGGGTCTCACTGATCTCCCTCCTTATGAAATTTTGCCCTCGAAATTTACGTACGATACTGGTATCTTAGAAGAGGTGAGGATACCTTGACTTCATTTGATTCTAACTCTTGAGGTATAACCTTTGAGTGTTGAATATGATCCTTCTTATCAAGATTTTAACACGTATCTCCTCATACGTTAAATCTTACGCTATCTCGTCTAGTTCTAATTTAATAATGTGGTTGAGTCATCCACATATTTACGTAACATCGATCGTGAAAAATGTTATGAACACGCGATATACTTGGCGGTAAAAGCGAGTCTATAGGCCACAGTTCCTACTCGATCGAGGATTTCAAATGGGCGATTAAATCGAGGGTTGAGATTTCCTCTCTTCATCGACTCTTGCTTCTAGAATAACGCCCTCTTGAACCTTCTTCTTTCGCATTCATCGACTCTCGGTGTGTGTAGTTTGGCGGCTTTAACTTTATCGATTAAAGTCGATTCTAATTCGTATATTTGTTATCTTCGTGTGGGTCCTAGAGTCTTTAACTCTATCTTCATCATTTATAAGTTATCGAAATGGGTTTTGTGTTAACAACATCACACTCGTAAGCTTGCATACGATCTTTACTCAGCGTCGGCTACACGTTCGCTCTTCCACGATGATATTGAATGGTATAGTCGTAATCTTCAACATGACTCGAGCCAGCGTCTTTGGCGCATTATCGTTCATTTTAGGTGAAGAAATATTTGAGGGTTTTAGAAATGGGTTTTGTCTTTGGAATTCGATACAAAATTTGATTTCACATTTCTGGAGGGTAGGAAGTCTTGAGAATCGTCGGAAATTTATTAACGATAGAAATATCATTTAAAAGCTGTGACTCTCATCAAGACTTGGATAACACATGAAATGAAGGTTTTTCTCTAGCGGAGTTTCAGCAGATAAAAGTCGAAGTCTAATTTCTCAGAGTCAAATTTAAATGTTGGTAAATATAAGCAAAGAGAGATAAAGAATGGGTAGAGCAGGTATCTAATAAAGGTATAGACTTAAGAATTTATAATTAACTAACCCGTGCTAACCGTTTTGGGTTACTCACTTTTGAGAAGTCACAAAAAATGCTCTTCTTGAAACCACCAACTTTGTTTTTGTCGTATCGCCTTTGGTGCCATCAGTCCCAATTTGGACTTGACTTTGGTGCATGACAAAATCGGGCTAGGTGACCTTCTTTTCCACAATTGTAACATGCTTTGGAATTTGCATCGCATGTTTGGTGATATATCCCTCCCTCGCATTTGAAGCATCTGATTGGTGGTCGTTCTCCTTCCTTGAAAATGGGTGTTGGTCTTTCTTTGTCTTTCCATCGTTGTTGAACCTTCTCTTCTTGAAATTTCACTCCTATTATCTTGGCCATGATTACCGCAGAAGTGGTTACCATTCTTAGCATGATAATTTCCCCCGATGGTTATCATTGTTAGATGGCCGTTTGCCACCGATACGATTATTATCGTGTTGTTTGTCGTTTGCCTTTTGGTTGTCTTTGACTCATTATCGGCGCTCGATAAGCTGAGCCCCCTATTCACTACATCGAATATAAACAAAGTTTGTGAGAAATGAGGTATTGGCGTATATC
Source organism: Panax quinquefolius (assembly GCA_020205615.1). Classification (NCBI taxonomy): domain Eukaryota; kingdom Viridiplantae; phylum Streptophyta; class Magnoliopsida; order Apiales; family Araliaceae; genus Panax; species Panax quinquefolius. The sequence continues at coordinate 18,780,488 of CM035152.1, forward strand.
GGGTTTCAAACCTCTTAGAAACATTAGCGTCATTCGCTCCTCATTATCGACCAAATGGGATCTGGCCAGGGATAACTCATAAATTTAGCCTCGTATTGCGACACGGTCGTATTGTTTTGCTCGACTTGATAAACTCCACCTCCTTCGTGTAGCCGAATACTTTGGGAAAGTACTTGTCGTTGAACGACTCTTGGAACTTCTCCCAAGACATCTTGAGTCGTCAATTTGAGTACGTTTCTGATTCCACCGATGTCTGCCTCTTCCGCCAACATAAAGGTGGCAAAGGGAACCTTTTGCTCCTCGGAGCATCCCAAGACATCAAATATCTTGGTGATCTGCTTTAACCACGTCTCGCCTTAAGTGGTTACGGCTTTCCCAAAAACTCGGTGGTCCCGGCTCCTTGAAGCGCTTAGCGGTGACCGGCCAAGTAGGTTGCCATTATTTCCACTATATTTTGAGCAGGAGTCTCTCTTACGATGTTGCATGAATTGCATAAAGCCTCTGAACATCCATCGTTCATCATTCGATCGGTGTTGTTATTTACACGAGGATTATTGTCTTCTGTTGCACATTATCACAGGTATTGATCGTTGGTGACTCAGCGGTCTCATGTGCTTCATTCTTGATCTCAACATTTTGGATGCCATTTTCAAACTTTGTCACAAAACAAGGGTTAATTGACATATCACATATTATCCTATATACTCGACGTGAGCCAATTAAATACCAAATAAACTTAGGTAGGTCATACTAGCGAAAGAATTCCCGTCTCTCCCCTCTAGTTCTTGTCTCACATCTCGGCCGGGGATCGTATCCTAAGCTTTTGATACCAAGTTGTGGCGCCCCCAAAAGCGGGTATACATCACCCATCTTGAGTCGCCAAATACATGGTACATAAATTCAAATACAAACTTAATTATCTGCGATCAGTGTGTAAAATCGACAAAACATAATTTGAGAGTTTAAACAAGAATATTGTCATCTAGACGATATCCACTCTCAATGGAGTCCTCATTACAATTATTATCACATTATTTCATAGAATAGTGAGGGACTACTAAAGCCATTTATCTTGGACCATCACTCCATTTCCAGGCTCGTCCCGACTATATTCTCATTTCACGAGAGAAACGATGAAAGAAAAGGTGAGCTCAACTAGCCCGATAAGAAATATTATGACTAAGATAATGCGAGAATAAATTATCCTTAGCCTTGACGATATAACAAGCGATAGAATATAATAGACAACAAGTTTTAGATCAACAAGCTGCGGTGAATAAGCAATCCATTAGAAGAGTCAGTAGAGCATAAAATCTACTATCTTTATGATTTAAAAGTTTTTTTTCATCAACTTTATCATTTGAGACTCGACAATAAATAAAATCGAATCATCCTGCATCACGACCGAGGATATTCATGTAATCATCGAATGGTGATGATTATCTAGAATAATCACTGGTCATAATCATACCAATAATTGTCCATCGATGAACTACTACGGGCGATGAGGGACTTTTACCACATCATTCGTCACATTACGGTCATGATTATCTTAGAATAATCACAGTGGTCGTAATCATACCAAGTCCATCATGCATGCGTAAGCGAAGATGACTTTAATCACAATATAAGCATGAGGATGATGATGATGACATAATAATTGATAAAACAAGTTCGAGGATAAATTTTAAAGATTTATAATTTAATTTATCCGAGAAATCAATAACGTCAAATTATCGACATGATCTTTGCTTTTTGTAGAGTAAAATTCAAGAATAATATTCATGTTTAAAAAAAATAATTTGAATGACGGAAAAGAAATATATTTTTTGGGTGAATAGTACCCGTGAATAGTACTTGAGGAATAGTACCCCGTGAATAGTACCACGACATGAAAAGTACCCCCGAATACTAAGTGAATGATCTTTAGAGTGAATAGTAATTGGGTGAATAGTAACCCAAGTGAATAGTAACTTCGTGAATAGTACTAAAAACACGAAAAGTGCCCCGAATACAGAGTGAATAATACTAGAGTGAATAATGTAAGGGTGAATAGTAACCGTGAATAGTAACTTCGTAAAAAAAAAAAAATACAAAAAAAATGATATTCCATGGCGAGTACAAAAGAAATGATATCTCATACTGAGTATAATAGAATATATGAAGCTATGCAAATGGATTTTCACCATTAAATGCGGTAATCCGCGTAAACGAGATCATTTCCACAATTTAATAAAGAATGAATCTGAAGGATCATTCACCGTGCATCGGTAATCCACATAGGCGAGTTATTCAATAGAATAATAAAGAATGGAATAACGAAGAAGAATTCACCATGCATGCGATAGACCGCCATGAGACGAGTTATTCCCAGCGAAGAATAATAAAAGAATGGAACCGGTCGTGCGTAATCGCACAGACGAACGGATATTCAACAGAATAATAAAGAATGGACGAATGGAATTCGTAATCAATACGTCCACGAATGAGGATATTCAACGAAGAATAATAAAAAGCGAAAACGGTAAATGCGTAATCCGCATGAGACGAGGATATTCAGCGAGAATAATAAAGAATGGAATAACAACAAAATTCACACGGGCATGCGATAGGCCCTTGCAGACGAGTTATTCAACGAATAATAAAGAATGGAATAATGAAGAATTTCACCGTGTATGCGGTACTTAGCATAGGCAGAGTTATTCAACATAATAATAAAGAATGGAATAACAACCCTTATGAGTATTGAAAGAAAATAACTCTCTTCATGAATCTGAAAGAATAATACCCCTTACCTTAAAAAAAAGCTGGATCTTTGGAATAGTGAGGTAGTGAGACTTTCTTCTTCTTTTTTCTTTATAATCTCTCTCTATAATTTCTCTATAATAATTGCTCTTGTGAGACTTTAGTGAATTGGTGAGAAATGAAGGAAGAATGAGCTTATATTTATAGGAAAATATAGTTTGATAATTGCACATTTTGGGGCTTAAAATATTACGAGTATAATACCTTCCTCTTTTCTTCATTTTTAATTTAGTCCTGCAAGTATTATCAAACTTGCACCACCTCCCCTAATAGTAAATCATGTGAATCAATAGTAAATCATGTGACTCGATAGTTCTAAACATGTGAAAAAAATTAATTATAGTATAGTACCTCCATACTATACCTCCATTTTTATTTAGTCATGCAAGTATTATCAATCTTGCACCAACTCCCCTAATAGTAAATGAATGTGAATCAATAGTACACACATGTGAACAAATAGTTATAAGCATGTGAATTAATAGCAATTAATTGCTCATTTATCAGGTTAATTGCAGATTGGTCGATATAACCTCGGACATCAATTATTATCGAAATAAATGTCGATTTCCACTAACACTACTAATAATCCAACACCTGATGGAACTATCAATTTCATCTTTAATCAACACGAACTTATTCATCATTAATATTATAATTCACAATATTTAACAACCGGTCGTTTCCGAGGAAGAGGGGCTTTCAGATAAGGATTTCTCCTTATTGGCGCATGATTAGGTGACCAAACCTCTCCTTAATGAGAACTTCTAGACATTGTCGATATTGCGAATAATAATATGAATAACTTTGTCGTCTCAATTATTGATTTAATAATATAACATATTATATGCGAGATGATCTTGTGACAATAATTGAATTAATAATATGAGAGATATGATCGACAATTCTTGTGCAATAATTGAGTATAAGCTGGTGACTTCTTACGTAAGCATCGATAAATAATATCTGGTGTGCTACTCTTATCTGACCACGCGTATTATTGTACTTTTACTCTAGGGGTAGTTCAGCGGTTTTAACGGTAACACTTTAGTAGTTATTTTTATAAAAAGATAATTTTGTCGTTTTTTAACTCGACAATACGATACAATACTGTGCCATCGTTGTGGGGTCCACCAATGATTGTGCCAATCGAATACGATATATTCAAAATTTATAAATATTAAAATAAATATTCCCCGACCATAAATCGAATATTATTATAACAACTCATCGAATTATACTTTGCAAAATTTATAAATATATACCCACAAAGGATATAACATTATATCAAATCCACACCATAATATTCAAAAAAATATTTGTAGAAATTTAAATCTTTATTCATAAAATTTGGACTTTTATAATGATACTATATGAAGCATAAATTTCAAGGATATTCTACTAATTTCAATGAGTATAGAAGCACTACTTATCAAAATACGTGTAGAATTAGGAATATGAAACGAAATAATATTACTTACATACTACAGAGTATGGAATAAAATATTATTTCTTACGAATATTGAACAAAAATAATATCCCTTACCTTAGTATAAGAGTAATTCCGACTGGTATAGAGGAGATATTCTTGAAGAAAACTTGCATTATTTTCTACATTCAAAGCTTCCTTAAACTCAAAAGAAATACTCTCAATATTATAGAAGAAGAATTCTACGATTACGGTGTGATTTTCATTTCTAAACTAAACATCTATTTATAGGAGAATGGCGAGGATACAATTTAAGAAAATAATCATAAAATTTACGGAAAAAAAAAAATCATAGGCGTAATTCATCAAGATACCATTTGAGACAACCAATAAAGGAGTACCCTCTGTGAAGGTAACTAGAATTTTGGAGATATGGACCGATGAGGAGCACCCTCATTCATAAGTCGATGAACGGTAGCTTCATAATTGGAAAATTTTGGCCAAAAACATTCGTTCTTTACAATTTCATAATCGCGAATAGATAACCTTATTTGAAGGTAATTGAGGGCTACCCTCAAGTAAATCAATCTGCATACCTCAAAATCAAATGGAACAATTACCAATTTAATAAGATAATTGAACAAACATCTTTCACTTATCGATTATTATTCTTATCTTTAATCAACACAATCTTTCAATAATTATTCATTATTAATATTATAACTCACAATATTGACAACCAGATCTTTCCCAGGAAAGATGGGACTTTTCGATAAGGATTTCTCCTTATTGGCGCGCAATTAAATAACCTAACCCCTTTCCTCGTGAACTTGTGACAACCCAAATTTTCATAAGTTATTACTGATAAGAATTTAATAATTAAAATTCTTATTATGAAGGTAATATATATTTTAAATTATGTGATTTAGTGTGAAGAGAATTATATATTCATATGTTGGAGAATGTGAGATTTAATAGTTAATCAAACTATTAAAGAAATTAAAAATATTATTTAATTGAATTAAGTTGAAATTATGTTATGAGATAATATAATTTTAATTGTTATGCCTTGTGGGCAATGGAAATTATAATGAGTTAAGTTTCATAAATAGTGTGAATAATTCACTTAATTAAAATAGTAAGTTAATACAAGTATAATTGATTTAATAAAGTGAGAGAAGGTAGTATTTTGCATGAAAATATAAATGTTAGTATAATGCGAGTAAAATATTTATTAAGTACATTAAATATTTTAGTTGGAAACTTTATGGAATAAAATGAATATTTATGATATTAAATAAATATTTGATGAAAATGGTTATGGGATAGTTTATTTAAGTGTAATAAAATAGATGGGATTTATCGTATTTTATTACTTGAGTATAATAGTGATATTCTAATTTAATTAAATTATTAAATTAGAGGTGAAATTTGTTAAATAATGTTATGATTATAATGGTTGAATAGAAATTATAATTTCTTGATAAGGTTCATTTTATTTATTAAGGAATTTAAAGGTACGTAATTTAGTTTATATTTCTAGTTTATGTGTTCTTGAGTTTCTTTTTAAAATTAGGGTTTTGGTTAATGAATTTGTGGGTTATGATGTTATATATCATTTTATTTATTTATTAGATGTTCTTGAGTTTCTTTTAAAATTTAATAATTTCATAATGGTCATCTAAAAACGATTTTTCAGAAATCAAATTCATGTATTTATGCCAAAGAAGAGGAATTTGGGTTTTGATGATAATGTGTATTTTGGTGTACTTTGAGACTAAAATTGATGATGAATTTGTGATTGAAACTTTATATTGATGGATGATTGTTGTTATCCTCTATAAAACGAAAACAACACAACTTGAACGGATCGAATTGGTTAAGAAATGAATTCGTGATGAATGAATACACTTAGTATGTTAAAAATATGAAAAATTAGTATAAACCAATTAGAATTAGTATAAACCAAATCCCACATCGACTAAATTGAGAACTTCACCCATTTTCTAAACCTATAAATAGAAGGGCTTGGCCCTTTGTTTCATTCACCAACAATAAGGCCTCCAATTTTGAGAAAGACTTTGTTGTGGGAGGACTTTTTATAAAGTTCTCCTTGGTTAAATCTTGGTCGAGTATGTATTCAGTTTGTGGAATTCATATTTTCAGGTATGTTTCTTATTTAATTTTTGGTAATGTTATTATTTTAAATATTGTATTTATTTTGTTAGTTAAAGTTTGAATTTTGGAAGTTTAGTTAGTTTTGTTAGTAAACTAGTTAGTTTACTATGTTTATTTTGGTTTGGAATTGATTATGTAAATAAATTCTAATGATTGTAATTAGAGATATGGACCCGAGACCTTAGACGAGTCTGATTATGTTAAATAAGACTTATTTGTAAATAAAGTTGGGTTGGAACGAGTTGAGGCGAGTTTTGGATGCCAAAACGAGAAGTCCGAAAAACTAGTGGACTGCGGATCCAAAAACAAAAATTCAGGGTTAGCTAGATTATTTATAAAATTCTAGGCTTTTGGTATGTTATAGTACACTGAATAAGCTTTCCATAGACTCTTGAACGGACTAATTTCAACCGGAGACAAGAGTTATGAACATTCAAAGTAGTCAGCGTCAAAACTTTCTTACCAACTAAGGCGATCACCTTGAACAAATTTTTGGAATTACTGTGTTTAGAATTTTGAAAAGGTCGAAGAATAAAAGTTGTAGTCCAGGAAGTTAGCCAGCGTGGGCTCAATAATCGCTCAAAAATGTTTTGAAAGCGAAGCGTTATGAATGTTTTAGCGAGAGAGGTAAAGTTGGGAAAGAATGAAAAACTGTTTTGAGCGCCCTTTTTGAACACTGTTTTGGCCTGTCTATCTTATCCGAAATGGGTGTCCAATAAATTTTAAAAATAGGTTAATATGATGTTTACATCATATCCAAAGTTGGATGTCATCGGACTTATGAGATATAGCGTAAAGTTTACATTACTGACTCTTATGCGTTCTTTATGTGACTAATAGTTGATGTGTATGATTATATAATTGTGTAGGGCACGTGAAGTGTAGATAACTGTAAGTTGTTAAACTGTTATTGGTAAAAAATGATCAAGGCAAGTCTTTCGGTTCCTATTTTCTACGTGGACTTAATGAACTATTTTAAATTGCATGATATGATATATGTGTTGTAAGCGAGCATGATATGTTATACATGTTGTAATCATGAAATGTTAAAGTCAATTTATGACTACATTGTTTTGGTTAAATAATGATGATTGAGTAAGGAACTCAATCTTTATATTTGCTATATGAATTAAAGCATGTCTGTTGTAAGACCCCGAATTTTATGAAATGAAAGTATTGATTTTCTTATAATTATTATTTTATTTCATAAATGGTTAAAATGATAAAAGGTTAAAGTTAAGGGTGATATGTGAAATTTTTTCAAAGTATGCAAGTTATTATAAAATATTCTTTTTTTAGGGAATATCAAATGCAACGGAACAATCATTGGTGGACCCCTAGCGGAAGTATTATAAGTAGTTAGAAAATGGCGAAATTATCTTTTTATAAAAATAACGGCGACGAGTGTTCTGAATTAAAAGCTGTTGAACTATCCCGGTAGTAAAAATACGATGTCTGGCGTGGTTGCATAGTAGCTACTTTGTATTGATTATTGATGCTTATATACGAAGTCACTCGGTTATACTCAATTATTGCTACGATAATTGATGCATCATATCTCTCATATTATTGATTCAATTATTGTCACAGTATCATCTATATAATATGTTATATTATTAAATCAATAATTGAGACGACAAAGTTATTCATATTATTATTTACAATATTGACAATGCCTAGAAGTTACATCGAGGAGAGGTTTGGTCACTTAATTGTGCTTGATAAGGAGAAATCCTTATCGGAAAGCCCCTCTTTCACAGGAGCGATTTTGGTTGTTAAATATTGTGAATTATAATATTAATGATGAATAAGTCCGTGTTGATTAAAGATGAAATTTATAGTTCCATTGTGTTGGAATTATTAGTGTTAGTGAAAATCGACATTTATTTCTATAATAATTGATGTTTGGAGGTTATATTGATTGATCGGGTAATTGCTTAGGATAAATGAGCAATTAATTGCTATTGATTTACATGGTTATAACTATTTGTTCACATGTGTGTACTATTGATTCACATTCATTTACTATTAGGGGAGTTGGTGCAAGATTGATAATACTTGCATGACTAAGTTAAAAATGGAGGTATTGATGAAGGTACTATACTATAATTCATTTTTTCACATGTTTAGAACTATTGAGTCACATGATTTACTATTGATTCACATGATTTACTATGAGACCCCAAATTTTATGAATAAAGATTTAAATTTCTCGAAATATTTTTTTTTCAAAATTATGGTGTGGATTTGAGATAATGTTATAGTTGTGCGTAATATTTATAATTTTTGCAAAGTATGCAAGTTGTTATATTATATTCGATTAGTCGGGGAATATTATTTGTGTCGGGGAATATTTGTACGATGGCACAATCATTGGTGGACCTCACAATGGAATTATTATCGGATTGAGAAAATGACAAATATTTTTATGAAAATAACGGCGGAAAGTTTTCTGATTAAAATTGTTGAACTACTCGGTAGTAAAAAAATGCGATGTCTGGCGTGGTTGCGTAGTAGCTACGGTATTGATTATTGATGCTTACGTGAGAAGTCACTTTCCGTTTTGTTCAATTATTGCTTGATAATTATTGCATAGTATCTCACGTTATTTGATTTAATTATTGTCGATATTTTATATATTATTAAATTAATAATTGAGGCGATGAAGTTATTAATATTATTATTTGCAATATTAACGATGTCTAGAAGTTACGCTTGAGGAGAGGTTTGGTCACTAATTGCGCATGATAGGGAGAAATCCTTATTGGAAAGCCCCTCTTTCTTGGGAATGACTGACAATTGGTCGATTAATAGTGTGAATTATAATAATGATGATGAAGTTTTGTTTTATTAGTATTATTAATGTAATAAAAAGGAAAAGCTTTTATATAAAAGCAGAATACTTTTATAAAATTATTCATTTTATTAGACTATAAATAGAATATATTCTATTCTATTATCGTAGTATTTTGCATAGTAAAAAATTTTATATAAAACAAAATACTTTTATAAAGTTATTCGTTTTATTAGATTATAAATAGAATATATTATATTTTATTTAAAAGATTTTCTTTTATTAGAATATTTTATAGTAAACCAATCGAATGATAGTCAGTTTAAAAGTTAATCGATACGGAATGATTAGGGAATTAATTCTTATTAGGTCCATTCTCTATAAATAGAAGCTCATTCCTTCATTATTTCTTACGAATTCACTAAAACTCTAGAGAGAAAAACTATTGATTCACATGATTGAATTATTGATTCACATTATTTACTATTAGGGGGAGGTGGTGCAAGTTTGATAATACTTGCGAGGACTAAATTAAAAATGAAAAAAGAGGAAGGTATTATCTTTGTAATATTTTGAGCCCCAAAATGTGCAATTATTGAAACTACATTTTCCTATAAATAGAAGCTCATTCCTTCATTATTTTTCACCAATTCACTAAAGCTATAGAACAATTATTATAGAGAGAAATTATAGAGAGAGAAGAAGAAGAAGTCTGCTACCTCCTATTCTAGTATCCCGTTTCTTCTAAGGTAAGGGTATTATTCTTTTCGTATTCATGAAGAGAGTTATTTTGTTTCAATACTCGTAAGGGTTGTTATTCCATTCTTTATTATTATGTTGGAATAACTTTATACATGCAGATATCGCATCGTGGTGAAATTCTTACATTATTCCATTCTTTATTATTTTGTTGGAATAACTTTGTCTTTCTATGATCTATCGCATGCAGTGAATTCTGTTGTTATTCCATTCTTTATTATTACATTTGGAATATCATATGCATGCGGATTCTGGTGACTGGTTCCATTCTTTATTATTACATTGGAATATCACATGCATGCGGATTACGCATGACTTTGGTTCCATTCTTTATTATTACATTGGGAATAACACATGCATGCGATCTATCACATGCATGGTGAATTCTTACATTATTCCATTCTTTATTATTACATTGGAATAACTTTATACATGTGGATTCTTGCATGCATGGTGAATGATCCTTCGTATTCATTCCTTATTAAATTGTGGAAATGATTTGTCTACGTGGATTCTGCGCGTGGCGGGTGAAAATCCATTTGCGGTTTCATATATTCTATTATACTCATACGAGATATCATTTCTTTTGTACTCGTAAATGGAATATCATTTTCTTTGGTATTTTTTTTTATGAGTTACTATTCACGGAGTTCTTATTCACGATTCTTATTCACTCTAGTATTATTCACTTTCGGGTATTTGGGACACTTTTTGTCTTGGGAGTACTATTCTGATTCTTATTCACGGATTACTATTCACCCGATTACTATTCACTCTAGTATCATTCACTCGGGTATTCGGGACACTTTTTGTGTCGAGGTACTATTCACGGGGTACTATTCCCGAAGTACTATTCACGGGATACTATTCACCCAAAAAATATATTTTTTTTTGTCCAAATTATTTTTGGTACATGAATATTATTCTTGAATTTTACTCTACAAAGCAGTATCATGTTGACAATTTGGACGTTATTGATTTCTGGATAAATTAAATTATAAATCTTTAAAATTTATCCTTGAACTTGTTTTATTGAATTATTATGTCATTGTCATCATCCTCATGCTTATATTGTGATTAAAGTAATCTTTGTCTTACCTGCATAAATGGACTTGGTATGATTATGACCAGGGATTATTCGGTATAATCATGATAGTAATGTGATGAATGATGTGGTAAAGTCCTCATTGGCATGTAGTTCATTGATGGGCCGAGTTGTTGGTATGATTATGATCGAGGATTATTCGGTATAATCATGACCATTGATGATTACATGAATATCCTTGGTAGTAGTGCGGGGATGATTGATTTTATTTATAAAAGTGAGTCTCGGTGATAAAGTTGATGAAAAACTTTTAAATCATAGAAGATAGTAGATTTTATGCTCTACTTGACTCTTCTAATGGATTACTTATTCCATTGCGATTGTTGATCTAAAACTTGTTATTATTGTATTCTATCGGTTGTTATCTTTGTTGAAGGCTAAGGATAATTTATTACGCATTATCTTAGTCATAATATTTCTTCTTGGGCTAGTTGAGCTCACCCCTTTCTTTCATTGTTCTCTTGAGGAAATGAGAATATAATTTGGGACGAGTCGGGGAATGGAGTGATGGTCGGGATAAATGGCTTTAGTAGTCCTCACTATTCTACGGAATAATGTGATAATAATTATAATGAGGACACCATTGAGTGTGGATATTATCTAGATGACAATATTCTTGTTTAAACTCTCGATTATGTTTTGTCGTATTTTACATTTGTTTGTATAATTAAGTTGTATTTGAATTTATGTACCATGTATCTGGCGACTCGAGATGGGTGATGTATACTATTTTGGGGCGTCACGGTTGGTATCAAAGCTTAGGGATATGATCCACTGGTGAGATGTGAGACAAGAACTAGGAGGAGAGATGGGGAATTCCTTCGCTAGTATGACCTACTAAGTTTATTTGGTATTTAATTGGTGGTCGGAGTATAGGGATAATATGTGATATGTTAATTAACCCTTTTTTTGTGGCGGTGTTTGAAAATGGCATACGAAAATGTTGAGATAAGCAATGAAGCACATGAGGCCAGTTGAGTCACCTGATGATCGATACCGAGGATAATGTGCAGCAGGAAGACAATAATCCTCGGGTAAATAACAACAACCGTCGGATGATGAGCGATGGGATGTTCGGAGGCTTTATGCGATTCATGCGACATCGTAAGAAGAGACTCTGTTCAAAAAATATAGGTGGAAATAATGGCAACCCACGGTTGGTCACTACTAAGCGATTTAAAGAGGCTGGGACCACGGAGTTTTGGGAAAGCGAGAACCACTTAAAGGCGGAGGCGTGGTTAAAGCGAGATCACCAAGATATTTGATGTCTTGGGATGCTCGAGAGAAAAAAGTTCCCTTTGCCACCTTTATATTTGCGTGAAGAGGCGGATTCTTGGTGGGAATCGTAAAAGCGTACTTGACTGGCCTTTTCAAGATGTCTTGGGAGAAGTTCAAGAGTTGTTCAGCGACAAGTACTTTCCGAAAGTATTCGTCACATGAAGGAGGTGGAGTTTATCAAGTTGGAGCAAAATAATATGGCCAGTGTCATGATACGAGGCTAAATTTGCGGAGTTATCGGTTTGCATCCCATTTGGTCGATAATGAGGAAGCGAATGGCGAATGTTTCTAAGAGGTTTGAAACCCGATATCGTCGATACCTCATTTCTCACAAACTTTGTTTATATTTAGGATGTTGTGAATAGGGCTCGATTATTGGAGCGCGATAATGAGTCGGCCTGACAAAAGGATAACGACAACAACACGATAATAATAAATGCGGTTGTAGCGACCCGTGAACAATGATAACCATCGTGGGGAAATTATCATGCGAGAATGGTAACCACTTGGTGGTAATCATGGCGAAGATAATAGGAGTGGAAATTTCAAGAAGAAGGTTCAACAACGATGGAAAAAGGCAATGACTGACACAACTTTCGTTTTCAAGGAAGGAGAAGCGACCACCAATTGTATGCTTCAAATGCGGAGGGAGGGACATATCGGTCAAGCTGCGTGATGCGGTCAAAGCATGTTACAATTGTGGAAAAGAAGGTCACCTAGCCCGATTTTGTTGTGCACCAAAGTCGAGTCAATTTGGGACGGTGGCACAAAGGCGGATCTGGACAAAACAAAGTCGGTGGTTTCGGGAAGAAGCGTTTTTTGTGACTTCTCAAAAAGCGAGTAACGACGAACGAAGTTAGCAGGTTAGTTAATTATAAATTCTTTGAAGTTTATACCTTATTGAATCTGGGTTCTACCCATTCTTTTATCTCTCTCTTGCTTTGCGCTCAGCGTTTAAATTTGACTCCGGAGAAATTAGACTTTGACTTATCGGTTGAAACTCGTTAGTAGAAACCTTCATTTCATGTCTTTATCCAAGTCTTGGATGAGAGTCACGATTTTAAATGATATTTCTATCGTTAATAAATTTCTGGCGTATTCTTGAAGACTTCTTAGCCTACCCTAGGCGTGAAATCAAATTTTGTATTGACCCGATCAAAACCCATTTCTAAACCCTTAAATATTTCTTCAACTAAAGCGAGCGTATAATGCTTGAAGGCGTTGGCTCGATTTGTTGAAGATTACGACTATACCATTGATATCATCGTGGAAGAAGCGAGCGTGGTGGCGATGGCGTTGAGTAGAAGATCGTATCGTTTCGTTCTGAGTGCGATGTTGTTAACACAAAAACCCATTTCAGTATAACTTACAAATGATGAAGATAGAGTTAAAGACTCTAAGGGACCCACGTGAAGATAATGAATATCTGATTAGAATCGACTTTAATCGATAAAGTTAAAAGCGCTCAAACTACACACGGGAAGGTGATGAATGAATGAAGAAGAAGGTTCGAAGGCGTTATTCTAGAAGCAAATTCGATGAAAGAGGAAATCTCGACCCTCGATTTAATTGGCCCATTTGAAATCCTCGATCGAGTAGGAAGCTGTGGCTATAGACTCGTTTTCTGCTTAAGTATGTCGGCGTGTTCATAACGTTTTTTCACGTATCGATGTTACGTAAATATGTGGATGACTCGAACCACATTATTAAATTAGAACTAGGCGAGATAGCGAGAAGATTTAGCGTATGAGGAGATCGTGTTAAAATCTTGGATAAGAAGGATCATATTCGACACTCGAAAGGTTATACCTCGAGAGTTAGAATATGAAATGAAGTCGAGTATCCTCACCTCTTGGCATACCAGTGCGTCACGTAAATTTAGAGGGTGAAATTTCATAAGGAGGGAGATTGTGAGACCCCAAATTTTATGAAATAAAAAGTATTAAATTTCTTATAATTATTTTTTGAATATTATAAATGGTTAAATTGATAAAAGGTTAAAGTTGTGGGTATATATTTATAAATTTTGCAAAAGTAAGCAAGTTGTTATATAATATTTTTTTGGTGGGGAATATTCTTTTTAACGGGGAATATTAAATGCGACGATGACACAATCATTGGTGGACCCCTAGCGGAAGTATTGTCGTAGTTAGAAAATGGCAAAATTATCTTTTTATAAAAATACTTGGTGAAAGTGTTACAGTTAAAAGCTATTGAACTACCGGTAGTAAAAAATACGATGTCTGGCGTGGTTGCGTAGTAGCAGCAGCGGTATTGATTATTGATGCTTACGTAAGAAGTCACTCGGTTATACTCAATTATTACTACTGATAATTCTTGCATCATATCTCTCGTATTATTGATTCGATTATTGTCACGAGTATCATCTATATAATATATTATATTATTAAATCAATAATTGAGGCGACAAAGTTATTCATATTATTATTTGCAATATTGTGATATCTAGAAGTTACATCGAGGAGAGGTTTGGTCACCTAATTGCGGCGTCGATAAGGAGAAATCCTTATCGGAAAAAGCCCCCCCTTTCACAGGAGCGACACTGGTTGTTAAATATTGTGAATTATAATATTAATGATGAATAAGTTCGTGTTGATTAAAGATGAAATTGATAGTTCCATTGTGTTGGAATTATTAGTGTTAGTGAAAATTGACATTTATTTTGATAATAATTGATGTGCGGAGGTTATATTGACCGATCGGGTAATTGCAGGATAAATGAGCAATTAATTGCTATTGATTCACATGATTATAACTATTTGTTCACATGTGTGTACTATTGATTCACATTCATTTACTATTAGGGGAGTTGGTGCAAGATTGATAATACTTGCATGACTAAGTTAAAAATGGAGGTATAGATGAAAGTCTTATCTTATAATTAATTTTTTCACATGTTTAGAACTATTGAGTCACATGATTTACTATTGATTCACATGATTTACTATTAGGGGAGGTGGTGCAAGTTTGATAATACTTGCGGGACTAAATTAAAATGAAAGAAAAGAGGAAGGTATTATCTTGTAATATTTTGAGCCCCAAAATATGCAATTATTGAAACTATATTTTTCTATAAATAGAAGCTCATTCTTCATTCATTTTCACCAATTCACTAAAGCTATAGAGCAATTATTATAGAGAGAAATTATAGAGAAAGAAGAAGAGAAGTACGCTACCTCCTACCTCCTTTCTTATTCCGAGTATCCGATTTCTTCTTTTAAGGTAAGGGGTATTATTCTTTCGTATTCATGAAGATAGTTATTTTCTTTCAATACTCATGTAAGGGTTGTTATTCCATTCTTTATTATTATGTTGGAATAACACATACATATGCAATACGCATCGTGGTGAAATTCTTACATTATTCCATTCTTTATTATTACATTGGAATAACTTTTATCATGCGGTCTATCGCATGCACAGTGAATTACATTTGTTATTCCATTCTTTATTATTACATTGGAATATCACATGCATGCGGATTTGCATGACCTTTTGGTTCCATTCTTTATTATTACATTGGAATATCACATGCATGCGGATTATGCGTGACACAGTTCCATTCTTTATTATTACATTGGGAATAACACATGCATGCGATGTATCGCATGCATGGTGAATTCTTACATTATTCCATTCTTTATTATTACATTGGAATAACTTTTGTCATGTGGATTCTGCGCATGCATGGTGAATGATCCGCCGTATTCATTCTTTATTAAATTGTGGAAATGATCATCTACGTGGATTCTGCATGGCGGGTGAAAATCCATTTGCAGTTTCGTATATTCTATTATACTAAATATGAGATATCATTTCTTTTTACTAAATCATGGAATATCATTTTCTTTGGTATTTTTTTTTTGAGTTACTATTCACGGGTTTACTATTTGATTTTATTCACTCTAGTATTATTCACTTTTCGGATATTTGGGGCACTTTTCGTGTGGGAGTACTATTCATGAGATTCTTATTCATGGGTTATTATTCACCCGATTACTATTCACTCTAGTATCATTCACTCGGGTATTATTGGGACACTTTTTTTCGGGTCTTATTAGGTACTATTCACGAAGTCTTATTCACGAGTCTTATTCACTAGAAAAATATATTTCTTTTACATCCAAATTATTTTTGGTACATGAATATTATTCTTGAATTTTTTACTACTAAAAAAAGTATCATGTTGACAATTTGGGCGTTATTGATTTTGGATAAATTAAATTATAAATCTTTAAAATTTATCCTTGAACTTGTTTTATTGAATTTATTATCATTGTCATCATCATCTCATTGCTTATATTGTGATTGAAAGTCATCTTTGGCTTACGTGCATAGATGGACTTGGTATGATTATGACCGAGGATTATTCGGTATAATAATCGTGGTAAGTAATGTGACGAATGATGTGGTAAAAGTCCTCATTGGCACTGTAGTTCATTGATGGGCGAGTTGTTGGTATGATTATGACCGAGGATTATTCGGTATAATCATGACCATTGATGATTACATGAATATCCTTGGGCGTAGTGCGGGGATGATTCGATTTTATTTATTAAGTGAGTCTCGGTGATAAAGTTGATGAAAAACTTTTTAAATCATAGAAGATAGTAGATTTTATGCTCTCTTGACTCTTCAATGGATTGCTTATTTCCATTGCGTTGTTGATCTAAAACTTGTTGTCTATTGTATTTATCGGTTGTTATCTTTGTTGAAGGCTAAGGATAATTTATTACGCATTATCTTAGTCATAATATTTCTTCTTTGGGCTAGTTGAGCTCACCCTTTCTTCTTTCATTGTTCTCTTGAGGAAATGAGAATATATTTGGGACGAGTCGGGGAATGGAGTGATGGTCGGGATAAATAGCTTTAGTAGTCCTCACTATTCTACGGAATAATGTGATAATAATTATAATGAGGACACCATTGAGTGTGGATATTGTACAGATGACAATATTCTTGTTTAAACTCTAAATTTATGTTTTGTATGTATTTTTACGCATTGTTGTATAATTAAGTTGTATTTGAATTTATGTACCATGTATCTGGCGATCCATATTCAAGATGGGTGATGTATACTATTTTGGAAAAATGATAAAGTCTATAAGAAGAGAATGATAAAAAGTTAAGAATAAAAGTTATATTTAAGTATGGTACAATCGTACTCTTTAATAGTTGATGTATAGTATCGGGGCTAAGCGATTCCTTTATACAACGAAGGTATATACAAACTAGCAACTTGGAACCTAGTTTGTTGGTTGTTTGTGGGAAACCACTAATAAAAAGTGTACTATATTGAAACTATTAGAGACTCGTCTGTACCAAGTGTAGAAAATGGATCGTATGATGAAAATGTGGAACCCGAATGAAATGTTGAAGCGATGTAAATGAAGTTGGAAATTCTTAAAGGAAGATTTGTTATATAAACAAGAAAATTCAAAGAAGAATCTTGAAGAGATATAAAGATAAGAAATGGGAGTTACCTAACTCCAATAGCCAAGATAACGAATAATGATGAATGAACAAAATCTGTAGATTAAAAGCATAAATGAAATCGTAAATGATGAAAAAAGAAAGAAGAGGATCGTAAAACAAAGCGATCACGAGTGAAGAAAAGAATTTTAAGGAGATGATTATAGAATAAGATCAAGGCGTGATCATTTAAGTTATAAAAGAAATATTATAAAAGAAATATGGTCTATAATGTTTGAATAATTATAAGCTTGATTTGATTATGGAAAGTTAATGTCTTTGAAATATGCGTCATGATATAAAAATAGAGTTATATATCGTACTTATCTTGGGGAATATTAAAAAGTTTAAATAACGTCAGGCATGTTATTTATTCTGGAATTAAAATTTGTTGGAATGGGATTTAAAATTGAGGAAGGATATTAAAAAAGTTTTAAGATAATTCTTTGTTCGATAATTGTCTTGCACATTATCTCCATTATCGGATTCATATTATTTGAAATATTATTAGATAGCATTATTGGCGATAGAAAGTTACATCGAGAAATCCTTATCGGAAAGCCCCTCTTTCAGGAGCGGCTGGTTGTAATAATTGTGATTACATATATTGTGAATAATTAATTATTGATTCATATGATCAAAATGTTTATTTATTTATATGAATATAAATGATGGATTCATTTATGTCCAATGTTATTAATGAAGAATTAATGTTGAGGTGTTTTATCGGTATTTTATCGGATTGGAGCGAGGTATTAAAAATCCTTTTGAGATATATTGCTGAGAATGGGGGTTATAATTTTAATCCGTAGAGTGGTAGCGTTTGGATCGTTGTAATTTTGGAGTAAGTTGAGTATATGTCCACAAATATGAGCGAATTAAAAACGAATGATTTGTTGTGAATTTTTTAAGAATAGGATTAGGAAGTGGGGTTTATAATTGATGAAAATAAAGAATAAGTTGGTGAAAAATGTCTTGCTGAATTTTATTTCAAATGTTTGGCAATAGTAATTTAAGAAAAAAAGTGAAGTACCTTGGTAGTGGCTAACATTTTCTATAAATAGAGGTTAAAGTTAGAATTGAAAATCACACGGAAACAAAGTTTCTCTCTTCTCTCTCTATATTAGTTATATTTGTGAGGAATACTTTGAGTTCTTTATTGTGGACATCACTTGAGCCTTTCTTTAAAATCTTGATTCTTTGAGGTAAGGATGTTATTTTCTTCTCGATGATATTATTTCTTGATATCATTATCTTTGAAAATGTTGGAACTTTTTATAAGAACTTTTTCATATCGGGGTTCTTATGATAAAGAAGTTCATGAAGAATTAAAGTCTTATTTATATGTTTTTTGGAATTTCTATCTTTGGTATAGTTTCTATTCCAGTGTCACGGCCTTATTCCGCATTATCTGACACTATTATAACACGAATAGCACTATTAAATGAAAATTTTCTTTTTGATCTAAAATATCTAATACGGATACTAGCTTTGATTGTATCCGTATTTTATCATTCTTGAATTTTACACGGTATGATTATTTATGAATGTTTTTTGAACCACCGGATTGTTTTAAATTGAATCCATAATTCATTTTGTTTCTTTGGATTAGTTCTTTAAAATATTTTCATCATCCCTCGATCTTAAATGATGATATTATTGAATATCTTTGGTTTTGTGATTGCAAAGATGAATGATTTCTGAAGAATAATGTGGAACGAAGATGAAGCGAGGTGTTTAAATGAACATAATGGTGATGAATATCTTTGCTTACATGGTGCAAAGATGAATGAAAAGTGATGAATTCTTTAAGCAAAGATGATTTGATGTTATATAAAGATGAATATTTGATTTGAGATGAATATTGATTGATGTTCTGAGGGGATAAAATATTGATGATGGGTTATTAAATTCATAGATTATAGTAGATTTCATTCTCTCGTAACTAACATGAATTATTATGATGAATATTGATCGAAACTTGTTGTGAATTAATCAGCATAAATGAAATAACGATAATTTGTTGTATATTAAAAAAGAAAGAAGAGGATTTGGGCTAGTTTGAGCTCACCCTTTTTCCTTGTTGTTCCATTTTTCTTCTCGGGGCGAGAATGTAGCGAAAGCGATCAGGTTCTAGAGAGAGTTGTTTAGTAGTCACCCATTGTTGTAAAATAAAGAAATCGATAAATGTGATGAGGATTTATTTGAGTATAAATATTATACTAGAAGATAATATTTGTATTTAAACTCACAGAGTTTTATTGTTGTGATAATAAAGTTGAGTTGTTTACATACTCGAGAATGGGTTGGATGGAATGAACCTATTATAAAGTACCAAATATGGTCTATAATGTTTGAATAATTATAGCTTGATCTTTATAAAGATAATGTCTACTATGAAATATGCGTGATAAACTCACGAGGAGTTATATGGGTGATGAGGTATACGAAAAATTTTGTCGAGCGAAGAAGCAAGTTATCATGTGAGATAGAGTTTGGGTGGGATTTCAATTGAGGACTCATGTGATGGATGAGGTTGTACAAACCTTTTGTATGGGTGAGGGTTTTGTGCTTGCACCAGTTTATCACATTGATAATCATTGGAATGTTGGTGTCGCACTATCGATGTATATGTGGCAAAAAAAGTGATTATTTTCTCGTGTGTATATTTGATAGTTAGAAACTATTAAGATTAGTAAGATATTATTAGGATTAGGTGTGGTTCTTAAAACTAATACATATGGTAAGTTCATAACTTTCATAATAATATGGTATGTTTTGAACCCCTCGTGAATGGGCCTTTATGGTCCGACTAGGATAAGTTCATAAACTCATATTATTATGACAAGATCACGAACTTCCAATGTGCGGTAAGTTTGATGAACTATCTTTGGGGTATAGGAAGATTGTAAGTTAAAATACAAGAATATTTAGTATAAGAGCATTAGTGGTGCTAGAAATAAAAAGAATTAGTCAATAATGAGGTAATGAAGTAAAGATTGAAATTAATGGAGAAAATTAGATATTCCAAATCTTCTAGCTTTGCTAGATTTTCAAAATTTATTGACTTCATGCCGATGGTTGTACTTTTAATTTTGAAAATGTTGGATCACACTTTTGAACCAAGAATTTTTAAAAATAGTCTTTATTATTAAAGCGTATCTATCTTTGTTTAATTAAACTAGATAAAAAATATGATTTTTAAATTTTCAAAATATATTTTAATTATATGTATCGGGTGATATGATAAACGATGGAGTCATCAATGTAATGGAACCTGGTATTGGATGTGATCATATGATCGTCAGCCCACTATGGTGAGATGTAGTATGACAACGTCATAATCTTGACGCCATAAAAGGATTTTTTAGATTTCTTTAAGATATGAGAATATATATATATATATATATATGTATATTTTGATTGATGTCCGAGTTTGGTCTGAGAAAGTAACCAAATTAGAACCGAAACCGCACCAAAAATCGCATGAACCGCACCAATTAAAACTGCACCAACGGTTTCGGCGTATGTGGCGGTTTTAGGTGGGTTGAATAACCAAATTTACGGCTTCGGTTTAGTTACTAGCCAAAACCGCACACATAAAACCGAAACCGCACCATGTGTGTGTATGTATGTATTATCTCTAGTAAATTCTAAACTTACTTTTCACTTGAACATGCTTAGAGAAAACTCCAATTTTGCATTGTCATTTTTTCACCAATTGAAAGAAGATGGTTAGAGGTTATAGAGTCAAAAATTAAGCATTTGAGTTTTGAAATTTCGGATTTGTTTGATGCGTTACTAGAGGGGCTTATAGCTGAGGGGCCAAATTTGTTGGTTTGAGCACTTGATGCATTGGTTAAGGTCTATGATATAGTAGTAATAGTCTAATAGATTATTTTTCAAATTAGGTACAGTTAGGATTTTATTCTATAAGTCCTCCTATGATATATAAGATAGAATTTCATTATATCTCCACTATATACTTTTAATTTTTGGGAACTAGATAAATTTTCTTGCTTGTTATTGAATATATGGTCTCCGTTGTTTTATATAGTGCATACTAAGTTAATTGCTCGATGTGAACTCTGTGTTAAATTCTATTGAAGGCTTAGACCTTTTTGTTATTTCAATTGGTTTTGGAACCAAAACTGCACCAATTGAAACCATTATATGATTTAAAAGCACCCGTACATATCATAAAAGCGGTTTAGGTAATGCGGTTTTGAATTTGTCAAACCGCACCTAAGCGGTTTCGAGTGCGATTTCGACTTCAAACCGCACCAAACCGCACCATGCTCACCCCTAGTCCAAGTTATTGTAGAAGTTTATGCTATTTGATTCAGCTAAACAAATATTGAAAGATGTTCATAAAATTCAAGCGTTCTTTATCAAACTATACCAAACCAAATTATTTTGGTGCGGATTCGAGATATTAAGAAGTCGAGGTGAACAACCCTATAAAAGGGACATGTTATCGGAGATAATGGTTAGAAAGTAGCGATATATAGTCGTTACGATGTTAAGATGTAATACGTTGTGCTGACGTGTAGTAGTGCGATAAGTTGATCACCTAGAGTACTTGCAGAGGGTGTTTTCAGTCTTTGTAATTGATAAACATTTTGTTAAAAGGGTTTAAAGTGTGAAGAACCGGGGGTGAAGCACTATTAAACCTAGAGATGAGTTCATGGTCTTGTGACCCCTCAACATGATTGGATAATCTTTTAAAATTCTGAGTTATTCATACTGCTTTCCAATTATTGAGCAATTGTGGAGGATTCATGTTATTCTGAAGTGAATATGGTAAGGATGATATTCCTTAGAAAGAAGTAAGTCGTAGAATGAGACACTTAATGATGAATATATTGAATAAGTGAGAAAAGAAATTTTGAAATGAGGAGGAGATGAGTTATCAAAAAAAATGTAAAACTTTTAATAGAAAAGTTTAATAATTGTAAAAAGATCTTTGTGGAAAGAAGTGGTTATAGAACCCAATGAATGAATAAAGTATTAACGTAAAATTTATTTTGATAGATTGATTGAATGAAGATTAATAAATAAAATTTCGAGGACGAAATTCTTAGAAGAACGAGTGAATGTAATATCCCGAGTGTTTATGATAACGATCCTTAGAAAAGGGAATGAATGGGTTAAAATATATATAATACTCAAAATATAATTGAGTTCAAGTGAAAGTTAAGAAATAAAACCTAGAATTTGTTGAAGTAATGAATGTAGTAGGAAATATAAAACATATATTAAGGTAATGTGTTGAAGATATTCAGTGATAAATTTTGAAAAGAGATTTGGTGAAAACCAGGAGGTAAGGGAGGTTTTTTTGATTCCGAGGGACGGAATCCTTATAAGAGAGGAAGGATGTGACAACACTGAATTTTTTATAAGTTATTAAAATAAGAATTTAATAATTAAAATTCTTATTATGAGGTGTATATATTTTGAATTATGTGATTTAGTGTGAAGAGAATTATATATTCATATGTTGGAAAATGTGAGATTTAATAGTTAATTAAACTATTAAAGAAATTAAATAATATTAGTTAATTGAATTAAGTTGAAATTATGTTATGAGATAATATAATTTTAATTGTTATGCCTTGTGGGCAATGGAAATTATTATGAGTTAAGTTTCATAAAGCGGTGTGAATAATTCACTTAATTAAAATAGTGAATTAATACAAGTATAATTGATTTAATAAAGTGAGAAGGTAATATATTGCATGAAAATGTAAATGTTAGTATAATGCGAGTAAAATATTTATTAAGTACATTAAATATTTTAGTTGGAAACTTTATGGAATAAAATGAATATTTATGGTATTAAATAAATATTTGATGAAAATTGTTATAGGATAGTTTATTTAAGTGTGATAAAATAGATGGGATTTATCGTATTTTATTACGCTTGAGTATAATAGTGATATTCTAATTTAATTAAATAATTAAATTAGAGGAGTGAGAATTTGTTAAATAATGTTATGATTTTAATGGTTAAATAGAAATTATAATTTTTCTTGATAAGGCTAATTTTATTTCTTAAGAAATTAAAGGTACATAATCTAGTTTATATTTATAGTTTATGTGTTCTTGAGTTTCTTTTAAAATTGGAGTTTTGGTTAATGAATTTGTGGGTTATGATGTTATATATGTTATTAGATTTTATAATTTCATAATGGTCATCTAAAAACAATTTTTCTGAAATCAAATTCATGTATTTATGCTAAAAAGAGAATTTGGGTTTTGATGGTAATATGTATTTTGGTGTACTTTGAGACTAAAATTGATGATGAATTCATGATTGAAACTTTAAATTGATGGATGATTGTTGTTCTCCTCTATAAACGAAAACAACGCAACTTGAACGGATCGAATTGGTTAAGAAATGAATTCGTGATGAATGAATACACTTAACATGTTAAAAATATGTAAAATTAGTATAAACCAATTAGAATTAGTATAAACCAAGTCCCACATCGACTAAATTGAGAACTTCACTCATTTTCTAAACCTATAAATAGAAGGGCTTGGCCCTTTGTTTCATTCACCAACAATAAGGCCTCCAATTTTGAGAAAGGCTTTGTTTTGGGAAGACTTTTTATGTGACTCCCCCAAAATAGGTATACATCACCCATCTTGGGTCGCCAAATCATGGTACTGAATATAAATACAAACTTAATTATACAACATGAGCAAAGAGTTTTTACACGAATATTGTCTTCTAGACAATATCCAAACTCAAATGGAGTCCTCATTACATTTATTGTCACACTATTTTATAGAATAGTGAGGACTACTATAACAATATCTCGGACCATCATTCCGCTTCCCAGATTAGTTAAGCTTATGTTCTCTCATTTCTGAAGAGAACAATGGAAGTAAAAGGGTAAGCTCAACTAGCCCGATGAAATATTATGACTAAGATAATGCGAGAATAAGTTATCGTTAGCCTTCAACAATGTTAAGCGATAGAATATAATAGACAACAAGTTTAAGCAGTAGCGAGAACAAGCAATCCATTAGAAGATTCAAGTAGAGCACGATATCTACTATCTTCTATGATTTAAAAGTTTTTCATCAACTTTATATTTGAGACTCAACTTAATAAATAAATCACACATCGAAATCGAATCATCCCCGCACTACGGGCCGAGGATATTCATTAGTATCAACGTCCCACAAATTATTCTTGCACTACTGGAGCTAAGAATATTCGTGTAATCATCAATGGTCATGATCATACCTAATTATTCACTGGTCATAATCATATCAATCAATGAGTCCATCTATGCACTTAAGCCAAAGATGACTTTCATCACAATATAAGCATGAGGATGATGACAATGATATAAGAATTCAATTAAAAAAAGAAAGGATAAATTTTTAAAGATTTATAATTTAATTTATCCGAGAATTTAATAATGTCCAAATTGTCAACATGATACTACTTTGTGAAGTAAAATTCAAGAATAATATCCATGTATCAAAAATAATTTGGACAAAAAAAATAAATTTTTTGGTGAATAGTACCCTGTGAATAGTACTTCAGGAATAGTACCCCGACATGAAAAGTGCCCTGATTATCCGAGTGAACAATATTTGAGTGAATAGTAACTGGGTAAATAGTAACCCATGAATTATAACTCGTGAATAGTACCCCGGCATGAAAAGTTTCCCAAATACCCGAGTGAATAATATTTTAGTGAATAGTAACCGGGTGAATAGTAAGCCATGAATAGTACCTCGGTGAAAATATTGATATTTAATAAAAGAGTTCATATCAATATTCTTCCAATGAAATGATACTGGATATTCCACTAATTTTAAGGATTATAGAAGCAATACTTACCATAGTAAGTTTAGATTTAAGAATATGAAAAGAAATAACATACGAAATTGCAAATGGATTTTCACTTGTCATACGGTACGTAATCCGCGTAAATAGATTATTCTGACATATTAAAGGATGAATACGAAAAATAGTATTACTTATGAATACAAAAGAAATAATACCCCTTACGAATACAACAAATAATATCCCTTACCTTAGTAGAAGACTGGATACTGCAATAGTGAAGTAACAGAACACTCTTCTTCTTGCTCTCTATAGTTTCACTCTCTATAGCTTCTCTTGTGAATCTTAGTGAATTGGTGAGAATGAAAAAAGAATTAAGCTTCTATTTATAGGAGAAATGACTAAATAGTAACTAATTCACGAAAGGTCCAGATTGATTTACTATTAGAGCTAAGCGGTCCATATTGATTACTATTGAAACAACAACCCAAGCATTCAGATTGATTTTACTTTTAAAACCACCACCGACGGTCCAAATTGATTTACTTTTAAAACCACCACTGATGGTCTAGATTGATTTACTTTTAAAAATACCATTGACGGTCCAGATTGATTTACTTTTAAAACCACCACCGACGATCCAGATTGATTTATTATTAAAACCACCATCGACGGTCCAAATTGATTTACTATTAAAACCACCATCAATGGTCCAAATTGATTTACTATTAAAACCATCATCAATGGTCCAGATTAATTTACTATTACAACCACCATAAATGGTCCAGATTGATTAACTATTAAAACCACCATCACTAGTCCAGATTGGTTATCTATTAAAACCACCATCGATTTTATCCATAAAATTAGTAAATCATCCCATGGAATACTAAGTCAAACTTACATCAAACGTCTCATAACAAATCCCTATATTTATATCAAAAATTGAATAAATATTTACTACAAATTATTTATCTTTAATAAACACATTTTTAATATTTTAACAATTATTCATCGTTAATATTATAACTCACAATATTTAACAACCAGATCATTCTCAAGAAAGAGGGGGCATTTCGATAAGGATTTCTCCCTATTGGCGCGCAATTAGGTGACCAAACCTCTCCTCGACAGAACTTTCTAGACATCGTCAATATTGAAAATAATAATATAAATAACTTTGTCGTCTCAATTATTGATTTAATAATATAAAATATTAATATTGTGACAATAATTGAATCAAATAACGTGAGATACTATGCACGGCAATTCATTGTAGCAATAATTGAGTATAAGCGAGTGACTTCTCATGTAAGCATCAATAATCAATCTGGTAAAGCTACTTATAAAACCACGATATTACAAAGTACTTTTACTTAGGGTAGTTCAGCGGTTTAACGATAAAACTTTCATCGTTATTTTTATAAAAGTTATTTCTGTCATTTTCTAACTACAAAATTATTTCGTTATGGGGTCCACCAATGATAGTGTCGTGGAACGAATATTCCCTGATAAAAAGAATATTCCCAGACCAAACGAATATTCCCCAACACAACAAATATTTTATATCAACTTGCTTACTTTGCTAAAAAATTCAAATATCACCATTAACTTTAACCTTTTATCAATTTAATCAATTACTAAATAGAATAATAATTATAAAAAAATGGAATACTTTCATTTCATAAATTTGGGGTCTTACAATCTCCCCTCCTTATGAAACTTCGCCCTCAAAATTTACGTACGTACCTGGTATGTTGAAAAGGTGAGGATACCTTGTTTAGATTCTAACTCTTGAGGTATAACCTTGGAGCGTAGAATATGATCCTTCTTATCCAAGATTTTAACAGGTACCTCTTTATACGTTAAATCTTCCGCTATCTCGTCCGGTTCTAATTCAATAATGTGGTTCGTGTCTTTCACATATTTACGTAACATAGATATGTGAAAAATGTTATGAACACTAGACATACTTGGCGGTAAGGCGAGTCTATAGGCCACAGTTCCTACTCGATCGAGGATTTCAAATGGGCCAATAAAATCGAGGGTTGAGATTTCCTCTTTTCGTCGATTCTTGCTTTTAGAAAAATGCCTTCTTGCACCTTCTTCTTCACATTCATCAGCTCTGAGTCTGTAGCTTGAGTGGCTTTAAATTTATCGATTAAAGTTGGTTCATTTGCTATCTTCACGTAGGTTCTTTGAGTCTTTAACTCTATCTCCATCTTTTGTAAGTCGTACGAGATGGGTCTTTATGTTAACAATATCGCACTCGTAAACGTATACGATCTTCTACTCAACGCGTCAGCTACCACATTCGCTTTTCTAAGATGGTATTGAATGGTATTATCGTAATCTTCAACAGCTCAAGTACATTGTTAGGTTTGTAATATTCATATCTTGTAATCAAATTGCATAAAAAGTGCGAGCGTGTAAAATCGAGTTTAAATTTTTTGCCTACAAACCATATAATTGGGATCATCCTTTATGCATAATTATTAATTAAGCGAAAAGATAAAGAATAAATCATACCCTTGAAGATCGAGCTTCCTCGAAGTACAAGTTCACCTCCAAATCCTTTCGCGTTCAATCTTGAATCCTAAGGGTTTGGTTCCTTCCTTTGATTAACGTTAGCCACCCAAATGTTTGGCCTCAGGGTGATCCACGAGGAAGAATAAAATTCAAGAAGATGGGTGTTATGGCTAACCTAGTTTTCTATCTCTATAGAAAAGGCATACTCCCAACAACTTGGAATTATTACGTACTTTATTAAAAGTCAACAACCCATATTACCCATAATAAGACTCCTCTTATTTATTGATGTAAATGACCCTCCTTAACAATTAAGAAATTGGGTTTTATTTAATTAATTAAATTCTTTTAATTAATTAAGCTCCCTAATCTTATTAGGGATAATTAATTAAACTCCTTTAACTAATTTTCCTTCCTAATCCAATTAGGAGTAAATGAAAGTACTTATATTAAATTAATTCCTAAACTCTTTTAGAAATTAAAATAATAATAATTGTAATAATATTAATAAGACTCCTCTTATTAATTTATATTTAATATTTCTAAAATATTAAATAATAAATATTAAGCTATTTAATTTATTCTATCACCATAGATTAAATTAAATATACTTAACTATATTATTACGATTATGCCATTAACTTCTTAAATAATTATTCTTCCTTTTATGGTGTGACCCTTTAGGTTCTCCATATTAAACCAGGTTGTGAATAAATCAATTAGAACAATTCTAATCTTATTTAAATAAATAAATTAAACAATTAATTTATTTAAATAATATTTATTCTACAATAGGGATAAGCCTCCCTAGCGATCAACGACTTTCCGGATAATATAGATTTCAACATTAATCATTAAAGAACCTTTGAGTAAATAGTTACCGTCTGATTCAATCCTTCCACCATACAATGTCCCAATTAAATATAAGACATGGAATTCTTGTCCAAGTCTTATTTTATTTAATTATATGTATTTCGACTCTTAAATGCACAACTCAAATAATGCAAATTAGAAACTCCTTTCTAATTTCATTCATTGCCAAGGACTCTTTGGGTTGTCATTTATCGAATCACATAGGACATTTCTCTTCTTTTATTAGAAGTGGTAGATTCTTTATTGATCATACATTATCTCCGTGTACAACTTATTATACCCAAGCATACCCTTTGATATACCCTAAGGGTCTTAAGGAATAAGTCAAAGTATAACTCATCATACACAAGATACTATGATGATCTCAAGTCCAAGGATCACTTTACTTACTACTATCACTACTGAGAATTCCTATTGTGAGCAAATAAAACTCCATTAGGTATTCCTTAGCGAGCCGCGTTCGGTGAACTTATTCTCTAATAAGCACCTACATACTTGCTTTAGTGTCTCCACACAAATGATCATGAGATCGATCATCCTCATCCAATGAGCAAACAACGTATGTACCAATCTATCCGGATTCACTAATCCCCAATTTAGTAATCAATGATTGGGAACTATTTTAGTTTTAAGCTTTCTAAGAATTTAGATCTCATTAGAATGATCATCATCATTATTCTAAAAGCATTGCTTAAAACTATGGGTTTATCACATATTATAAAAACAAACATCATGTAGATAATTCAAAGCCTTTAATAAATTAATACCTTTTATTAATAAATGAATAAGATTGTTACAAAGTATATGCTTTATCATCAAACATGATTGGCTTGTGTGCATACTACTTTCAATCTCCCACTTGCACTAAAGCCAATCGCCATGGTATCTCATACTCTTCTTCTCTAAGTGACGATTATCCTGGCACATTGGATAAGCTTTAGTTAATGGATATGTTATGTTGTTCATGAGAGTCCACTATCTCTATAGTGATTTCCCATCTTTCAATGATTCTATTAATCAAATGAAAGTGCCACAACACATGTTTAGATCCAAGATGAGATTTAGGAACTATTCTAGTTACGTAATGAACTTTTAATCCAAACAATCAACTTGCGACTTCATTTATAGCTATATACTTTGTCTTTATCACTAAACCAAAGAACTCTTTCTTTGTTTGGAACCTTTCCAACCACTCGCACCCTTTGTCAAGGTAGCCTTTTACCTTAAAGTGGATTTTTCATCGTCTTGGTGCATGCGAAAAACTTGAGTGCATTAAGCCCTCTAGTTTTAATTTAGACCCACCATGAATATGATCACATCCTTAGTCTTAGGTTAAGCTTTAAGATGTTTTCACCGACTCATAGTGAACTTCTCCGAATATGACCGATCAACATCGGGTCTCGTATATTTCATTGCATACATGATAATTACTCATGTGATCTCTCTTTTGGAGTCTTTGGGGACTATTAAAGAGATACACTCCATAGCTCATCGACATGAGACATCTCTTTGAGTTTGCCATGCTAAACGACTTTAGCATCAAATGAATATAAGTTCCTTGGGTTAAGTCGAGCATCCTCTTAAATCTATCTATATAGATTTATATCCCCAATTAAGATACTCTTCCAAATCATTCATGGAGGATTGTTTAGACAACTTTATCTTTACTGATTGTAGCATTGGTATGTAATTCCTCATCAGTAGTATATCAACATATAATACTAGAAATTTCACGACGCTCCCACTGACCCTTTTGTACACACTAGAACTCTTACCTCATCGTATGTAACTCTGGATCATCATCTTCTATGATGTGTACCTCATCATCATCATCTATGATGAATCCATACCTCCCCGGGTATCTTTGGTACTATTCGATTTACGATTCGATTTGTGGTACAATAGGTCTATCTCGAGTTCCTCTTATTTGACTTATAGTGTTTTGTGGTTCTTGAACTTTTCAAGATCTATTATCCTCCCACTAGCCCTTCAATGATAAATGCCTTTATCTTAGAAAGCGTGTGTTTCGTAACAAACACCTTTTTTTGCTAAGTAGAATTATAGAACATATACCCTAAATTTACTTTAGGATGTCCCACAAATCGACACTTGTCAAATCTTGTCCCAAGATTATCCTTTGAAACCTTTTCACATAAGTTGGAACCCTTATCTTAACATACTTAAGATTAGGAATCCTCCACATCCATAACTTTTATGGAGTCTTGGGGTTGGATTTTGAGGTTACCATTTTCGTAGATATGCAACCATTTCTAGGACATTATCCCTGAAGGATCTTTGGAATGTCGGTAAAATCATTATGGACGCACCATGTCCAACAAGGTACGATTTTTCATTCGGATACATCAATCAATTATTGCGTATCGGGATGTGTCCATTATGAGAAAACCATTTGAGATGATCTAGAAACTTATTGCACAAGTATTTATTCCTTGATCTAATCAAAGAATCTTAATACTTTTGCCAATTTGTTTCACTTACGAATTCTTTGAACCTTTCAAATAATTCACACTTGTATTTCAACAAATACATACATTCAACTCTTTGAATGATCATCTCCTTTTCTTATACTAATTTGTTCAATATGCAAAATTATTTTTCATGTAAGTCAGTATACAAAATTTATTAAGTAATATTCGGTTCTATACAAAACATTATTATTATAAATAGAACAACAATTGTTCTTAATTATAATACCAAAAATTTTATTGTCCAACAATAAAATGGGAATAATGTTTCTAACAAGAATTGGAATACAATAACAACTTATTGACTTAATGGATTTGCCTGTAGGCATTGCTAAACTATAAGTTTCTATGGCTAATGCAAGCAACCTTTGCTTACATTTCCCGCACTTAGGATTACTTATATTTGTTTAGCTTTCTACTTCGCTTGGTCCTTCATAAATCTATATTTATGATAACCAAAGTCTGGTATCCAATACCAAGTAGAACCTTGACTTAAAGAAAAATTTACTTCAATCATGAACAAAATTTGTATTTATAGCAGAAACTTCACTAAGCTTCTTTGGTTAGCCTCTGCAAGATGCTTCTCGTAGTTTCTTTCCAGTGTCCAGGCTTATTGCAATGGAAGCAAACTCCTTTGCTATCCGTGTCGCTTTTGTTCTTATTATCCTTTGTTTATGCCTTTCTATATACCTTCTTTGAATCGTTCTTCTTTTCAGAAGATCCTTTGGCCCCTACCAGTAATACATGGTCTTTCTTGGTTGGAAAGTGACTCTCAACATTTTTCAACATGTTAAGCAAATCAGCGAGCCTGATATCTAGCTTGTTCATATGAAAAATTCACAACGATTGTGAAATGAGTCCGGGGAGTGAGTGCAAGATCAAATCTTGGCTCAACTCTCCTCCATGACAAAACCTGTTGTCCTAATTGATCAATCAAATTGATAATGTTAAGGACTTTTCTCGCATCTTTGTAGTGTCATTGGTCATTCTAGATCGGAAGAGCTCCTTAGATATCTCGATATCTATCGCCTTACTTTCTTCACCATCAACTACTTGATGTGCGGGAAGATAGTAAGAAGCATCCATAGTTTCATCTTTTGTTTGAAGCTCGTTACTCGTGGATGCGAGTATGATGCATTGAGCCAATGCTTGTGCATCATCTTGCCACTTTCTAAAAGTAGCAATCTCTTCCTCGAGAGGCATTATGCGCAACCATTGCGAGGATAGGCGTATTAAGGACATAAGATAACTTTTTCATTTATGAGAACTATTCTCAAATTCCTTAACCAATCCGTTTAATTGATTTGAGATTAATTTAGCATTTAATATGCTTCGTGATGATAGTAATTTTAGACATTGTAAAATTCTGTAAATGAATTTGTAATTAACAACATTTTAACATACATTCTTTTATTAATTACCAAAATAATTTAGGTCTTGTTTTTAAATTGGTATCTCCCACTATTTTCTTCAATCTATATTACCCTCACTTATATAGTTCGCAAAATCTAATTAAAGATTTCTTTAGTGAGAATAAGGATCCCATTTCAAATGTATATAGCCTTGTGGTGACACAACAAACTATATATAAATAAATAGGTGACAACTTTTGTCAATTACATCAACTATCAACTCCTTGTATTTTGCCTCTTAGATTATTTTGATCGAGTGGTGGCACATCAGAATCAAAATTATCCAAGTTAAGTCCGACCTAGCACTCCATATATTCAAAAAGAAAAATATCATCCTTGTGGTGACACAACAAAACAATATTGTTCAATTTTCTTTATAAGCATCAAATGTGATAAATTAACATCTTAAATACCTAATACTTGCCTTGTGGTGACACAACAAACTCATATTAAATATTTAATACTCTATTAATTTTATCATGCTTAGAAGGCGGCGTTCGATATTCCAAATATCTTTGAACGCTTAGGACTTAATATAAAAAATTGAGGGTTTGTTATTAATTTGTCTCATCTTGTTTAGCGTATGCACATATATATATAAAATACGCGTCGTATTAATGAACATGCGAAGCATGTTTGCATATATATATATATATATAGTATAATCATGCATACATATAGAATACTATATTCTACGGATTGATTATGGACTTTTATTCTAGTTTGGTTCACTAGAATACCAAGTGAACCAAAAAGGTTGAACTCCCCTAGGGGTGTAAGAAATAATATTTAAATATAACTATTACATTTAAACTTGGGGCTCCATTACAAGCGGGTCTTCAAGCGCTCCTTGCTCCTTGATCTCTAATTCTTCAAAATTAATTCTAAATATTCTATTACAAAACTATTTAAAATAAATAGAAACCTTGATCGTGATCGAGGGAAATGCATAGGAGAGAGATAGAATTTACATTAAGAAAAATTAGAGAAGCGCAATCTGTGAGACCCCATTTAATAAAACCCATACATTCATGCATCCAACTAAAATAAAATCCAATCGCATTGGTCGATAGTCCATTAATCAATCCCATTTATTATCATACACATCACCATATGCATCAATAAATAACATTCATCTCATGAATAATAAACATTTAATATATATATTGATATCATTTAATGGGCAAATTTAGTTAGTATAAAATCTATTTTTGAATCAAAATAAACTCCTTTATTTTAATCCAAATTTAAATCAAAATAAAACTATTTTATTTTAATTTATCCAATTTTGAATAAAATAAACTATTTTATTTTAATCAAAATTTTAATCAAAATAAACTCCTTTATTTTAATTAATTATGGAATCCAATTCCATATATATATATAAAAAAATCTTTAACTAAAATAAACTCTTTTATTTTTAATTAATTATGGAATCCAATTCCATAAAAAATAATCTTTATTAAAGGAAACACGGATTTTCTTTCCTATTCACAAATAAACTCCTTTATTTTGAATAATATGAAATCTTATTTCATATCTAAATAAACTCCTTTATTTAAGGAAATATGGATTTCTTTTCCTATTCACAAATAAACTCTTTTATTTTGAATAATATGAAATCTTATTTCATATCTAAATAAACTCCTTTATTTAAGGAAATTAGTAATCCAATTTCAACTCCAATTAGTTATCATGGAATCCAATTCCAACTCTAATTAGTTTAGTATGAAATTCTAATTTTAAAATTAAAATAAATCTTTATATTTTAATATTAAAATAAACCTTTTATTTTAAAATTAAAATTAACATTTTATTTTAATTATAAAATAATTAAGAATAATATATATATATATATATATATATATATATATATATATTATATATATATATATATAATATAATATAAATCGTATATACCTCCTTTTTTTTAAAAACTCATTAATATATTTTTCATTAGCATGCACGCTTTTCATATAACTCGTTAACATGCTTTAACATTGAAATCTATCTTTTCAATGCATGTTCCTTCATGATTCACGTGGGTAAAAAAAAAAATAACATATATCTAAGAATTAAAACTAATGCTCCTGCATTAGTTTATTTTCGATGCTTTAGTGCCTTTTTTTTTAATTTTAAATGATGTCCATGTTCCATGAGTGCACATGCTTCCCAAAAAAAAAAATGGTTCGAATTGGATTTTTTTTTTTTTTTTTTTTTATTAAATTTTATACAATAAAATTATGCCCAATTAAATTGTTCTAAACACATATCAATATACATATTAAATTAAAATAATTAATAATTAGCATAAAGGTTTGGCTACGATGCCTTTATTAGGTTTGTAATATTCATGATGCGCAATCAAATTGCATAAAAAGTGCGGAAGCGTGTAAAATCGAGTTTAAAATTTTACAAACCATATATAGGATCATCCTTTATGCATAATTATTAATTAAGCGAAAAAAGATAAAGAATAAATCATACCCTTGAAGAGCGAGCTTCCTCGGTACAAGTTCACCTCAAATCCTTTCGCGTTCAATCTTGAATCCACCAAGGGTTTGGTTCCTTCCTTTGATTAACGTTAGCCACCCAAATGTTTGGCCTCTAGGGTGATCCACCAGGAAGAATAAAATTCAAGAAGATGGGTGTTATGGCTAACCTAGTTTTCTATCTCATAGAAAAGGCGTACTCTCTCCAACAATTGGAATTATTACGTACTTTATTAAAGTCAACAACCCATATCACCCATAATAAGACTCCTCTTATTTATAGATGTGGGCAACCTCCTAACAATTAAGAAATTGGGTTTTATTTAATTAATTAAATTCTTTTAATTAATTAAGCTCCCTAATCTTATTAGGGATAATTAATTAAACTCCTTTAACTAATTTTCCTTCCTAATCCAATTAGGAATAAATGAAGTACTTATATTAAATTAATTCCTAAACTCTTTTAGAAATTAAAATAATAATAATTGTAATAATATTAATAAGACTCCTCTTATTAATTTATATTTAATATTTCTAAAATATTAAATAATAAATATTAAGCTATTTAATTTATTCTATCACCATAGATTAAATTAAATATACTTAATATATTATTACGATTATGCCATTAACTTCTTAAATAATTATTCTTCCTTTTTATGGTGTGACCCTTTAGGTTCTCCATATTAAGCAGGTTGTGAATAAATCAATTAGAACAATTCTAATCTTATTTAAATAAATAAATTAAACAATTAATTTATTTAAATAATAATATTTATTCTCTGATAGGGATAAGCCTCCTAGCGATCAACGACTTTCCGGATAATATAGATTTCAACATTAATCATTAAAGAACCTTTGAGTAAATAATTTACCGTGCTAATTCAATTCTTCCACCATCTGATGTCCCAATTAAATATAAGACATGGAATTCTTTGTCAAGTCTTATTTTATTTAATTATATGTATTTCGACTCTTAAATGCACAACTCCAAATAATGCAAATTAGAAACTCCTTTCTAATTTTATTACGCCTTAACCGCCAAGGACTCTTGGGTTGTCATTTATCGAATCACATAGGACATTTCTCTTCTTTATTAGAAGTGGTAGATTCTTTATTGATCATACATTATCTCCATGTACAACTTATTATACCCAAAGCATACCCTTTGATATACCCTAAGGGTCTTAAGGAATAAGTCAAAGTATAACTCATCATACACAAGATACTATGATGATCTCAAGTCCAAGGATCACTTGTACTACTATCACTCACGAGAATTCCTATTGACGGCAAATAAAACTCCATTAGGTATTCCTTAGCGAGCCACGTTAAATTGAACTTATTCTCTAATAAGCACCTACATACTTGCTTTAGTGTCTCCACACAAATGATCATGAGATCAATCATCCTCATCCAATGAAGCAAAGCAACGTATGTACCAATCTATCCGGATTCACTAATCCCCAATTTAGTAATCAATGATTGGGAACTATTTTAGTTTTAAGCTTTCTAAGAATTTAGATCTCATTAGAATAATCATCATCATTATTCTAAAAGCATTGCTTAAAACTATGGGTTTATCACATATTATAAAACAAAGATCATGTAGATAATTCAAAGCCTTTAATAAATTAATACCTTTTATTAATAAATGAATAAGATTGTTACAAAGTATATGCTTTATCATCAAACATGATTGGCTTGTGTGCATACTACTTTCAGAGCCAACGTCTTTGGTGTATGTTATGTTCGTTTTAGGAGAAGAAATATTTAAGGGTTTTGTACCGGGTTCAAGGTCGATACAAAATTCGATTTCATGCTCTGGGTAGGCTAGAAAGTTCTTCAGGGAATACGTTAGGAAATTTATTAACAATAGAAATATCATTCAAATCTGATGTATTTATGTTTAAATCTGTGACATAGGCTAAGAAAGCTTGACATTCGTTTTTCAATAAATGAATCTTGATATGACAGTGATTAACTTTAGTGGTTTGGTTGCTTGAATTCGTATAATAGGTTGGTTAGGAATATGAAAGCTAACAACATTACGAAAACAATCAATTTTTGCATGATTAGTAGTTAACCAATCAATCCCTAAAATCACATCAAACGCAAGTATTTTTAAATTATGTACCATATATTTGGCGATCCAAGATGGGTGATGTATACCTATTTTTAGGGCGTCATAATTATTGCCTTCTTGATGCACATTATCTTGGTTATTGATCTGCGGTAACTCAACGGTCTCATGTGCTCCATTGCTTATCTCAACCTTTTCATATGTCATTTTCAAACACTTCCACAAAACAAGGGTTAATTGGCGTATGCCACATATTATCCTATACTCAAGACCAACCAATTAAATAACAAATAAGTTTAGGTAGGTCATACTTAGTGAAGGATTTACCCGTCTCTCCCCTAGTTCTAGCCTCAAATCTCACTGTGGGATCTTATCCCTAAGCTTTGATACCAACTGCGCCGCCCTAAAATAGGTATACACAACCCATTTCGAAGTCGCCAAATGGTACCTAATTTAAATACAAACTTAATTTATACAACTATCGTGCAAAATACGACAAAATATAAGCTGAGAGTTTTAACACGAATATTGTCTCATAGACAATATCCAAACTCAAATGGAGTCTTCATTACAATTATTATCACACTATTTTATAGAATAGTGAGGAC
This sequence comes from Panax quinquefolius, assembly GCA_020205615.1. Taxonomy (NCBI): domain Eukaryota; kingdom Viridiplantae; phylum Streptophyta; class Magnoliopsida; order Apiales; family Araliaceae; genus Panax; species Panax quinquefolius. Next base: position 18,818,622 of record CM035152.1, read on the forward strand.
TACTATAGCCACCATCTTGGACCATCATTCCATTCCCCGACTAGTCCCAACTATATTCTCATTTCCTGAAGAGAACAATGAAATAAAAAGGGTGAGCTCAACTAGCCTAGTAAAGAATATTATGACTAAGATAATGTAGAATAAATTATCCTTCGCCTTCAACAGTGTAAAAACTGATAGAATATAATAGACAACAAGTTTAACTGCAGCGGAACAAGCAATCCATTAGAAGAGTCAAGTAGATCATGACATCTACTATCTTCTATGATTTAAAAGTTCATCATCAATATTTTATCTATGTAACACAGCTCAATAAATAATCCACATCATCGAATTATCCATGCACTACGGGCTAAGGATATTCGTTAGTATCACATCCACGAATTATCCATGCACTACGGTTCAATGATATTCATTATTATCACCAGTGATTATGATCATGCCAACAACTGTCCATCAATGTACTTTGGGCCAACGAGGACTTTTACCACATCATTTGTAACATTACAGGTCATGATTATACCGATACATAATTCCTGGTCATAATCAAATCAATCAACAGTCCATCTATGCATTACGGGCCAAATGTGACTTTCATCACAATATAAGCATGAGGATAATGACAATGATATAAGAATTCAATTAAGTGAGATCAATGATAAATTTTAAAGATTTATAATTCAAATTATCCAAAGTTTAAGAATGTCCAAATTGTCAACATGATAGCTACTTTGTGGAGTAAAATTCAAGAATAATATTCATGTATCAAAAATAATTTAGACAGAAAAGAAATCAATTTTTTTGTCGTGAATAGTACCCCAGGTGAATAGTACTCAGTGAATATTACTTCATGAATAGTATCCCGTAAATAGTACCGTATGAGTACTACCGTATATATGAATAGTGTTGTATGTATGAATATTACCCATGAATAGTACTCCGGCATGAAAAGATTAAAATTTAACAAGAATGTCAAGAAAAATATTTCAGTAAAACGATACTACATAAATCACAAATTTCAAGGATGTTCTACTAATTTCAATGAGTATAGAAGCACTACTTATCAAAATACGTGTAGAACTAGGAATATGAAACGAAATAATAATACTTACATACTACAGAGTATGGAATAAAATATTATTTCTTACGAATATTGAACAAAAATAATATCCCTTACCTTAGTAGGAGAGTAATTCCGACTGGTATAGAGGAGATATTCTTGAAGAAAACTTGCATTATTTTCTACACTCAAAGCTTCCTTAAACTCAAAACAAATTCGCTCAATATTATAGAAGAAGAATTCTCTGATTCTGGTGTGATTTTCATTTCTAAACTAAGCATCCTATTTATAGGAGAATGGCAGGATACTATTTAAGAAAATAATCATAGGATCGCACAGGAAAAAAAAAAATTCACAGTATAACTCATCATCATACCATTTGAGACAACCAAAGAAAGGAGTACCTCCAATGAAGGTAACTAGAATTTGGAGACATGGACCAATAAGGAGCACCTCATTCATAAGTCGATGAGGAAGCGGAGGCTTCATAATTGGAAAATTTTGGCCAAAAACATCCGTTTTTTTACAATTTCATAATCACAAATAGATAACATTATTTGAAGGTAATTGAGGCTACCCCTCCGTAAATCAATCAAGATACCTCAAAATTAAATGAACAATTACCAATTTAACAAGATAATTGAACAAACATCTTTCACTTATCAATTATTATTTTTATCTTTAATTAACACAATCTTTCAATAATTATTCATTATTAATATTATAACTCAAAATATTGAAAATCGATCGTTCCCGTGAAAGGTGGCTTCCGATGTAAGAATTTCTCCTTATTTGCGTAATTAGATGACCTAACCCTTTCCTCAAGCAGGAACTTTGTGACAACCCCGATTTTTCATAAGTTATTAAAAAATAATAATTTAAATTTTATTATGAGGTGTATATATTTTGAATTATGTGATTTGGTGTGAAGAGAATTATATATTCATATGTTGGAGAATGTGAGATTTAATAGTTAATTAAACTATTAAAGGAAATAAATAATATTAGTTAATTGAATTAAGTTGAAATTATGTTATGAGATAATATAATTTTAATTGTTATGTCTCAAGGCAATGGAAATTATTATGAGTTAAGTTTTATAAATAGTGTGAATAATTCACTTAATTAAAATAGTGAATTAATACAAGTATAATTGATTTAATAAAAGAGAAGGTAATAGTATGAAAATATAAATGTTAGTATAATGCTAGTAAAATATTTATTAAGTACATTAAATATTTTAGTTGAAAACTTTATGGAATAAAATGAATATTTATGGTATTAAATAAATATTTGATGAAAATTGTTATGGGATAGTTTATTCAAGTGTGATAAAATAGATAAGATTTATAACGTATTTTATTACGCGAATATAATGGTGATATTCTAATTATTAAATAATGTTATGATTATAATAGTTGAATAAAAATTATAATTTTACTTGATAATGTTAATTTTATTTCGTAAGGAATTAAAGGTACATAATCTAGTTTATATTTCTAATTTATGTGTTCTTGAGTTTTTTTTTTAAAATTGGAGTTTTGGTTAATGAATTTGTGGGTTATGATTATATATGTTATTAGATTCATAATGGTCATCTAAAAACGATTTTTCAGAAACCAAATTCATGTATTTATGCTAAAGAAGAGGAATTTCAGTTTTGATGGTGATGTGTGTTTTGGTGTACTTTGAAACTAAAATTGATAATGAATTCGTGATTGAAACTTTAAATTGATGGATGATTGTTGTTCTCTTCTATAAAATGAAAACAACGCAACTTGAACTGATCGAATTGGTTAAAAAATAAATTCGTGATGAATGAATACACTTAGCATGTTAAAAATATGAAAAATTAGTATAAACCAATTAGAATTAGTATAAATCAAGTCTCACATCGACTAAATTGAGAACTTCACCCCTTTTCTAAACCTATAAATAGAAGGGCTTGGCCCTTTGTTTCATTCACCAACAATAAGGCCTCCAATTTTGAGAAAGGCTTTGTTGTGGGAGGACTTTTTATAAAGTTCTCCTTAGTTAAATCTTGATCGAGTACGTATTCAGTTTGTGGAATTTGTATTTTTGATAATGTTATTATTTTAAATATTGTATTTAGTTTGTTAGTTAAAGTTTGAATTTAGTTAGTTTTGTTAGTAAACTAGTTAGTTTACTATGTTTATTTTCATTTGGAATTGATTATGTAAATGAATTCTAATGATTGTAATTAGAGATATGGAGCCGAGACCTTAGACGAGTCTGATTATGTTAAATAAGACTTATTTGTAAAGAAAGTTGGGTTGGAGCAGTTTGAGGCGAAGTTTTGGATGCCAAATGAGAAGTCCAAAAACTAGTGGACTGCTGATCCAAAAAAGAAAATTCGGGGTTAGCTAGATTATTTAGAAAATTTTGGGCTTTTGGTATGTTATAGTAAACTGAATAAGCTTTCCATAGACTCCGGAACGGACTAATTCTGACTTCAGAGCAAAGAGTTATGACCATTCAAAGTAGTTGCGTCAAAACTGTCTAACCAACTCGGGGAAATCACCTTGAACTAATTTTTTGGAATTCTGTGTTTAGAATTTGGAAAAGGTCAAAGAGTAAAAGTTGTAGTCTCGGAAGTTAGCTTCGCTTGAGCTCAAGAATCGCTCAAAAATGTTTTGAAACGGAGAAGTTATGACTGTTTTAGCGAGAGAGGGTAAAGCTGGGAAAGAATGAAAAACAATTTTGAACGCCCCTTTTTGAACACCATTTTGGACTATCTATCTTATCTGAAATGGGTCTCCAATAACTTTTAAAAATAGGTTAATATGATGTTTACATCATATCCAAAGTTGGATGTCATCTGACTTATGAGATATAGCGTAAAGTTTACATTACAACTACTATGCGTTGCTATGTGACTAATAGTTGATGTGTATGATTATATAATTGTGTAGGGCACGTGAAGTGCAGATAACTGTAAGTTGTTAAACTGTTATTGGTAAACAACAATCAAGGCAAGTCTTTCGGTTCCTATTTTCTACGTGGACTTGATAAACTGTTTTAAATTGCATGATATGATATGTGTTGTAAGCGAGCATGATATGTTATACATGTTGTAATCATGAAATGTTAAAGTCAATTTATGACTACATTATTTTGGTTAAATAATGATGATTGAGTAAGAAACTCAATCTTTATATTTTCTATGTGAATTAAAGCATGTATGCTATGTTACGTTAAATATTAGGATATGTATGTTGAGCATATTGTTATGTGATATGTGATGCATAAAAACTGTTAGAACTTGTTGAGCTGTCGAGCTCATTCTTGCAAATAATAATTTTTGCAAGTTAAGATTTTAAGGTAAGGATATGTCCTAAGTGAATTATAGAGATCCATATTCACTAAGATTACTTATATTTTATGAGAAATGTATTTAATAGTTTGAATGTAACATGTTGTTGAATTGTTAGTTGGGCTACCGGTGTATATGGATATCTATTTATGATGTAAGACTTTGTATAGTCATTTTGTTATAACGATTTATGATATAAATTTGAATCGAAGAGATGTAATGTAGAGGTTGCGATTTAGGGCAATACAGAAGGAATTTATAAAAGTTTTAAATATTTTACATTTTTAGTGATTTTAATATCAAATAATGATGTAAAGATAGATTAAAGTTGTATTGTTAACGATCGAGAAGGAGAATATTATTGTATGAATTTTGGGGTCGTTACAGAACTTTTTAGACGTTGTCAATAATGCAAATAATAATATGAATAATTGTGTCATCTCAATTATTGATTTAATAATATAAAATATTGTGCAGATGATACTGTTACAATAATTGAATCAATAATATGAGATACTATTCATCAACTACTGTTGCAATAATTGAATAAAACTAAGTGACTTCTCACGTAAGCATCAATAATTAGAGATACTGTGCAATACCGTAGTTATCTTTGTGCAACCACGCCGTACATCGCATTTCTTTATCCTTTGGGTATTTTAATAGTTAATCGTAAATGTTTTATAGATATTTTATAAAAGGTTATTTCGCCGCTTTCTATCTCGAAAGTAATTCCATTGGGGGTCCATTAATGATTTAAGGCAAATCGTCATTTAATATTCTCCACAAAAAGAATATTAAAACCAAACGAATATTTTATGACAACTTGTTTACTTTGAAAAATTTATAAATATTACCCACAACTATAACATTATATCAAATTCACACATTATTCAAAATAACATTTAGAGAAAATTAAATCTTTATTCATAAAAGTTGGGGTCTTACAATTAAGCTCAATCTTTTTCTAAAATGACCATAATATCTTGTTCTATCCGTTTATTAATCTCAGATTATCAATCTCAATATATGATAAATTATATAATTTAAATTATAAAAAGCGAGGTGCAAATTATAAAATAAATAAAATGGACAAATTGACTGCATAAAAAAGCTCCTTTGACCAAATCATTAGCTTGATAACTTTTAGTTATATCTATCCAAAAAAAAAAATCTTACTGTATTTAATATAAATAAAATAAAATGGACATCTTCTATCTTTAAAAAACCTTACGCAATTAATTATTGTGATTTATCGTGTAAGATTTAGAGCCTATAATTCTGCAATATCTATTTACTATAATGATGAGCAATCTTACAATAATTTCTGTATTTAGTTCTCATTGTAGATTGTTGATCCTTACTATATTTAATGTATTCAATATTATCGACTGGAATATATAAACTAAATAATATGTATTTAAAAAATTCATCAGTATTTAATAGAAATTACGTTTAGATTACATAAATTGTTTCTATAAAATAATAACTTTATTTAAAGTTAAATTATATAATTAGTACCTAAGTGAACATTTGATTGAATAATATAACCATTTATTTAAAATTTTATAATTAAATTTTTTAATCATTTTTTTATTTTTAAAAAGTTTAAATTATAGTTTAAAATATATTATTATTGGTAAGAGTATAATAGTCTAAACGATATTTTTATATCCAATAATTTAATTAATTTTGGAAAAAACAAACATAAGCATGAAATTATTTTAAGTTATCCCATGAATAATCTCATAAAAAATAAATATGTAACTAGGACTATTTAATCTTAGAATTAACAATTTTAAAATTATAATCACATGAATTATAATCTCGAAATTATAACTCTTGTAAACAAACATGGCATAGAAGTTTACCCGAGTTTTAGTCAAACACTGATCACATAATACTATTGTTTAATGTCATTTATAACAAACATTGGTGATGAATGTGACGCCTCCAAAATAGGTATACATCACCCATCTTTGGTCGCCAAATAAAAGGTACAGAATACAAATACGAACTTAATTATACAACATGATCTGAGAGTTTTAATAAGAATATTAGACAATATCCAAACTCAAATGGAGTTCTCATTACAATTATTATCATACTATTTTATAAAATAGTGAGGACTACTACAGCTACAATCTCGGACCGTCACTCCATTCTGACTAGTCCCGACTACGTTCTCATTTCTTGAAGAGAACAATGAAAGCAAAAGGGTGAGTTCAACTAGCCCAGTAATGACTAAGATAACGCAGAATAAATTATCGTTAGCCTTCAAGAGTGTTGAACTGATAAAATACAATAAATATCAAGTTTAACTGCAGCGAAGTAATCAATCCATCAGAAGAGTCAAGTAGAACATGATATCTACTATCTTCTATGATTTATAAAGTTTATCATCAATTTTATCGCTGAGACTCAGCTTAATAAATAATCAACATCACTGAATTATCCATGCACTACGAGCCAATGATATTCATTAGTATCACGTCCACGAATTATCCATGCACTACGGGCCAAGGATATTCATGTAATCACCAATGGTCATGATCATGCCAACAACTGTCCATCAATACACTACGGGCTAAGGAGGACTTTTACCACATCATTTGTAACATTACGGGTCATGATTATACCGAATAATCCCTGGTCATAATCATCCCAATCAACAGTCCATCTATGTACTACGGGCCAAAGATGACTTTTATCACAATATAAGCATGAGAATAATGACAATGATATAAGAATTCAATTAAATGAAAACAAATGATAAATTTTAAATATTTATAATTTAATTTATCCAGAATTCAATAATCTCCAAATCATCTACATGATACTACTTTGTGGAGTAAAATTCAAGAATAATATTGTATCAAAAATGATTTAGACAGAAAAAAAATTTTAATTTTGTCATGAATAAGTACCGGGTGAATAGTATTTTGAGTGAATAAAGATTTTCAGAATAGTACCCGTGAATAGTACCTCAAAGATGAAAAGATTAAAATTATCAAGAATGCTCTGAATAATATTTTTATGAAAAGATACTAGATGAAGCGTTGAAATTTCAAGGATATTCTACTAATTTCACGAAGTATAGAAGTAATACTTTAACAAAATGAGTGTAGAATTCGGAATCTGAAATGAAATAATATTACTTACATATTACAAAGTATGGAAGAAAATATTATTTTATACAAATATTGAACAAAAATAATATCTCTTACCTTAAAAGAAGAGTATTTATGACCGGTAGGGCGGGGATATTCTTGAAGAAAACTTATACTATTTTATACACTCAAAGCTTCCTAAAAATTGAAAAAAATACGCTCAATATTATAGAAGAAGAATTCTCTGATTCTGGTGTGATTTTTAATTCTAAACTAGTATGCTATTTATAGGAGAATGGAATAATACTATTTATAAATTTTATTCACTTGAATCAAGATAAAGGAAATAATCAATGATTTAACCCGTGAAAGAAATTTTTTTCTGATCTACTATGCAAACATTATGCATAATAAAATATAATATATTCTATTTTCATAAAAAAAATTAAACTTATTATATTATATAATATATATATATATATTATCACACTTATAACACACCATTTTGAAAAAATGAGTAGGTGGGGGGTCCATATAATAAGCAAAATTTTCAACAAATACTTCATAAAAATTCCCTAAATAATTTTAACAACATTTATTCATCAATAATATAACATGCAATATTAACAACTAGATCATTCCCAGGAAAGAAAAGGCTTTCGAATAAGAATTTCTCCCTATTGGCGCGCAATTAGGTGACCAAACCCCTTTACTCGACAAAATATTTTAGACATTGTCAATAATGCAAATAATAATATGAATAACTTGTCATCTCAATTATTGATTTAATAATATAAAATATTGTGCAAATGATACTGTGACAATAATAGAATTAATAATGTGAGATACTATGTAGCAAGTACTGTAGCAATAATTAAGTATAACTGAGTGACTTCTCACGTAAGCATCAATAATCAATACCGTGAGCTTCTATGCAATTAAGTCAGACATTCTTGTACTTTTTCAGGGTATTTCAACAATTAACAGAAACTTTTCGTCGTTATTTTATAAAAAAGATATTTTCGTCATTTTTAACTCGATAATAATTTCGTTGTGGGGACCAATTAATGATTGTGTCGTCGTACGAATATTCCCTATTAAAACGAATATTCTCCGACCAATAGAATATTTTATAACAACTTGCTTACTTTGCAAAATTTATAAATATTACCCACAACTATAAAATTATATCAAATCCACACCATAATATTCAAAAATATATTTCAAGAAAAAAATTAATCTTTATTTATGAAAGTTGGGGTCTTACAACCTATCATTCTTATGAAATTTCGTCCTCGAAATTAGGGTATGTACCTGGTATGTCGAAGAGGTGAGGATACCTTGATTTCATTTAAGATTCTAACTCCCAGGTGATTTCCTCAACATCGTGGTTTCTCCACAAAACTTTGACTTGAGGTATAATGTGACGCCCCCAAAATAGGTCCACACGACCCATTTTGAGTCGCCAGATATCACACTACAGAAATCAAATATAAACTTTATTTATACAACCTCGCTGAACTGTCGACAGAGTAATGACAATGAGATAAGTCATGAGTTTTAATACAAATATATGTAACTCTTATGGTGCCTCGACCACAACACCTTACAATGGTACTTTACATAAAGGTGAAAGTAGTATGCACACAAGCCAATCATGTTTGATAATAAAGCATATACTTTGTAACAATCTTATTCATTTATTAATAAAAAGTATTAATTTATTAAAGGCTTTAATTATCTACATGATGTTTTTTTATAATATGTGATAAACCCATAGTTTTAAGCAATGCTTTTAGAATAATGATGATGATCATTCTAATGAGATCTAAATTCTTGTAGAAAGCTTAAAACTAAAATAGTTCCCAATCGTTGGATTACTAAATTGGGGATTAGTGAATCCGGATAGATTGGTACATACGCCGTTGCTCATTGGATGAGGATGATTGATCTCACGATCATTTGTGTGGAGACACTCAAAGCAAGTATGTAGGTGCTTATTAGAGAATAAGTTCATCGAACATTGGCTCGCTAAGGAATACCTAATGGAGTTTTATTTGATGTCAATAGGAATTCTGTAGTGATAGTAAGACAAGTGATCCTTGGACTTGAGATCATCATAAGTATCTTGTGTATGATGAGTTATACTTTGACTTATTCCTTAAGACCCTTAGGGTATATCAAAAGGTATGCTTGGGTATAATAAGTTATGCATGGAGATAATGTATGATCAATAAAGAATCTACCACTTCTAATAAAAAGAAGAGAAATGTCCTATGTGATTAGATAAATGACAACCCAAGAGTCCTTGGTTAAGGCGTAATGAAATTAGAAAGGAGTTTCTAATTTGCATTATTTGAGTTGTGCATTTAAGAGTCGAAATACATATAATTAAATAAAATAAGACTTTGACAAGAATTCCGGGCCGCCTTATATTTAATTGGGGACATCAGATGGTGGAAGGATTGAATTGCATGCAGTAACTATTTACTCAAAGGTTCTTTTATGATTAATGTTGAAATCTATATTATCCGGAAAGTCGTTGATCGTTAGGAGGCTTATCCCTATTGTAGAATAAATATTATTTATTTAAATAAATTAATTGTTTAATTTATTTATTTAAATAAGATTAGAATTGTTCTAATTGATTTATTCACAACTTGGTTTAATATGGAGAACCTAAAGGGTCACACCATAAAAGGAAGAATAATTATTTAAGAAGTTAATGGCATAATTGTAATAATATGTTAAGTATATTTAATTTAATCTATGGTGATAGAATAAATTAAATAGCTTAATATTTATTATTTAATATTTTAGAAATATTAAATATAAATTAATAAGAGGAGTCTTATTAATATTATTACAATTATTATTATTTTAATTTCTAAAAGAGTTTAGGAATTAATTTAATATAAGTACTCTCATTTATTCCTAATAAGATTAGGAGGTTAAATTAATTAAAAGAGTTTAATTAATCATCCCTAATAAGATTAGTGGAGCCTAATTAATTAAAAGAATTTAATTAATTAAATAAAACCCAATTCCTTAATTGTTAAGGGGGTTGCTCACATCTATTAATAAGAGGAGTCTTATTATGGATGGTATGGGTCATTGATTTTTCAACATACGACATTTTTTCCAATAGTGGGGAGTACCCTTTTCTATGTAGAGATAGAAAACTAGGGTTTAGCCAACCACCCATCTTCTTGAATTTTTTTCTTCCTTGGTGGATCACCCCAGAGGCCAAACATATGGGTGGCTAACGTTGATCAAAGGAAGGAACCAAACCCGTGGATTCAAGTTGACGCGAAAGGATTTGGAGGTGAACTTGTACATCGAGGAAGCTCTATCTTTGAGGTATGATTTTATTCTTTATCTTTTCGTTTAATTAATAATTGCATAAAGGGTGATCCGGTATATGGTTTGTAAATTTTAAACTCGATTTTCATCGCCGCTTAATTTTTGCAATTTGATTCATACATGAATATTATTAAACCTAACAAATGGCATCATCGAGCCAAACCTTTATGCGAATTATTAATTGTTTTAATTTGATATTATATTGATATGTGTTTAGAACAATTTAATTGGGCATAATTTAATTGTATAAAATTTATTAAATAAAAAAAAAAAAATCGCATTGAAATCATTTGGACGTGAACAATTGGCAAAGAATAATTCACAAGGTTTCATATGTTAGCACTGAAATCGAGGCTTCACATGTTATTACGGAAATAAAAGGCGGTGATCAAGGTGGATTTCATGGATATCAATTGTTTTTTGTTTTGAGATGGTGTCACGAAAAATCATGTATTAATCTTGTAAAAGGAACTTAGTTATATATATATAATATATATTATTTAATATATATATACATATATATATTCTTAATTATTATATAATTAAAATAAAAGTTTATTTTAATTTTAAAATAAAAGGTTTATTTTAATATTAAAATATAAAGTTTTTTTAATTTTAATAATTTTATAATTAAAATAAAAGGTTTATTTTAATCTTAAAATAAAAGGTTTATTTTAATATTAAAATAAAAGATTTATTTTATTTTAAAATTAGAATTTCATGCTAACTAATTAGAGTTGGAATTGGATTCCATAATAACTAATTGGAGTTGAAATTGGATTTTATTTTTCCTAAAATAAAGGAGTTTATTTATGAGTAGGGAAGTAAATCCATCTTTCCTTAAATAAAGGAATTTGTTTAAATATGAAATAAGATTTCATATTATTCAAAATAAAGGAGTTTATTTGTGAATAGAAAGAAAAACCGTGTTTCCTTAAATAAAAGAGTTTATTTAAATATGAAATAAGATTTCATATTATTCAAAATAAAGGAGTTTATTTGTGAATTGGAAAGATAACTCATGTTTCCTTTAATATTTTTTTTATATACATGGAATTGGATTCCATAATTAATTAAAATAAAAGAGTTTATTTTAATTAATTTTTTTTTACATGGAATTGGATTCCATAATTAATTAAAATAAAGGAGTTTATTTTGATTAAAGATTTTGATTAAAATAAAATAGTTTATTTTATTCAAAATAGGATAAATTAAAATAAAATAGTTTTATTTTGATTTAAATTTGGATTAAAATAAAGGAGTTTATTTTGATTCAAAATTAGATTTTATACTAACTAAATTTGCCCATTAAATGATATCAATATATATATTAAATGTTTATTATTCATGAGATGAATGCTATTTATTGATGCATATGGTGATGTGTATGATAATAAATGGGATTGATTATGAATTTATTGATCAATGCGATTGGATTTTATTTTAGTTGGATGCGTGAATGTATGGATTTTATTAAATGGGGTCTCGTACCTCGCCTTCTCTAATTTTTCTTAATGTAAATTCTATCTCCTCCTATGTATTTCCCTCGATCAACGATCAAGGTTTCTATTTATTTTAAAATAGTATTGTAATAGGAATAGTTAGAATTAATTTTGAAAAATTGGAGATCAAGGGCAAGGAGCTTGAAGACCCGTTTGTAATGGAGCCCAGGGTTTAAATGTAATAGTTATATTTAAATATTATTTCTTGCACCCTAGGGTTTGACCTTTTGTTCACTTGGTGGCTCTAGTGAACCAAACTAGAATAAAAGTCCATAATCAATCCGTGTAGAATATAGTATTCTATACGTGCATGCTTATACTATATATATTATATATTATGCAAACATGCTTCGCATGTTCATTAATATGATAGCGTATTTATATATATATATAAAATGCCGCTAAACAAGATGAGACAAATTAATAACAAACCCCTCAATTTTTTTATATTAAGTCCTAAGCGTTCAAAGATATTTGGAATATCGAACGTCGCCTTCTAGCATGATAAAATTAATAGAGTATTAAATATTTAATATGAGTTTGTTGTGTCACCACAAGGCTATATACATTTGAAATGGGATCCTTATTCTCACTAGCAAATCTTTAATTAGATTTTGCCGAACTATATAAGTGAGGGTAATATAGTTTGAAGAAAATAGTGGGAGATACCAATTTAAAACAAGACCTAATTTATTTTGGTAATTAATAATAGAATGTATGTTAAAATGTTGTTAATTACAAATTCATTTACAGAATTTTACAATGTCTAAAATTACTATCATGCGAAGCATATTAGATGCTAAATTAATCGTAATCGAATTAAAATTGGATTGGTTAAGGAATTTGAGAATAGTTCTCATAATTTGAAAAGCTATCTTATGTCCTTAATACGCCTATCCTCAGAATGGTTGCGCATAATGCCTCGAGGAAGACATTGCTACTTTTAGAAAGTGGCAAGATGATGCATATTGGCTCAATGCATCATGCTCGCATCCATGAGTAACGAGCTTCAGCCAATCATCATGAAATTCATGGATGCTCCTACTATATTCCTGCACATCAAGTAGTTGATGGTGAGGAAAGTAGGACTGAAAGATATCAGATATCTAAGGAGCTCTTCCGATCTAGAATGGCCAATGGCACTATAGTACAGATAAAAGTCCTTAACATAATCAATTTGATTGATCAATTAGGACAACTAGTTTTATCATGGATGGAGAGTTGAGCCAAGATTTGATCTTGCACTCACTCCCGGACTCCTTTCACAATTGTTGTGAATTTTTCATATGAACAAGCTAGATATCAGCTTCGCTGATTTGCTTAACATGTTGAAAATGTTGAGAGTGACTTTCCAACCAAGAAAAACAAAGTCTTACTGGTAGGGGCCAAAGGATCTTCTGAAAAGAAGAACGATTCAAAGAAGGTATATAGAAAGGCAAAAACAAAGGATAATAAGAACAAAACTGATACGGATAGCAAAGGAGTTTGCTTCCACTGCTATAAGCCAGGACACTGGAAAGAAACTGCAAGAAGCATCTTGCAGAGGCTAACCAAAGAAGCTTAGTGAAGTTTCTACATAATACGCTTTTTGTTCATGATTGAATTAAATTTTTCTTTAAGTCAAGGTTCTACTTGGGTATTGGATACCGACTTTGGTTATCATAAATATAGATTTATGATGAGACCAAGTAGTAAGAGAAGTTAAACAAATATAAGTTATCCTACATGCGGGAAATGTAGCAAAGGTTGCCATATTAGCCATAGAAACTTATAGTTTAGCAATGCCTACGCGCAAATCTATTAAGTCAATAAGTTGTTATCAGATTCCAGCTTCTTGTTAAAATATTATTTCCATTTTATTGTTGGACAATGAAATCTTTGGTATTATAATTAAGAACAATTGTTGTTCTATTTATAATAATAATGTTTTGTATAGGATCGAATATCACTTAATGGATTTTGTATACTGATTTACGTGAAAATAATTTTACAAATTGAACAAACTAGTATAAGAAAAGGAGATGATCATTCAAAGAGTTGAATGTGTGTATTTCTTTGAATACAAGTGTGAATTATTTGAAAGGTTCAAAGAATTCAAAAGTGAAACAAATTGACAAAGTATTAAGATTCTTTGATTAGATCAAGGAATAAATACTTGTGCAATAAGTTTCTAAATCATCTCAAATGGTTTTCTCATAATGGAAACATCCTGATACGCAATAATTGATTGATGTATCTGAATGAAAAATTCGTACCTTGTTGGACATGGTGCGGTCCATAATGATTTTACCGACATTCTAGTATCCTTATAGGGTTATGTCCTAGAAATGACTGCATATCTACGGAAAATGGTAACCTCAAAATCCGGCCCCAAGACTCCATAAAAGTTATGGACAGGGAGGATTCCTAATCTTAAGTATGTTAAGATAAGGGGTTGTCCAACTTATATGAAAAAGGTTTCAAAGGATAAGCTTGGGACAAGATTTGACAAGTACAATTTGTGGGACATCCTAAAGTAAGTTTAGGGTATATGTTCTATAATCCTACTTAGCAAAAGGTGTTTGTTGCGTAAACACGCGCCTTCTAAGATAAATGTGTTTATTATTGAAGGGGCTAGTGGGAGGATAATAGATCTTGAAAAGTTCAAGAACCACAAAACACTATAAGTCAAATAAGAGGAACCTATAGATGTAATCTATCATACCACAACCCAATCGTAAATCAAATAATCAAGATACCCTGGGAGGTATGGATTCATCATGGATGATGATGATGAGGTACGATCATAGAAGATGATGATCCAGAGTTACATACGATGAGGTAAAGAGTTATGTACACTCTCAAAATGGAACATTCATTTTGATGAAATAATCAAAAGAGTTTGATTTTATCAAAACAAGAATGAACCTAATGTGTAAAGGGTCGGTTGGGAGCATCGTGACATTCCTAGTACTATATGTTGATATACTACGGATAAGGAATGACATACCAATGCTACAATCAAGAAAGATAAAGTTGTCTCAAACATTCCTCCATGAATGATTTGGAAGAGTATCTTAATTGGGGATAAAATCTATATAGATAGATTTAAGAGGATGCTCGACTTAACCCAAAAGAACGATATTCATTTGATGTTAAAGTCGCTAGCATGGCAAACTCCAAGAGATGTCTCATGTTGATGAGCCATGGAGTGTATCTCTCTTAATAGTCCCCATAGACTCCAAAGAAGAGAGATCGCATGAGTGACAATCATGTATGCAATGAAATATACGAGACCGATATCGATCGGTCATATTTCGAGAAGATCAACGTAAGACGGTGAAAACATCTTAAAGTTCTTAACCGGCACTAAGGATGTGAGCAATCATGGTGGGTCCGAATTAAAACCAGAGGGCTTTCTGACTCAAATTTTTCGCATGCACCAAGACGATCGAAAATCCACTTTAAGGTAAAGTGTTACCTTGAACGAGTGCAGTGAAAAGAATTCGAAAGGTTCCAAACAAAGAAAGAGTTCTTTGGTTTAGTAATAAAGACAAAGTATATAGCTATAAATGAAGTCGCAAAGTTGATTGTTTGGATTAAAAGTTCATTACGTAACTAGGAATAGTTCCTAAGTCTCATCTTGGATCTAAACATGTGTTGTGGCACTTAAATTTGATTATTAGAATCATTGAAAGATGGGAAATCACTATAGAGATAGTGGACTCTCATGAACAACATTACATATCCATTAACTAAAGCTTATCCAACAGTTAGGATAATCGTCACTTAGAGAAGTTAAGAGTATAAGATACCACGACGATTGGCTTTAGTGCAAGTGGGAGATTGAAAGTAGTATGCACACAAGCCAATCATGTTTGATGATAAAGCATATACTTTTGTAACAATCTTATTCATTTATTAATAAAAAGTATTAATTTATTAAAGGCTTTTAATTATCTACAATGATGTCTTTTTTTATAATATGTGATAAACCCATAGTTTTTAAGCAATGCTTTTAGAATAATGATGATGATCATTCTAATGAGATCTAAATTCTTAGAAAGCTTAAAAACTAAAATAGTTCCCAATCGTTGGATTACTAAATTGAGGATTAGTGAATCCAGGATAGATTGAACATATATTGCTTCGCTTCATTGGATGAGGATGATTGATCTCATGATCATTTGTGTGGAGACACTAAAAGCAAGTATGTGGGTGCTTATTAGAGAATAAGTTCATCTTTGAACGTGGCTCGCTAAGGAATACCTAATGGAGTTTTATTTGCCTGTCAATAGGAATTCTCAGTAGTGATAGTAGTACAAGTGATCCTTGGACTGAGATCATCATAGTATCTTGTGTATGATGAGTTATACTTTGACTTATTCCTTAAGACCCTTAGGGTATATCAAAGGGTATGCTTGGGTATAATAAGTTGTGCATGGAGATAATGTATGATCAATAAAGAATCTACCACTTTAATAAAAGAAGAGAAATGTCCTATGTGATTCGATAAACGACAACCCAAAGAGTCCTTGGTTAAGGCGTAATAAAATTAGAAAGGAGTTTTAATTTGTATTATTTGGAGTTGCGTATTTAAGAGTCGAAATACATATAATTAAATAAAATAAGACTTGATGAAGAATTTCATGTCTTATATTTAATCGACATTGTATGGTGGAAGGATTGAATTGCACGGTAACTATTTACTCAAAGGTTCTTTTATGATTAATGTTGAAATCTATATTATCCGGAAAGTCGTTGATCGCTAGTGGAGGCTTATCCCATTGTAGAATAAATATTATTTATTTAAATAAATTAATTGTTTAATTTATTTATTTAAATAAGATTAGAATTGTTCTAATTGATTTATTCACAATTAGGCTTAATATGGAGAACCTAAAGGGTCACAATTAAAAGGAAGAATAATTATTTAAGAAGTTAATGGCATAATCGTAATAATATATGTTATATATTTAATTTAATCTATGGTGATAGAATAAATTAAATAGCTTAATATTTATTATTTAATATTTTAGAAATATTAAATATAAATTAATAAGAGAGTCTTATTAATATTATTACAATTATTATTATTTTAATTTCTAAAAGAGTTTAGGAATTAATTTAATATAAGTACTCTCATTTATTCCTAATAAGATTAGAGGTTAAATTAATTAAAAGAGTTTAATTAATCATCCCTAATAAGATTAGGGAGCCTAATTAATTAAAAGAATTTAATTAATTAAATAAAACCCAATTCCTTAATTGTTAGGGGGTTGCTTACATCTATTAATAAGAGGAGTCTTATTATGGATGGTATGGGTTGTTGATTTTTCAACATACGACATTTTTCCAATAGTTGGAGAGCCTTCTTTTCTATAGAGATAGAAAACTAGGGTTTAGCCAACCACCCATCTTGAATTTTCTTCTTCCTTGGTGGATCACCTCAGAGGCCAAACATATGGGTGGGTAACGTTGATCAAAGAAAGGAACCAAACCCGGTGGATTCAAGTTGAACGCGAAAGGATTTGGAGGTGAACTTGTACCGAGGAGCTCGATCTTCGAGGGTATGATTTTATTCTTTATCTTTTCGTTTAATTAATAATTGTGCATAAAGGGTGATCCGCATATGGTTTGTAAATTTTTAAACTCGATTTTTACACGCTCCGCTAATTTTTGCAATTTGATTGCGCACATGAATATTACAAACCTAACAAAAGGTACAGTCAATAACTGTTTTAGAAATTAAAATATTTGGAAAATACTCAAGGAAACCTTTGTACATGGGAGGCCATGCGTCTATGTTATGATAGATATCATATGTCCAAGTAAGAATTATATTTCAAATAAACTCCAAGATTATATAGGTAGTGCTCGTAGATATACTCAGCAAGTGGATATGCAAAACCTTATCTTATGATAACACGAGGTTGTATGTCATTAGACATCTTGTATGATAGTGGCAAAACACCCTTCAAAAGTTGGGTTCACTTCACCCTATTCGGTTCACCAAAATTAAATATCAAATGACGTATACAATACGACACACTTATCTAAAGTTCTCAATAAAATTATTTTCATACTATTTAGGAGAACCTCAACGACTATAGACCACCAGATTCTATTCTCCTCGTTACCCAGCTCGACCCATCTACACTCTTATTACCCTAAATGAATTGTGAAGCAAAAGGGTGAGCACAACTAGCCCAGTAAAGAATATCATGACTAAAGATAATTTACATCATCAATAGCCTTCATCAGTAATAAATCAGAGATTTAGAACATATGGTAGATGATAAAACTTTTCAACCATAGTTGCAGCGGAACGAGCAATCCATTAGAAGAGTCGAATAGACCATCGATCTATTATCTTCTCCATGTTAAAAGTCCACCAATAATGTTTTATCCTGTAAACATCAATCAACAATTTCACGCCCACAATCATATGAATAACTCATAATCATAATTGTGATTCTAACTTCCTCTTCTTACCCAAGACGAAGATAATTTTCATCGCCTATCTTCACCTGAAACATCAAAAATCATGGTTATACCAAATCAAAATTCCTGCTCATAATCATACTAATAAATTCATCTTTGCACTATGGGCAAAGAAATTCATTAACAATTCATCTTCGCGCTCTGTGCCAAAGACATACAACCGTATTTTTAGAAGAGTCAAGTAGAGCATGATATCTACTATCTTTACTTAATTAAAAGTGTATAATCAATATTTTATTCTTTGAGAGACTAAACTTAATAAATAATCCACATCATCGAATCATCCCTACACTACTGGTACCGAGGATATTCATGTAATCATCAATGGTCATGATTATACCGAATAATCCTTGGTTATAATCATACCAATAACGTCCATCAATGCACTACTACGCCAATGAGGACTTTACCACATCATCTATAACATTACGGTCATGATTATACCGAATGATCCCTAGTCATAATCATACCAATAAGCAGTTCATCTATGCATATAAGCCAAAGATACTCATCAATCAATAGTTCATCTTTGCACGTAAGCCAAAGATATACAATCAGTAAAACTAATAATCAACAAATACCCATCTCTTACGTAAGCCAAAGATATACAATTGTAAAACTAATAATCAACAATCCATCTTTGCACGTAAGCCAAAGATATACAATTGTAAAATCAATAATCAACAGTCCATCTTTGCACGTAAGCCAAAGATGACTTTCATCACAATATAAGCATGAGGATGATGACAATGATATAAGCATTAATCAAACGAAAATAAAGATAAATATTAAAGACTTTAAATTTATCCAAATATTATCAATCACTTAATAAACTCATAATCTAATATTATTAATATTATAACAATATTTTAATCACTTCTTAAACTTATAAACAATTTATTTCAATTGTTTACACTTTACCAAATAATGCATTTAATCATTCAAAAATGCCATACTCATAAGATTTCATCATCAATGATCAAATCCCTCATCAAAAATCTGTATATACCCTATATAGGATTCCCAAGCCATAAAATCCTATTTTCCAATTTTGTTACTTCACATAACATATTTAATTCATTTACTCATAACTAGTTTATTTTCATAAAAAAATACCAAATCAGTTCCAAAAATATTTCTTTTCTGGGATTTAGCAGAATATAGTCCCATATATTTTTCTCAGAATTTTTAAAATTCATTTACTATTTTTCATATATAATAAAAATCATGTAATATTTAGACATTTATCATAAATTGTACTTTTGTCAAAAAATTCTAAAATTTACAGGGTATATTCCTTTATATACATGTACTCCCAATAAAAATTTCACCAATTTTGGAATTAACCACAAGGAGTTATAAGGGTTTACTTTTAAAATAGTATTTTTCCATAAAATTCATAACTCCTAATCTATACATCCAAAAATCGCCATTTTTGTACACAATCTAGAAAACTCAACAAACTATCGTTTCAAATTTTTCCAGAATTTTTGAGGGTCAGAAAAATTACGAAACTGCAAATGGATTTTTCACATGCGGTGCGGTAATGCGTATGCATCATTTTCACAATTTAATAAGGAATGAATACAAGGATCATTCACCATGCATGCGATAATCCACATAGGCAAAAGTTATTCCAAATGTAATAATAAAGAATGGAATAACAGAAGAATTCACCATGCATGCGATAGACCGCACAGACAGGTTATTCCCAACAGAATAATAAAGAATGGAACCAGGTCATGCGTAATCCGCACCGACAAGATATTCCAATAGAATAATAAAGAATGGAACCAGGTCATGCGTAATCCGCACAGACAGGATATTCCAACATAATAATAAAGAATGGAATAACAACAGAATTCACCAGGCATGCGATAGATCAAGATGCAGACGTGTTATTCCAATGTAATAATAAAGAATGGAACCAGGTCATGCGTAATCCGCACAGATAGGATATTCCAATAGAATAATAAAGAATGGAACCAGGTCATGCGTAATCCGCACAGACAGATGATATTCCAACAAAATAATAAAGAATGGAATAACAATGAATTCACCGTGCATGCGATAGAGGCCATGCATGAAAAGTTATTCCAATGTAATAATAAAGAATGGACTAACAGAAGAATTTCACCATGTATGCGGTACTTTGTATAGACAGGTTATTCCAACATAATAATAAAGAATGGAATAACAACTCTTATGAGTATTGAAAGAAAATAACTCTCTTTATGAATACGAAAGAATAATACCCCTTAATATAATAATAATATCCCTTACCTCAAAAGAAAACTGGATACTAGAATAGTGAGTTAGCAGACTTATCTTCTTCTTTCTCTCTATAATTTCTCTCTATAATAATTTCTCTATAGATTTAGTGAATTGGTGAAAAATGAAGGAAGAATGAGCTTCTATTTATAGGAAAATATAGTTTCGATAATTGCACGTTTTGGGGCTCGAAATATTACAGTATAATACCTTCAACTTTTTCTTCATTTTTAATTTAGTCCTGCAAGTCTTATCAAACTTGCACCACCTCCCCTAATAGTAAATAATGTGAATCAATAATTCAATTATGTGAATCAATAGTTATAATCATGTGAAAATATGAATTACAGTATAGTACCTCCATCTATACCTCTATTTTTAACTTAGTCATGCAAGTATTATCAATCTTGCACCACCTCCCCTAATAGTACAAGAATGTGAATCAATAGTACACACATGTGAACAAATAGTTATAATCATGTGAATTAATAGCAATTAAATGCTCATTTATCCGGTTAATTACCCGATTGGTCAATATAACTTCCATACATCAATTAATATCGAAATAAATGTCGAGTTCCACTAACACTAATAATTCCAACACAATGGAACTATCAATTTCATCTTTAATCAACACGAACTTATTCATCATTAATATTATAATTTATAATATTTAACAACCAGGTCGTTCCCAAGAAAGAGGGGGCTTTCCGATAAGGATTTCTCCTTATTGGCGCGCAATTAGGTGACCAAACCTCTCCTTGACAGAACTTCTAGACATTGTCAATATTACAAATAATAATATTAATAACTTTTCCGTCTTAATTATTGATTTAATAATATAACATATTATGCAGATGATACTGTGACAATAATTGAATTAACAATATGAGAGATATGATGCAGCAATTACTGTAGTAATAATTGAGTATAACTGAGTGACTTCTTACGTAAGCATCAATAATCAATAATGTGTGCTCTTTATGCAACCACAGCGTATTAATCGCATTTCTTTTGCTACCGGGTAGTTCAACAGTTTTAACGGTAACACTTTCGCCGTTATTTTTATAAAAAGATAATTCTGTCATTTTCTAAATACGACAATACTTCCGTTGTAGGGTCCACCAATGATTGTGCCATCGTACGGATATTCCCCGACAAAAAGAATATTCCCCGACCAAAAGAATATAATACAACAACTTGCATACTTTGCAAAATTTTCACATATCACCCTTAACTTTAAACTTTTATCAGTTTAACTATTTACCAAATAGAATAATTATAAGAAAATTGAATACTTTTATTTCATAAAATTCGGGGTCTCACAATCTCCCCTCCTTATGAAATTTCGTCCTCGAAATTTACCACGTAACTAGTATTCGAAGAGATGAGAATACCTTTCTTTCTTTTCGGATTGTATCTTCCCGGTTATATCCTCTGTATCATGATTTTTCCATTACTCATCTCCTGTATTTCAGATATCATTCTAGAATATATTTTCAAAACAACGATTAATTGACATATCAATTATTGTCAACTTATCAAGTAAAAATTTTGGCTTAGGTAAGTCACACATTAGCGAAATATATTACTCGTCTCTCCCCTCCTAGTTCTAAACTCATATCTCCGCCAGCGACCATATCCCTAAGCTCTGATACCATTTGTGATGCCCCCAAAATAGGTCCACACGACCCATTTTGAGTCGCCAGATATCACACTACAGAAATCAAATATAAACTTTATTTATACAACTGTTGAACTATCACAAAAAATGCAGAGAAATGCCTCGGTTTTATTATTTTGAAATAGTAAGGGTTGATTTGATTAATGTGGATAGTTATGGGTAAAATCATAAATATTTGAATAAGCAAGTGGTTATAAAATATTCATTATTATCGGGGAATATTCGTTTGGTCGTGGAATATTAAATCTTTGTCGGGGAATATTAAATGCGACGGCCTTGATCTTTTATGGGCCCCATGCTTGAGCGATTGGATGAAGAAAGCGACAAATATAAGTTGTTTATAAATACGGCGCGTAGTTATTCAGAATTAATCTTGTTGGAATACCGGTGGTTAAAACACACTAATCTGGCGTTGTTGAAGAGTAGCTGCGGTATTGCACGATTATTGATTCTTACGTAAAAGCCTTTCTTTCGATAATTATTACGATAATTCTTATTCGATTATTTTATTTTATTGATTCAATAATTCTTTGCATTGATATTTTATATTATCGTTGTTTGATAAATTGTCATTTACGGTATTTTCCATTATCGAAGCAATAATTCATATTATCTGAATAATATTATTAGATAACATTATTAGCGATGTCTAGAAAGTTACATCTAAGGAGAGGTTTGGTCACACTAATTGCTGGCGGCGATGAGGAGAAATTCTTATTGGAAGCCCCCTCTTTCACAGGGCGGCTTTGGTTGCCGATCTTTGTGATTCTGTAATATTATTTGTGAATAATTAATTATTGATTTATATGATGAGGAAAATATTGATTTTATGTGGATATAGATGGAGAAAATTTTTAAAGTGACAATTGTTGAAAATTGAAATTTTATCTTTTTACGATAAAATAATTCATTTAAATATATTATTATATTTTAATAATATAATAATGGTGATATTTTACAATGAATGTGGGATATATGAGTATCTGAGGAGGAAGAGTATTTTTGTGGCATTAAATGATTAACACATGTTTTGTGTGTCGGTGGACCCCATTTCTTGGTTGAAATTTGATTATAGCTTGTAAAATCGTCCGTTTGAGGATTTGGTCAATTTACATTTGGAATTTGGAAAAACTTTCTTACGCAAGTTGTAGAGAAATTGAATTTCCTATAAAAATTCGCGAGATTGAATTTTACGATAAAAGAGCTATTTATTGTGAATTATTGAAGTTAGAAGTTAAAATAATTGATTTTGGAAGTTTAAAATATTTTAATTACAAAAACGTTTTTTTCCATTTTGAAACTCATTTAACATGTGTTAGGGTTTGAGTTCAGATTCTTGGATCGTAGGAAGTTGTAGAAAAAATTATAATATTAATTTATTAAATTTTCTACTTTGGTGTTACAAGCATTTTTCTATAAATAGGGTCTTAGGTTAGAATTGAAAATCACACGAAGCTGAAGTTTTTCTCTCTATATTATCGGCGTATTCTTGTGAGTATTTTGAGTATACTTTGAGTATTGCTATCGGTCTGCAAGTTAAAGTCATATGCTTTATGTCAGGTGTTTTATTTAGAAATCTTGTCTTTCGAGGTAAGGGATGTTATTTTCTTCTCAAATGATATTATTTCTTGATATCATTATCTTTGAAATATTGGTTGGAAATTTTTATCAAATTTGGAACTTTTTCATATGGGGTTCTTATTCATGAGATTCTTATTCACGAGATTCTTATTCATGAGTTCTTATTCACAAAGATTCTTATTCAAAATCTTATTCAAAAGCGTGAAGATGTTTTTTTGAAAATTTCTATCTTTTGGTGTGGGTTCTTTATTCACGTATTCACCTTTATATCTATCGGCCTTTATTCTTATTCATCGAAAAATGAAATTTCTTCTTTTTGTCAAAATATCTATTACGGATACTAGCTTTGATTGTATCCATGTTTTGATCATTCTTGAATTTTACACCACTATGATTATTTTTGAGGTATTTTTGGACATGGAAATAGGTGAAATCTGAATCCTTAATACTTGTTCTTTTGTTTTCTTTGGATTCGTTTTCTTTAAAATATTTTTCATCATCCTGGTCTAAATGATGATATTCTTGAATATCTTTGGCTGTAGTGCGAAGATGAATGATTTCTTGATGAATATCTTTGGCACTGTAGTGCAAAGATGAGCAGTGTTGAGATGAACATATTGGTGATTAATATCTTTGGCCGTAGTGCGAAGATGAGCAGTGTTTAGATGAACATGACGGTGGTGATGAATATCTTTGGCACTGTAGTGCAAAGATGAATATTTGATTCGAGATATATATTGATTGATGTTACGAGGATAAAATATCGACGATGAACTTTTAAATTCATATATAGAAGATAGTAGTTTGCATTCTCTCTTAACTCTTCTAATGAATTGTTGTTTCATTGCGAGTTGTTGATTTAAAATTTGGTTGTCTATTGTATTCTATTAGATTTTTCCTGTTGAAGACTAACGATAATTTGTTGTATATTATCTTAGTCGTAATATTCTTTCTTGGGCTAGTTGAGCTCACCTTTTCCTTGTTGTTCCATTTTTCTTCTCGGGGAGGCGAGAATGTAGCAGTCTTAGTAGGGGTATGGAATGAAGGTTACAGAGAGAGTTGTTTAGTAGTCCTCACCATTTTGTAAAATAATGTATCAATAATTATGATGGGGATTTATTTGCGTGTGGATATTGTCAGATGGCAATATCGTATTTAAACTCAAAGTTTATATGTTGTAATAATAAAGTTGTAGTTATTTACATACCATGTATTTGGCGACTTCGAGAATGGGTTGGATGGAATGGACCTATTTTGAGGGGCGTCGCGGTTGGTATCGAGCTTAGGGATATGATCTCTGGCGGAGATCGGGGAATAGAACTAGGAGGGAGGCGAGTAAATCCTTCATTTAGTGTGTCTACTAAAGCTTATTTGTTGGTTGAGTCGTAATATAGGGGTATTATGTGATTTGTTAATTTATTTAATTAACCCTTATTTTATGATAGTTTTTAAGAATGGCATTTGCTGAGAGCGTTAACAATGGAGTGAATGAGATCGTGGAGACACCTCTAATCCATGACAGGGGATAATGTGATGTCGGTGAAGAAGGAATTAGAGATATCCATATGGTGAGTGAAGAATTGATAGTTGCACAGAGATAATCGTGAGAGGTAACGGTGAGAGTGAGGAAGAAGAGGAAGAAGAGGTACTGAAGAGAGTTTATTAGAGGTATTTTATGATCAAAATATAGAATTGCAAAATCGTATTCATGAGTTAGAAGAAGCGAAATTTGAAGAATTGCGAGGCGATCGTGGAGCAAAAAGGATCTGACGATTCAAGCTTGTGTTACCGATATGTGATGCTTGAGCGAAGCACTCTTTGGCGAGTATAAGATGATAAAATTTGGAATCTGAAAGAAGAAATAAGCTGAGCAGTGAGAATGAGTGATGCATGGGTAAAAAGCCGCCTGACAGCGTTGATATTATGGAAAGAGATGTCGATCTAAAAAAGAAGATTTAACGATGGCGGAAGGCGTCGGTGGTGACATCGGCACCAATGACAAATTCTAGGGAAGAAAGCGATCGCCGGTTAGATCTTCTGAGATCACGGAGAGGAGGGACATATAAGGTCAAAGCTATTTGAAAGCCTTCAAGGTATGTTTTAGTTGTGGAAAAGATGGTCACATAGCTCGATTTTGTCTATAAGCGAAATCAAGTCCGGTTGGGGCGTTGGCACGAGGCGGATCTGAGAAAAGTCGAAGTCGGCGATTCACGGAAGGCGTTTGTCGTGGCCGGTCAAAATCGCGAGAACGAGCGAAGTTAGCAGGTTAGTTAATTATAAATTCTTGCGAAGTTTATACCTTACTTGAATCTGGGTTCTACCCATTCTTTTATCTCTCTTGCTTGCGTTCAGCGTTTGAACTTGACTACGGAGAAATTAGACTTTGACTTTATTTATGGAGACTCAGTTAGGAGAAACTTTCATTACATCAGTTGTTTAGAAATCTTGCTTGATTCGAGTTGGCACTATCACATTACACATTGACCTTATTTCTATAAAGATATTTGCTTTTGATGTGATTTTAAGGTTAACTACTCTTTCGTACCAAAATTGATTGCTTTCGTAAGGTTGTTAGTTTTCATATTCTAAGCACTTTGTTATTGAATTCAAGCAATCAAACCATTGAAGTCAAACATTTTCATATCAAGCCATGAAGTCGTTCGTTTATTACGGATGTCGAGTTTTCTTAGTCCGTATTATGGATTTGAATAAAGACACGTCGATTTGAATAATATTCTTGTTGTTATTGATTTTTTCTGGCGTATTTCTGAAGAATTTCTTGGCTTACTCCCAAAGCGATATTAAATTTTGTATCGACTTTTGAACCGGTACAAAACTCATTTCTAAAATCTCATATCGAATGGCTCTATTGAACTTGAGGAGTTAAAAATTCAACTATAAATTTGGTACACGAGCCTTTATCTGGTGACTTCCTTTGTGGAATGCAGAAGCCGGACTCTCTCGTGGGGACACCATATTCGATGCGATAGTAAAGCGATAGGTGTCATTGTAACGTCTTATCAAGGTTGGGATATGAGTCGCAGTTGAGAACAACCTAAGTCGGTAATCGAAAAATCGTAGCTTTACAGGCTTAGTTGGTTATTATCGGAGATTCGTTGAAGGATATTCTCGAATCGCTATTCCATTCTTATGGTGACTTCGTAGAGATACAAAATTGAATGGAAGCGAGGAATGTGGGAAGAGCTTGAAGAACTCGAGAGGAGACTCATTTGACACGTGTTACGACCGTGCCATCTGGAAAAGCGAGCGTGGTGGTGGCGTGTTGAGTAGAAGATTGTATCAAATCTGAGTACGATATTGTCAAAGACTAATTTCAGTATAATTTACAAATAATAGAGATGGAGATGAAAACTCTAGGTACCCGCGTGATGATATCTGAGTATAATCGACTTTAATCGATAAAGTTAAATTTATTCAAGCTACTGCCGGGTGATGAATTTGAAGAAGGAGGTGCGAAGTTGTTATTTCAAAAGCGAGAATCGGTGAGGTGAGGAAAGCTCAAACCTTGATTTATTAATCCATTTGAAATTCTCGATCGAATAGAGGCTGTGGCCTATAGACTCGTTTTGCAAGTATATGGCGTGTTCGTTTTATATCGATGTTACGTAAATATGTGGACTGACCCGAACCACGTCGTTGAGTTAGAAGCAGACGAGATATAGAAGACTTAACGTCACGAGGAGAAACACATCAAGATCTTGGATAGGAAAGAACATGTCCTATGTCTGGGGTTATACCACAAGTTAAAGTTTTGTGGAGAAACCATGCTTTATTGAGGAAATGACACAGGAGTTGGGAAGCGGAAATGAAAGCGAGGTATTCTCATCTTTTGAAATACCACCAGTCGTCGTCGATTTCGAGGGCGAAATTTCATAAGGAGGGAGGTTGTAAGACCCCAAATTATTAATAAATGAAATTTATTTTCCTTCTATTTATTATTTTGAAATAGTAAGGGTTGATTTGATTAATGTGGATAGTTATGGGTAAAATCATAAATATTTGAATAAGCAGTGGTTATAAAATATTCATTATTATTGGGGAATATTAGTTTGGTCGTGGAATATTAAATCTTTGTAGGGAATATTAAATGCTGACGGCCTTGATCTTTTGTGGCCCCATAATGGAAGCGATTGGATGATGAAAGCGACAAATATAAGTTGTTTATAAATACTTGGCGTAGTTATTACAGATTATCTTGTTGGAATACCGTGGTTAAAAACACACTATCTGGCGTTGTTGAGCAGTAGCTGCGGTATTGCACCAATTATTGATTCTTACGTGAAGGCACTACTCGATAATGGTTCTGATAATTCTTATTCGAGTATTTTATTTTATTGATTCAATAATTCTTTGCATTGATATTTTATATTATCGTTGTTTGATAAATTGTCATTTACGATATATTTTCCATTATCGAAGCAATAATTCATATTATCTGAATAATATTATTAGATAACATTATTGGCGATGTCTAGAAAGTTACATCTAAGGAGAGGTTTGGTCACCTAATTGCTTGCCGATAAGGAGAAATTCTTATTGGAAAGCCCCTGCTTTCTGAGGAGCGGCTGGTTGCCGATCTTGTGATTACATAATATTATTTGTGAATAATTAATTATTGATTTATATGATGAGGAAAATATTGATTTTATGTGGATATAGATGGAAAAATTTTAAAGTGACAATTGTTGAAAATTGAAATTTTATCTTTTTACGATAAAATAATTCATTTAAATATATTATTATATTTTAATAATATAATAATGGTGATATTTTACAATGAATGTGGGATATATGAGTATCTGAGGAGGAAGAGTATTTTTGTGGCATTAAATGATTAACACATGTTTTTGTGTGTCGGTGGACCCCATTTCTTATTTGAAATTTGATTATAGCTTGTAGCTTGTAAAATCGCTTGGTTTGAGGATTTGGTCAATTTACATTTTGGAATTTGGAAAAACTTTCTTACGCAAAGTTAGAGAATTGAATTTCCTATAAAAAGTTCGCGAGATTTGAATTTTACGATAAAAGAGCTATTTATTGTGAATTATTGAAGTTAGAAGTTAAAATAATTGATTTTGGAAGTTTAAAATATTTTAATTACAAAAACGTTTTTTTCCATTTTGAAACTCATTTAACATGTGTTTAGGGTGGCTGAGTTCAGATTCTTGGATCGTAGGAAGTTGTAGAAAAAATTATAATATTAATTTATTAAATTTTCTACTTTGGTATTTAAGCATTTTTCTATAAATAGGGTCTTAGGTTAGAATTGAAAATCACACGAAGCTGAAGTTTTCTCTCTCTATATTATCTAAGCGTATTCTTGTGAGTATTTTGAGTATACTTTGAGTATTATTGCTATCACGGTGCTGATTGTAAGTTCAAGTCATGCTTTATATCAGGTGTTTTTATTAGAAATCTTGTCTTTCGAGGTAAGGGATGTTATTTTCTTCTCGAATGATATTATTTCTTGATATCATTATCTTTGAAATATTGGTTGGAAATTTTTATCAAATTTGGAACTTTTTTCATGTATCGGGGTTACTATTCATGAGTTCTTATTCACGAGATTCTTATTCATGAGTTCTATTCACGAGATTCTTATTCTTATTAGTCTTATTCACGAAGCGTGAATGATGTTTTTTGGAAAATTTCTATCTTTTGGTGTCGGAGTTCTTATTCACGTATCTGGCCTATTAGAAAAATGAAATTTCTTCTTTTTGTCCAAAATATCTATACGGATACTAGCTTTGATTGTATCCATGTTTTGATCATTCTTGAATTTTACACCACTATGATTATTTTGAGGTATTTTTGGACATGAAATAAATTTGAAATCTGAATCCTTAATACTTGTTCTTTTGTTTCTTTGGATTCGTTTTCTTTAAAATATTTTTCATCATCCTCGGTCCTAAATGATGATATTCTTGAATATCTTTGGCTTTTGTAGTGCGAAGATGAATGATTTCTTGATGAATATCTTTGGCACGTAGTGCGAAGATGAGCAGTGTTGAGATGAACATATTAGGTGATTAATATCTTTGGCCGTAGTGCAAAGATGAGCAGTGTTTAGATGAACATGACCCGGTGATGAATATCTTTGGCTGTAGTGCAAAGATGAATATTTGATTTCGGATATATATTGATTGATGTTACGAGGGATAAAATATCGACGATGAACTTTTAAATTCATATATAGAAGATAGTAGTTTGCATTCTCTACTTAACTCTTCTAATGAATTGTTATTTCATTGCGGTTGTTGATTTAAAATTTGGTTGTCTATTGTATTCTATTAGATTTTTCCTGTTGAAGACTAACGATAATTTGTTGTATATTATCTTAGTCGTAATATTCTTCTTGGGCTAGTTGAGCTCACCCTTTTCCTTGTTGTTCCATTTTTCTTCTCGGGAGGCGAGAATGTAGCGAGTCTTAGTCGGGGTATGGAATGAAGGTTCTAGAGAGAGTTGTTTAGTAGTCCTCACCATTTTTGTAAAATAATGTATCAATAATTATGATGGGGATTTATTTGCGTGTGGATATTATCAGATGGCAATATCGTATTTAAACTTCAAAGTTTATATGTTGTAATAATAAAGTTGTAGTTATTTACATGTCATTACCATGTATTTGGCGACTTCGAGAATGGGTTGGATGGAATGGACCTATTTTGGAGGCGATAGCTATCGACCCGAAGATATTCATTAACGATTCATCTTTGCACTACTGGGCCAAAGACATACAACTATATTTTAGAAGAGTCAAGTAGGCATGATATCTACTATCTTTTACTGAATTAAAAGTGTATAATCAATATTTTATTCTTTGAGACTCGATATTTTAATAAATAATCCACATCATCGAATCATCCCTACACTACTGTATGAGGATATTCATGTAATCATCAATGGTCATGATTATACCGAATAATCCACGGTTATAATCATACCAATAAGCGTCTCCATCGATGCACTACGGGCCAATGAGGACTTTTACCACATCATCTATAACATTAAGGGTCATGATTATCCGAATGATCCACTAGTCATAATCATACCAATAAGCGGTTCATCTATGCATATAAGCCGAAGATACTCATCAATCAATAGTTCATCTTTGCACGTAAGCCAAAAGATATACAATAAAACCAATAATCAACGATCCATCCTTGCTTGCGTAAGCCAAAGATATACAATTGTAAAATCAATAATCAACAGTCCATCTTTGCACGTAAGCCAAAGATGACTTTCATCACAATATAAGCATGAGGATGATGACAATGATATAAGCATTAATCATACGAAAATAAGGATAAATATTAAAGACTTTAAATTTATCCAAATATTATCAATCACTTAATAAACTCATAATCTAATATTATTAATATTATAACAATATTTTAATCACTTCTTAAACTTATAAACAATTTATTTCAATTGTTTACACTTTACCAAATAATGAATTTAATCATTCAAAAATGTCATACTCATAATATTTCATCACCAATGATCAAATCCCTCATCAAAAATCTGTATATACCCTATATAGGATTCCCAAGCCATAAAATTTTATTTTCCAATTTTGTTACTTCACATAACATATTTAATTTATTTACTCATAACTAGTTCATTTTCATGAAAAATACCAAATCAGTTCCAAAAATATTTCTTTTCTGGGATTTAGCAGAATATAGTCCCATATATTTCTCTCGGAATTTTTAAAATTCATTTACTATTTTTTATATGGCCAAAACTGCCGAATATGTAGACATTTATCATAAATTGTACTTTTTCCAAAAATTCCAAAATTTACAGGGTATACTCCTGTTATATACATGTACTCTCAATAAAAATTTCACCAATTTTAGAGTTAACCACAAGGAGTTATAAGGGTTTACTTTTAAAATAGTCTTTTCCCATAAAATTCATAACTCCTAATCTATACATCCAACAATCGCCATTTTTGGACACAATATAGAAAACTCAACAAATTATCATTTCAAATTTTTCCATAATTTTTGAGGGTCAGAAAAATTACAAAACTGTAAATAGATTTTCGCCCGCCATGCGGTAATTCACATAGACAGATCATTTCCACAATTTAATAAGGAATGAATACAAGGGATCATTCATCATGCATGCGGTAATCCATATAGATAGGTTATTCCAACAGAATAATAAAGAATGGAATAATGAAGTATTCACCATGCATGCGATAGGTACCGCATGAACGAGTTATTTCCAGCGAATAATAAAGAATAGAATCGGTCGTCACGTATAATGCATGCAGACGAGGATATTCAACATAATAATAAAGAATGGAATAACAACAGAATTCACCGGCATGCGATAGACCACAGAAGCGAGGTTATTCTAATAGAATAATAAAGAATGGAATCGAATGTCATACGTAATCCGCACAAGCAGGATATTACAATGAGAATAATAAAGAATGGAACGGTCGTGCGTAATCCGCTTGCAGAGAGGGATATTTCAATGAGAATAATAAAGAATGGAATAACAACGAATTCACGGGCATGCGATCGATCGTATGCAGAGCAGTTATTCAATAGAATAATAAAGAATGGAATAACAGAAGAATTTCACCATGTATGCGGTACTTCCCATAGACAGGTTATTCCAACATAATAATAAAGAATGGAATAACAACTCTTACGAGTATTAAAGAAAATAACTCTCTTCATGAATACGAAATAATAATACCCTTTACTATAATAATAATATCCCTTACCTCAAAAGAAAACTGGATACTGGAATAGTGAGGTAACAGACTTCTCTTCTTCTTTTCTCTATAATTTCTCTCTATAATAATTGCTCTATAGCTTTAGTGAATTGGTGAGAAATGAAGGAAGAATGAGCTTCTATTATAGGAAAATATAGTTTCGATAATTGCACATTTTGAGGCTCAAAATATTATAGTATAATACCTTCAACTTTTTCTTCATTTTTAATTTAGTCCTGCAAGTATTATCAAACTTGCACCACCTCCCATAATAGTAAATAATGTGAATCAATAGTTCAATCATGTGAATCAATAGTTATAATCATTTGAAAATATGAATTACAGTATAGTACCTCCATTTTTAACTTAATCATACAAGTATTATCAATCTTGCACCACCTCCCCTAATAGTACAAGAATGTGAATCAATAGTACACACATGTGAACAAATAGTTATAATCATGTGAATTAATAGCAATTAAATGCTCATTTATTCGATTAATTACCCGATTGATCAATATAACTTCCAGACATCAATTAATATCGAAACAAATGTCGATTTTCACTAACACTAATAATTCCAACACAATGGAACTATCAATTTCATCTTTAATCAACACGAACTTATTCATCATTAATATTAAAATTCACAATATTTAACAACCAAGTCGTTCACAGGAAAGAGGGGGCTTTTCGATAAAGATTTCTCCTTATTGGCGCGCAATTAGGTGACCAAACCTCTCCTTGACAGAACTTTTAGACATTGTCAATTTTACAAATAATAATATGAATAAATTTTCCGTCTCAATTATTGATTTAATAATATAACATAGTATACAGATGATACTATAATAATAATTGAATTAACAATATGAGAGATATGACGCTGAGCAATTCTTGTAGCAATAATTGAGTATAAGCGAGTGACTTCTTACGTAAGCATCAATAATCAATACTGGTATTGCTAATATGCAACCACGTGTATTCTTGTACTTTTACTACTAGAGTAGTTAAGCAGTTTTAATTGTAACACTTTCGCCGTTATTTTTATAAAAAGATAATTCTGTCATTTTCTAAATACGACAATACTTCCGTTGTGGGGTCCACTAATGATTGTGCCATCATTCGGATATTCTCCGACAAAAAAAATATTCCCCGACCAAACGAATATAATATAACAACTTGCATACTTTGCAAAATTTTCACATATCACCCTTAACTTTAAACTTTTATCAATTTAACTATTTACCAAATAGAATAATTATAAGAAAATTAAATACTTTTATTTCATAAAATTCGGGGTCTCACATATAACCTTGGAGCGTAGAATATGTTCCTTCTTATCAAAGATTTTAACAGGTATCTCTTCATACGTTAAATCTTTCGCTATCTCGTCCGGTTCTAATTTAATAATGTGATTCGGGTCTTCCACATATTTACGTAACATGGATATGTGAAAAAAGTTATGAATCGAGGATTGAACTTTCCTCTCTTTCTAAATCTTGTAACTCCTTTCCATGGAGAAACACGTAACAACACATGATCTCCAACATTGAACTCCACATCTTTTCGATGAAGATCAACATAACACTTTTGTCGATCTTGTGAGGTTTTTATACGTTGTCGGATCATTTGAATCTTTTTCATTGTCATATGTACCAACTCCGGTCCCAACAACGTTGCTTCACCGACCTCATCCCAGCATACTGGAGAACGACACTTGCGTCCATACAACGCCTCAAATGGAGTCATGCCAATACTTGTTTGATAATTGTTATTGTAGGAGAATTCCACTAATGACAAGAACTTGTCCCAACTTCCTTTGAAGTCAAGGACATAGAGTCTTAATAGATCTTCAAGAGTTTGAATAGTCCTCTCCGACTTCCCTCCCGTTTGAGGATGATATACTGAACTAAATCGTAAATTCGTGCCCATAGCTTTTTGGAAACTAACCCAAAATCGTGAAATGAATCTTGGGTCTTGATCAAAAACTATGGATACTGGCATACCATGCAGTCTTACAATCTCATTTACATAAATGCGAGTAAGACGTTCAAGTGAATAAGTTTCTCGTATAGGTAAGAAATGAGCAGACTTGATCAATCTATCAATAATGACCCAAATTCATCTATTGTGACGCCCCCAAAATAGGTATACACATCACCCATTCTGAGTCGCCAAATACATGGTACAAGAAGCAAACTACAACTTCAATAATACAAATGTGAGAATGTGTGAAATACGACAATATATCTTAATGAGTTTAAATACGAGATATTGCCATCCAGATAATATCCACACGCAAATAAATCCCCATCATAATTATTGATACATTATTTTACAAAATGGTGAGGGACTACTAAACAACTCTCTCTAGAACTTTCATTCTATACCCAGAGCTAGTACTCATTACATTCTCGCCTCTCACGAGAAGAAAAATGGAACAACAAGGAAAAGGGTGAGCTCAACTAGCCCGGTAAAGAATATTATGACTAAGATAATATACAACAAATTATCGTTAGTCTCAACAGGGAAAAATCGATAGAATACAATAGGCAACAAGTTTGGATCAATATTCGCAGTGAAATAATAATTCATAGAAGAGTTACGTAGAGAATGAAATCTACTATAATCTATGAATTTAACGATCCATCATCAATATTTTATCCTGTAACATCAATCAATTATTCATACGGAATCAAATATTCATCTTTTGCACACTGAGCCCAAAGATATTCATCAATCGGTCAGTATTTCATCTCAACACTGTTCATCTTTGCACTAAAGGCTAAAGATATTCATCGATCGGTCGTATTCATTTAAACACATTTCATCTTTGCACTTCTGAGGCCAAAGATATTCTTGAGAAATCATTCATCTTTGCACTACTGAGCCGAAGATATTCAATAATATCATCATTTAAGATTGAGGATGATAAAAAAATAATTTTTTTTAAAAAGCGAATCCGGTGAAACAAAATGACAAGGATTAAGGATTAAGGATTAGGTACTTGATTTTATCCACATCCAAAAAATACCTCAAAATAATCATAGTGGTGTAAAATTCGAGAATGATCAAAACATGGATCTGATCAAAGCTAGTATCCGAATAGATATTTTGAGCGAAAAGAAGAAATTTTATTTTTGATGAATAGTGTGCAGTATCGTGAATAAATGCGTGATATCGTGAATAGTAACTAGTAACAACAAAAGATAGAAATTCCACAAAAAAAACATTTTCACGCTTAATGAATAGTACTCGTGAATAGTAACTTCGTGAATAGTAACTCATGAATAGTAATCGTGAATAGTAACTCGTGAATAGTAACTCGTGAATAGTAACTCATGAATAGTAACCCAAACATGAAAAAGTTCCAAAAAACTTCGGATCGACATTTTGAGATAATGATATTGAAGAAATAATATCATTCTGAAAAAATAATATCCCTTACCTCAAAGAATCGATTACGGCCGGAAGGAAAGGTCGGGAGTGATCTTTGAATAAAACTTATCTTTGAACAACAACTCTCAAAGTATCTAAATACTCACAAAATACGCTCAATAATATAGAGAGAAAGAGAAAACTTTGTTTACGGTGTGATTTTCAATTCTAACTTAGCCTCTATTTATAGGAAAATGTTAGCCGTCAAGCAGACTTGACTCTTTACTGATGGCTTTACACGCTACTATTGCCACCACCACATTTGAAATAAAATTCAGCATATTTTTTCACCAACCATAAGTGGGGCCCACCAATTCTAGAATTTTCCATCAAAATCATTTATAACCTAATTTACGAATCAGTCACCTCTTAAAATTCATAATAAATTATCGCTCATCTTTAACGGTTCAAAATTTGTGGACATATACTCAACTTATATATGTATAACATATCCAAAAATTACAACGATCCATCCAATTGGGATTAAATATTATAACTCACACAATAAAGTCGTAATAACACCGATTTGATCTTTTAATACCTCCAATCAAACAAAATACAAATAAAACATCTCAAACATTAATTCCTTCATTAATAACCACATAAATAAATCCATCATTTATATTCATATAAAATAAATATTTCCTTATCATATGAATCAATAATTAATTATTCACAAATAATATTACGAGAATCACATTTATAATGACGAAATTTGTTCCAAGGAAGAGGGGCTTTCAATAAGGATCTCTCCTTCTTGGTGCATGATTAGGTGACCAAACCTCTCCTTAGGCAGAACTTTCTAGACATTGCCAATAATGTTATCTAATAATATTATTCAAATAATATGAATTATTGATCCGATAATGGGAAATATTGTGCGGTGATAATTATTCAAAGCAATGATAATATAAAATACCAACGCAGCAATTATTGAATCAATAAAATAAAATCTTGAGCAGTAATTCATTGTAACAATTATTGAGTAGTGGCCTTTACGTGAGGATCAATAATTCAACAATCTGCGTGCAATCTGGTGCCACTCTTTGTGCGACCACGCCGACATCGTATTTTAACCACGAGTATTCAATGGTCTTACTTGAGAATAACCACGCCGTTATTTATAACCACCCAAACTTTGTCGTTTTTTCTCATCCAATCGCTTTCCAGTTATGGGGCCATTTACATACATTGCTTGTCAGTAAATACGAATATTCCACAAGCGATCTGAATATTCCACGACCAAACGAATATTCTGACGGTCACGAATATTCCATGACCAAACGAATATTCCCCACAAAAATGAATATTTTATAACCACTTGCTTATTTTGAAATATTTGCGTATTTAACCCTTAACTATCCACATTAATCAAATCAACCCTTAATATTTCAAAATAATAAATAAAGGAAATTCTTTTTATTTAAAAAAATTTGAGGTCTTCAACCTCCCTCCTTATGAAATTTCGTCCTCGAAATTGGCGTACATACACAGTGTTTTGAAATAGTGAGGATACCTCGCTTTCATTTCCGTTTCAATTCCCCGAGGTCATTTCCTCTATAGCATGATTCCTCCACAAAACTTTAACTTGTGGTATGACCTTTGCGTAGGACATGCTCCTTCCTATCCAAAATCTTGATGGTACCTCCTCATACGTTAAGTCTTGGCTATCTCGTGGGTTCTAACTCTATAACGTGGTTCGGGTCTTTCACATATTTCTGAAGTACCAATATGTGAAACACATTATGAACACGAGACATACTTGGAGGTAATGCAAGTCTATAGGCTACATTTCCTACTTTCGGTCAAGAATTTGAAATGGACCGATAAATCGTGGATTGAGCTTTCCTCTCTTCCCAAATCTTGTAACTCCCTTCCGTGGAGCAACTCATGATAATACATAATCCCTACATTAAATTCCACGTCCTTTCGATGAAGATCCGCATAACTCTTTTGTCGATCTTGTCTTGGATCAGATATCGTTGTCGAATCATTTGGATCTTTTCGGTGAGTCATACGTACTAACTTTCGGGTCCCAACAATGTTGCTTCACCCACCTCATCCCAACATATTGAGAACGACATTTTCGTCCATATAATGCTTGAATGGAGCCACACCTATACTTGCTCGATAAGCTGTTGTTGTAGGAGAATTCCACCAATGGTAAATACTTATCCAAGCGCCTTTGAAGTCAGGACATGAGTCTTAATATATCTTCAAGAGTTTGAATAGTCCTCTCGATTGTCCGTCTGGTTTGGGGATGGTATCTTAGAACTAAATCGCAAATCCGTGCCCATAGCTTTTTTCTAAGCTAACCCAAAATCTTGAAGTGAATCTTGGGTCGCGATCCAGAAACTATGGATACAGCATGCCATGCAACCTCACAATCTCATTTACGTACATACTAGCAAGGCGTTTAAGTGAATAAGTCTCCGTATCGGCAAGAAATGAAAGGACTTGGTTAATCTATCAACAATAACCCAAATAGCATTGATGCCTTGAGAAACCGTAGGAAGACCCGTAACGAAATCCATGGTAATGTGTTCCCACTGCCATTTCGGAATCTCAAGTGGTTGCAACGGACCCTTAGGTACTAGATGCTCCGCCTTTACACGTTGACAAGTTAAACACATTGAGATAAACTTTGCAATCTCTCTCTTCATATTGTTCCACCAAAATGTATGTCGAAGATCACAATACATTTTAGTACTTCCGAGGATGGATTGCAAATGGTGTATTGTGTGCCTCCATCATAATCTTGTACTTCAAATCGAGTCGTTAGGAACAAAAGTCTAGAGTGAACTCAAGTATTCCTTCTTCATCGATTCTCGCCGGAATAGCTCCTTCTTGTACTTTCTTCTTCATACGCATCATTTCAAGGCTCGAATTGGCTTGGCGACTTTAACTTTATTGATTAAAGTTGATTATACTCGTATATCATCACGTGGGTACCTAGAGTTTTCATCTCCATCTCTATTATTTGTAAATTATACGAAATTAGTCTTTGACAATATCGTACTTCGATTTAGATATCGATCTTCTACTCAACACGTCAGCTACCACGTTCGCTTTTCCAGGATGGCATGGTCAGAACATGTGCTGAAATGAGTCTCCTCTTGAGTTCTTTGAAGCTCTTCCCACATTCCTTGCTCCATTCGAATTTTGTATCTCTACGAGTTAGCTACGTTAATGGAATAGCGATTCGAGAATATCCTTCAACGAATCTCCGATAATAACCAACTAAGCCTAAAAAGCTACGTATTTCGATTACCGACTTAGGTGCTCTCAATTGTGACTATATCCCAATCTTGGATAGCACGTCACAATGACACCTATCGATTTACTATCGCATGCGAATATGGCGTCCCTTACAGAGCGGCGGCGGTGCATTCCCACAAAGGAAGTCCACAAGATAAAGGCTCGGTACCAAATTCTATAGTTGAATTTTTAACTCCACGAAGTTCAATAGGAGCCATTCGATATGAGATTTTAGAAATGAGTTTTGTCTTAGGGTTCAAATTGATACAAAATTTAATATCGGGCTTTGGGAGTAAGCCAAGAAATTCTTCGAAAATCGTCGGGAAAAATCAATAACAACAAGAATATTATTCAAATCGACGATCTTTATTCAAATCCATAACATGGACTAAGAAAACTTGACATCCATAATAAGCGAATGACTTCATGGCTTCGATATGAAAATGTTTGATTACAATGGTTTGATTCTTGAATTGAATAACGAGTTGCTTAGGAATATGAAAACTAACAACCTTACGAAAACAATCAATTTTGGCATGATGAGTAGTTAACAATCAATCCTTAAAATCACATCAAAAGCAAGTATCTTTAAAGAGATAAGATCAATGGGTAATGTGATATCGCCAACTTGAATCAAGCAAGATTTTTAAACAACGGATGTAATGAAAGTTTCTCCTAATGGAGTCTCCACGGATAGGTCAAAGTTTAATTTCTCCGTAGTCAAGTTCAAAGCGTTGCAAGCAAGAGAGATAAAAGAATGGGTAGAACCAGAGTATCTAGTAAAAGGTATAAACTTCGCAAGAATTTATAATTAACTAACCCGTGCTAACCGTTCGGGTTCTCGCATTTTTATTGGAAGCCACTTAAAAAACGCTCTTCGATGTCGTTGACTTTGACTTTTACAGATCCGCTCTGGTGCCAACGCCCCAATTGGACTTGATTTATTTATAGACAAAATCGAGCTATGTGACCATCTTTTCCACAACTAAAACATACCTTGGAAGGCTTTGAGCAGTTTGACCTTATATGTCCCTCCTCTCGCATCTGTAGCATCTAAGCTGGCGATCGATTCTCTTCCCCTAGAATTTGTTCTTTGGTGTGATCTTCTTCTGCCAACGTCTTCCGTCATCGTTAAATCTTCTCTTTTTAGATTGGACATCTCTTTCCATAATATCAGCGGCGTGTCGCGGCTTTTACCCATGCATCACTCATTCTCACTCGTTCGATTTATTTCTTCTTTGACTCGATTCCAACTTTATCATCTTATACTCGCCAAAGAGTGCTTACATTCAAGCATCACGATCGGGTAACCTGATCTTGAATCGTTGCATCCTTTTTTGCTCCATAACGCTGCAATTCTTGACTGCTCTTCTAACTCATGAATACGATTTTGCAATTCTATATTTTGATCATAAAATACCTCTAATAAACTCTCTTGGTACCTCTTCTTCCTCTTCTTCCTCACTCTCACCATTTGTTACATCCTGGGATTATCTAAGGAATGCAACTATCAATTCTTCACTCACCACATGGATATCTCTAATTCCTTCTTACTTTGACATCACATTATCACGGTTGGCGATTAGAGGTGTCTCCACGATCTCATTCACTCCATTGTTAACGTTCTCGTGACCATTCTTAAAAACTATCATAAAACAAGGGTTAATTAAATAAATTAACAAATCACATAATACCCTATATTATGACCAACCAACAAATAAGCTTAGGTAGGACACCAATGGCGGAGATTTACTCGTC
This sequence comes from Panax quinquefolius, assembly GCA_020205615.1. NCBI lineage: Eukaryota > Viridiplantae > Streptophyta > Magnoliopsida > Apiales > Araliaceae > Panax > Panax quinquefolius. The sequence goes on from CM035152.1 coordinate 18,860,225, forward strand.
TCTCCCTCCTAGTTCTATTCCCCGATCTCCGCATGGAGATCATATCCCTAAGCTCGACGATACCAAGCTGTGACGCCCCAAAATAGGTATACACATCACCCATTAAAGTCGCCAAATACATGGTACAAGAAAAAACTACAACTTCAATAATACAAATGTCGTGTGAAATACGACAATATATCTTGTGAGTTTAAATACAGATATTGCCATCTAGATAATATCCACACGCAAATAAATCCCCATCATAATTATTGATACATTATTTTACAAAAATGGTAAGGACTACTAAACAACTCTCTAGAACTTTCATTCCATACCCCGACTAATCTTTCGCTACATTCTCGCCTCACGAGAAGAAAATGGAACAACAAGGAAAGGGTGAGCTCAACTAGCCCGATAAAGAATATTATGACTAAGATAATATACAACAAATTATCGTTAGTCTCCAACAGGGAAAAATCGATAGAATCAATAGGCAACAAGTTTCGGATCAATATTCGCGTGAAATAATAATTCATAGAAGAGTTACGTAGAGAATGAAATCTACTATAATCTATGAATTTAAAGTCCATCATCAATATTTTATCCTGTAACATCAATCAATTATTCATACGAATCAAATATTCATCTTTGCACTACTGGCCAAAGATATTCATCAATCGATCCAGTATTCATCTCAACACATTCGCTCATCTTTGCACTAAAGGCTAAAGATATTCATCGATCGGTCATGTTCATTTAAACACTGTTCATCTTTGCACTACTGGGCCAAAGATATTCTTGAGAAAAATCATTCATCTTTGCACTACGTGCCAAAGATATTCAATAATATCATCATTTAAGACCGGGATGATAAAAATATTTTTTTTTAAAGAAGCGAATCGATTGAAACAAAATGACAAGGATTAAGGATTAAGGATTAGTACTTGATTTTATCCACATCCAAAAAAAAAATACCTCAAAATAATCGTAGTGGTGTAAAATTCAAGAATGATCAAAACATGGATACAATCAAAGCTAGTATCCGAATAGATATTTTGACGAAAAGAAGAAATTTTATTTTCGATGAATAGTGCCGTATCACGTGAATAGTGCAGATATCGTGAATAGTCTTAGATATCGTGAATAGTAACTTCAAACACCAAAAGATAGAAATTCCTGAAAAAAAAAACATTTTCACGCTTCATTGAATAGTACTCGTGAATAGTAATCGTGAATAGTAACTCATGAATAGTAACTTCGTGAATAGTAACTCATGAATAGTAACTCGTGAATAAGTAACTCATGAATAGTAACCCCGACATGAAAAAGTTCCAAAAACTTCAGATCGACATTTCAAAGATAATGATATTGAAGAAATAATATCATTACGAAAAAATAATATCCCTTACCTCAAAGAATCAAGATTGCCGGAAGGAAAGGTCGGAGTGATCTTTGAATAAAACTATATCTTGAGCAATGAACTCTCAAAGTATCTAAATACTCACAAAATCGATCAATAATATAGAAGAGAGAAGAGAAAACTTTGTTTACGGTGTGATTTTCAATTCTAACTTAGCCCTCTATTTATAGGAAAATGTTAGCCGTACCAAGCAGACTTGACTGCTACTGATGGCTTTACCGCTACTATTGCCACCCACCACATTTGAAATAAAATTCAAAGCACATTTTTTCACCAACCATAAGTGGGGCCCACCAATTCTAGAATTTTCCATCAAAATCATTTATAACCTAATTTACGAATCGGTCACCTCTTAAAATTCATAATAAATTATCGCTCATCTTTAACGGTTCAAAATTTGTGGACATATACTCAACTTATATATGTATAACATATCCAAAAATTACAACGATCTAACTAGTCGGATTAAATATTATAACTCACACAATAAAAGTAATAATAACCGATTTGATCTTTTAATACCTCCAATCAAACAAAATACAAATAAAACATCTCAAAGCATTAATTCCTTCATTAATAACCACATAAATAAATCCATCATTTATATTCATATAAAATAAATATTTCCTTATCATATGAATCAATAATTAATTATTCACAAATAATATTACAGAATCACATTTATGACAACCAGACCTTTCCCAGGAAAGAGGGGGCTTTCCAATAAGGATCTCTCCTTATTGGTGCGCAATTAGGTGACCAAACCTCTCCTTAGACAGAACTTTCTAGACATTGCCAATAATGTTATCTAATAATATTATTCAAATAATATGAATTATTGATCGATAATGGGAAATCTTGTGCAATGACAATTATTGAAGCAATGAATAATATAAAATACCAAAGCAAAGAATTATTGAATCAATAAAATAAAATCTTTGAGCGGTAATTCTTTGTAACAATTATTGAGTAGTGCCTTCTTACGTAAGGATCAATAATTCAACAATATTGTCGCAATCTGGTACCACTTCTTTGTGCAACCACGTAGACATCGTATTTTAACCCACCCGGGTATTCCAATGATCTTAACGGTAACAACTACGCGTTATTTATAACCACCCAAACTTTGTCGTTTTCCTCATCCAATCGCTTTTCAGTTATGGGGCCCACACATGGGCTGCTGCGTCGTCGTCATACGAATATTTCTGACAAAGCATCTGAATATTCCACGACCAAACGAATATTCCCCGACAGTACGAATATTCCACGACCAAACGAATATTCCCCGACAAAAATGAATATTTTATAACCACTTGCTTATTTTGAAATATTTGCGTATTTAACCCTTAACTATCCACATTAATCAAATCAACCCTTAATATTTCAAAATAATAAATAAAGGAAATTCCTTTTTATTTAAAAAAATTTCGGGGTCTTACATCTATGCCTTGAGAAACCTTGGGAAGACCAGTAACGAAATCCATGGTAATATAATCCCACTTCCATTCTGGAATTTCAAGTGGTTGCAATGGACCTTTTGGCACTTAATACTCCGCATTGACTCGTTGACAAGTTAAACACCTTGAGATAAACTCCGTGATCTCTCTCTTCATATTGCTCCACTAAAATATATGTCGAAGATCACGATACATTTTGGTACTCCTAGGATGGATTACAAACGGTGTGTTGTGCGCCTCCATCATGATTTTATACTTCAAATCAGAGTTTTTGGAACACAAAGTCTGGAGTTGACTTGAAGTATTCCTTCCTCATTGATTCTTGCTTTTGAATAGCACCTTCTTGCACTTTCTTCTTCATACGCATCAGCTCCAGGTCCGTAAGTTGAGAAGCTTTAACTTTATCTATTAAAGTTGGTTCTACTCGTATATTTAACATCATCATGTGGGCCCCTAGAATCTTTAACTCTATCTCCATCCTTTGCAAGTCATATAAAATGGGCCTTTGCGTTGACAATATCACACTCGTACCCGCATATGATCTTCTACTCAACGCGTCAGCTACCACATTCGCTTTTCCAGGATGGTATTGAATGGTATGATTGTAATCTTTCAACAGCTCGAGCCATCGCCGTTGCCGCATGTTGAGTTCCTTTTGGGTGAGAAATATTTAAGGCTTTTATAATCCATATAGATCTCCACTTTCTCCCCATACAGGTAATACCTCCAGATTTTAAGTGCGAAAATGACTGTTGCCAACTCTAGATCATGAGTAGGATAATTCCTCTCATATTCTTTGAGTTATCATGAAGCATAGGCTATGACTTTCCCATGTTATATGAGAAAACATCCTAACCCTCTGGCTGAAGCATCGATGTAGATGACAAATCCCTCCGAATCAGATGGTATTGTCAGAACAGGTCCTGAAATGAGTCTCCTCTTGAGTTCTTGAAAAATCTTCTCACATTTCTCGCTCCAACCGAATTTTGTATCTTTTCGAGTCAGCTGAGTTAATGGAGAAGCGATTCGAGAAAATCCTTCCACGAATCTCCGATAATAACCAGCTAAGCCCAGAAAGCTACGTACTTTAGTCACTGACTTAGGTTGCTCCCAGCTTTGTATTGCTTTAATCTTTGCTGGGCCAATAGATATTCCATGATTTGATATCACGTGTCCAATGAATTTTACTTCCTCAAGCCAGAACTCGCATTTCTTCAACTTGGTATATAGCTTGTTTTCACGAAGCTTTTGTAGTATCAGTCTCAAGTGTTGCTCATGATCTTCATAGCTTTTGGAGTAAATGAGGATGTCATCAACAAAGACGACTGTTGATCGATTTCGCAATCAATGAATACGTGCAAGTATACACGGTCAACAAGTAATAAAGTAATAAAAAAGTATCGCTCCCACGAGAAATTATTTAATAAAAATTACCAAGTACTAACTCTTAACCAAATCAATTTTATTTAAACAATTGCAAAGTGTGATTTTTCTAATTAAGAAAAATAAATTAATCAATTAAAACTAGATTACTCTAAAATTAATTCAAATAAATAAAAATTAAGACTCGACGAATAAATTCAGATAAAAAAGGTTAAGACTACAATATCTCCAATTTATGTACTACAAACCAATTATCCAACTAATCCAATTATTATGCCTAATGAATTGTTAACAAGAATTCTAAGTGTTAAAAGCCATTTCACAAGTGATCAATTAACGTTTATTCAATTCAATTAATCTTGCGATATTCCTATGCAAAATAATTAAATTAAAACTATTAAATTCCAATCCCCAATTTGTTACATGCTGTGAACAGATATTCCTATTCAATTCACGACCCTAATTATTTGTCTCATACAAATAATCAAGCATACATGTCATCATGTCTAGTTTTAACCTTAACTTTCATCTCCTGAATCCATCTAGAGTAACACGGTAATTACTGGCCAAATAGTTAATCAATACACACAAGACATGATAAACAATTCACCTTGACATAAATAATTGAACTAAATTAAATAATTAATTCATAGACAAAAGGTTCAATTTGTAGTCTTAATAAAAGAGTTAGTTCATAACAAAAAATAAAACCAACAATCTCATGAAAATCATCTTGAAAGAATTACACAATTAAAAATAAGAAGAAGAAGAAACTCTTAAAGAAAATCTCCCAAGCTTCAATCTTCAATTAGAATTCTTCTCCACAAAATCTCTCTTGATTCCTGATTAGACTCCAGTTATGAATGAATCTCTAAATCTAATGGAGTGGATCTATAATCTAATCTATCTAATCCCCCTTTATTTTATGTCTTACATCATGTATTTATAGGTTATAAGTCCAATTTTTAGCTTAGGAACAAATCCAATCCAATTTAGAGTCAAAAAAGTGTCAAAATTCACCCCAAAACGCGTTCAAGCCTGACCAGGCCCTTCCCCAGCGCCCCGACGCTGCAACACTGCCTTCTAGTGCCCCGGCGCTGGAAATGGCCTTGGTTTGGGTGCCCCGCCGCTGGGGTCTTTTCGAGAATTTTCTGCTCTGACGTCCTTTGGAAAAATGGCCATAAATTCTTCGTCCGAACTCGATTTCGATGATTCAAGATGTTTCGAAAAGAGGAGACGTAGATCTACAACTTTTATTCTTTGAGTGTTTCGAAATAACGTCTAGAGAATTTCTGAAATTGGCTTTGAAGTGGCTGCTATGTAAATGGCAAGCCTAAAACGCGAATCTAGCCACCCCAAAGGTCGATCCAAGTAACGTTTGTCCCAATTCCTATAAAACAACATAAAACATGCATGAATAGACACAAACACTTAAAAACTATTCTAAAAGACTTGAGAACAACAACAAATTAAGCCCGGATGTATCCAATTCGTGGGTATATTACTCATTCATCAAATACCCCCAAACTTAAACCGTTGTTTGTCCTCAAGCAACAAAATACAATGCAATAAAAAAAATTAAATATACCATGCAAATGCAAATGTAACTATCTACATGCTTATGATTCCAACAGTCAAACAGAACACATTATACTTATCGGACCTCAGAAAATCACAATAACATGCTAGTACATCATACCAAGACAGATCAATAATTCCCCAACCAATCATCAAATCTAAACCTGTTATTACTGATATCGTGTCTGTGTGCTCAACAACCATGCTAACTGATGAAAAGCAAAATACGAAACATAATAGATTTCTTAGAAGGCATCATACAGTGTAAACTCGAGAACTCCTCAAATAAACTACATTCGGCTAAAATCAAACAATTACCAAAGTTCAAGGGTCAAAATGGAATACTTATTCTTTATTTTTATTTTATTTTTTTTAACAGGGGCTTTTTGTACTTTTTCCCATTTTATCCATTTTTTTTATTTTCCATGATTGTGCAATGTCTCATTTCATTAGGCTAACAGTGCTACCCCTTAGCGAGATTTCGACCAACAACTCCCAGACCATATAAGACCTTAGGGCGCTAGGTGTAGAGACACTTTCTCGGGCTTACTTGCTCAAGTAACAAAGGCCCCGAAATAAAACTAGCCACGGTTTTCCTTTTTTCTTCTTTTTTTTAAAGCTTATATCCAGATATTTCCTCCCAAACTTAAATTCATTTCTAACTTTAGCTATCACTGTCTATTCTTGTTAATCTTTCATTCAACTGGCATTATCCTTTAGAAATCCATTATATATCCATTTAGACTTAATCAGCCAACATGGTCGTTTCTTAACATGTGCTATCCTGATAATATCAGTTTCAAACAGATAAAGATTTAAATCAAGACAAGAAATCACATCAAAAGCTTAATAATCAGTACTAACTTGTTTATGCAATTTCAGTCTCATCATTAGCCCAAAATATACTTAACTATCTAACAGCTGGAATCACGCGATAAAACTATAACAATCTAAAACATTTTCATAACCTAAATGCCTCAATCTACTATGAACATGCAATCCTAAAATGCAAATAAAACTATAATACTACATGAGCACATACTAATGCAACACATATATGAATATGCAATTAACTACCATGTATTATATGCACACTAAATGCAAAAACACAATGCTAACAAGTAAAAATAACGAACTATAATGCAAATAACTAACTATATGCAATACGACACTAAAATGCCCCCAAACTTAAACTAGACATTGTCCTTAATGACTAAAATAGAAAAAATTAAAGCAGAGGACTTCCCTGAAAATATAGAAATTTTCCTCCTTGTCCGCTAAGTTTGGAGAATATGCTAGGCACATGGAACAAATTGGGTCCCTCACTTGAATTTGACTTGAATAACCTATAAACCATGATAGAAACAATTTTATTAAATTCTAAATAAATGAAAATTCAAAACTACTAATATAAAACCTAATAAAAACTATAAATAAAAATTAAACTTGGGTTGCCTCCTAATAAGCACTTGTTTTATAGTTTCAGCCTGACTTCTTCAATTCTCTATCCAATTCCCCTACAAAAATTGAGGAACCCTCCATCTATCAGTAATAATTTCTCTTTTGGGAGGTTCCAATTAGTAATGACCCTTGAATGAAAGTCACTTAGCATGCTCTTTGTAGATATGTTCCCCATTAAGAACATCCAAAAACTAGGTGTTTTCTCCATTATGTTGATGATCAGATTAGGGCATTGAAGCTTAATAAATATAATGGGATCTTCCTCTATCTCTTCCTTTTCATCCCACCATGACTCATAACCTGTATTTAGCTCTTATGTCACAAAGAGCTTTTCACGATTTATACGACCGCCAATTGGGCATGGTTTTGCAAAATTGCCCTGATTCTTAAACTTTGGTGGATGAGGCACATGGGATACTAATGAAATCGACTCATCTTCATTGAATCTTTCAGTTAAATCTTCATCGATCTCCTTTTATTGGTTCTCAATTGTTTCCTCTCTTTCAACATCTTGTGGCTCATCTAGTTGCAGATTTTGTTCGGGCTCTCCATCAGTCTCGGAATCCATGTCATAGTGCCAAGTGTATTGAGGGAAAATGTTCGAGGCATTGATTAATTGTTCCATTTGGTTCGCAAAATTTTGACTCGATATCTCTTGATTAATCCTCCTCTCCTCACTTGAAGCTATGAACTTGGACAAAATTTCCTCCAAATTTGAATGTTCCTCCTGTTGTAGTGGACACAAAAATTCGGTGGGTATATTGGACTTGGAGCATAAAATTGATCTTGATGAGTATGGCTCCATGAAAAATTTGGGTGATAACCCCAATCCTGATGATAGTTGTTAGGATAGACATAATTGTTGGGGTAATCACCACCATACTGTACCGGCTCAAAACTGATGGCGCATTGATGACTCATATGATTTCCAGCACAATAATCACAAGTAACCGTCACACTTTGACGACATTCTGCTGCAAAAGTGTCTAACCTCTTCGAAAGTGTCTCAATTTGTGCTGATAATGCAAAAAGTACTGTCACGAGTCCATCAATCTCCGCTCCACTTGGCTGAGTCATTCTCGTATACGACCATTGATAATTAAATTCCGCCATAGTACCTGGAAAGAAAGAAAGAAAAATAGAAAGAGAATTAAAGAAAATAATAAAAAACGTTTAAATTAAAACTAATTTGATAAAAATTAATATTGGCAAAATTATTAAACTAATTCCCCGGCAACGGCGCCAAAAACTTATTGATCGATTTTGCAATCAATGAATACGTGCAAGTATACACGATCAACAAGTAATAAAGTGATAAGAAAAGTATCGTTTCCACGAGGAATTATTTAATAAAAATTACCAAGTACTAACTCTTAACCAAATCAATTTTATTTAAACAATTGAAAAGTGTGATTTTTCTAATTAAAAAAACTAAATTAATCAATTAAAACTAGATTACTCTAAAATTAATTCAAATAAATAAAAATTAAGACTCGACGAATGAATTCAGATAAATAAAAGTTAAGACTACAATATCTCCAATTTATGTACTACAAACCAATTATCCAACTAATCCAATTATTATGCCTAATGAATTATTAACAGGAATTCTAAGTGTTAAAAGCCCTTTCCCAAGTGATCAATTAACTTTTATTCAATTCAATTAATCTTGCGATATTCCTATGCAAAATAATTAAATTAAACCTATTAAATTCCAATCCCCAATTTGTTACATGCAGTGAACAGATATTCCTATTCAATTCACGACCCTAATTATTTGCCTCATACAAATAATCAAGCATACATGTTATCATGTCTAGTTCTAACCCTAACTTTCATCTTCCGAATCCATCTAAAGTAACAAAGTAATTACTGGCCAAATAATTAATCAATACGCACAAGACATGATAAACAATTCACCTTGGCATAAATAATTGAACTAAATTAAATAATTAATTTATAGACATAAAAGGTTCAATTTGTAGTCTTAATAAAAGAGTTAGTTCATAACGAAAAATAAAACCAACAATCTCATGAAAATCATCTTGAAAGAATTACACAATTAAAAATAAGAAAAAGAAGAAGAAGAAGAAGAAGAAGAAGAAAAAAAAACTCTTAAAGAAAATCTCCCAAGCTTCAATCTTCAATTGGAATTCTTCTCCACAAAATCTCTCTTGATTCCTGATTAGACTCCAGTTATGAATGAATCTCTAAATCTAATGGAGTGGATCTATAATCTAATCTATCTAATCCCCCTTTATTTTATGCCTTACATCATGTATTTATAGGTTACAAGTCCAATTTTTAGCTTAGGAATAAACCCAATCCAATTTGGAGTCAAAAAAGTGTCAAAATTCGCCCCAAAATGCATCCAAGCTTGATAACACTTCCTCAATACTTTTCTACCGGGCACTCAGACTTCAAGATTGCCTTCTAGCTCCCCGGTGCTGGAAATGGCCTTGGTTTGGGCACCCCGGCGCTGGGGTCTTTTCGAGAATTTTCTATTCTGATGTCCTTTGAAAAAATGGCCATAACTTCTTCGTCCGAACTGCGATTTTGATGATTTAAGATGTTCCGGAAAGAGGAGACGTAGATCTAAAACTTTCATGCTTTGAGTTTTTCTAAATAAGGTCTAGAGCAATGCTGAAATTGGATTTGAAGTGGTTGCAATGTAAATAGCAAGCCTAAAACGCGAATCTAGCCACCCCAAAGGTCGATCCAAGTAACGTTTGTCCCAATTCCTACAAAACAACATAAAACATGCATGAATAGACACAAACACTTAAAAACTATTCTAAAAGACTTGAGAACAACAATAAATTAAGCACGGATGTATCCAATTCATTGGTATATTACTCATTCATTAATGACCACAAAGTGATTCAAATATTCCTTGCATACTCGGTTCATCATATCCATGAAGGCAGCAGGAGCATTAGTCAATCCAAAAGACATGACTAGAAATTCGTAATGCCCATACCGAATTCTGAAAGTAGTCTTTGGAATGTCATCAGTTTTAATCTTTAACTGATGATATCTAGAATGAAGATCGATCTTTGAAAAAAATTTGGCACCTTGCAAATGGTCAAACAGGTCATTAATGCGAGGCAACGGGTACCTATTTTTGACAGTGACATGATTTAACTCCCGATAATCAATACAAAGTCGCATACTCCCATCTTTCTTCTTTACGAATAGTATAGGAGCACCGCAAGGAGACATACTAGGATGAATGAAACCGATGTCTAACAACTCCTGCAGTTGGATTTTTAACTCCTGAAGTTCAATATGAGCCATTCGATATAGGGCTTTAGAAATGGGTTTTGTACCAAGTTCAAGGTCGATACAAAATTCGATTTCACGCTCTGGGGGTAGGCCAGGAAGTTCTTTAGGGAATACGTCAAGAAATTTATTAACAATAGAAATATCATTCAAATCTGACGTATTTTTTTTTAAATCCATGACACGGGCTAAGAAAGCTTGACATCCATTTTTTAATAAACGAATAGCTTTATGGCTTGATATGACAGTGATTGACTTTAGTGGTTTGGTTGCTTGAATTCGCATAATAGGTTGGTTAGGAATATGAAAGCTAACAACCTTACAAAAATAATCAATTTTAGCATGATGAGTAGTTAACCAATTAATTCCTAAAATCACATCGAATGCAAGTATTTTCAAAGAGATAAGATCAACAGGTAACGTGCGGTTGCCGATTTGAATCAAACAAGAATTATAAATAGTGGATGTAATGAAGGTTTCTCCCAACGGAGTTTTAACAGATAAGTCAAGGTCTAATTTCTCCGGAGTTAAATTTAAACGTTGAGCGCAAGTAGGAGAAATAAAAGAATGGGTAGAACCGGTATCAAATAAGGTATAGACTTCGCAAGAGTTTATGATTAGCTTACCCGTGATGACCTCATTCGGGTTCCTTACTTTTTAGGAGGTCACGACAAACGTTCTCCCTTGAACTATTAGTTTTGACTTGTCTGGGATGGCATTTGGTGTCACCATCCCAACTGGACTTGGCTTCACTGCACGACAAAATCGAGCTAGGTGACCTTCTCTTCCGTAATTATAACATGTTTTGGACTGCATTGCCCAGTTTGGACTGATATGTCCCTCCCCACCGCATTTGAAGCATACGACTGGTGGTCATTCTCCTTGTTTAACAACGGGTGCTGGTGCTGACGTCTTTCCATCATTGTTGATTATCCTCTTCTTAAAATTTCCACTTTTATTATCTTGGCCAAGATTACCACCGAAGTGGTTACCATTTTTGGCATGTTGATTCCCTCCACGTTTGTTGTCACCACTTCGATGACTGCTACCACTGGTATTATCATTTTGTCGGTTGCTCTCTCTTGGTTGGGTTGACTCATTATCGCGCTCCAATAACTGAGCCCTATTTACAACATCTGTATACAAACACAGTTTGTGAGAAATGAGATATTGACGTATTTTGGGTTTCAAACCTCGCAGAAACATTCGCATAATTCTCTCATCATTATCAACTAAATGGGATGCAAAATGGGACAACTCGGCAAATTTAGCCTCGTACTGCGACAAGATCATATTAGTTTGTTCCAGCTTGATAAATTCCACCTCCTTCATGTGACGAATACTTTCGGAAAAGTACTTGTCATTGAACAATTCTTATAACTTCTCCTAAGACATCTTTAGTGCTGCAGGTTAAGTAAGTTTTACAGATTCCCACCAGTAATTTGCCTCTCCTCGCAACATGAAGGTGGCAAAGGGAATCTTTTGCTCCTTAGAGCATCCCAAGATATCAAATATCTTGGTGATTTGCTTTATTCACGTCTCCACCTTAAGTGGTTTTTGTTTTCCCAAAAACTCTGGTGGTCCCAGCTCCTTTAACTGCTTAGCGATGACAATCCGAGAGTTTTTAGTGTTTCCACCTATATTTTGAACAGGAGTCTCTCTCGCCTGATGTTGCATGAATTGCATAAAGCCTCTGAACATCCCATCGTTCATCATTTGGTCGGTGTTGTTATTTTCATGAGGATTGTTGCCTTCCTGATACACATTATCCTGGTTATTGATTTGTAGTGACTCAACGGTCTCCTGTGCTCCATTGCTTATCTCAACATTTTTAGATGATATTTTCAAATACTACCACAAAACAAGGGTTAATAAACATACCACATAATACCCCTATATTCTAACCGACCAATTAAATAACAAATAAGCTTAGGTAGGTCATATTAGCGAAGGATTTACCTATCTCTCTCCTCATAGTTCTAGTCTCACATCTCAGCCAGGGATCATATTCTTAAGCTTTGATACCAACTATGACGCCCCCAAAATAGGTATACATCACCCATCTTGGGTCATCAAATATATGGTACAGAATATAAATACGAACTTAATTATACAACATGAGCTGAGAGTTTTAACACGAATATTGTCTTCTAGACAATATCCTAACTCAAATGGAGTCCTCATTACAATTATTATTACACTATTTTATAAAATAGTGAGGACTACTACAGCCACCATCTCTGGACCGTCACTCCATTCCCTGATTAGTCCCGGCTACGTTCTCATTTCCTAAAGAGAACAATAAAAGCAAAAGGGTGAGTTCAACTAGCCCAGTAAGAAATATTATGACTAAGATAATGCAGAATAAATTATCGTTAGCCTTCAACAGTGTTAAACTGATAAAATACAATAAACATCAAGTTTAACTGCAGTGGAACAAACAATCCATCAGAAGAGTCAAGTAGATCATGATATCTACTATATTCCATGATTTATAAAGTTTATCATCAATTTTATCGCTGAGACTCAACTTAATAAATAATCCACATAACTGAATTATCCATGCACTACGGGCCAAGGATATTCATTAGTATCACGTCCACGAATTATCCATGCACTACGGGCCAAGGATATTCGTGTAATCACCAATGGTCATAATCATTCCAACAACTGTCCATCAATGCACTACGGGCCAATGAAGACTTTTACCACATCATATGTAACATTACGGGTCATGATTATACTGAATAATCCCTGGTCATAATCATCTCAATCAACAGTCCATCTATGTACTACGGGCCAAAGATGACTTTTATCACAATATAAGCATGAGGGTGATGACAATAATATAAAAATTCAATTAAATGAAAGAAAAGGATAAATTTTAAAGATTTATAATTTAATTTATCCAGAATTCAATAATGTCCAAATTGTCAACATGATACTATTTTGTGGAGTAAAATTCAAGAATAATATTGTATCAAAAATTATTTGGACCGAAAAGAAATCAATTTTTGTCATGAATAGTATCCCGAGTAAATAGTACCCGAGTGAATAGTACTTTGAGAATAGTACCCTGTGAATAGTACCCCGACATGAAAAGATTAAAAATTATCAAGAATGCTCAGAATAATATTTTAATGAAAAGATACTAGATGAAGCAAAAATTTCAAGGATATTCTACTAATTTCACGGAGTATAGAATCAATACTTTAACAAAATAAGTGTAGAATTCAGAATCTAAAATGAAATAATATTACTTACATACTACAGAGTATGGAAAAAAATATTATTTCATACAAATATTAAACAAAAATAATATCTCTTACCTTAAAAGAAGAGTATTTATGACTGGTAGGGCGGGGATATTCTTGAAGAAAACTTATATTATTTTCTACACTCAAAGTTTCTTAAAACTCGAAAAAAATACGCTCAATATTATAGAAGAAGAATTCTCTGATTCTGGTGTGATTTTCAATTCTAAACTAAGCTTCCTATTTATAGGAGAATGGAAGGATACTATTTAGAAATTTTATTCATGGATCGCGATGGAAATAATCACGACTTAATGGCCATGTAAAGAAATTTTTTCTAATTTACTATACAAACAATATGCATAATAAAATATAATATATTCTATTTTTCATAAAAAAAAACTTATTATAATATATATATATATATATTATCACACTTATAACACACACCATTTTGAAAAAAATGAGTAGGCGGGGGGACCATATAATAAGCAAAATTTTCAACAAATACTTCATAAAATTCCCCTTAATATTTTTAACAACATTTATTCATCAATAATATAACTTGCAATATTAACAATCAGATCATTCCCAAGAAAGAGGGGGCTTTCCAATAAGGATTTCTCCCTGTTGGCGCGCAATTAGGTGACCAAACTCCTTTCCTCGACAGAATTTTCTAGACATTTTCAATAATGCAAATAATAATATGAATAACTTGTCATCTCAATTATTGATTTAATAATATAAAATATTATGCAGATGATACTGTGACAATAATAGAATCAATAATGTGAGATACTATGTTGCAATTATTGTAGTAATAATTGAGTATAACTGAGTGACTTCTCACGTAAGCATCAATAATCAATACCGTGTGCTACTATGCAATCACGCGTATTACTGTACTTTTATCACCGGATATTTTAACAGTTAACAGTAAAATTTTGGCCGTTATATTTATAAAAAGATATTTTTGTCATTTTCTAACTCCGACAATAATTTTATTATGGGGTCCACCAATGATTGTGTCGTCGTACGAATATTCCCTGTTTAAACAAATATTCCCCCACCAATCGAATATTTTATAACAACTTGCTTACTTTGCAAAATTTATAAATATTACCCACAACTATAACATTATATCAAATCCACACTATAATATTCAAAATAATATATTTCGAGAAAAAATTTATTTTTATTCATGAAAGTTGGAGTCTTACAATGAAGATATATAACCATTTTATTATTTTTTTATCAAACAGTCTAAGAGATTGAAATATATTAAAACTGTAATCTGTTACTCCCTCCGTCCGATTATAAAAGTCTTTATTACTACTTTGGGTATTCTCATGTTAAATGTTCACTTTCCTTTAATAACCAAACTTTTACACATTTTTTTCTATTATACCCATAGCATTAAATATCTCATACTTTTCTTATTCTAATTCTCTCCATATTTAATAAGTATAATTAGTTATGTATTGAAAATATTTTGAATTGAAAAGCTAGAAAGTCACTCTCTCATCTACATAGAAAATAATTAATGACTTATTATTATGGACAATTTTGTCATTTCATTCCTCTTCTTAATACGCGTGAAAAGTCCACCAAGACTTTTATCCTAGGATGGAGGGAGTATAAAAGATGAAAAATTTTAAAATATAAATTAAAAGAGTAACTCTTTCATATAAAATAACAAATAATCACTACAAGAAAAATGCCTAACAGCGACCAATACTATCAGCGACCGCATGTCCGGTCGCTGATATTACTAGTAGCGACCGATACCTGCGACCACACCTTAATCTAGTCGCTAATTAATGTCAACGACCGCGTGCGGTCGTTGAGAGGTCGCTAACACAAATTTCTCTCGTAAAATTTGGCACGAAATGTTGGCGCCAAGGGTATGTGCGACCAATTAATATCAGCGACCACATGCGCATCGGCGATAGCGATCATTGATCAAACTTAATTTACCCGGTTTGGTCGTTTCGTAAACAAAAACGAAAGAAAAAAAGAGGAAGATCGAATAGAGAGAAGAGGGAGAAGGGAGAGAAAAGAAAAAGGAGAAGACGACGACGCACGACGACGCTTACCCACCACCGCATACATCGCCATCGCCTATGGCCATTACGCCCATAGGTAACCTAACTATGAAAGCATTATCTTATATTGCTACTGAATTTCCCATGCAATAGTTTGGGGCAAAGCTAGTTCATACAATAAATTATCTTATATTGCTACTGGATTTTTTTTTAAGAGTTAATTTAGAGCTGAGATTTGAATGAATGAAAATGAATTTGGGATTATTGAATTTTGGATTACTGAAATTTATAGCTTCTTATTGAAATTGGAAATATACTAAAATTATTGCAGAGAGTTTTATGAGATTACTGAAATTTTTAGGTTAAATTATTTTTAGGGTTAATATGTGTTTAATATACTGAATATGTGTTTTAATATGTGTTGAAATTGGGAATATAATGAATATATGTTTTAATATGTGTTGAAATTGGGAAAGCAAGATCAACAAAACGACTATGCAATTTAACAGTCTATCAAAAGGTCGAAAGCCTTGTTGGTTTGACTGTCATCGTCGGTTTTTACCAGTAGATCACCCGTTTCGAAGAAATAGAGAACACTTTAGGAAAGGGAAAGTAGAAAATGATATGCCTACACCGCGATTGTCGGGAACGGAGATGCGAGATCATGTGATGAGATTGCCGGTTATCCCGTTTGTTAAGGTTGATGCCACAAACATAATCAATGGGTTTGGCGAATCTCATAACTGGATTCGAAGAAGCATCTTTTGGGAACTGCCTTATTGGTCTACAAATTTGATTTGTCATAATCTAGATGTGATGCATATTGAGAAGAATGTGTTTGACAATGTGTTTAACACTGTGATGAATGTTATGGGGATGACAAAAGATAACGATAAGGCACATTTGGACATGAAAGATATTTGTAAGCGTCCTGGATTAGAACTTTATGAATCTCCTAATGGTAAGATTGTCAAACCGCATGCAAGGTACACATTGTCCAAAAAAGCAAGTTGAAGATGTGTGCACATGGGTTAAGTCTCTAAAACTACCAGATGGATATGCGTCAAACATTGCAAGGTGTGTTACGGGTGGGAAATTTCAAGGGATGAAGAGTCATGACTGTCATGTTTTTATGGAGAGACTCATGCCTATAGCATTTCGGGATCTGCTTGATAAACCAATATGGGATGCTTTGACGGATCTTAGTCGTTTCTTCAAAGACTTATGTTCAAAATCATTAAATGAGAAGGACATGTCTGCACTTGAGAAGAACATCATAGAGATCACGTGTAAACTAGAAAAAATATTCCCACCTGGTTTTTTTGACTCCATGGAGCATTTGCAAATCCATCTTCCCTATGAAGCTCATGTTGGGGGTCCAGTTCAATATAGATGGATGTACCCTTTCGAGAGGGTGATGGGAAACCTTAAGAGGAAGGTGAAGAATAGAGCTTATGTCGAGGAGTCGATATGTGAGGCATACAGCCGATGAGATATCTACGTTTGTCTCGCACTATTTTTCGGTCGAAGTCTTAACAAAGGCCAATCGAGTATCGAGACATAATGATGGGGGACATGTTGAACTAAATGGTTGGGCTCTCGTATTTGGTTCATCGGTCCGCGCTTATGGAAAAGGGAAGCGATATTCTCTCTCGAGCAAGAATTACATGCTACTACATACTTACATTCTTCTCAATTCATGAGGAGATTGATTTAATTTGTGAGGTACACATGTAAACTTGATAATTTATCTTTTAAGTTGAAAATTTATTCCAATATGTTAATGTTTATAACATGGTATAGATTAGACGATGACGAAGTTAAAAGTGAAGCATCCCAAGATAATCGATAAAGATATTCAAATCAATCGGGATAAAAAATTTGCACTTTGGCTAAAGGACAAAGTAAGTTCAATTTTTAAGCACGTAGTGTATATATATATACTCCATGTTAACTATGACTTCATTTAATAAGATAGAGTTTTTGTAGGCTTTGACTGAGGGATCAACAATTCCGGCTAATGTACAAGTCCTAGCTATGGGACCAGACAGGGACCAAGTAAGCCGCAATGGTTACAAAATAAATGGTTGTAAATTTCACACAAAGGCATATGGGCGGTAAAAGAACAACGAACTCTGGAGTGTGTGTCCAAGGAGATTGTTACAATGAGCTTGGTCGTGCCTTTTATGGGGAGTTGGAGGAAATCGTAGAGTTGTCGTACAAGGGCACGTACGGGGGTCATATTCACTTGTTGAAGTGTCGTTGGTTTGATTCAGAAAAAGGGATACGTGTTGACAAACATGGAATCGTCGATATTGACCTCCATATGTCTGCGTACTCCAACGAACCGTTTATTTTACTAACTCAAATAGTATAAGTATACTACACTCCTAGTCCTGTTAGGAAAAGGGATAGACTGCCTACAGATTGGAAAGTTGTAATTCATACTCCCGCGCGTAGTCGTGTAGAATTAGTTGATGGGGAGATTTATCAAGAGCAGATGCTTCATAGTCAAACTATAATAAATGTGGAGGACGGCAATGAAGTAATCCAGTTAGATGATGGAGATGAACCACATGAATTAGATCCTAAGTCAATACTTGTGTCAGATGACATTGATACTGAGGAGGAAGAGTTATTGATTGAATCTGACACTGAATCTGAAGCAGATGATGGTTATGAATCTGCAACACGTATACAAGATGATTCTGAATCAGACATTGACACTTGAACAAATGAAATGTATGTTTAGCATTACATGTTTTTTATATCATTGTCATGTTTATGTACTAAACTATTTAAATGCAATTTTTGGTTATTGTCATTTTATATTCATATATATACATGTTTATATCACTGTCATGTTTATTGTCATATATACATGTAATCAAACATGACTCATAATAACATCTTGAAATTTGTAATATACAGATGGCTTCTGAAGCAGCGTAGAAAAAGCGCGGCTTGGGTAGGGGGCCTAATCATGTGCCCAAGGCCCCTACTAATCCGGATGATCGGATTCTTATTCAGATTCGCCCTCCTCCGAATAACACGCACGTCCCGCATATATCATTTATATATAAGCATTTAAGATTCCATTTATTGTATATTGGTAATGTTTTGATTGATATTATATTGGTAATGTATATGGGTCTGAATTTTTTACTGCTTTAATTTGCATTCAATCGTTATTGTTTTGGTCTTATTGTATTGAAATTTTGTATATTTCTCTTGGTTTGTGTCTTGGGTGCCTAGAAATGTCCATATATTCATGTAAATCGTGCATGTGGCTAGTCTATATTGTAGAGGAGACTCGCTAATTTTTTTAAGTATTATAAATATAATTTTGAAAAATGTTCATAAGTATTATAACTTAGATGTAAATTGCTTTAATATATGCTAATTGATATTGTATATTATAGTGATTTTTCAGATAATAAGATCGTTAAGTGCATATCACAGCTGTGTTTATAGAATTGGATTACACCTGTGATTACGTGGGCGAGCACACCTATCGCCCACAAGGATGCTGTTTGGACAGAATTTCAAGTATATTTTTTTTAATTATGACAGATAATATTAATATAATATTCAAAGGATAATTATTTAGTAATGTTATTATTGTTGTTTTATTTGAAGCGGTATAGATGGGATGGGAGGACGCTTACAGCTTCAAATCTGATACGTTATTATGGCAAGCGTAAGTGCTGCATGCGCACTCAAAAGACAATTTGAATAAAGAAAGACAAAAAGCCCTTCACAATGATCGAGATCGACCATCCACGCCAGTGGAGAAGATTACATGCACGAAAGCATAGTCACGATGGTGCACCCCAGCCATATATTTGAGATGTAGCCCAATGGAGAATGAGAGTGGGTGAAAAGACAAAAGACCGCCGCCACACCAATAGATCCTCAAAAAATTCGATGGCTTAAAAAGGCTAAAGGGACATACAAGGCTGATAGTATTTCACGAAACAAAGATATCGATTGTGGTAATGCGATTTACAAGTTTTAATATGTTTATAATCATGAATTGTAGGAAATATATCATAATTTTTGTTGACTTTGTCATATTCAATCCTTATATTTTGATGATGAAATGATCAAGTACTAAATTGTTTTATGGTGTTTCAGGTATTTGTTGATAAACGAATGTTGGTGGGATTTTCAAATGAAGGAAGAAAGTTTTTCTCATTCTAGGAGACAAATGTAAGGCCAACTGCATAATAATTGATTTTTCATTTAAAGGCTCTAGGACATATTATTTGCATTTTTATTATGTCTTAAGTGAAAAATGTTTTTAAATGATTTTATGAAAAAGGTTTTTATAGAATAATACATATATTAGTATTTTATCAGTGTTACATGTTTAACATGCATATTATAAATTGATATTTGATATACACACACTTGGACTACACGTGGATATATATATATATATATATATATATATATATATATATATATATCAAATGCGTCTAGCTAAAAAAGGTGGATAACATTAATTATGATATGCTTGCATGTAAAAATGTTTTTCTAGAAAGTTTAAAGGATGGTAGCTACATGACTTTGTGATAGAGTGTGCGGTTTTCAAGGGATTGTGTATAGGTTTATTGGGACTTTAATATCCTTGATAATTAGTAAAGGAGCATAACTGTTCACGTCACTTTAATGGATAAAGAAAGACTAAATCAGATATCTTTTTGTGGGTTATCTTTTAAGAGTATTTTGAATTATTCCAATAGTACAAAAAGTTGTTCTTTAACGTTATGGTTTGTTACAAATATTTTAGCCATTTTTGTGGGATTAAAAGAACAGATGGGAATATGGAACAAACTCTATTTATCTGTTCGTTATCTAAAGCAACGTAATTTGCAAACGGTCTATTATATAACGATAATATATTGTGCTATATAAACTAAGTGTATTGTTTTGGAATAAACACAACTCACGAAATTATTACTTGCACTTATTATTATCGAGCAATCTGATTTTGTCAAAGTGCAAACTTTTGAAAGGCTAAGCAATTAATTTTCTGGTATTATTTGGACTGGTATTCGGTAAGAAATTAATTGTTTATCTATTGTGTGCTAATTGATCATTACATATAGTTGAGCCTTTAATTGTTAAATTGATTATTCTTGCATTGATTATAGACCTCTATATTTGTATTGAATTTTACATTTTTAGACTCAAGTGTAGTCTAAAGGGTTTAATCCTAGTGGATTTAGAAAAGGGTTACAAATGAGTTCAAGGAAGCAAAGGTGCTTGAAGAGTGCATAGGTGCACAAGGAGCAAGAGAAGCTCAAGGAAATTAATTGTTAATTAATTTTTGTTAGAATCTTTTGTAATCAGATTTATTTATAAAGAAATAAATAAAGTGATTCTCCAATACTAGTTGGTATTGGACGTGGACTAAACTATTATTATATAGGGTAATAAATTTGAACCACGTAAAAAATCTTGAAGTGTTGATTTTATTATTTGCTTTACTTTAAAATCACATAAGCAATTTTAATTATCTTAATAATTAAAATTTGAATACTTATATAATTCTTTAACATCAAGTATTTTACTTAAGATATAAATTCAGCAGGATATTTTCTTTAATATGCTATATTAATTCAGTAAACTGATTTCAATCATTATAATAGCCTGAAGTTAATAATTTAACTTAAAGTTTAAAAGTTGGTCATAGATTGCTCCTACACTTATTCAACCCCCCTTCTAAGTGTGCCTAGATAAATTTCATTTTTACTTAGTAATATTATGCTATTTTTGTATAGAGTCTCGAGCCTCAAGGTCGGCTTTATCCATCATTTGGATGTGTACGTGGCCACCCGTGATGGTCTGCCTGAGGCTATCCAGATAGTGTAATAAATTTTAACAACTTGATCTTGTTTATCAATGCTTACAAAATTAATTTATTTTTAACTATTTAATTGTTAACATGATGACAGGACACTTATAAGCGTTTATTGAATGAGCGTTATCCTGAAGGCATTCCACGTCCGCCTATTGATCAAGAGTTGTGGGAGAGGGCGTCTGTTAGAAGAAAAACTACATTAAAGGTCGAGGACAACGACGACGCCCATCCTTGATGGCTCAGTCGCTCTTCTACCCGATCTACACGAATATCGAGTCATCCAAATTGCTCATACTCCACATTTGTTGTGTGTCAGAGCTATATGTCGAGATCGCGATCTTACGAAGATCTTTGGGCGGGGCATGGGGGCTCGAGTCTTTGAGGAGTTAGTCAAATAAAGAATGATGACGAGCAACATCACAACACGGGGATGGCGACGAGGTATAAAATCAATTTGTTGTATATATTGTCGTAATATACCAATATTAACATAGTTAGTATATATTTGTTATTTGTTTTATTATTTTGTTAATTACAGGGTGATCAAGGAGGCGATGATGCTTGACGTACCTGCTTTAGATTAGTTTTGTAGTTATAGTATAAGCTTGTACTTGTATATTCATTCTTTGGATGTTTGTATTTTACTTAAACAAGTTTTGAAATGTTATTATATTTATTCAAATCATATTGGTTTTTAAAGGTTTATATACTAGTTTGGTTTATGTGTTGGTGGACGATGGATATTTATATTGTTGTGTATCTTTGTTGTTGGGTATGTGTGTTGGGATAAAAGGTATACAAAGCAGTGCAGAGATTTTTGGGAATTCTGCAAAACAAGAAAAATTTGTTTTTATTTTTTCCATATCAACAATCGTGACGCGGTCATCGATAGTTAATAGTCTTGACTATTAAATATTTGAGGCTATCAACTGACCGGATGCTGATCGTCGACATCCGTCACGCCACGCGTGGACCACGTCAACCACGTCGACTTTTGGCCTGGACCATGTCGATTTCAAACTTAGCTTAACCGGATTTGTAATTTTGGTCATTCATATTATCCATGAGATATGTTTGTCACTAATCAGTAGTCACTGATTTGCATCCCAGCGACAAGAATTTGTAGGCGACGATTATCAATGATCGCATGCTGTCATTGATGGATATCTCATGACCGCTTATGATCCGATAAAGTGTCACGATAAACCTTTTTCTTGTAGTGAATCAGAAAAAATGGTCAATTGTAACAACAACAGTAGTGGATGTCAAATAAATTTCTGAAATACAATCATCTCCCCAAAATAATAATTGAATACTCAGATCCGAACCGTTCTTTAGCGTGACAACGAAAGAACAAGCCGCAACAGAAGTGTCACATCCAAATTTGAATAATTCATCTTCAACAATATATGCACTGTTTTTTCAAGATTAAAAAAACTCTCAAACGAACAAAACAAAATTTCCCAATCCCAAATGAAGAAAGTAAAATATCCAAAAAGGTGATAATAAAATTTCCTCGTAAAAGAGAAAGAAATCAGTTATTTCATGGACAAAACATATAAAATTAAATTTCATAAAAAAGGGGAATAATTTATTGGATGAAAATAAAAGAGATTCAGGGGGAATGAGGCGTTTTTGTTGTTATATAAATGCTGATACATCCATTTCTCAATTACGTGAAAGAGATGCAAAGCTTCACTTCAATTACTCCATACGGCACCATGTGCTGTGCCATGTGAGAGTGGCTTAACGGTCTGTTTTTGACTAGTAAGCAGACCACATGTTCATATGAGTAATGATACCCTAAAAAATATTCGGATCTATATACATTTATTTATTTTTAACGAAATTTTAGTTTATTGATGTGTTTTTATTTATTATTTAAAAAATTTTAATTTTTAAAATTATTTTCGGCCCATTTGTATTTTTGGCTTAGCTTTTTTAATTTGATTTATTTTAGGGTTTAATTATTTTTCATTTTCAATAGTTCTAGGAAAGTCACTTAGGTCTACAAATATGTTTTCTAGGTTTTGTCTACAATTATGTTTTTAACTATTCTATTGATATTATCAGTTGTTTTCTTTGTGAGTTTATTATTTTTTTATGAAGTCGAGTGTTTTATTGGCGTTAGTACGATAATTAATTATTTATATTTGTGTTAGAGCATTACAGCCTAACTATATTTCGCTACGTCAAATAATTATAATAATTTTTAACATTTTTTCTTTCCTTCTTTCAATAATAATAAATAATTGTTTCAAATAATTTTATTGGCCTTATTATAAAGTTTACTTTTGTTGAAATATAGTGTAATAGTAAAGTCTCACATAAGAATACAAGAAGAAAAAAATGAGAATACATATATTTTAATGAACCATACACCTAATAGGTTAACCTTTTAAATTAAAATAAAATTTCTGATCTTGATGTATCAAACAAGAGATAATAAAGGGGATGATTCGTCAACTAGAAGAAGTGACGGGCTAATGTTGAAATGAGTGTTATGAGAGTATGGTAAAAAAAGATTTAGAGATAAACTTGTTAGACATGGATAAACTTGATGGGCTTATCAAAGGCTCTTATGTATCAAACAAGAGATAATGTTGAAAACGTCAACTAGAAGAAGTGATGTATCACACGTTAAGGGGGATACAAGGAAAAAAAAAAAAAGTGAGGTCACATATGCTTTAATGGACCATAGATTTAATATGTTTCTTTTGATCAAGATATAGTTTTAGATGAGTATATATGAGTCGAATATTTTCAATAATTTTTACTTTTATTTTCTTTGGAATATATATATATATATAGTTAGTGATTTGCAGCCTAATTAATTATTTAATTTAAATAATTTTAATCATTTGATGAGTTTTTCCTCAAAGGGTCTCATATGAATATCAGTAAAGCGAACCAAACAGTTCGGGCTAGATTCAAGCTTGACTCGAAAAAATATGATCGAGACTCGGATTCGTTAATAATATGATTCAAATCTGAGCATAAAAAATAGTTCGAATAAAAATATGAGTAGAATCTGGACAAGGTTATACTCGACTCATTTAAGAGTCAAACTACTTGAACTCTCGATTGTGATTCGATATATAATTGATTGACTCATATTCGATTATATATTCGATACATTCTTTTATAATATATACAAAATTAAACCAAATTAGGATAATTAATTTAATTTAATTTAATTTTAATTTAATTATGATTTTATATTTACAAAGTGTAATAATAAATATATTTTCTCATTTCTAAGTAAAATAACAAATTTAATTCATAATTATATTTACTATAAAGTTAATTATTATTATTATGCGGATATTTAAATTCGAGTTTGAATTTGAAAATCGCAAGTAGTTTGAATATAATTCGATCCGAGTCAGATTAAATTCGAGTAATAAATATTCTAGTCAAGTCGAATTTGAGTATAATTTTCTAAATATAATTTGAATTCGAATCGAATTTAAGTATGAATTTAATATTTTAAATCAAATTTAAATAATTCTCTGTTCATTTTGGATTCAATTCCTTTAAGGTAACCCTTATTTTAATGATCAGTTACATTTTTCAATGTCAGATTCAAGCCATTTTATCCTTTTTTATTCTTTAAAACACATAAATACCTTTAATATCCTAGTAATAGCTACTGTACGACAATGGCCAATCAAAGAATGAAGTAGCAGGAAATCATTAACTAAAACACATGAGTGTCGGTGATGAATTCTTTTCATTACTTTATGATCCAATTGCATGAAGCTGCAAGAAACGACATCGTGCCTCCTTGTCTTTGCCAACATCCATATGATCAGCATTTATGTGTTAGCACCCGTAGCCTTGCTTATGTAAATTATATGAGATAAAATAGTATAAAATTTAAAGGTTTCAATAAAAAGAATATATAAAAAAAATTATCTTAAAAGTTGAACGGAATTTTTGGAACTCAAAAAAATTATTTACGCAGTGTTTCTCCCGCTTTATATATTAGATAGATTATATAAGAAAGTGATAAATTCACAACAAAAAAATAATATTTTCATAATAAAATTGTCGCTATAAATCTTATAGCGACGGTTTTTTATCTTCGCTATACATCTATAGCGATACTTTTGTTATGAAAATATCAAAAAGTGTTGTGAAAATATCAGTTTCCATTATATATACATATACAATGCAAAGTGATGAATCTTTCTTAATTTCCTTTTCATGCATTATATTGATTAGGGTTACACTAGCACTATCACCATGTGATGTTGCATGACTTTGAACATGAAATCAATCAATAATGAAATAATGGAGGAGGGGCTGTTTATGTTTGTTCAACTCTCATAATCCTTATCATGTTAAATTGTCTTACAAAATTGACAATGCATGATATATATTTAAGGCAAAGAGATATTGTTTCAATGATCATTGTCTTCTCAATTTTCATTTCTTTTATCTACAACTTTTACAAAGGAGGTGTGAGAGTGGGGGCTTGTTAAGGAACGGTACCCCAAATGGAATTAAGTTAGGATACAAGGTATGGTCGAGAGTAGCTACTCTCTCACCCCATCCTTAAGTTAAGGGTCCCAAGTCCTTAAGAGGCCCCGAATATCATTTGATACATCTCGAGTTTCCATCAACCATGAAATGCGTAAGAGATTAGACTCCATACTGTTGGGGGCTCTTATCCATATCAGTCCACCTGTATTTGAACTTGTCATCAAAAATTTTTGCCCTACAAGAGGAAAACCCTAACAAACAGATTAATCATGAATACCAATTAATCAATATGTCAAATACCATGTGATTTCTTGACTCTGTAGCCTCCCCTTTTTTCTCTCTCTTGGTAATTTACTTAAAATAGACCAATCAATATAAAATCTTTCTATTCATATGTGACTTCATTTATTAGTTCACCTTCACCGTCAAGAATATTTGGGATACATTATTGTCTGGATATTTATTTCCCCTTTTTAAATATATATTTAATTTTATTCATTATTCGAATTAGAGAAATGCAGATATAATCTATATATTGCTACAATAATAAGAAGTTTATTTGAATATTTTTTGGCAAATATTCTAAGAAAGTCATATAAAGAATCTAGAGGAATTTGTTTCATTAATGCAATTATTCTAACAAAATATCTAAGGGACATTGTTGCAAGTCATTTAATATCAAAATTTTAAATTTGATATATCCACAATTTTACATAAAAGGTTAGAATTATGATACATTATTAAAAAATAATAATTTTGCTTGACATAAGTATTTCATTAATATTATTATTATAATTCTAACAGGACTCAAATATACACTGATAATTTTTTTTAATTATAATGTTAATTGTCTCAGAATATTCAACTCTCAAAAATATTTAACTAAAGCCCATCTTTTCTATATAAAAATAAATAAAAATCATTATGCATATATGTGGGGGTTCATTGTTGAATCAGGATCCTCTGTGAGGATCTTGTGAGGGTTTTGTTGTGGAGTTGACAACACATTAAAAAGGAGATCCAATGGCTCACAACGTTTTGATAAGAATTTTTTTTTACAAGTTGACATAAAATTAGAAGTCACCAAACGCGTTTATTTTTACATATAATTTTTTAAAATTTCTTGATAAAATTTGTGAGCCGTTGAATCTCCTTTTTAATGTGTTGTCAATGTAAGACCCCAACTTTTATGAATAAAAATAAATTTTCTATAAATATCATTTTTTAAATATTATGGAATAAATTTGATATAATGTTATAGTTGTGGGTAATATTTATAAATTTTGCAAAATCGTAAAGTTGTTATATAATATTGATTGGTGGGAATATTCGTTTTAACGGGGAATATTTGTACGACGACACAATCATTGATGGACCCCACAATGTAATTATCATTCGGATTGAGAAAGCGACAAAAAAATTTATTGAAAATAACGGCGGAAGTTTTATCGTTATCTTTGTTGAACTACTTTCGGTAGTAAAAACAAAGATGTCTGGCGTGGTTGCATAAGTAAGCAATACCAGTATTGATTATGATGATGCTTACGTGAGAAGTCATTCAGTTTTATTCAATTATTATCGATATTTTATATATTACTAAATCAATAATTGAGATAGTGAGTTATTAATATTATTATTTGCAATATTAACGATGTCAGAAGTTACGCCAAGGAGAGGTTTGGTCACCTAATTGCACGCCAATAGGGAGAAATCCTTATTGGAAAGCTCCCTCTTTCCTGGGAACGACCTGGTCGATTAATAGTGTGAATAATAATAATGATAATGAAATTTTGTTTTATTAGTATTATTAATGTAATAAAACAGAAAAGTTTTTTATATAAAACAGAATACTTTTAGAAAGTTATTCGTTTTATTAGGCTAATAGTAAAAAAAATTTATATAAAACATAATACTTTTATAAAATTATCTGTTTTATTAGGCAATAATTAGATTATATTATATTTTATTATGCATAGTGTTTGCATAGTGCCTACATAGTGTTTGCAGTAGTAAAATCTTTTTAAAAGTTATTCGTTTTATTAGATTATAAATAGAATATATTATATTTTATTGTAAACCAAACTGACCATCCGTTTTAAAGTAAATCGATCCGGGACCGTTCATGGATTGATTCTTATTCATCCATTCTTTATAAATAGAAACTCATTCCTTCATTATTTCATTTAATTCAACAAAACTAGAGAGAAAGCGTAGAGATAATTATTCTTCTATAATCTTGAGCGTATTTCTTTAGCGTTTAAGAAAGCTTTGAAGCATAGTGCAAGTTTCTTCAAATATATCCCCGCCTTTACTGGTTGGAGTACTCTTCTTTATAAGGTAAGGGTATTATTTTTTTATATTCATGAAGAGAATTTCTATTATTCCATTCTTTATTATTACATTGAAATAAACTCAGATATGCTGGTCTACCCTATACTTGGTGATTTACATTGTTATTCCATTCTTTATTATTACATTGGAACATCCTCATCTCAATGCGTTTACGGGACTGATTCGTAAAATCTTTTTATTATTCTCGTTAAAATATCTCATTTGTGCATTTTACGTCGAACCGATTCCGTTATTTATTATGTGTTGGAATAACTCGTTTATCAAGTACCGCATGCATGGTTATTTCGTTGTTATTCCATTCTTTATTATTACATTGGAATATCATCGATTAACAGACACGCCTCGACCGATTCCGATTATTTATTATTCTATTGGAATAAACACATACATGCCAAGCACCGCATGCATAGTGATTTCTTTTGTTATTCCAATCTTTATTATACTCGATTGGTTAAAGTTTTAACTTCTATACTCCATGAAATTAGTGGAATATCCTTGATATTCAAGGCTTCATCCAAAGATCTTTTCATGGAAATATTCTTACGAGCATTCTTGAATTTTACTCTACAAAGAAGTATCATGTTGACAATTTAGACATTATTAGTTCTGGATAAATTAATTCTTGAACTTGTTTTATTGAATTCTTATATCATTGGCATCATCCTCATGTTTATATTTTATTGAAAGTCATCTCGTGGGCTCGTAGTGCATAGATGGACTTGGTATGATTATGACCAGGATTATTCAAAGATAATCATGGATCGTAATGTTACAAATGATGTGGTAAAAGTCCTCATTGGCGTGTAGTGCATTGATGGACAATTTTTGGCATGATCGTGACCATTGATGAATACACGAATATCCTCGCCCGTAGTCGTAGATAATTTGTGGTTGTGATACTAATGAATATCCTTGGTCAGTAGTGCGAGGATGATGTGGATTATTTATTAAGCTGAGTCACAGCGATAAAAGTGATGAAAAACTTTTTAAATCATAAAAGATAGTAGATTTTATCCTCTACTTGATTCTTTTAATAGATTCAGATGTTCACCGCAGATTAAACTTGATGTCTATTGTATTTTATCGGTTTAACATTGTTGAAGACTAATGATAATTTATTCTCGCATTATCTTAGTCATAATATTTCATCTTGGGCTAGTTGAGCTCACCTTTCTTTCTTTCATGTTCTCTCGTGAAATGAGAACGTAGCCGGGACTAGTCGGGGAACGGAGTGACGGTTGTGAGAGCCACGAATCCAGGTCCCAAATCACCACGAATTCGGTTCAATCATTCTATCACTATTTGCAGAAGATATAAACATAAATTGTTTATACAATACACTTTACACACTATTCCCTAAAATCGAGTAACCTTAACTTATACACAATTCATAAACTATATAACACCTAACATTATTATCAAACTATACTATTACAAACTAGCCGCACATTTTATCCCAAGCTGAACTTGACATTAACCTTTTTCCTGTATCCGAACGCATTCGCCTTATCTGCAATGTTTATCATGATATAGTAAGGGTGAGCATGAAAGTTGTCCAGCAAGTTTAAATACAATTTAAGGATATATCATGATTGAAAGAGTCTGAATAATAAGCTGACTATAATTCATCAATATAATTGAGAACTGGCACGAACAAATTTTTGACTGAACAAGTATTGAACATGAAAAAATATATCTGGACCAATTGGTAATGAAGGTGATCAGCCTTTCATACCTGACTTATACATGCAATATGTACAGAGTACAATTCCACATGGCAATAAGCAATGATTAACCATAAGCATATCTAAATAAAACAACTCTTAGTAGAGTTAAGTAAAACTTGCTCGAACAGTTGATTATTAAGCTACACTTAATTTATAACGCTTTATCCGAAGACCTAATATTAGTAATATAGATCTCCTATATTAGAATAATATCATCACAATATAATAATATTATATATATATAATAACCTAAACACATAGAACATAATCCTATCAGTCTACAATACACATAAAACTTAGTATCATGTCAAACTATTTCAGTCTGACTTGAAACTAACACAATTCTATCATTCTGACGGTCTAGTCGGACAAATATCGAGTTTAAGTTTAATTAAACTCTACGTAAACACTTAACAATTATCACATATAATTTTTTTATCAGTCAAAATATTTTTCACAGGCTCGAAATACTTTTCAGATAATTAATATCATTTATCATAATTTTTTCAATTATTAATATTGTATTTAAATGAATTAAATACCACATAATTCCTTAATCATTAATATTTATTTAATACCAAATATTAATAAAAATTATAACATAATATTATAATATAATTATAATATATCAAAGTATTTTTAATACTTTAAAATCATATTTATATGATTTTTAAATAGCTAAATTCATTATCCAATAATTGATATTAATAATAAAATATTAATATTTTCATGCCGAATATCAAAAGTTATATTTATAACTTAAAATATTTTTATAACACTTAAATCATTTTTATATGATTTTTAAATCATTAATTTATTTTTCCATAATTTATTTAATATATTTATTAAATAAATTAATTACCATTAATAATAAATTATTAATGAAATTCATCACAAAATATTAAAAGTCATCAAAAATAACTTAAAATATTTTTAACAACATAATATAATTTTTATGATTTTTCATAAATTAAAACTATTTTAAATAATTTATTTAATATTATAATTAAATAAATAAATACCTTTTATATTCCAAAAATAGTAAATATTTTTGAAATATGCTCAAAATAATTAAAAACTATTTTTCATGCTTTAAAATAATTTTTTGAATTTATTTTATATTTTAATAATTAAAACTATTTATTTTCTATTTTTAATCATTTTCGTAAATTAGGAAAATAAAATTAAATAAACCGTCATTATAGACCTTTAGCGACACATTCTGTAGTCTTAGGTGTTCTTGAGTTCACTTGAGATCTTCATGTCACCATCAGGAGGCATGAGGTTTGACCAACATTTGATCATAGATCTAAGTGTTTTCTGGCCAGAGTAAAGTGCTTAGATTGTAGTATAAGTGTAATACTACTATCATTAATCAATTTCTTGTCCATAACATATCATATATGAGAGATCTAGGTTCTGGAATATCATGTCAGAGCTGTTCTTCATTTCTGGGTTTTCCAGAAATGAAGAACAGTTGCTAGGCTCTAATTTGAAGCCTCATAACTTGAGATCTGGATCACGTTTGTGTGATCTAATGGTTCCTTCTTGTAGAGGAGATGTCAGGCTATAATAATATGTCAACATACCAACATTAAAACATCCAAAGCATAAGATACAAGGCAATCAAACTAGGGGTCAGAACTCAGTTCTTAAAGATCTGGGTTTCCCAGAAAACATTCATGAGCCAGTCGGTCAAGCATACTTTGACCAGGATTATCTAGGATTCTGTTAATGATCTGGGCGATCTAAAGACATTAGTGTGTAGTCTACATACCAGTCTACAATATTTAACTAATAACAAGGCCAAAACACATAAAAGTTGCAAGATCAAGCGCCTGCAAAATGGTGTCAGACGACTGCTGGGAAATCTGGGTTACCCAGATTTACATTTCGTGGTCACTCAACGCATTTTGACCGCTTGCAACTTGAAATCTAGACCTGATCTGACTATGATTCAAGTTGAAGAATAAAGACCGCATGTGATAGAACAGATCTAAAACAACAAACACACTAAACATCTAATACACACGGATCTACGACCCACTCGACATATGGTCATCAGGACTTTGCGGGCAAAATCAAAACGCCCGTAAACAGAAATCGTTTTGATCGGCGAGGTTTGACCTCTTCTAACAAGAAATCTAGATATGATATGATGTAAGACCCCAACTTATTATAAATAAAATTGAATTTTTCTTTATTCATTATTCTAAATTAATAAGGGTTAATTTGATATAATGCTTTGGTTATGGGTGAAATGTGAAAATTTTACAAAATAAGCAAGTGGTTACAAAATATTCTTTTTGTTTGGGAATATTCGTTTGGTCGTGGAATATTCTTATATTAAAGGGAATCTCCGCATCGATTGCCAGTAGTTGATCATTTGTGGGCCCCATAACGGAAAACGGTTGGATGAAAGAAAATGACAAAGATTGAGTTTTATAAATAACGGCGTAAATTGTTACCGTTAACACTGTTGGGTTATCTGGTGGTTAAAATACAGTAATACGCGTGGTTGCACAGTAGCACACAGTATTGCACAGTATTGTTAAATTATTGATTCGTACGTAAGAAGACATTACTCAATAATTGCTACAGGAGTTACTGTTCAATATTTTATTTTATTGATTCAATAATTGATGCGTTGTTAGTTTATATTATTATTGTTTCAATAATTGTCACTGCACAATATTTTCCATTATCAGATCAATAATTCATATTATTTGAATAATATTATTAGATAACATTATTGGCAATGTCTAGAAAGTTACATCGAGGAGAGGTTTGGTCACCTAATCGCACGCCAAGAAGGAGAAATTCTTATTGGAAAGCCCCTTTTTCCGGAAACTACCTTTGTTGTTATAATTGTGATTCTCGTAATATTATTTAAGAATAATTAATTATTGATTCATATGATAAAGAAATATTTATTTGATGTGGATATAATTGATGAATATATTATTGAAGGAATTAATGTTGATGTGTTTTATCAGTATTTTGTCGGACTGGAAGTATTAAAAATCATCCGTTTGTGGATTTCGGATATTTTTAGTTTGGAATTTAGAAAAACTTAAAGCTACAAAGTTGTAGAGAATTCGATTTCAGGAATAATGGACATAAAATTCGTATTTTTCTAATAAACGGTCTATTTTCTATGAATTGTTGAAGTTTCGGAAAATAAAATATTTTTTATTAAATTATGGGTGGGACCCACTTGTGTTGAATACACATGGGCTGCTGGAAATTTATTCAAAGGTGGCTGGTCTAAATTCCAACTTAGCACATACGTAGAATTTTGAATAAGAAATATATTATTTTATTATTTTAGTCTCCTATGGCGTTCTAACATTTTCCTATAAATAGAGGGCTAAGTTAGAATTGAAAATCACACCAGAAACAAAGTTTTCTCTCTTTCTCTCTCTATATTATCGAGCGTATTCTTGTGAGTATACTTTGAGTGTTGCTATATCGGCAAGTTTCACAAGACTATATACACCAAATTCAAATGTAAGTACGGTTATTTTGAGGTAAGAGATGTTATTTTCTTCATATATGATATTATTTCTTTCAATATCATTATGCCGAAGTATTGATCTAAACTTTTAATCAAATTTGGAACTTGTTGTGTCGGGGTTACTATTCACGATACATTGCACTATTCATTTATCAATCACTGAGACTATTCACCAAAAAAATGAAATTTCTTCTTTTGTCAAAATGTCTATTTTGGTTACTATCTTTGATTGTATCCATATTTTGATCGTTATTTTTGAATTCTGCTTAATAATCGGTTATTCTGAAGTATTATTGATCTTGGATAAACTGTTATACGAATCCCTAATATTTGTCCTTCTATCTCACTGGATTCGTTCTTAAAATATTTTTCATCATCCTCGGTCCTTAATGATGATATTATTGAATATCTTTGGCTCAGAAAGTGCAAAAATGAATGATTAATCGATGAATATCTTTGGCCGTAGTAGAAAAAAGATGAGCAGTGTTGAGATGAACATGACTAATTGGCGATATAAATGAATATCTTTGGCCTGTAGTGCAAAGATGAATATTTGATTAAAAGATGTATATTGATTGTTGTTACATAGATAAAATATTGATGACGGACTCTTAAATATTAGAAGATAGTAGAATTCATTCTCTACGTGACTCTTCTAATGGATTCAAGCTTCATTTCCATTGTATTTGTTGATCTAAAACTTGTTGTCATTATATTCTATCGATTTTTCCTCGTTGAAAACTAACGATAATTTGTTGTATATTATCTTAGTCATAATATTCTTTTTGGGCTAGTTGAGCTCACCCTTTTCCTTTTTGTTCCATTTTTCTTCTCGTGGAGGTGAGAAACATAGCAAGATCGAGTCGGGGTATGGAGTGATGTTCTAGAAAGATGTTTTTAGCGATCCTCACTATTTCTGTAAAATAGTGTTTGAATAATTGTAATGAGGACTTATTTGTGTGTGGATATTGTCTAGAAGACAATATTTGTATTTAAACTCACAGTATGTATTGTCGTATTTCACACGACATTTGTATTATTGAAGTTGTAGTTGCTTTATGTACCATGTATTTGGCGACTCAGAATGGGTGTTGTATACCTATTTTGGGGGCGTCACATATGACCTTGCTTCTTGTTCCAGAATAAAGCCTTCATGGCATACTACACATATATAACTTCAAATACCA
The DNA here is from genome assembly GCA_020205615.1 of Panax quinquefolius. NCBI lineage: Eukaryota > Viridiplantae > Streptophyta > Magnoliopsida > Apiales > Araliaceae > Panax > Panax quinquefolius. The sequence continues at coordinate 18,895,227 of CM035152.1, forward strand.
CAAACTAGAAACATATAAGGATCTACAGTGTCTGACATTTGCTTGTCAGACATCACATGAAGCTTCAAGAACAGTTTCTAAAAATTTAATTTCGAGCATCAAAATGATATGGATCTAAGTTTTGGCAACCCAGATCATCAAATGACACCCTCTAACATATATCTAACCAACAAACAACAACATCAACACTAGATCTAAGGATTTCTAAGTTAGGGTTTTTATACTTTTGAGCTTTGATCTTTGATTTCTGACTTTTGATTCCTGATCTTGGATTGCTAATACATGATCTTAGCTTTGTTTCTCACACTTTCTCACTCTAAGTTCTGAAAATATAGAGAGAGAAGGGACTTGGAGCAAATGATAAGCAAAGTAAGATTTTTCTTACTTTTTAATCTTAGATTTTTTAAATCCATGGTTGTAAATGTGGCTAGGTGTTCAATTTGGGTGATCCAAGGTGTTTGGTCAGAACTTAAGAGATGTGGCTACATTTGTGACCATAACTCTTTTAACATAAAAGTCAAGGGAGGGTATTTTGGTCTTTTCCATATCATTTTATTTCTAGAATTGTCATTTATTGTAAACCCTTAGGGTTTGACCCTTAGGGTTAAAACCTAAGGTTTCCATAAATACCAATTTTTAGGATTTTCAACTTAGATTTTCAAAATAGAAAATTATGATAATTAGATTATAATTAGAGTTTCCTAATTATATAATAATTTCCTAATCATATTAGGACTAACACAAATTAGGATTAATATTTCCTAATTAAGATTGTTAATTTAGCAATTAAATTCATAATTGTATATTAGGGTTCCTGACAGGATAATTAGGGTTTAAAATTTTGAAATTAGAGTTTGCTAATTAATTAAGTTTTACCCTAATTAATATTATAATTAATAACATTTAAGCAATATAATCATCCTTTAAATTCCCAGATTAGGGTTCTCAAATACCTGAAATCTGAAATTAGAGTTTCCAGATTAGATATTAGGGTTTTCTAATAATCAATTAGGTTTTCAAGTAATTCGTTAGGGTTTTCCCCTAATAAATTATAATTAATGACGTTTAAACCTTATACACAACATTTAAATTCCAGAATTAGGGTTTTCAATTTCCGAATTAGGGTTTCGGATTCCCGGAACTAAAATTAGGGTTTTAGAACCGATTTCTAAGGTTTCTTAACAGTCATTAGGGTTTTTTAACAAAACGTTGACGTTCTTAATAATATTAGGGTTTGACATTGATAAAATTTATCTGGTCAACCCGTGACCCTTAACCACATTCTGAACACATACATAACCATATACACTTAACCCTGAATAATTCTCCAAAAATCATTCACAGAATTTTGAAACCCTCAAAATTCCTTCTCAAAAATATCAAACGCATACACTTATTTTCTGTCTAGGTCTATTATTTGACCCTATATCAATCATTTAAGATTTTAAATTTTTTTCTAAATTCTCAGGTTGTCACAACGGTCCAGATGATAGTATTAGTAGTGCTCACTATTCTGTTAAATAGTGTGACAATAAATGTACTGAGGACTTATTCTGAGAGTGGATATTGTCTAGAAGATAATATTTGTATTAAAACTCACAGCTTTCTTATTGTATATTAAAGATTGTATTTTTATTCTGTACCATGTATTTGGCGACTCAGAATAGGTGATGTATACCTATTTTGGGGGCGTCACAGTCAATCCCACAACAAAACCCTCACAAGATCCTCACAGAAAAATTCTCATAGAGGATCCTTATTCTTCATTGTTAATAAAATTTAAACTCATTAATATTTTTATCTTTATTTTAATTTTTGTTAATATATGTAAAAAAATATACTCGATACATCTTATTGAAACAAAAATAATACTCCCTCCGTTCTTTAATATAAATCGTTTTAGAGAAATGTTTTTGTTCCTAAATATAAGTCGTTTGAGGATTTCAAGTAAGCATTAATTGCTTAGTTTCCAATATTACCCCAATTAATAAATATAACTTTGGTTCTCTCACTATTTTTTGCCCAATAAATAACACTCTCTTTTTCCAATATAAGGGTAATATAGACAATTGATAGTATATTTAATGCTTTATAATTATTATCTTAATACTTGTGCACAACTCTAAAACGACATATATTAAGAAACGGAGGGAGTAATACATATAACATTACACCATATAAATTCTTCCATCACGACACGATCAATTCATAGTTACTCCACACGTATGATTCACATATTAACTGATATGTCGAATTTTTATTAGTTAATATTTGAGTCATACGTATAAAAATATCAAAAAATAATGTAAAATAATCAGTTTTTTTAGGGCGGTCCACGAATACTTATGATCGAATATTTTAATCAAATCACACTAGTGTTACTAATTACAATGTGGCACTTTATTTTTGGTAAAATGGCAACTCCGAATTTCGCTCCCAAATTTTATTCTTGGTAAGGAAAAGGCATGGAACAAGTTCAACTAAAAAATCCACATAACCCTTTTTCTCCTTTCCTGCGTGGAATTATGTTCAATGGTAGAAAATCATTCCATTCTCACCTTTTATATTCCAAAACTACCAAATTCACATTTCCCAGAGGAGAGAGAAAGGGAGAGGAAGGAACCTTAACATGATGATGATGTAAATGGTGGTAATAAAAAGAAGAAAAAAGGAACAAGAAGATTTATTAAGACAGCGGGGCTGAAGGCGAAGAACAAGTAGGCCTTTATTTATTGTATGTATGCTCTCTCTCTCTCTCTCTCTATATATATATATATATATGTATGTATGTATGTGTATGTGTGTGTATTCATATGCGTGTGAGGCCCTGGAATCTCACTCTTCGCCTACATCTGGTTCATTTCTGGGTTCATATTTTTTCTGATAAAATCATATATTGAGAGAATTAGAGACATATATAGCAGAGGTATTTACTTGATCTCTCTCTCTCATGTTTGCTCTGTTTTTCTGGGTTATTTGTTTCTGGCAGATCTCTTTGAATATCCTTTAAATTCTATTATAGCATTGCCATCCCTCTCTCTCTCTCGTTTGAAATTTTGAATTGCCAATTGGGATTTCTTTAATTTTGAAATTTAGATCTGATTCAGGCCTATAACCCATTCATTATTTTTGAAATCATTTTGGTTTTCAAATGCTTCTACAGAACAAAAATTGTTAATTGACAAATGGGTCTTCAAAGGATTTGATGTTTCTCTCATTTCCTTTGGTGGGTTTGTTTTATTACCGAGTGTTTTTCCTTTTTCTCATGATGGATTGCCTTTTATGAGCTCTTTTTGCTATTGCCAGCTGACTGGGACAGTGTAATCTAATAAGTGTATCTTTTCTTTGGGTTGAAGGAATTATTAACTTGTCTATACAATAATTAAACAAACACTCGCATATAACGATGCCTTGCCTTTATTGTTTGGCTTTTGCATGGTATTGTGTGTGATGACATTGAATGGCTAATTTTCATTTTATAAGTGTTGGGCTCAATTCATGTAAAAATATTAAAGCAATGTGATGGAAAAGTATGATGTTGGTTGTTGCAGTCAGATCTTAGTTTTTGCAGGTTTCAAGTCACTTTAATACCCAGATTTGACCATTAGATCTGCATTAATCCCCTTCTCCTGTTCTGTTTGGTTTTCCCAACTAGTGTAATCACCTTCTTTTTCTTCTATATGAATAGAGCTGAATGCTTACTCTGGAACTGAATCCGGTTTAGAAGATGAACTATCCTCTACGTCTTCTCTTCTCTGCACTTGGTTAGCGGAATTAAACATATCAGTTTCTTATTCTGTTGATGACGGTTAATAAATTTTGTTTTGATGAAGTAACTACTAATTTTTTTCATCTATATATCTTATTAAATTCATTTCATAAATTCACAAGTATCATTTTGTTCATTTCCTACCTTTTTGGTTGAGATATTGTTCAGCAGTTCCAACAAATCTTTTGACTCTAAATTTGATTGCTTCCAAACGAATGATATTTGTAAACTTGTTTGATCAGCTTAATTGTCTTCCTCTGTGATCCATCTAATTCCATAGAACACATAATGGAGCAAACACTTAATTATACTTCATTATACTGGGATATTCCAAGTGGCTATTTTGATTTGAGATTTCCTTTAAATTTCCCAGTATCAAGTAAAGCGAGGACATGGAATTTAGTTTTAAGTGCTGACGATTGTGTGGAAAGTTCATGCTAATTATATTAGTTAGTGGAAAGTGTCCCTCTTTATGTTTTTATGTAGATCTATTGGAAGTGAGCTGTGACTTACTACTTGTTTTGTGTATATTCAGGTAGCTAAGAAATTCTGGGACCATGAAGCACAAGGATGGAAAACCGATACATCTAAATGATAAAAATTCCAGGGTACTCCCCATGACAGTAGTGCTTGTTATGCTATGCGGGTTTTCGTTCTATCTTGGTAGAAACTTTTGCAAGAAGGACAGATTTGACGCTGACGACATCACCAAAGCAGTGGAATCATCCAGGGAAACTGTTGCTGGCCCTCTACAAACGAAATCCATTTCCTTCCCTGAATGCAGCATTGATTATCAAGACTACACTCCGTGCACAGATCCTAAGGTACTTCAAGTGATAATATCATGATTTTTTTTAGGTTCTTTTAGACCAACTATTTGGTTAAATAATATATCTGTATATTTAGTGACACATTTTTGTTTTACAGAGATGGAAGAAGTATGATCTTCATCGGCTTACATTCATGGAACGTCATTGCCCTCCTGTGTTTGAGAAAAAGGAATGCTTGGTACCCCCACCTGATGGGTACAAGATACCAATCAGATGGCCTAAGAGCAAAAATGAATGTTGGTACAGGTAATAGCATCTCTCTGATCTTAAACTTTTGCTAAAGATCTAATCTAGAGGAATTTTGGTAGCTTTTATTTCTTGGATTGGGTTTCTCTTTTATAATTCTCATGGGATTTACTTTTGGGTCTGGCTTCAGGAATGTGCCATATGATTGGATTAACAAACAGAAGTCTAATCAGAATTGGCTGAGGAAAGAAGGGGAGAAGTTTATTTTCCCTGGTGGGGGTACTATGTTCCCCAAAGGTGTTGGTGCATATGTTGATTTGATGCAGGATCTTATCCCTAGAATGAAAGATGGGACTGTTCGAACTGCCATCGATACTGGGTGTGGGGTAAGTCCACGTCCATCTCATTATGCTCTTACTTGTTAAATAGGACTTGGGATTCGTCACATGAATATGGAAATTATGTTGGATTATTGTTTTGGTGTGATGTATTTACTAGAATATCCAATGTAGATTATTAAATCTTTTGTGGTGATATTTAATTTCCCACAGAAAATCCTTAAGCAAACAATTATGATGCTAGCAATAGTCTATTTATTGATATTTTTAATAGGCTTAAAAGAGTTCTTCATATTATTTCCACATATACTTCAATAAATCTCTACAATTTTGTTGTTAGGTTGCTAGCTGGGGAGGTGATTTAATTGATCGGGGGATCTTAACAGTCTCTCTTGCCCCAAGAGATAATCACGAGGCTCAAGTCCAATTTGCTCTGGAGCGGGGAATTCCAGCAATTCTGGGAATTATTTCAACGCAGCGGCTTCCTTTCCCTTCAAACTCATTTGATATGGCTCATTGCTCAAGATGCCTTATCCCTTGGACAGAATTTGGTATGTATTCTAATGTACCTCGAAATGATCACAATCAAGAACCCTGTTAAAACATCATCTCTTTTGTCCATGGACATTTGGTTCATTTAAGCGCACTTTTAAATAAGTACAACTGTCGGTGAGTTTAAGGTTTACACTTTGGTAAGGAACAAACCCGGCCACCCTTTTAGTGAGGCATGCCCGCCGCTATTATAATATTATGTTGCGCCACTTAAATGTGTATTGATAACTACATTGTTTTCTTTAACTAGTACACCAAGTACAAGAAGTGGTTCTGTTCGTTGAATACTTGTGAAGTATAAATACAGTGTTGCTTGCTTGCATTGCATTAAAGGAACTTTTTACCAATGTAGGTGTGATTTGATTTCAGGTGGAATTTACCTTCTAGAAGTTCATCGTATACTTCGTCCTGGAGGATTCTGGGTCCTTTCTGGTCCGCCAGTGAACTATGAAAACCGTTGGAGAGGTTGGAACACTACTATTGAAGAGCAGAAGTCTGATTATGAGAAGTTGCAAGAATTTCTCACTTCAATGTGCTTCAAGTTATTCAATAAAAAAGACGACATTGCTGTGTGGCAGAAGTCTTCAGACAATAGCTGCTATAAGCAGCTTGATACCCCTGACACATACCCACCAAAATGTGATGATGGCACTGAACCAGATTCAGCTTGGTACACTCCACTCCGGCCTTGTGTTGTTGTTCCAAACAAGAAGCTCAAGAAGGTTGCACTACCATCCATTCCCAAATGGCCAAAAAGGTTGCATGCTGCACCCGAACGTGTTTCCGATGTTCGCGGTGGCAGTGATGGTACCTTTAATAATGACAACGGAAAGTGGAAGGTGCGAGCGAAGCACTACAAGAAGTTGCTACCTGCTATTGGAACTGATAAGATAAGAAATGTAATGGACATGAATACGCTTTATGGAGGTTTTTCTGCTGCTGTGATTGATGATCCCTTGTGGGTGATGAATGTGGTCTCCTCCTATGCTGAGAATACACTTCCGGTCGTCTTTGACAGGGGCCTCATTGGAACCTACCATGACTGGTAATTATAACTGCATTTTTGTTTACACGCTGTAGCCGCGTCTGCATTGGCCATGCAAAGTTACTAAATAATACAAATCGGTTCATTTAAATTCCTTTTTTCAGGTGTGAGGCTTTCTCAACATATCCTCGGACGTATGATCTCCTTCATGTAGATGGTCTCTTTACTTCTGAAAGTCACAGGTAATGGCCATTGTGTTTAATTTCCTCAATTTCTTTAACCACTTTGAAATCTTTTAATAATCTGCTTGTGCTTTGATTTAGTTTGTTCACATGAAATCGATATTATATAAAAAAAAAATGCCGTATAGCATGAGCATTTTGCAGCAAATTTCGTAAACCAATGGGAATTTGACGTTAGTTAAATACTTTGGCAGATGTGATATGAAGTATGTGCTATTAGAGATGGATCGGATCCTTCGGCCTAATGGGTATGCAATAATCCAGGAGTCGAGCTACCATGCTGATGCAGTTGCTACCATCACCAAGGGGATCAGATGGAACTGTCGTAAAGAAGCCACCGAGAGTAAATCTGAAAACGAGAAGTTGTTGATTTGCCAGAAGAAGCTGTGGTACTCTAAGCAAAGCCAATGACAAACTACAAACAAATACAAATTCCAGTGATAAAATTTCATGGAATGATTGTAGCAGCAGCTATAGGAGGGACGAGAAAGGTTTGTACCATTCACACAGAAAATAGTTTACTTTATAGGATCTTGAAATCGAAATTTTTCGAGTAACACATTTTTTGTTAAGCTCTACCCTTTGTGCCATTCACATAATTATTCTTTGTAATGCTCCACAATTTCTTGTTGCATCCTTGTATTTTGACCTTTTTGATCAATATATATGTTGTTAAAGCTTGTTATTTAAATGTATTTAATGAAATTTTCTGCTTCCCTTGGATGAGATGCAGCAAGTTGTACTTGATATCCTTCTTCTTGGCAAACATGGAAATAAGCTTCTTCACTTTTTCAACCTCGTGATATTATGAATAATCAAGACCCAATATCTGTCATCTCATTAAACCTTCAAGTAGGATAAAACAATATGTTTTACTCATGTACAACACTTGCATATTGACCAGATTCATAGCTTATTAGCGTGCAAACTTATTTGTTCGTCTAAACCCAATTTATTCTAACTCATAAACGTAAATTTTAAGCTTCAAACTCACCGCGTCATTTTTGGTACGGTGAAATAGGAGCTTAAAAACCACTTTTTCAATGCATCAAAACGAACAAACCCTAATTCAACAAGGACTACTTTGTGATACCCCAACCCGCGTCCCTATATATGGATCCTAATTGGACGGTCAACATCTACGTCTCACCTTGAACACACTGAGCTGAAGAAAAGAAGATACAGAACCGAATCTGTGCACAAGACAATCAGTGTTCAAGGACTGCTAAGTACATAAAGAAGTCAAGCTGATATGCAAAGACTTAGCAGTACCTCAACGGTGATGGTGTGCAAAGTTGAAAATCAGATGAAGACAAACATCAACAACAAAGAACAGCAGCACCAAAGGATGAGTCAGACTGCTAAGTACCAACAAGATGTCAAGCTAAACGTACATCTTAGCAGTCCATTAGATGTGATCAAACACCAATGCTAAATGCCCAATGATCACAAGAAGATGCTAAGTACCAAAAGATGAACAAGCTAAATGTCATCTTAGCAGTTCAACAACAACAAACAATCAAGCAATCAGGGCCTACAGAGTCCTTGTCTTAGTGACTAAACTAAAGTCAAGTATGCTGGGAGGGTACAAGAGATTCTAAGTCTATCGGGCTTAGTCTACAATTTCTAAGACTGCTGGTCTTGAGGAGTTCTCAGTGAACTAGTGTTCCAAGGCCGCTGGTTTTGAAGGAATCTTAATGCTTCGAAGTTGATCAAATCCTTAGTGGAATCCCTGCTTGTTGAAGCAGAAGAGTGGATTAGGAGCATTCAATCTCTGAACCACTTAAAACCTCTGGTGTCATTTACTTTATGTCACTTACATTCTGTCCTATAACCGCTATATTTGTTTGCAACTAATGTAACCTTAGAACTGTGTCTTAAGTTATATTCTTGAAGAGGATCTTAATCTATACCGTTGTCCATGAATTGATTCATCTATTCATTATATGTTAACCACTTAAAAAGGATAAAAGGAAACAATGTTTTTAAAGAATCTATTTAACCCCCTATAGATCTATTGTGTGCCATCGGGAACTAACAAATTCCTTCGGCCCCTCCTTTCATTGGGAAATGCATCTCGCCTCGGACGAGCCACCTGTCGTCTGCTTTCAAAACTCGCTGTCTTGGATCAGCTCTGTCTCCTACTTCCAATGTGCCGAGGGCCATCTAGACGATGAGTCCTGGAGTGGTCCCCGGGTGAATGACCTTTTGATCGACTCCTCTAACTGCTCCTATCCCGAGAGCGACTCTGAAGCCTGCCCTCAGTTTGTCTGACATTGTCCAGACGATGAGTCCTGGACTGAACCTCCGATGACCGCCTCCGCCTTCGGCTGTGACTGGAGGCACCATCCTCGTCTCCAGTGATCAGAAGCTCAATCTTCTGATCGATCTCCTTCCGTGCACGAGTAGAGCCTTTAAAGCATCATCGATTTCCTGGACTTTTCTAGACAAGATCTGTCTCCTTTCATCGTTGCCCTCTAAATGGGTACGCGTTCGGGACGGTAAGTCCTCGACGCGACCCCCATGTCCATCGTTTCTACTAGCCGTAGAGAACAGTATCCGCCTAACGTCTCCCCAACTTGTCATGGATGCTTTTGGACGGTCCCAATCTATCTTTAATCGATCCTCTTCGCCGAATGGATCCATCAGCTATAGATTTTCCAACTCCTGAAACTGTCTTGATGTTCACCATGGATCCACCTGGCAAATTCTCAGTGATGATTGAAAATCAACACTAGCAGCCCTCCTTTTAGCGCCAATGTTAACGCCAAGATTTGTCCATGCGTCTAAATCACCAAAAACGCGCGTCAATCCTGCGCATGAAACCAGAAGCACACCAAAAGATCGAGGGCTTCAGATCACGGGGATAGCTACGGTGTGAGAATAAAGATGAAAGTTGAATAAGGTTTAACAATAGAGGCAAAAAGCTCTAGTGCTGAAAAATAATAATGAGTTGTGTGTGTACTTTAGAATCAGGGTAAAGCCTTATATTTATAGTGATCTCACCACCTCCTAAGATTCATTTCCCGTATTGGATTAGAATTCCTCATTAGGTATAATTCCTTAATGGAATTGTATAAGATCTTCTAATCTTTTTATAAATAGAAACCAAATATAATTAGGAATCCAAGATTCCTTAAAATACTCCAATTGTCAAAACTGAATCTCACATGAGTAAAAATATCTCCACGAACTTTGGCCCACCATAATAGTTGGGCCCAAATATTCATGTCCCAACATGATGTTTATAAAAAAAATTGAAGTTCACAAATTAACTTACTACTTGTAATAGAATGATTACAACATTTGCTTAAAAATATATATAAACTACATCCAATTATTATTATAATTAATATTATATTATTTGTTGACCCGCTTTCAGATATGAATCTATATGATTTAAAAAGGATAATTGTCTTCCAACCCCAACAAAATATGATCATGGTATAACATCATAAGATTTTAATAATAAACAATAAAATAATAAAATAAAACTAAATTATATGTAATTAGTAATTTAAGTTTTGAAATTATTCACTATTAAAAAATTAATAGTTAATGTTAAAGAAAAAATATTATTTTATGGTCCTAAAATTTTAATGTTAACTTATTATGTTGCAATATTTTTATTCTATAGTTCTATAATTATTTTGTCATACAATAAATTTTAACTTAAAAATATGTTTATAATTGTACTTTACTCAACTTTAGACTCTAAATAACTAAATATTAAAAATATAGGAAAAATACTATGGTTACATAATAATTAATATTGGAGGAGACTTTTAGTTAATTAATGTTAAAAATAATTATGACTTATATATTATGATTAAACTTTAGTTAATTTTAAAACTAAAAGTCATAATGATAACTTATTATTCTACAACAATTTTATTCCAAAATAATTATATATTAAAATATAAAAAAAATATTATGAGAAAATAGTAACTAATATTAAAAAGTTTAATATATATTACAAAATATATTAATGATTAAACTTTAATAATCGATCTTTACTTAATCAATGTTAGAAACAAATCTCACTTATATATTTATTAAAATTTAAGTTACCATTAAAATAAAAAATCATGATGGTAACTTATTAATAATTTACAACAATTTATGTCATATAGAATTCCTTAAACACCAAGTTTAAGTTTTAGGTTTCACTCATTTAATTTTCGAACTCTAAATAATTATGTATAAATTCGAAAGATTGAAATATAAAAACTAAATATTAAATTTAAAAACTATATAAGTTGAATATTAAATTAAAATGACAAAAAAAATAAACATATTACTAACACTCAATTGTAGGTCTTTGATAATTGTTTCTTTGAGCAAAGTTTGTAGTCATTCTAAAATAAATTAAAGTAAAATTTGAAAAATATTTTATAATCATTATATATATATATATATATAATAAATAAGGAATTAAAATAAACTCGTGCTTTGCACACACTTAGCTAGTACATATATAATAAAACAAAACTTGTTATGAATAGTTATAATATGGATGTCCATTCATTTTCTATAACCTACATAACCTACATATTAGTACATTGATGAGCTATTCATTCTCCCTATTTAAGTTTGTATTTCTTTCATCTTTCTATCTTTGTATTTGTGATGCCTATAAATAGAGTCTCACTATCCATGTATTTTTGATGACTTGAAGAATATTAGAAAATCTCACTTCTTATATATAATCTTCTTATGCTCTCTCTAAAATTCGTATTGACAATGTTGGTGAATTTACTTCCCAAACTTTCAATGATTATTATATGTCTATTGGGATAAGTGTTGAACATCCTGTAGCACATGTTCACACACAAAATGGCCTTGCAGATCATTGATTAAGCGTCTTCAATTGATTGCAAGACCATTACTAATGAGGTCAAAACTTCCAATTTCTGCTTGGGGTCATGCTATTTTACATGTAAGCAATACTAATTCGCATCGGATTCAACAAGTTATCATAGGTACTCCCTTTACAATTGGGTTTTGGTCAGAACCAAATATTTCTCATCTAAGAATTTTGGTTGTGTTCAGATATGTTCCAATTCCTCCACCACAACGTATTTTAAGATGGGACCTCAAAGGAGGTTAGGAATATATGTTGGATATGAATCCCCATCTATAATTAAATATTTAGAACCATCAACAGGGTATTTATTTACAGCTAGATTTGATGATTGTCATTTTGATGAATCAGTCTTCCCAACATTAGGGGGAAAATAAATAATTTGGAAAAAGAGATAAGTTGGAATGAATTATCATTGTCTCATTTTGATCCTCGTACAAAACAATGTGAATTAGAAGTTCAGAAGATAATTCGTTTACAAAGTTTAGAAAATCAATTTCCAGATGCATTTTCTGACCCAAAGAGTGTAACAAAGTCACATATACCAGCTGTTAATGCTCCAATTAAAATTGATGTCCCAAAGAGACAACCTCTTGTTGCTAATGAATCTAAAGCACGCAAGCGTGGTAGACCGATCGGTTCAAAGATAAGAATCCTCGTATGAGAAAAGGAACAAAGATTCAAGATGGTCATGGCGAGGAAATGGTAACTCCGTAAGAGTCTACAGAAAAACCTCTAGACATGACTAATATTACAGCCCAAAAGACAATCAGTATTTCAAATCATTGAAAATGAAGAGATCTCGATAAATTATGTCATGTCCGTAAAAAATATGGAACCAAAATGAAATTGGCGTCGATAATATTTTTTCATACAATATAGCGCTAGATGTTATAAAAGATGACGAGGATCTTGAACCAAGGTCTATTGAGGAATGCATGCATAGAATTGATTGGCCAAAATGGAAAGACTCAATTGAGGCAGAATTGAAATCTCTTGAAAAGATAAATGTTTTTGGACCAGTAGTCCGTACACCTGATGGTGTAAAATCAGTGGAGTACAAATGGGTTTTTGTTCGAAAACGAAATGAAAAGGGTGAAATTGTGCGACATAAAGCACGACTAGTTGCACAAGGATTTTCACAAAGACCTGGTATTGATTATGAAGAGACATACTCTCGTGTGATGGATGTGACTACTTTTCGATTCCTAATCAGTCTGACAGCAATAAAAGAAGGACTTCACTTGCGTCCAATGGATGTCGTTCTGACATATTTGTATGGCCCACTTGATAATGAAATTTATATTAAACTCCCAGAAGGATTTAAATTGCCAGAAGCATGTAAATCCGGTTCTCGAGAACAGTACTCGATCAAATTAAATAGATCTCTATATGGATTAAAACAATCCGGTGCGTATGTGGTATAGCTTGAAATCTTAGTGAATATTTGTTAAAGGAGGGATATAAGAATGATCCTGTTAGCCCATGCATTTTTATAAAGAGATCTAGATTTGAGTTTGTTATTATTGCAGTATATGTTGATGATCTAAATATCATTGGAACTCCTGAAGAGATTTCAAAGGTAGTAGAGTACTTGAAAAGAGAATTTGAAATGAAAGATCTTGGAAAAATAAAATTTTGTCTTGGATTACATATAGAGCATTTAAAGGACGGTATTATTGTGCATCAAACATCTTATATAGAGAAGGTGCTAAAACAGTTTTATATGGACAAAGCACATCCGTTGAGCACCCCAATGGTTGTGAAGTCACTTGATGTAAATAAAGACCCTTTCCGACCTCGAGAAAATGATGAGGAGATTCTTGGGTCTGAAGTACCATACTTGAGTGCAATTGGAGCACTAATGTATCTTCTTAGTCATATGCGATTCGATATATCATTCTCTGTCAACTTATTAGCAAGATATAGCTCTTGTTCAACCCGAAGGCATTGGAATGAGATTAAACATATACTTCGTTACCTACAAGGTACAAAGGATATGGGTTTGTTTTTCCCTAACCAACCCAAAACAGATTTGGTGGTTTTTGCAGATGCAGGTACCTATCCAGATCTTATAATGCTCGATCATAGAAACCGGATATGTATTCACTTGTGGTGGAACCGCCATTTCTTGGCGTTTGATGAAGCAAACTATAGTAGCTACATCTTCTAACCATGTTGAAATTTTGGCAATACATGAGGCTAGTCGTGAATGTGTATGGTTAAGGTCTGTAATTCAACACATACGAGGAGCTTGCGGTTTATCTTCAGGAGAAGAAACACCGATGGTCTTATATGAGGATAATACAGCATGCATTGTCCAACTCAAGGAAGGATATATCAAAGGTGATAGAACAAAACATATTTCACCAAAGTTCTTTTTCACTCATGACCTTCAGAAGAATGGTGATATAAATGTTCATCCAATCCGTTCAAGTGAAAATTTGGCAGATTTATTAACAAAGGCGCTTCTTACTTCTACATTTGAGAAGCTAGTTCACAACGTTGGATTGCGTCGACTCAGAGATCTCAAGTGATATAATCATGAGGGGGAGTAATTAAAGTTTTTCATAAAGCAATATCTCATAAGTTTTTTGAAGAATTATGTACTCTTTTTCCTTCACTAGGTTTTTATCCTACGGGGTTTTTCCTAGTAAGGTTTTAACGAGGCATATTCTTCAGTAATGGACATCCAAGGGGGAGTGTTATGAATAGTTATAATATGGATGTCCATTCATTTTCTATAACCTACATAACCTACATATTAGTACATTGATGAGCTATTCATTCTCCCTATTTAAGTTTGTATTTCTTTCATCTTCTATCTTTGTATTTGTGATGCCTATAAATAGAGGCTCACTATCCATGTATTTTTGATGACTTGAAGAATATTAGAAAATCTCACTTCCTATATATAATCTTCTTATGTTCTCTCTAAAAATATAATAAAACTAAGTTTTTTTGTCCTTGTTTTTTCGTATGGACTCGAATTTAACTACTACTAAAATATTTTTAAAGCCTCTTAATTGTGTTTTATTAACTACTATTAAAACACTTATTAAACCTAGAATTTAACTAGGACCAAAACACTATTTATGATTCATGAAAAACTTTAGAGTAACTTATTATTTTATAATAATTTTATTTCTTATAGAAATCTTTTACTAATATTGATTCTCATGAGCCTAAATTAAAACACCTACAAATTATTGTTAATATATCACATAGCAACAAATTATTCTACTATTATATCATAATTATCCACAAACTAAAATATTGAAACATAAGTAAGCAATCGTTCCTGAGCACGAGCGAGAGTGTCGACCGCCCTGGGCCCACGACCAGAGGGGTCCCAATTTTATATATATAGAATTTTGAACATTGATTGAAGATTTTGGCTCTAAAAATACTAGAAGAAGTATCTTTCAATGAATGTATTCTCATATATTTTGTTGTAGTTGAACTTCACATATATTTTGTTGTAGTCGAAGTTCTCATATATTTTATTGTAGTTGAACTATTATGTTTTTAAGCTCCAAAAATGTACTTTTTTGGATACTACTTGTATTTTTTTTTTTTTTTTTTAGTGAAGACAATGTTTCAAAAATTGTCTCGTTTTTATTTTTTGCCATGGGCCACCAAAATCTCAGGAACGACTCTGTAAGTAAGCTATATTATGTTGGAGCAATTTGAATTAGTATTTACAACATAAACGACATAATTATTATAATATAACTATATTAAAATATACAATCGTAATAATTAACAAGAATTTACTTATAAAGGGACATAATGATAGTGTTTTATAAGTGCTTAGTATTTTAGTTTTTTTAAAGAAGCTAAAACACATGTTTAATTTAGGGTTAAATGCTTTCAAGGTCACTGTACTATAGGTCGACTTACAAATGGGTCACTGAACTTTTTTTTCTTACAATCAACTCACTGAACTCAATTTTTCTAACAAAAAGTTAAAAAAAACCCGTTAAACTGCTTTGACTGTTAACAGAATACGGTTGAGTTGTTAAAAAAAGCCTATGTGGCAGTTAGTATGTGACGTGACACTGATGATGTGGATTTAGAGAAATTTTTTTATGAAAAAATGGAAAAAAAATATTTTAAAGTATAATATAAATTTAAAAAATTAGCCAAAAAAATAAGAAAATAAATTAAAAAATATATTTAATAATTTTAAAATTAATCTGTTACTTTTTTTATTAAAAAAATTGCGTTTTAATTATTTTTATTAAAAAAATTGCGCTTTTTTTAATATTAAAAATAATTTTTTATTAAAAACTGCACTTTTCTTAATATTAAAAAAAGTACATTTTTTTTATTAAAATATTTATTTTATTAAAAAAATTGCATAATAATTTTTTTTAATAAAAAAACAATTATTTTTTAAAAAAAATCGCTTTTTATTTTTTTTTTAATAAAAGTATAAACAAAATTATTAAAAAATGCATTTTTTATTTTTATAAAAAAACTGAGTTTTAAATTTTTATAAAAAATAGTGCGTTTTTAATTATTTTTATTAAAAAAACTGTGTTTTTTGTAAAAAAAACTACATATTTTTAAATAAAACTAAGGTATAAAAATTGTATTTTTTAATAAAAATAAAAAAACTAAGGTATTTAGTGACAATGAATAAAAAATATGTGAAATTTTTATTAAAATATTTATTTTTATTAAAAAAATTGCAGTTTTTTTTTAATAAAACTAAGGTATAAAAGCTGCATTTTTTTAATAAAAATAAAAAACGCAATTTTTTATAAAAATAAAAAAGTGCAGCTTTTTTAATAATTTTTTATTAAAAAATTAAAATGCAATTTTTTAATAAAATAATTGTTTTTTAATTTTTTTTAAAACTGTTTTTAAATAGCAGTTTAATAAACAAAGCGCAGTTTTTTTAATAAAAATAATTAAGAACGCAGTTTTTTTAATAAAAAAAATTAACAGATTAATTTTAAAATAATTAAATATATATTTTATTTATTTTCTTGTTTTTTTGGCTATTTTTTAAATTTTATATTATACTTTAAATTTTTTTTTTCATTTTTTTATAAATATTTTCTTCCAAATCCACATCATCACTGTCACGTCACATACTAACTGCCACATATTTAGGCTTTTTTTAACAACTCAGCCGTTTTCTGTTAAATGTCAAACGAGTTTAACGTTTTTTTTAACTTTTTGTTAGAAAAATCGAGTTCAGTGAGTTGACTGTAAGAAAAAAAAATTCAATGACTCATTTATAAGTCGACCTATAGTACAGTGACCTAGAAAACATTTAACCCGTTTAATTTATAAATAACAGTATTTTTAATATTTTATTTGTTTTGTATATGATTTTATAATATGAAATTGAATTTCACAAATTAACTTACTATTGGTATATATTAGAATGATTACAACATTAGTTTAAAAGATAAAATAAATATAAACTACATACAATTTTCTACTATAATTAATATTATTTATTTTTATGAAAATTTTTATTCTTTATAAAAATCCTTTAGCTCATTAAACAAATTTTTTGAGCAAAGTTTGTAAACATTGTCATATCAATAATAAGTTAATTTGTGAAATTTTAAAAATATTTCATAATCATTTAAATAAAATGAATAAGAAATTAAAAATTATGTTATTTGAAAAATAAACTCGTACTTTGCACTTAGTTTATTGGTCTTTGATATGAGCTTAGAATTTAACTACAATTAAAATAATCTTTAAAGTTTGCTGAAATTTATTTTAAAACAATCAAAATAACTACTAATAAAATTCAAACTTAATAAAACTCTTTTATATATGTTACATAAAATTTTGGTAATATCATAAGATTTTAATAATAATTAACCAAATAATAAATTAACTTAATGGTAACTTATTATTCTATAACAATTTTACTCCAAAATAAAGATATATTGAAATTATAGAAAAAATTATTATAAGAATATAATAATTAATATTAAAAGGTGTAATATATATATTACAAAATATATTAATGATTATACTTTAATTACTAATTTTATTTCAGATATGAGATCTTTACTTAATTAATGTTAGAAACAAATCTCACTTATATATAGTTATTAAAATTTAAGTTTCCATTAAAAATAAAAAACCATGATGATAACTTATTAATTTACAACAATTTCATGTCATATAGAAATCCTTAAACACCAAATTTAGACTTTTAGGTTTTATTCAATTTTTAACTCTAAATAACTATGTATAAATTCAAAATATTGAAAATAAAAACTAAATATTAAACTTAAGAACTATATAAATTGAATATTTAAATTAAAAAGAACAAAAATAAAAATAAGCATATTACTAACATTCAATTACAAATATTTGATAATTGTTTGTTTGAGCAAAGTTTATAGTCATTTTATAATAAATTAAATTAAAATTTTAAAAATATTTTATAATTATTTATAGAATAAATGAGGAATTAAAAATTTATTTAAAAAAATAAACCCGTGCAAAGGCACTTAGCTAGTTGTAACTAGTAAGTTGTGTATAGTAGTTAAAAGGAAAAAAAGTAGTCTTTTTGCATGTTATATATTACTATTTGTGGAGTGTTGGCCCTTGTTCTGATCATCTATTATATACTCTCTTTTGTCCCATAATAAACTTGTTTTAGTTTGACTTACATGATTAAATTGATTATTTTTAAAATTAATAAAATTTTAAAAAAATTCAAAATATACGTCAAAAGATTATGATCACAATAAACTGCGAAGAATGTACTATTACTATTAAGTTTCGCGATTTACAAATTCTATATAATTAGGGAATTGATAGTTCCATGATAAAAGAATTCAAGACTTACCGGCTAAGTTTCTCAAGTGCTTGAGGCTTTAAATAGCCCACTAAAATTGATAAATTTTAGAGCCCTCAAGTGATATTTTGTATATATATATATATATATATATATATATATATATATATATATATATCTTCCTTCCAAGAAATGGGGTTTATGGGATGCATGCAACACCCCTTTTGGATAGATTGATAAACTTATTGGAAGGCCGAGATTGAAACATAAATATACCAAGCCAAGCACAACTTGTGCAAGCTTTTATTTTAATATGAGGACCCCTACATAGTCAACATGTTGTCGGTTTGTTTAAATAAAACAATTTTTAATATTAATAATGCTAAACCTAAGATGCGACATGTACCTATTTATTTGTGCTTTTTTATTTTTATTTTAAGCATTTTTCCATTAATAGTCATGATTTCAAAGACATTACGTAAACTTAAAAAATATAAAATACTAAAGTACGCTCAAGCTCTTACGGTTGTTAATAAAAAAAAAAAAAAAAATCAAGACAACTGACCTCTTGGAATTGTATAAAAAGCTTATATCCTATTTGTGGCACAAGTTCTTTATTTCTTTATTTTTTATAACAATATTTGTTATTTTATAAAACAAATATTTTTATAAAAACAAATATTTTATAATAACAAATAAAGAATATAAAATATTTTATAAAACAAATATTTTATAAAAACAAATATTTTATAAAAACAAATATTTTATAATAACAAATAAAGAATATAAAATATTTTTATAAAAATAGCAAATAAAGAATTATAAAATATTTGTTATTTTATAATAGGATATAAAATAGGATATAAAAATATTTTTATAATTCTTTATATAACAAATATATTAATTTCTTCCCACTTTAATTTAAAATATTAATTTTTTATGATATTTTATATCCTATTTTATATAACAATAGCATATATTTGTTATATAAAAATTATAAAAATATTTTTATATCCTATTTTATATCCTATTATAAAATAACAAATATTTTTATAATTTTTTATTTGCTATTTTATAAAAATATTTTATATTCTTTATTTGTTATTTTATAATAGGTTATAAAATAGGATATAAATTTTTTTATAATTCTTTATATAACAAATATATGCTATTGTTATATAAAATAGGATATAAAATATCATAAAGAATTAATATTTTAAATTAAAGTGGGAAGAAATTAATATATTTGTTATATAAAGAATTATAAAAATATTTTTATATCCTATTTTATATCCTATTATAAAATAACAAATATTTTTATAATTCTTTATTTGCTATTTTTATAAAAATATTTTATATTCTTTATTTGTTATTTTATAATAGGATATAAAAATATTTTTATAATTCTTTTATATAACAACTATATGCTATTGTTATATAAAATAGGATATAAAATATCATAAAGAATTAATATTTTAAATTAAAGTGGGAAGAAATTAATATATTTGTTATATAAAGAATTATAAAAATATTTTTATATCCTATTTTATATCCTATTATAAAATAACAAATATTTTTATAATTCTTTATTTGCTATTTTTATAAAAATATTTTATATTCTTTATTTGTTATTATAAAAATATTTGTTTTTATAAAATATTTGTTTTTATAAAATATTTTATATTCTTTATTTGTTATTATAAAAATATTTGTTTTTATAAAATAACAAATATTGTTATAAAAAATAGCAAATAAAGAACTTGTGCCACAAATAGGATATAAGCTTTTTTATAATGTCAAAGAGGTTGTCTTGATTTTGGTTTTTTTTTTTTTTTAATTTTTTATTAACATGGTAGTAAGAGCTTCAGAAGCGGCAAGAGAATATTTATACCAATGTAACCAAACCTTTATACCAAGGTAACCAAATATTTATAACCAAACCTTCGTACCAAGGTAACCAAATATTTATACCAATGTAACCAAACCTTTATACCAAGGTAACCAAATCTACCTCCACACCTGCAGTATGAATTTGTTACCTTGGTCTAAAAGTTTGGCAACCAATTTCATGAAGGTAAATAAAAAATAGAACACTGCATAGGAAAGAGAGAGATAAGAGAGTGATGTGTAATGTAATATTGATAATCAAACCTTCGTACCAAGGTAACCAAACATTTATACCAAGGTAACCAAACCTTTATACCAAGGTAACCAAATCTACCTCAACACATGCAGTATGAATTTGTTACCTTGGTCTAAAAGTTTGGCAACCAATTTCATGAAGGTTTGGCTACTAATTGTATCACATTCAAAAAAAATTGTAACTTAACAAAACTGAATTGGTTACCTTGCTACGAATGTTTGGCTACCAACTGCACCATGAAAAAACTACACCCAAATACCCCCTTATAATTCCATGTTAAACTCATATTCTACTTCAAAAAGAAAAAGAAAAAGCCCATTCCGATTTCTTTAATATGCAGGACATAAGGAACAGAGCCATTGATGTTGAAACAGAGCTAATACGAAAACAAAATATGTAACTCCTATTTTAGTAAGTCGTTTGTCAAATAATATCGACATGGAGAAAGGCGAGATGGGAAAAAGCCTAATTAGGTGAAAATCAAGACAAAGACAGGTTTAGATTGGTTTGACAATGAAGTCAAATGGAGTTGGATTAATTAGAGTGGGGAAGAAATAGAGTAGAGGATTTGAAATCCAAGTGATTGATAATCTAAAGAAACCTCCGGAAAAGGCGGATCCGGTGAGATAAATCATCAATCACAAGGTTACCAAAAAAAAAAAAAAATAGTTTTAGAAGTAGGTGCTCGCTTCAATGGTCGGGGATAGAATGACGTCGTCGTAGAAATTTGTAGAAGGAGGAGCGGCGGGAAGGTCGAGACATGGCGAGAGAACAATTAATGGGTTTGTTGGGTTTTATCAACAAGATTGGGGAGAAAACAATTAATGATTGATTTGGAGCTTAGTTGCTCTGTTTTATGGTGATCTCTCTCTCTCTCTCTCTACGTAAATCATGACTCAAAACCCTTGGTTTGGGACAAATGTATTATTTTTATAAATAAATATAGGAAATGTAATACTTTTATAATTATTTTATGAGTGCACTATTGTTATAATTATTTTTAAAAATATAATTGTTCCTTAAATTTAAAGGATCACAAAAAATTTACCCAATGAAATAGGCCCACTTTTTTTTTATTTTCGCTTTAGGTTATTAAAAACTTAGGGTCGACCCTGAGTAAATTTGATAGTTCCACGAGCTCCTTCTCATATGAATAGTAAGTGGGATCCACCTCATGTGAGAGAGTACTTTGTAGAACTAACAATTTCACTTGTAAAAATATCAATTTCCTATAATTATTTATTTTAAAAATTATCAATTTGATAATAAAGTCAAACTAAGATGTTTATTATTATCGTGAGTTTTGATAGGCCTGGCAAAATAGGGTTATGGATTGGTTTTGGTTTTCAAAATATGGACTAAAATCATATTAACCATTTTTAATATGGGTTGTGTGGGTTGGAACTATATGGTTATGGTTCAAAACCATATTAGCCATTTTAAGATGTTTTGACTTTTAAAGAGAACTTTTAAAAAATGAAATTGTGACCGTCATAATTAAATTAATTAAGTAATAATATGATATAAAAATATTAATATAAATAATAAAATGCTAAAAAACTATACTAATAAAATTTTAAATTGAAATTATTAATACCCTTCCATATTTAAATAATTTTTCAAAATTATTATAAAATTAATTAAAGATAGAAAATGACTAGTCAGTCTATTAGGCCTGTCCAGCTATGAATTTAACCCTACCCTCCTCCCTCTCCCTCTCCCTCTCCCTCTCGATGGAATATTGTGATAATAGTCGTCCAAATTGGTAAAGCCTAAAGCTTACGTTAAACTCCATTTATGTACTTTATCCTTCACTAGTCCGTTCTTCCTGCATTTCCCCTCTTTTTTTTCCCTTATACACAAACCATAAACAAATATATATATATATATATATATATATATAGAGGAAGGCCATATATGCAATAGGTTCTTTATAGAGTCTTTATCTGTGTAACACCTTTTTGGACCGTTGATAAATTTATTGGAATTTGAGATTGAGATTGAAATATAAATATATTAGTAGTAACAACATGCAAACTTTTTATTTTAATATGAGGGGCACCATAGTCAACACGTATTTGTCAATTTGTTTAACTAAAAGCGAATTTTTAATATTAAATAATAATAATTAGATGCAGTTTATGCAAACTTGTATCAAAAAAAAAAAACAAAAATCCAAACCGTAAGAGCCTCTTCCCGCTTAAAAAAAAAAAAAAAAAATTATGATAGTAAGAGCTCTTAGACTTACAAAAAAAATAAATAATAATAAACCGTAAGAGCCTCTTCCGCTTAAAAAAAAGTTGTTATTTTTCAAATAAAGTGATTTAAAAAGTTATTTGCCAAAAATTTTATAATAACAAATATTTTATATTTTATAAAATATTTTATAAAACAAATATTTTATAATAACAAATATTTTTATAATAACAAATATTTTTATATTTTATAAAATATAAAATAGGATATAAAAATATTTTATATTCTTTATTTGTTATTATAAAATATTTGTTTTATAAAATATTTGTTTTATAAAATATTTTATATTCTTTATTTGTTATTATAAAAATATTTGTTTTTATAAAATAACAAATATTGTTATAAAAATAGCAAATAAAGAACTTGTGCCATTATTTGATTTTTATACAAGTCGTAAGAGGTTGTCTTAGGTTTAGATTTTTTTTTTTTTTTTTTTTTTTTAAGCGGAAGAGGCTATTACTATTGAATTTTTTTTTTTTTACAAGTTTACATGTCGCATTACGGTCGTATTTAATATTAAAAATTGCTTTTAGTTAAACAAACCTAGCAACACGTTGACTATGGTGGGTCCCTCATATTAAAATAAAAGTAAGATAATGTTGTTACACTTTGGTATATATTTATGTTTCAATCTCAACCTTCCAATAAGTTTATCAACAGCTCAAAAGTGGTGTTAAGACAACTCCATAACAAATTATAACAAAGATTCATATATATATATATATATATATATATATATATATATATATATATATATATATATATATATATATATATGGTTCTCCAACGGATCCGTTCCTGATCTTTTCCATATATATATATATATATATATGTTTATGGGAATAAATATGATTGGGACAAATCATTAAACTAATAATAATTTAGTCGTTTCATCATTTTATCAATCAAAATTAATTATGTCTTTTAGGATGGTTGTACTTTTTTATGATATATGTGTGGACTTTAGTTCATTTTTATGTCGAAATTGTTATTTGGTAGGATAAATATAATTAGTGCACCAAAAAGAAAGGATAAATATTATTCCATTTTATAAAGGAAACAAATTTCAGGCTTTGAACAAGTTTGGTGCTGAAACAAAGGTCGGATGGTACGTAGCATAGTTAAGAACAAGATACGGAAGGGTCGACAGAGAAAAAAAATGAGAAAAGAATTTTTCGATTTGGATCGGAATGGAATATGAGTTAAAAAATAGTTAACCGGTTCATAACTATATTTGTTTCAAAAAATATGGGTCCAAACTTTAACCAACATGAATAAATAAAAATGATTAATTAACCTATTTAATTCCAATTAATATAATTTGATCTAACAGTTAACTAACTATATTGTCATGTCTAGATTTTGACATGTGAGTTTCTCCTTGGACCGGAGTGCTTTTATTAGGATCAAGCACATGCACCAACATGAGCATTTAGAGATAAGAATATTAAAGGCTTATAGTTCAATTTAAGTTTTTTTATTTTTATTTTTTATTATTGGTTGGTTTCAATTTCAGATGTTACAAGTATAATAAAGAATATTTATACGAGTGTTTGTTTTACGTGGCTTCCAAGATATCCAATGTTGTTATTTAAATGAGAAATATAAATTTATGATTAAGGTTTAGTTAATTTGGATATTTCAAAAATGATGTTTTTAAAGTAATTTTTATTTTTTAAAACTTATATCTATATTTGTTAGGAATATAATAGTGTTTGTGTAATAGTACTCAATTCACCTATAATATAACTTATGGCATGTTTCATATCACTTTGTAGTATAAAAATAAAATTTTATATCTAATTTTGGTCCTTTGGAACAAAAAGAATAATAAATTTATTTTATTATTTGAATCTGCTTTTTCCTTTTTTTTTTGAAATGTCAAAATGATTAAAATTTATTGAAACTATAATATGTTACAATTAATGATTAAAAAATAAAACTAAAAACCTTTCAAACAAATAACAAAACTTAAGGTTGTAAATGGAACAGTTTGGGTTTGATTCAGTCTCGACTCGAAAAAATACGAGCGATCGAGACTCAAATTCGCTAATAATATGATCTAAATATGAGCATAAAAAGTAGTTTGAATATAAATACGAGTAGAATCTGAGAAATGTTATATTCGACTAGTTTATTTGACTCGTTTAAGATTCAAACTAGTTGAATTATTGATTGTTATTCGATATATACTCGATTGATACGTATTTGATTAGATACTCGATATATTCTCTTATAATATATACAAAATTAAATCAAATTAAGATAATTAATTAATATTATTGTTTTGTTTTGTTTTGTTTTTAATTTTAATTATAATTGTGATTTTATAATTGTAAAGTGTAATAGTAAATATATTTTCTCATTTTAAAGTAAAATAATAAATTTAATTTATACTTATATTTATTATAAAGCTAATTATTATGCGGAGACTCGAATTCGAAACTCGCGAGTAGTTTAATTCGATCCGAGTCGAATCGATTTCGAGTAATAAATAGTCGAGTTGAGTCAAATATGAGTATTTTTTTCAAATATAATACGAATCCGAGTCAAATTTGAACAGTTCTCTGTTTCGTTCAATTCGAATCATTTACACCTTTAACAAAAATACTTGATGTGCACTTTCCATTGCATTTCATCTCATCTTAATAAGTGAATTAAATATTATGATGGAAGACTGTTGTGATGATTTATGCGAAGTTATAAATACGAGCCAAATATATGGATCACAATAGCCCAGCCATTTCATACCAAGGTTAGGTTTCGAGACGGAACTTAACCCAAGTCTTAGTTATGAATCGCCATGATTTACATTTCATACGCAGACGAGGTTATATGTGTGTCAGTATTTTATTGGCCAATTGACCAACTTATTAAAAAAATAACTTCATGTTAACGGAATCCAATTTATGCGAACTTATAAATACGAGCCAAATATATGAATCATAATAGCCCAGCCATTTCATACCAAGGTTAGGTTTCGAGACGGAACTTAACCCAAGTCTTAGTTAAGAATCGCCATGATTTACATTTCACACGAGCTTATAACATTACATATTTTACATTTTTTTTAAACACATGATATTACCCTCCCTTCTCATCTTTTACTGTTTGATAAAATAAATTTCCAGTATAATTAATTAGTCAACTTGTTTGGCACCAACATTGTTTTCTTGGTTTTTCTTTTTTGGTTGTTAATGGGTTGGCCGCAATGTACTCAATGTCGCCCTTTTATCCCAATCAACTTCATATTCATAACTTTATTCAAGTGTGAAGAAAAAGAAAGAGCAATTGAAATGTATTTGTCTTTCAAAATCATCTGATAGACTTGTTTTTGAGACCAAGCCAAATCTCTAGAACTCGAGAATTGTAGATATAGAAATAGTTTGAGAAGTAAAAGAAAAGAATTTTCATTACACAAAACATACCTACTGCTCTGTTACAAATTGTACTTGTACCATTTACAGAATAAAATATCTAAACCATTCAGATCTAACTAATCACAATTAATGGTCCTAATTACATTTGACAGCTAACAAACTATTAGCCCACTTGCCCCCTCAACCGTTTTTAACCTTCCATTTTAATTTTATAGTCCTTCATTCAATTGAGCCATTTAATTTCCCTTCTTGCCCTTAATATGTTGGTATTAATTCTTGAATCATTGTTTCATTTAACTCCCTTGAGCTTATTTCTGTAGCAAAGTTTAATTCCCTTGACTCCTCTGTAGCCCTTGAGTCCTTATGTGTATCAATACTTTCCCCATTTTCAAGCACCTTGTCCTCAAGGTGGAGGTCTTGCTGAGAGTCAAAAACAGACTTATCCACCCAAGTAGATTCTTCTAATGGCAATGTCTCCCATTGAATCAACACTTGAGTCACTAATTGCTTATTTCTCCAAATCTCTCTAGTATCCAAAATAGTTAATGGCTGAAGAATTGGATGATTCAGATAGCTATTCTTTGGTAAAGCATGCACAACAAAATCCTCATTACCATGAAATTTTCTTAACAATGAGATATGGAATACTGGATGAATCTTAGAATTCATAGGCAACTTCAATTCATATGCCACAAGGCCAATCTTTCTAATGATTTCATAAGGCCCATAATACCTTTTGTTGAGTTTATGAGTCTTGGATTTAGCTACTGATAGTTGTCGGTAAGGTTGCAATTTTACCAATACTATCTCTCCAATTTCTAACTGAAGGTCAGCCCTCTGTTTACCAGCTTGAACCTTCATTTTATCTCTAGCTGAAGTTAAAAATCTCTTCAAAACCTGTAACTTGTCATTTCTTAACAGCAACATGTCTTTCAAAGTAGCATTGTCGGTGTAGGTCCCCAACTTTTTATAAATAAAGATTTAATTTTCTTCTAAATAGTAAGGTGATATTTTAATAAATGCTATAATTATGGGTGATATGTGCAAATTTCACAAATAAGCAAGTTGTTATAAAATATTCGTTTTATCGGGAAATATTCGTACGACGACGCAATCAATGGTGGACCCCACAACGGGATAACTGTCGGATATAGAAAGCGATAAAAATAACGGCAAAACTTTTACCGTTAAACTGTTGAAATACCCGATGATAAAAAGTACTGATGAATACGCGTTGTTGCACAAGATGACACTGCGGATTGTCTGAAAGATTCTAATTATTGATTCTTACATAAGAAGTCACTCAAAGATTTCATTGTCACAATAGTTCTTTACGATAGTATCTCATATTATTGATTCAATAATTATTATGAAGAATATCGCACAATATTTTATATTATTAAATCAATAATTGACACGACACAGTTACTCATATTATTATTAGCATTATTGAAGTTCTGTCAAGGAAAGGGGTTAGGCTATTTAATTGCACACCAATAAGGAGAAATCCATATCGGAAATTTCCCTCTTTCCTGGGAACGATCTAGTTGTCAATATTGTGAGTTATAATATTAATGATGAATAATTGTTGAAAGATTAAAAATGTATTGATTGAAGATAAGTGATTTGTGATAGATATTTATTCAATTTTTGATATAAATATAGGGGTTTTGTTGTAAGTTTGACTTATTATTCCATGGGAGAACGTGCCAAATTATTCAAACTGTCGGTAGAAATTTATCTCAGTTTTGTTTTATTACTATTATAATAGTAATAAAATAAATTTTTTTATATAAAATAGAAAACTTTTTATAATATATATAAAGTTATTTATTTTATTAGAATATAAATAGAATATATTATCTTATATATAAAGTTTTTGTTTTGTTAGAATATTTTATTATATAGTGATGAATAGTAAAACTCAGACAAATTTTAGAAAATTCGTGAATATTTACTATTTAGTCCGTGATTTTCTTTTAAATGGTGCCATGCCATTTTCCTATAAATAGGTTGCTTAGTTAAGAAATGAAAATCACACCAGAATCAGAGAATTCTTCTTCTATAATATTGTGCATATTTTTTTTGAGTATAAGGATACTTTGAGTGTAGCAAATAGTGCAAGATTTTCTCAAGATAATATTCGTTATACCAGTCATATTTAGTCTCCTACTTCAGAAGGGTTGTCATTCTATTCCTTATTAATCTGTAGGAATAACCTGTCTACGCGGATCACCACATGCTTGGTAAATAACCATTCATATTCATTCTTTATTAAGTTATGGAAATGATCTGTCTACGCAGATTACCGCATAACATGTGAAAATTCATTTTCAGTTTCGTATATTCTTTCATACTCGTATGAGATATCATTTATTTTGTACTTATCAAGAGATATCGTTTTCTTTCATATTTTTCTCCATTTATGGTACAAAATTATTGTTTGTTTTCATAACCTTATTGTTAAATGGTGAAAATCTCTGAAATTAGTAGAATATCCTTAATAGTTTGCGCTTCATCTAATATCATTTTATTGGAATATTGGTCTGAATTTTCTTATTAAATTTTAATCTATTCATCTGGGGTACTATTCATGTCGGGGTAATATTCATCTAGGGTACTATTAACGACGAAATTTAGTTTTTTTTTTGTCCAAATTATCTTTGAAATTTGAATCTTAAATATCATTCTTGAATTTTACTCCACAATTGGTGATCATGTTGACAATTTGGACATTCTTGAACTCTGGATAAATTCAATTATAAATCTCTAATATTTTTCTTTGATCTCACTTGATTCATTCTTTATATCATTGTCATCATCTTCATGCTTATATTGTGGTGAAAGTCATATTTGGCCCGTAGTGCAAAGATGGGCTGTTGATTGGTATGATTATGACTAGGCATTTTGTATTGGTATAATCATGACCTTTAATGTTACAGATAAAAGTTTGTGGTGAAAGTCATCTTTGTCCCGTAATGTATAGATAGACAGGTGTTTGACATGATAATGACCATTGGTGATACAAACGGATATCTTTGGCCCGTAGTGAATAGATAATTCGTTGATTGGAAATAATTATTTATTGGTGTTACAGGGATAAAATATTGACGATGGACTTTTAAGTCATAGAATATAGTAGACATCATGCTCTACTTGAATCTTCTAATGGATTGTTATTTCCGTTGCAGTTGTTGATCTAAAACTTGTTGTCCATTATATTTTATCTGATTTATCATTTTTGAAGGTTAAAGATAATTTATTCCTCATTATTTTAGTCGTAATATTCTTTATTGGGATAGTTGAGCTCACCCTTTTCCTTTTTATACCATTGTTCTTCTCAGAAAATGAAAGTGTAGCTGAGACTAGTCGGGGGGGTGGAGTAATGATCCGAGATAGTTACTATAGAAGTGTTCACTATGTTGTGAAATAGTGTGATAATAATTATAATGAAAACTTTATTTGAGTGTGGATATTATCTACGGACAATATTTGTATTAAAACTCATAATATATGTGTTGTCGTATTTTGCACGACAGTTAATAGTTGTAAATAGAAAAGTTTGTATTTGGATTTTGTGGTATGTATTTGATGACTCAAAATGGTGTGTGGACCTATTTTGGTGGTGTCGCAGTCGAACCCACGTATATAATGTGGAATTGCTGGTGGTGGTCTACCATACATAGCTTCAAATGGCGTGTGTTTGATTGAAGAGTGGAAGTTGTGTTATAGTGATATTCAGCCAACCCCAAAAATTTATGCCAAGTAGTTGGATGTTCTCCCAAAAAGTATCTTAAGTACATTTATAGAGATCTATTTACCACTTCAGTTTTGTCGATCTGACTGAGGGTGGTAAGCACTACTCATTTGCAACTTAGTCCCATGCAATTTAAAAAAAGATTTCCAAAAATTACTGAGAAATACTTTTCTCTGTTTGACACAATTGATTTAGGAAAACCATTATATTTACACACAATATCCATAAACAGTATAACCACTGTATATGTAGTAAAATTTGTAGGTAGGTGTGACGCCCCCAAAATAGGTATACATCACCCATTTTGAGTCGCCAAATATATGGTACAGAAAATAACTACAACTTCATTATTACAATTGTCGTGCAAAATACGACAACACATATGCTGTGAGTTTTAATATAAATATTGTCTTCTAGATAATATCCACACTCAAATAAGTCCCCTTTACAATTATTGATACACTATTTTATAAAATAATGAGGACTACTAAAACAACTATCTTGAACCATCACTCCACACCCCGACTAGCTCTCGCTATATTCTCGCCTCCTGAGAAGAAAAATGGAACAAAAAGGAAAAGGCTGAGCTCAACTAGCCCAGTAAAAAATATTATGACTAAGATAATGTAGAACAAATTATCTTTATTCCTCAACAAGGAAAAATCTGATAGAATATAATAGACAACAAGTTTTAGATCAACAACTGCAGCGGAAACAACAATTCATTAGAAGAGTTAAGTAGAGAATAAAATCTACTATCTTCTAGGTTTTAAAAGCCCATCATCAATATTTTATCCCTGTAACATCAATCAATATACATCTTTGAATCAAATATTCATCTTTGCATTACAGGCCAAAGATATTCATTTGTATCACAAGTTGGTCATGTTCATCTCAACACCTGTTCATCTTTGCACTACGGGCCAAAGATATTCATCAGGTAATCATTCATCTTTGCACTACAGGCCAAAGATATTCAGTAATATCATCATTTAGGACCGAGGATGATGAAAAATATCTTAAAGAAAACGAATCCAGTGAGATAAAAGGACAAAGATTAGGGATTCGTAATTTAGATAATCCAAGTTCAAAAATACTCCATAATAAACCATAGTGGAGTAAAATTCAAGAATGAAGATCAAAATATGGATGCAATCAAAGATAGTAACCATAATAGACATCTGGGACAAAGAAAAGAAAGTTTTAATTTTTCTGTGAATAGTGTCGCATTCGTGAATAGTGCCGTATACGTGAATAGTGCCGTATACGTGAATAGTAACCCCGACACGAAAAGGTAGAAATTCCACAAGAAAAATCAATACTTTGTGAATAACACCGTATTTGTGAATAGTGTTGTATACGTGAATAGTATCATATACGTGAATAGTAACCTCGACATGAAAAGGTAAAAATTTCATAATAAAATTCATACCAATATTTCGGTATAATGATATTGAGAGAATAACATCATTTACGAATAAAATAACATCCCATACCTCAAAAGAATAGTACTTCTGGCTGAAATATCTGATATAGTGCTGAAGGAAACTTACACTAAATAGCAACTCTCAAAGTATCTAAATACTCAAAAAAATACACTCGATATTATAGAGAGAGAAAACTTCAGATTCTGGTGTGATTTTCAATTCTAACTAAGCACCCTATTTATAGGAAAATGTTAGAACATCGAAGTAGGCTTAACCTGCTATGTGATGAATTTACTTGCTACTATTCATGCACACCACTTTTGAAATAAAATTTCAGCACATTTTTTACCAACCAAAAGTGGGGCCCACCCATTCTAGAAAAGTTCCAAAATATTTTAAAATTTAAACAATAATAAAAAACTTCAACAATTCATAATAAATAGCCCTATTATCAGAAAAATTCGAATCTCATATCTATTCCATAGAAAATTTAATTCTCTACAACTTTTTAGAAGAAATGTTTTCCAAATTCCAAACAGAAAATGCCTGAAATCCATATACGGATGATTTTTAATACCTCAATTCCAACAAAATACCGATAAAACACCTCAGCATTAATTCCTTCACTTATATCCACATAAAAATAAATATTTTTTTATCATATAAATTAATAATTAATTATTCACAAATAATATTACAGAGTCACAATTATGACAACCAGGTCGTTCATGTAATACCCCAACTTTTATGAATATAGAATTTTTTTTTCTCGAAATATATTTTTGAATATTATTGTGTGGATTTGATATAATGTTATAGTTGTGGGTAATATTTACAAATTTTGCAAAGTAAGCAAGTGGTTATATAATATTCGATTGGTCGGGGAATATTCGTTTTGACAGGGAATATTCATACGACGACACAATCATTGGTGGACCCCACAACGGAAGTATTGTCGTAGTTAGAAAATGACAGAATTATCTTTTTATAAAAAGAACGACGAAAGTGTTCTGAATTAAAGCTGTTGAACTACCCGGTAGTAAAAGTACGATGTCTGGCGTGGTTGCGTAGTAAGCACACGATATTGATTATTGATGCTTACGTAAGAAGTCACTCAGTTATACTCAATTATTGCTACAATAATTGATGCATCATATCTCTCATATTATTGATTCAATTATTGTCACAGTATCATCTGCATAATATTTTATATTATTAAATCAATAATTGAGATGACAAAGTTATTCATATTATTAAATT
Source organism: Panax quinquefolius (assembly GCA_020205615.1). Taxonomy (NCBI): domain Eukaryota; kingdom Viridiplantae; phylum Streptophyta; class Magnoliopsida; order Apiales; family Araliaceae; genus Panax; species Panax quinquefolius. The sequence goes on from CM035152.1 coordinate 18,928,000, forward strand.
GTAATATTTACAATGTCTAGAAGTTCTGTCAAGGAGAGGTTTGGTCATCTAATTGCGCGTCCATAAGGAGAAAAACTTATCGGAAAGCCCCCTCTTTCCTGCGAACGACCTGGTTGTTAAATATTGTGAGTTATGATATTAATGATGAATAAGTTCGTGTTGATTAAAGATGAATTTGATAGTTCCATTGTGTTGAAATTATTAGTGTTAGTGGAAATCGACATTTATTTTGATAATAATTGATGTCTGGAAGTTATCGGGTAATTAATCGAATAAATGAGCAATTAATTGCTATTAATTCATATGATTATAACTATTTGTTCACATGTGTGTACTATTGATTCACATTCATTTACTATTAGGGGAGTTGGTGCAAGATTGATAATACTTACATGACTAAGTTAAAAATGGAGGTACTATACTGTAATTCGTAATTTCACATGTCTAGAACTATTGATTCACATGATTTACTATTGAATCACATTATTTACTATTAGGGGAGGTGGTGCAAGTTTGATAATACATGCAGGACTAAATTAAAAATGAAGAAAAAGAGGAAGGTATTATACTGTAATATTCTGAGCCCTAAAATGTGCAATTATCGAAACTATATTTTTCTATAAATAGAACCTCGTTTCTTCATTATTCTTCACCAATTCACTCAAGCTATAGAGCAATTATTATAGAGAGAAATTATAGAGAGAAAGAAGAAGAGAAGTCTGCTACCTCTCTACACCAGTATCCAGTTTCTTTCTAAGGTAATGGGTATTATTTCTTTCGTATTCATGAAGAGAGCTTCTATTATTCCATTCTTTATTATTATGTTGGAATAACTTTCATACAAGTAAAGTGCATACATGGTGAAATTCTTACATTATTCCATTCTTTATTATTACATTGGAATATCACATGCATGCGGATTACTATTTAGACACAGTTCCATTTTTTTATTATTACATTAGAATAACTTTTATGCGTGTGGTCATCATGCATGGTGAATTCTTACATTATTCCATTCTTTATTATTACATTTGGAATATCACATGCATGCATGGATTCGCGTGACTTAGATTCAATTAATTATTTATTAGTCTATCGCATGCATGGTGAATTCTTTTGTTATTCCATTCTTTATTATACTCAGTTGATTAAAGTTTTGGCTTCTATGCTCCATGAAATTAGTGGAATATCCTTTATATTTGCGCTTCATCCAGTATCTTTTCATGGAAATATTCTTCTGAACATTCTTGAATTTTACTCTACAAAGAAGTATCATGTTGACAATTTGGACATTATTGATTTCTAGATAAATTAGATTATAAATCTTTAAAAATTTATTCTTGAACTTGTTTATTGAATTCCTATATCATTGTCATCATCCTCATGTTTATTATGTTGAAAAGTCATATGTGGCTGTAGTGCGTAGATGGACTTGGTATGATTATGACCGAGGATTATTTGGTATAATCATGGTAGTAATGTTATAAATGATGTGGTAAAAGTTCTCATTGGCCGTAGTGCATTGATGTAATGGTTGTTGGAATGATCATGACCATTAATGAATACACAAATATCCTTGGCCGTAGTGCATGGATAAATTATGGTCGTGATCTTAAAGAATATCCTTGGTAGTAGTAGTGCGGGGTGATTAGATGATGTGGATTATTTATTAAAGTTTGAGTCTCGGCGATAAAAGTGATGAAAAACCTTCTAAATCATAGAAGATAGTAGATTTTATTCTCTACTTGACTCTTACAATGGATTGCTTGTTCATTGCAGATTAAACTTGATGTTTGTTATACTATATCGGTTTAACTTTGTTGAGGCTAATGATAATTTATTACGCATTATCTTAGTCATAATATTTCTTCTTTGGGCTAGTTGAGCTCACCCTTTTGCTTTCATTGTTCTCTTGAGGAAATGAGAGCGTGGTCGGGACTAGTTGGGGAAGCGGGTAGCGGTCGATGATGATAGCATTAGTAGTCTTCACTATTCTATTAAATAGTGTGACAATAAATGTAATGAGGACTCCATTGAGTGTGGATATTGTCTAGATGACAATATTATGTTTTGTCGTATTTTACACGACAGTTGTATAATTAAGTTTTTAATTTTATTTTGTACCATGTATTTGGTGACTCAAGATGGGTGATGTATACCTATTTTGGGGGCGTCACAGTTAATATCAGAGCTTAGGGATATGATCCTTGGCTGAGATGTGATACAAGAACTAGGAGGGGAGAGACAGGGAATTCCTTCGCTAGTGTGACCTACCTAAGTTTATTTGGTATTTAATTGGTCAGCCAGAGTATAGGGATAATATATGATATGTTAATTAACCCTTGTTTTGTGGCAGTATTTGAAAATGGCATCCGAAAATGTTGAGATAAGCAATGAAGCACATGAGACCGTTGAGTCACCACAGATTAATACCCAGGATAATGTGCAACATGAAGACAATAATCCTTAGGTAAACAACAACGATCAAATGATGAACGATGGAATGTTCAGTGGCTTTATGCAATTCATGCAACATCAGGCGAGAGCGGCTCCTGTCCAAAATGCAGGTGGAAACACTGACAACTCTCGGGGACGGTCACCGCTAAGCGATTCGAGGAACTGGGACCACCGGAGTTTTTGGAGAGCCAAAACCACTTAAGGCGAGAGATGTGGATAAGCGGATCTGTAAGATATTTGATGTCTTGGGATGCTCGAGGAGTAAAGGTTCCTTTGCCACCTTCATTATTCAAGCGAGAGGAGATGATTCTTGGTGGGAATCGTAAAGCGTACTCAACTGCCGCCTTGACTTGAAGGTGACTTGGGAGAAGTTCAAGAATTGTTCAACGACAAGTACTTTTCAGTATTCGTCACATGAAAGAGGTAGAGTTCATCAAGTGGAGCAAAACAACATGGCCGTGTCGCGAGACGAAGCAAGTTTGCCGAGTTGTCTCAGTTTGCGTCCCATTTGGTTGATAATGAGGAGAGAATGACGCGAATGTTTTTAAGAGGTTTGAAACCCGAGATACGTCAATATTTTATCTCTCATAAACTGTGTTTGTGTTCAGATGTTGTTAATAGGGCTCAGTTATTGGAGCGCGATAATGAGTCAACCCAACCAAAAAGAAGCGGTAAAGCAAAATGATAATACGAGTGATAGCGATCCATGAAGCGGTGACAATAAGCGTGGAGGGAATCAACATACCAGAAATGGTAACCACTTCGGTGGTAATCATGGCCAAAATAATAAGAATGGACATTTCAAGAAGAGGAGAATCAACAATGATGGAAAGACGTCAACACCATCACCCGTTGTTAAGAAAGGATAACGACCACCTATCATATGCTTCAAATGCAGAGGGAGGACACATCGATCCAAGCTAGCGATGCCAGTCAAAGCGCATGTTACAATTGTGGAAAATAAGGTCACCTAGGCCGATATTGTCGTTCAAGAAGACAAGTCAATTTGGGAAGGAGGCACCAAAGTCATCCCGAGAAAAAGTCAAAGCCGGTAGTGCAAGGGAGAGCATTTGTCGTGACCTCCCAGAAAGCAAGGAACCTGAACGAGGTCATCATGGGTAAGATTATCATAAACTCTAGTGAAATCTATACCTTATTTGATACCGGTTCTACCCATTCTTTTATTTCTCCTACTTGCGCTCAACGTTTAAATTTAACTCTGGAGAAATTAGACTTTGACTTATCTGTTGAAACTCCGTCAGGAGAAACCTTCATTACATCCATTGTTTATAAGTCTTATTTGGTTCAAATCGGTACCCTCACATTACCTGTCGATCTTATTTCATTGAAATACTTGCATTTGACATAATTCTAGGGATTGATTGGTTAACTACTCATCATGCAAAAATTGATTATTTTCGTAAGGTTGTTAGCTTTCGTATTCCTAACCAACCTATTATGCGAATTCAAGCAACGAAACCATTAAAATCAATCACTGTCATCTCAAGCCATAAAGCTATTCGTTTATTAAAAAACGAATGTCAAGCTTTCTTAGCTCATGTTACGGATTTAAACAAAAATACGTTAATTTTGAATGATATTTCTATTATTAATGAATTTCCTGACGTATTCCCTGAAGAACTTCTTGGCCTACCCCCAGAGCGAGAAATTGAATTTTGTATCGACCTTGAACCTGGTACAAAACCCCTTTCCAAAGCCCCATATCGAATGGCTCCTATTGAACTTCAGGAGTTAAAGACCCAACTGCAGGAATTGTTAGACATTGGTTTCATTCATCCTAGTACGTCTCCTTGGGGTGCTCCTGTTCTATTCGTGAAGAAGAAAGATGGAAGTATGCAACTTTGTATTGATTATCGGGAGTTAAATCATGCCACCATAAAAAATAGGTACCCATTACCTCGCATTGATGACTTGTTTGACCAGTTGCAAGGAGCCAAATTCTTTTCAAAGATTGATCTTCGTTTTGGATATCATTAGTTGAAGATTAAAACTGATGACATTCCAAAGATTTCTTTCAGAACTCGGTACAGACATTATGAATTCATAGTCATGTCTTTTGGATTGACTAATGCTCCTGCTGCCTTCATGGATATGATGAACCAAGTATTCAAAGAATATTTGGATCACTTTGTGGTTGTCTTTATTGATGACATCCTCATATACTCCAAAATCCGCGAAGACCATGAGCAACAGTTGAGGCTGATACTTCAAAAGCTTCGCAAAAATAAGCTTTATGCCAAGTTGAAGAAATGCGAGTTCTGGCTTGAGGAAGTTGCATTCCTTGGGCACGTGATATCAAATCATGGAATATCTTTTGATCCAGCAAAGATTGAAGCAATTCAAAGCTGGGAGCAACCAAAATCAGTGACCGAAGTACGTAGCTTTCTCGGCTTAGCTGGTTATTATCGGAAATTCGTGGAAGGATTTTCTCGAATCGCTACTCCATTAACTCAGCTGACTCAAAAAGATACAAAGTTAGGTTGGAGCGCGGAATATGAGAAGAGTTTTCAAGAACTCAAGAGAAGACTCATTTCATCACCTGTTCTGACAATACCATCTGGCTCGGAGGGATTTGTCATCTCTGATGATGCTTCGAAAAGGGTTAGGATGTGTTCTCATGCAACATGAGAAAGTCATAGCCTATACCTCACGACAACTCAAAGAATATGAGAGGAATTATCCTACTCATGATCTAGAGTTGGCAGCTGTTGTTTTTGCACTAAAGATTTGGAGGCATTACTTGTATGGGGAGAAAGTGGAGATCTTTAGGGATCATAAAAGCCTCAAATATTTCTTCACTCAAAAGGAACTCAACATGCGACAACGACGTTGGCTTGAATTGTTGAAAGATTATGATCATACCATCCAATACCATCTTGAAAAAGCGAACGTGGTAGCTGACGTATTGAGTAGAAGATCATATGCGGGTACGAGTGCGATATTGTCAACGCAAAGGCCCATTTTGTATGACTTGTTCTAGGGACCCACGTGATGATGGTGAATATACGAGTAGAACCGACTTTAATCGATAAAGTTAAAGCTGCTCAAGCTACAGACCTGGAGCTGAGGCGTATGAGGAAGAAAGTGCAAGAAGGTGCTATCCCAGAAGCAAGAATTGATGAAGAAGGAATACTTTGAGTCAACTCCAGACTTTGTGTTCCTAACGATTCTAACTTGAAGTATAAAATCATGATGGAGGCGCACAACACACCGTTTGCAATCCATCCTGGGAGTACCAAAATGTATCGTGATCTTCGACATACATTTTGGTGGAGCAATATGAAGAGAGAGATAGCGGGGTTTATCTCAAAGTGTCTAACTTGTCAACGAGTCAAGGCGGAGCATCAAGTGCTAAAAGGTCCAGTGCAACCACTTGAAATTCTATAATGGAAGTGGGAGCACATTACCATGGATTTTGTTACAGATCTTCCCAAGGTTTCTCAAGGCATAGATGCAATTTGGGTCATTGTTGATAGATTGACCAAGTCTGCTCATTGCTTACTGATACGAGAAACTTATACACTTGAACGTCTTGCTAGTATGTACATAAATGATATTGTAAGATTTCATGGTATGCCAGTATCCATAGTTTCTGATCGAGACCCAAGATTCACTTCACGATTTTGGGTTAGTTTGCAAAAAGCTATGGGCACGGATTTACAATTTAGTTTGGCATATCATCCTTAAACGGATGGGCAGTCAGAAAGGACTATTCAAACTCTTGAAGATTTATTAAGACTCTGTGTCCTTGACTTCAAGGGAAGTTGGGACAAGTTCTTACCATTGGTGGAGTTTTCCTACAATAATAGTTATCAAGCAAGTATTGACATGGCTCCATTTGAGGCGTTGTATGAAAGAACGTGTCGTTCTTCAGTATGTTGGGACGAGGTGGGTGAAGCAACGTTGTTGGGACCGAACTTGGTACGTATGACTACGGAAAAGATTCAAACGATCTGACAACGTATAAAAATCTCACAAGATTGACAAAAGAGTTATGTTGATCTTCATCGAAAGGACGTGGAATTCGATATTGGAGATCACGTGTTGTTACGTGTTGCTCCATGGAAAGGAGTTACGAGATTTGGAAAGAGAGGAAAGCTCAATCCTCGATTCATAGGCCCATTTTTAATCCTCGAACGAGTAGGAACTGTGGCCTATAGACTAGCTTTACCGCAAAGTATGTCTCGTGTTCATAATGTTTTTCATATATCTATGTTACATAAATATGTGAAAGACCCGAACCACATTATTGAGTTAGAACCGGATGAAATAGCGGAAGATTTAACGTATGAAGAGGTTTCTATTAAAATCTTGGATAAGAAGGATCATATTCTACGCTCCAAGGTTATACCTCAAGTCAAAGTTTTGTGAAGAAACCACGATGTGGAGGAAATTACGTGGGAGTTAGAATCTGAGATGAAGTCAAGATATCCTCACCTCTTTGATATACCAGGTACGTACCCTAATTTCGAGGACGAAATTTCATAAGAAGGGGAGGTTGTAAGACCCCAACTTTTATGAATATAGAGTTTTTTTTTCTCGAAATATATTTTTGAATATTATTGTGTGGATTTGATATAATGTTATAGTTGTGGGTAATATTTACAAATTTTGCAAAGTAAGCAAGTGGTTATATAATATTCGATTGGTCGGGGAATATTCGTTTTAACAAGGAATATTCGTACGACTGCACAATCATTGGTGGACCCTACAACGGAAGTATTGTCATAGTTAGAAAACGATAGAATTATCTTTTTATAAAAATAACGGCGAAAGTGTTACCGTTAAAACTGTTGAACTACCCGGTAGTAAAAAATACGATGTCTGGCATTGGTTGCATAGTAGCTCACGCGGTATTGATTATTGATGCTTACATAAGAAGTCACTCGGTTATACTCAATTATTGCTCTGATGAATTGATGCATCATATCTCTCATATTATTGATTCAATTATTGTCACAGTATCATCTACATAATATGTTATATTATTAAATCAATAATTGAGATGACAAAGTTATTCATATTATTAAATTGCAATATTTACAATGTCTAGAAGTTCTGTCAAGGAGAGGTTTGGTCATCTAATTGCGCGTCAATAAGGAGAAAAACTTATCGGAAAGCCCCCTCTTTCCTGCGAACGACCTGGTTGTTAAATATTGTGAGTTATGATATTAATGATGAATAAGTTCGTGTTGATTAAAGATGAATTTGATAGTTCCATTATGTTGGAATTATTAGTGTTAGTGGAAATCGACATTTATTTTGATAATAATTGATGTCTGGAAGTTATTGGGTAATTAATCGGATAAATGAACAATTAATTGCTATTAATTCATATGATTATAACTATTTGTTCACATGTGTGTACTATTGATTCACATTCATTTACTATTAGGGGAGTTGGTGCAAGATTGATAATACTTGCATGACTAAGTTAAAAATAGAGGTATAGATGGAGGTACTATACTGTAATTTATATTTTCACATGTCTAGAACTATTGATTCACATGATTTATTATTGAATCACATTATTTACTATTAGGGGAGGTGATGCAAATTTGATAATACTTGCAGGACTAAATTAAAAATGAAAAAAAAGGAAGGTATTATATTGTAATATTCTAAGCCCCAAAATGCGCAATTATCGAAACTATATTTTCCTATAAATAGAAGCTCATTTCTTCATTATTTTTCACCAATTCACTCAAGCTATAGAGCAATTATTATAGAGAGAAATTATAGAGAGAAAGAAAAAGAGAAGTCTGCTACCTCTCTACTCCAGTATCCAGTTTCTTTCTAAGGTAAGGGGTATTATTTTTTTCGTATTAATGAAGAGAGCTTCTGTTATTCCATTCTTTATTATTATGTTGGTATAACTTGTCTATGCGAAGTACCGTATACATGGTGAAATTCTTCTGTTATTCAATTCTTTATTATTTTGTTGGAATATCCTGTCTATGCGGATTACGCTAGACCTGGTTCCATTCTTTATTATTCTATTGGAATAACTCATCATGCGATCTCATCGCATGCATAGTGAATTCTTCTATTATTCCATTCTTTATTATTCGTTAGAATATCCATGTCATGCGGATTACGCTAGACACGGTTCCATTTTTTTTATTACATTGGAATAACTTTATCATGCGATTATCGCATGCATGGTGAATTCTTACATTATTCCATTCTTTTTATTATTACGTTGAAATATCACATGCATGCGGATTACGCATGACTCGATTTCATTATTTATTATTCTATTGGAATATCACATGCGTGCATTTACGCATTGACTGGTTCCATTATTTATTATTACATTGGAATAAACTTTATGCATGCGATCTATCGCATGCACGGTGAATTCTTTTGTTATTCCATTCTTTATTATACTCAGTTGGTTAAAGTTTTGACTTCTATACTCCATAAAATTAGTGGAATATCATTGATATTTGCGCTTCATCCAGTATCTTTTCATGGAAATATTCTTATGAGCATTCTTGAATTTTACTCTACAAAGAAGTATCATGTTGACAATTTGGATATTATTGATTTCTGGATAAATTAGATTATAAATCTTTAAAATTGATCGAGTAGGAAATGTGGCCTATAGACTCGTTTTACCGCCAAGTATGTCGCGTGTTCATAACGTTTTTCACGTATCGATGTTACGTAAATATGTGGATGACCCGAACCACGTTATTAAATTAGAACTAGACAAGATAACAAAAGATTTAACGTATGAGGTGATACGAAGGATCGTATTCAATACTCAAGGGTTATACCTCAAGAGTTAGAATCTGAAATGAAGTCAAGGTATCCTCACCTCTTCATAAGATAATGCGTAACGACGTAAATTTTGAGGGCGAAATTTCCTAAGGAGGGGAGATTGTGAGACCCCAAATTTTATGAATAAAGATTTAAATTTCTCGAAATATTTTTTTCAAAATTATGGTGTGGATTTGATATAATGTTATAGTTGTGGGTAATATTTATAAATTTTGCAAAGTATGCAAGTTGTTATATAATATTCGATTGGTGGAGAATATTCGTTTTAATAGGGAATATTAAGTAGGCAAGCCACAATCATTAAGTGGACCCCACAACGGAATTATTATTGGATCGAGAAAATGACAAAATATTTTTATGAAAAAATAACGACGGAAGTTTTACCGTTAAAAGCTGTTGAACTACTCAGTAGTAAAAGAAATGCGATAATATGCGTGGTTGCGTAGTACACTTTGCGGTATTGATTATTGATGCTTACGTGAGAAGTCACTCAGTTTTGTTCAATTATTGCTTGAGAATTGTTGCATAGTATCTCACGTTATTTGATTCAATTATTGTCAATATTTTATGTATTATTAAATCAATAATTGAGATGATGAAGAGTTATTAATATTATTATTTGCAATATTAACGATGTCAGAATTTACTTGATAGAGAGGTTTGGTCACCTAATTACGCATGATAGGAGAAATCCTTATTGAAAGCCCCCTCTTTCACAGGAACGACTGGTCGATTAATATTGTGAAGTATAATAATGATGATAAATGTTGTTAAATATATTGAGGTGTCTTTTTATGAAGTCACGAAAGTTTATATATATATATAAATTTTGTTTTATTAGTATTATTAATGTAATAAAATAGAAAAGCTTTTTATATAAAGCGAATACTTTTTTGAAGTTATTTATTTTATTAGACTATAAATAGAATATATTATATTCTATTATGCATAGTGTTTTGCATAGTAAAATCTTTTTATATAAAACAAAATACTTTTATAAAGTTATTTGTTTTATTAGACTATAAATAGAATATATTATATTTTATTATACATAGTGTTTGCATAGTACCTGCATAGTATTTTGCATAATAAAATCTTTTTATATAAAACATAATACTTTTATAAAGTTATTTGTTTTATTAGACTATAAATAGAATATATTATATTTTATTTAAAAGATTTTGTTTTATTAGAATATTTTATTAATCTTGCATAAGTAAATCAATATGGACGATCCATTTAAAAGTAAATCAATACGGACCGTTCATGAATTAGTTACTATTTAGTCCATTCTCCTATAAATAGAAGCTCATTCCTTCATTATTTCTTACGAATTCACTAAAACTCTAGATAGAGAAACTATAGAGAAAAAGAAGAAAAGTATTCTGCTACTTCACTACTCCTATATCCAGTTTTTTCTAAGGTAAGGGGTATTATTTCTTTTCGTATTCATGAAGAGAACTTCGTTATTCCATTCTTTATTATTACATTGGAATAACTCAGATATCGCTGTGCTACCCTATACTTGGTAAAATTCTTACATTATTCCATTCTTTATCATTATGTTGGAATAACTTTATACATCAAGCAACCGCATATATGGTGAAATTCTTACATTATTCCATTTTTTATTATTCATTTGGAACATCCATGCATCGCATGCGTTTAAGCATGACTTGGTTCCGATTATTTATTATTTACATTGGAATATCCTATCGGTGCGTATTACGCTCGACCGGTTCCATTAATTATTATTCTATTGGAATAACTCATGCATGCGGTCTATCATCGCATGCGCATGGTGATTTCGTTGTTATTCCATTATTTATTATTCTATTGGAATGTCACATGCGTGCGTTCTTACGCATGACTGGTTCTATTATTTATTATTACTGTTGGAATATCACGTCATGCAAGGCGTTTACGTATGACTAATTTCGTTATTTATTATACATTGGAATAAATCCGTATGCGCATGATTACATCGCATGCCTAGTGTTTTCTTTTGTTATTCCATTCTTTATTATACTTAGTTGGTTAAAGTTTTGGCTTTTATACTCCATGAAATTAGTGGAATATCTTTGATATTTGCGCTTCATCCAAAGATATCTTTTCATGGAAATATTCTTACGAGCATTCTTGAATTTTACTCCAAAGCGGTATCATGTTGACAATTTGGGACGTTATTGGTTCTGGATAAATTAATTCTTGAACTTATTTTATTGAATTCTTATATCATTGTCATCATTCTCATGTTTATATTATGTTGAAAGTCATCTGTGGCCTGTAGGGCATAGATGGACTTGGTATAATTATGACCAGGGATTATTCGGTATAATCATGACCGTAATGTTACAAATGATGTGGTAAAAGTCCTCATTGGCCCATAGTGCATTGATGGACACTTGTTGGCATGATCATGACCATTGATGAATACACAAATATCCTTGGCCCGTAGTGCATGGATAATTTGTGGTTGTGATACTAATGAATATCCTTGGCCGTAGTGCAGGGATGATGTGGTTTATTTATTAAGCTGAGTCTCAGTGATAAAAGTGATGAAAAACCTTTTAAATCATAGAAGATAGTAGATTTTATTCTCTACTTGACTCTTTTAATGGATTGCTTATTCTGCTGCAGTTAAACTTGATGTTTGTTATATTTTATCAGTTTAACATTGTTAAAGACTAATGATAATTTATTCTACATTATCTTAGTCATAATATTTCTTACTGGGCTAGTTGAGCTCACCCCTTTTTTTCACTGTTCTCTTCAGAAAATGAGAACGTAGCCGGGACTAGTCGAGGAATGGAGTGACGGTCCAGATGATAGTATTAGTAGTCCTCACTATTCTGTTAAATAGTGTGACAATAAATGTACTGAGGACTCCTTTGAGTGTTGATATTGTCTAGATGACAACATTCTTATTAAAACTCTCAATTTATATTTTGTCGTATTTTACACGACTGCTGTATTATTAAGTTGTATTTGTATTCTGTACCATGTATATGGCGACTCAGAATAGGTGACGTATACCTATTTTGGGGGCGTCACATGAGCTCACCCTTTTACTTTCATTGTTCTCTTCAGGAAATGAGAACGTAGCCGAGACTAGTTGGGAAACGGAGTGACGGTCCAGATGATAGCATTAGTAGTCCTCACTAATCTATTTAATAGTGTGACAATAAATATAATGAGGACTCCATTGAGTGTGGATATTGTCTAGATGACAGTATTATATTTTGTCGTATTTTACACGACAGTTGTATAATTAAGTTTTTAATTGTATTTTGTACCATGTATTTGGTGACTCAAGATGGGTGATGTATACCTATTTTGGGGGCGTCACAGTTTCCAGGAAAGAGGGGGCTTTCTGATAAGGATTTCTCCTTACTGGCGTGCAATTAGGTGACCAAACCCCTTTTCTAGACAGAAATTCCTTAGACATTATCAATAATTCAATCTAATAATATTATTCAAGTAATATGAATTATTGATCTGATAATGAGAAATACTGTGCAGTGACAATTATTGAATTAATAATAATATAAAATATAAACGTAGCAATTATTGAATCAATAAAATAAAATATTGAACAGTAATTACTGTAACAATTATTGAGAAGTGCCTTCTTACGTAAGAATCAATAATTCAAAAATACTTTGCAATACCGTGTGCTACTATGCAACCACGCGTATTAATGTATTTTAACCACCGGGTATTTCAACAGTGTTAACGGTAACAACTACGCCGTTATTTATAAAAACTCAAACTTTTCGTTTTCTTCATCCGACCATTTTTCGTTATGGGGCCCACAAATGGTTGCGCCGTTGTAAGAATATTTCTCGACAACAAGAATATTCCACGACCAAACGAATATTCCCCGACAACAATGAATATTTTATAACCACTTGCTTATTTTATAAAATTTGCACATTTCACCCATAACCAAAGCATTATATCAAATTAACACCTTATTATTAAAAATAATAATTAGAGGAAATTTAATTTTATTTATAAAAAGTTGGGGTCGTACAGTAGGGGCCCAAAATGAGCAGCTTTCGTAAGTCTATCAACTACTACCACTATCACAGTGTAATTGTGTGAAGCTGGTAAACTAGTGATGAAATCCATGCTAACATCTTCCCATACCTGATTTGGAATTGGCAAGGGCTGTAGCAAGCCATATGGAGCCATGGTCAAAGACTTTATTTGCTAAAAAACTCCACATTTTTTAACAAATTATATGACATCATCTTTCATTCTAAACTAAAAAAAAAATAGCAGATAACCTTTGATAAGTCCTCTCTACCATTGCATGACCTCAAATTGGAGTTGAGTGAAATTCTTGAAGCAAATAAGTTGTCAACTCAATATTAGCAGGAATGAACACTCTCCCTTTAAAAAATTGTAGTTTCTCCTTTTCATACCACTGATTATCTCCCTTTCCCAATTTATGTTGTTTTAGTTATTGCACTTGTTGTAAGACCCCAACTTTTATGAATAAATATTTAATTTTCTCTAAATATTATTTTGAATAATAAGGTGTGGATTTGATATAATGTTATAGTTGTGGGTAATATTAATAAATTTTGCAAAGTAAGCAAGTTGTCATAAAATATTCGTTTGGTCGGGGAATATTCGTTTTATCAGGGAATATCCGTACGAAGACACAATCATTAGTGGACCCCACAATGGAATAACTGTTGGATATAGAAAGCGACAAAAATAACATTTTCATAGAATAACGGCAAAACTTTTATCGTTAAACTGTTGAAATACCGGTGATAGAAGAACAGTAATACGCTTTATTGCACAGTAGCACATGGTATTGCAAAGTGTCTCTGATTATTAATGCTTACATAAGAAGTCTGTTATGAGACGTTTGTTGTAAGTTTGGTTTATTCTATGGGACCCATATGTCATCATATAAGAGTCACTTTCGCCAATAGTATTTGCCTTTACCAGACGTTAAACCACTTGCCGTTTCACATTACAGGCGTCAAACCACTTGTCGTTTCACATTACAGGCGTCAAAACCACTTTCCTTTTCATATTATAGGCGTCAAACCACTTTCCTTTTCACATTACCAGTCGTCAAACCACTTGTCTCTTCACATTGCAAGGGCTAAGTTAGAAATCTTCTATAAATAGAATCTTATTTCTTCTTTCATTCTCACCAATTCACTAAGACTCACAAGAGAAAGCTATAAAGAGAGAATCAGAGAGAAAGAAGAAGAGTATTCTATTACTACACTATTGCAGTATCCAATCTCCTACTAAGGTAAGGGGTATTATTTCTTTCTTATTCGTAAAGAATGTTATTTTCTTTCATATTCGTTCGTGATATTACTTCATACTCGTAAGGGTTGTCATTCTATTCCTTATTAATCTGTGGGAATAACCTGTCTACGCGGATTACTGCATGCATAGTGAAAAACCCTTCGTATTCATTCTTTATAAGTTGTGGAAATGATATGTCTACGCGGATTACCGCATGACGGGTGAAAATCCATTTGCAGTTTAGTATATTATTTCATTTCATATTCCTAAATCTAAACTTACTATGGTAAGTACTGCTTCTATAATTTATTAACGATAAAAATATCATTCAAAACTGTGACACTTATCCAAGACTTGGATAGTACGTCACATTGATACCTATCAACTTGCAATCGTTATTCACGGCGTCCCCTACGGAAAGTCTGGCTTCGGTGCATTCCAAGAATTGGAAGTCACCAATAAAAGGTTAAAGCTCTTTACTTATGGCTTAATATGACGGTGATTGACTTTAGTGGTTTGGTTGCTTGAATTCACAAAACAGGATGTTTAGGAATATGAAAACTAACAACCTTACGAAAATAATCAATTTTAGCATGATGAGTAGTTAACCAGTCGATTCCTAAAATCACATCAAATGCAAGTATTTTCAAAGAGATAAGATTGTCAGGTAACGTACGGGTGCTGATATGAATCAAACAAGATTTATAAACAGTGGATGTAATGAAGGTTTCTCCCAATGGAGTTTCAACAGATAAATCAAATTCTAATTTCTCCGGAGTTAAATTTAAATGTTGAGCGCAAGTAGGTGAAATAAAAAAGTGTGTAGAACCGGTATCAAATAAGGTATAGACTTCGTAAGAGTTTATGATTAACTTACCCGTGATAACTTCATTCGGGTTCCTCGATAAATTCTCTCACTTAAACTATAGGCTTTAACTTATCTGGGACAACCTTTGGTGTCTCTATCCCAACTGGACTTGACTTCTCTACACAACAAAATCGAGCTAAATGACCTTCTCTTCCGCAATTAAAACACGCTTTGGGTTACTGCGTACAGTTTTGACGGATGTGTCCCTCTTGTCCGCATTTGAAACATACGATCGGTGGTCGTTCTTCTTCCTTGGAAACGGGTGCTGGTGCTGCAACCGACGTCTTTCCGTCATTGTTAAACTTTCTCTTCTTGAAATTTCCACCTCTATTATCTTGGCCATTATTACCACCGAAGTGGTTACCATTCCTAGCATGATAATTTCCCCCACGATGGTTATCATTGTTCCGATGGCCATTGCCACCGGTATGATTATTATTGTGTTGTTGGTCGTTACCTTTTGGTTGGGCTGACTCATTATCGCGTTCCACTAACTGAGCCCTATTCACAACATCTGAATATAAACAAAGTTTGTGAGAAATGAGGTATTGACGTATTTCGGGTTTTAAACCTCGCAGAAACATTCGCGTCATACGCTCCTCATTATCTACCAAATGGGATGCAAACCGAGACAACTCGGCAAACTTATCCTCGTATTGCGACACGGTCATATTATTTTGTTCCAACTTAATGAACTCTACCTCCTTCATGTGACAAATACTTTTGGGATAGTATTTGTCGTTGAACAGTTATTAGAACTTCTCCCAAGACATCTTTAGTGTGGCAGGCTGAGTACATTTTATAGATTCCCACCAATGATCTGCCTCTCCTCGCAATATGAAGGTGGCAAAGGGAACCTTTTTCTCCTCTGAGCATTCCAAGACATCAAATATCTTGGTGATTTTCTTTATCCACGTCTCTACCTTAAGTGGTTCTGGCTTTCCAAAAAACTTTGGTGGTCCCAGCTCCTCGAATTGCTTAGCGGTGACCAACCATGAGTTGCCATTGACTCCACCTGCATTATGAATAAGAGTCTCTCTCGTTTGGTGTTGCATGAATTCTAAAAAGTTCCTAAATATACCATCGTTCGTCATTTGGTCGGTGTTGTTATTTACATGAGGATTATTGCCTTCCTGATGCACATTATCCCGATTATTGATCAGCGGTGACTCAACGGTCTCGTGTGCTCCGTTGCTTATCTCAACATTTTCAGATGTCATTTTTTAAACACTGCCACAAAACAGGGGTTAATTGACATGCCACATAATATCCTTATATTCTGACCGACCAATTAAATAAAAAATAAATTTAGGTAGGTCATACTAGCGAAGGAATTACCCGTCTCTCCCCTCCTAGTTCTAGTCTCAAATCTTAGCTAGGGATCATATCCCTAAGCTTTGATACCAACTGTGACGCCCCCAAAATAAGTATACATCACCCATTCTGAGTCGCCAAATACATGGTACATAATTTAAATACAAACTTAATTATACAACTGTCGTGTAAAATACGACAAAACATAGCTGAGAGTTTTAACACGAATATTATCTTCTAGACAATATTCAAACTCAAATTCAATATCATTACAATTATTATCACACTATTTCACAGAATAGTGAAGACTACTAAAACAACTATCTGGACCGTCAATCCATTCTCCGACTAGTCCCAGCTATATTCTCATTTCCTGAAGAGAACAGTGAAAGAAAAGGGTGAGCTCAACTAGCCCAGTAAGAAATATTATGACTAAGATAATGCAGAATAAATTATTGGAAGAATGCATATCTTGATTTGATGTTTAAAGTAAACGTTCATGATTATATGTGAAGTCCTTCAAGGAATATATGTACAAGGACTTAGTGATAGATCAAAATTGTTAGGTTGATCTAAGCTTTCAATGTTCATCATTCTATAAATGAATGTATAGATAAAGAGATCAAAGATGTTAGGTTGATCTATATCGTGAAATGTAATAGATAGGCTTCAAACAGATTTGGTGTCTAATGAGCTGATCAAGAGTCTGCAGAAGCCAAGGCAAAATCGTAGAGCATCAAGGATCGTAGTATGACTACCTTGAAGGGCCTCTCCAGAGATCGTAGAGTGGTCCAGACGTTTGCCGAAGCCAACTCAGAGATCGTAGTGTGCTCTCGGAAATGTAGAGTCTGCAAGACAAGCAAGTGAAGATCGTAGTGTGCCAGTCCTTAAGAGAAATCGTAGTGTTCTCGTTTAGTTACATCAAGCACCAAGGTGGCAAGACACCACGATAAAAATCGTAGAGTATCATCTGGCTGTGTCAAAAGTTGTGGGCCTTGATCATTTATTCAAAGATAAAATCTTAACATATGTGGAATGGGTTACAAACGTTGAAGTAATCACCAGTCCCAATGGCATAAAAATATCCTTAGTATGCAATAAAGAGACGTATTAAAGAAGCTAAGGAAAGGACCATGGGACAGAGGAAAACAACTTGTCAAGTGTTAGGTGAGAAAGCAGTCTGTTATGTCAGTGGGCCAGAATGCAATTCAGAAGATATGCAGAAAAGTCTCCATCAAAGTTCAGAAACGTCAAACGCATTAAATGCTTTAACAGATGGATTCAACGGGCAGATTTGAAAGATCACATATATGCAAGACATTTGCAGATGATTCAACTAAGCAAGAAATTGAACAAAAAGAGAGAATACTCAACGCTTAACTCTACGATCTGAGAAAAAGAAAAAGCTTGCACAACTACTCAGTTCTTTCGAACAAGAGCTTAACGGCAACTGAGTAGCACCAACCAAGAACTCAACAACTACCAATCAACTGAAGTAAGAGTTCCAAGTCAGAAGGACTTGAAGAGTTCTAATTGAACTGTGAAGAACCAAGTCTGCTTTGGACTTGAAGAGTTCAAAGTGAACTAAGAAGTTCATGGCTGGCAGTGCAGAAGGAATCTGTGAGATTCAAAAAGTGTAAAAGACATCCTTTGTAAGACCCCAAATTTTATGAAATGAAAGTATTCAATTTTCTTATAATTATTATTTTATTAAATTGATAAAAGGTTAAAGTTAAGGGTGATATGTGAATTTTTTTGCAAAGTAAGCAAGTTGTTATAAAATATTCGTTTGGTCGGGGAATATTCTTTTCATCGGGAATATCCGTACGATGGCATAAACATTGGTAGACCCCACAATGGAAGTATTGTCTTAGTTAGAAAATGACAGAATTATCATTTTTTAAAAATAACGGCGGAAGTTTTACCGTTAAACTGTTGAACTACTCGGTAGTAAAAGTACAGTAATACGCGTGGTTGCATAATAGCACATGATATTGAGTATTGATGCTTACGTAAGAAGTCACTCAGTTATACTCAATTATTACTATAGTAATTGCTACATCATATCTCTCATATTATTGATTTAATTATTGTCACAGTATCATCTGTATAATATGTTATATTATTAAATCAATAATTGAGACGACAAAGTTATTCATATTATTATTTGTAATATTGACAATGTCTAGAAGTTCTGTCAAGGAGAGGTTTGGTCACCTAATTGCGTGCCAATAAGGAGAAATCCTTATCGGAAAGCCCCCTCTTTCCTGGGAATGACCTGGTTGTTAAATATTGTGAGTTATAATATTAATGATAAATAAGTTTGTGTTGATTAAAGATGAAATTGATAGTTCCATTGTGTGGGAATTATTAGTGTTAGTGGAAATCGACATTTATTTTGATAATAATTGATGTTTGGAGGTTATATTGACCAATCGGGTAATTCACCGGATAAATGAGCAATTAATTGCTATTAATTCACATGCTTATAACTATGTGTTCCCATGTGTGTACTATTGATTCACATGATTTACTATTAGGGGAGTTGGTGCAAGATTGATAATACTTGCATGACTAAATTAAAAATGGAGGTATAGATGAAGGTACTATACTATAATTAATTTTTTCACATGTTTAGAACTATTGAGTCACATGATTTACTATTGAGTCACATGATTTACTATTAGGGGAGGTGGTGTAAGTTTGATAATACTTGTAGGACTAAATTAAAAAGGAAGAAAAAGAGGAAGGTATTATACTGTAATATTTTGAGCCCCAAAACGTGCAATTATCGAAACTATATTTTCCTATAAATAGAAGCTCATTCCTTCATTATTTTTCATCAATTCACTAAAACTATAGAGCAATTATTATAGAAAAAAATTATAAAGAGAAAGAAGAAGAGAAGTCGGCTACCACACTATTCTAGTATCCAGTTTTCTTCTGAGGTAAGGGGTATTATTTCTTTCGTATTCATGAAGAGAGTTATTTTCTTTAAATACTCATAAGGATTGTTATTCCATTCTTTATTATTCTATTGGAATAACTTTTATGCATCTTGATCTGTCGTATGCACTGGTGAATTCTTACGTTATTCCATTCTTTATTATTACATTGGAATAACTCGTTATGCATCTTGATCTATCGCGTACTGGTGAATTCTTCTATTGTTCCATTATTTATTATTACATTGGAATAACTTTTATGCATGCGATCTATCGCATGCACAGTGAATTCTTCATTATTTCATTCTTTATTATTACATTGGAATAACCTATCTACGTGGACTACCGCATCCATGGTGAATTCTTACATTATTTCATTCTTTATTATTACATTGGAATAACTTTGCATACATGTGGATTACCGCATGCATGGTGAATGATCCTTCAGTATTCATTCTTTATTAAATTGTGAAAATGACACATCTACGTGGATTCTGCGTGACGATTTAGTGAAAATCCATTTGCAGGTTTCAGTATATTCATTATACTTATATGAGATATCATTTCTTTTGTACTTCGTCATGGAAAATCATTTTCTTTGGTATTTTTTCTTTTACGAGTTACTATTCACCGATTCTTATTCACCGGTTACATTATTCACTCTAGTATTATGTACTTTCGAAGTATTTAGGGCACTTTTTATCTTAGAATCTTATTCACGAGTTCTTATTCACCCAATTACTATTCACCTAAATATTATTCACTCGGGTATTTGGGGTACTTTTCATGTCGGGGTACTATTCACGAGGTACTATTCCCAAAGTACTATTCACAGGGTACTATTTACCTAAAAAAAATATATTTCTTTTCTGTCCAAATTGTTTTTGGTACATGAATATTATTCTTGAATTTTACTCTACGAAGCAGTATCATGTTGACAATTTGAACGTTATTGAATTCTAGATAAATTAAATTATAAATCTTTAAAATTTATCCTTGAACTTGTTTTATTGAATTATTATGTCATTGTCATCATCTTCATGCTTATATTGTGATGAAAGTCATCTTTAGCTTACGTGCATAGATGGACTTGGTATGATTATGACCAGGGATTATTCGGTATAATCATGACCGTAATGTAACGAATGATGTGGTAAAAGTTCTCATTGGCCTGTAGTTCATTGATGAACAGTTGATGGTATGATTATGACCAGGGATTAGTCAGTATAATCATGACCATTGATGATTACATGAATATCCTTGGCTCGTAGTGCAGGGATGATTCGATGATGTGGTTTATTTATTAAGCTGAGTCTCAGCGATAATGTTGATGAAAAACTTTTTAAATCATAGAAGATAGTAGATTTTATGCTCTACTTGACTCTTCTAATGGATTGCTTATTCCGCTGCAGTTGTTGATCTAAAACTTGTTTTCTATTATATTCTATCAGTTGTTATACTGTTGAAGGCTAAGGATAATTTATTCTGCATTATCTTAGTCATAATATTTCTTATTGGGCTAGTTGAGCTCACCCTTTCTTTCATTATTCTCTTCAGGAAATGAGAATATAGTTGGAACTAGTCAGGGAATGGATTGACGGTCCAGATGGTTGCATTAGTAGTCCTCACTATTCTGTGAAATAGTGTGATAATAAATGTAATAAGGTTGAATTTGAGTGTGGATATTGTCTAGATGACAATATTCGTGTTAAAACTCTCAGATTATGTTTTGTCGTATTTTACACGACAGTTGTATAATTAAGTTGTATTTGGATTATGTACCATGTATTTGGCGACTCAAGATGGGTGATGTATATCTACTTTAGGGGCATCACAGTTGGTATCAAAGCTTAGGGATATGATCCCTGGCTGAGATGTGAGACAAGAACTAGGAGGGGAGAGACGGGGAATTCCTTCACTAGTATGACCTACCTAAGTTTATTTGGTATTTAATTGGTCGGTCAGAGTATAGGGATAATATGTGATATGTTAATTAACCCTTGTTTTGTGGTAGTATTTGAAAATGGCATTCGAAAATGTTGAGATAAGCAATGAAGCACATGAGACCGTTGAGTCACCAACGATCAATACTCAGGATAATTTTCAACAGGAAGATAATAATCCTCAGGTAAATAATAACACCGATGAAATGGTGAACGATGGGATATTCAGAGGCTTTATGCAATTTATGCAACATCAGGCGAGAGCGACTCCTATTCAAAATGCAGGAGGAAACACTGGCAACTCTCGGATGGTCACCCCTAAGCAGTTCTAAGAAATTTGGGACCATAGGAGTTTTTGGGAAAGCCAGAACCACTTAAGGTAGAGACGTGGTTAAAGTAGATCACCAAGATATTTGATGTCTTGGGATGCTCCGAGGAGCAAAAGGTTCCCTTTGCCACCTTTATGTTGCGTGAAGAGGCAGATTATTGGTGGGAATTTGTAAAATGTTCCCAACCTGACGCACTCAAGATGTCTTGGGAGAAGTTCCAAGAGCTGTTCAATGACAAGTACCTTCCCGAAAGTATTCGTCACATTAAGGAGGTGGAGTTTATCAAGTTGGAGCAAAAAAATATGACCATGTCGCAATACGAGGCTAAATTTGCGGAGTTATCTCGGTTTGCATCCCATTTGGTCGATAATGAGGAGCGAATGATGCGAATGTTTCTAAGAGGTTTGAAACCCGATATCGTCGATACCTCATTTCTCACAAACTTTGTTTATATTCGGATGTAGTGAATAAGGCTCGATTATTGGAGGAGCGATAATGAGCTGACCCACTGAAAAGGATAACGAGCAACAACACGATAATAATTATGCTGAAGTGGCAATGGCCATCGAACAATGATAACCATCGTGGGGAAATTATCATGCCAGAATGGTAACCACTTCGGTAATAATCATGGCCAAGATAATAGGAGTGGAAATTTCAAGAAGAGAAGGTTCAACAACGATGGAAAGACAGCAGCACCAACACCCATTTTCAAGGAAGGAGAACGACCACCAATTGTATGCTTCAAATGTGGAGGAGAGGGACATATCAGTCCAAACTGCGTCATGCAGTACAAAGCATGTTATAAGTGTGGAAAAGAAGGTCACCTAGCTTGATTTTGTCGTGCACCAAAGTCAAGTCCAGCTGGGACAGTGGTACCAAAGGCGGATACGGACAAAACAAAGTCGGTGGTTTCAGGAAGAACGTTTTTCGTGACTTCTCAAAAAGCGAGTAACCTGAACGAAGTTAGCACGGGTTAGTTAATTATAAATTCTTGCAAAGTCTATACCTTATTAGATACCGGTTCTACCCATTAATTTATCTCTCTTGCTTGTGCTCTACATTTAAATTTGACCCCAGAGAAATTAGACTTGGACTTATTGGTTGAACTTCGTTAGTAGAAACCTTCATTACCTCCACTGTTTATAAGTCTTGTTTGATTCAAATCGATACCCTCACGTTACCTGTCAATCTTATCTCTTTGAAAATGCTGGCCTTTGATGCGATTTTAGGAATCGATTGGTTAACTACTCATCAAGCTTTTTCGTAAGGTTGTTAGCTTTCATATTCCTAACCAACCTATTATGCAAATTCAAGCAACCAAACCACAAAAGTCAATCATTGTCATATCAAGCTATAAGTAAAGAGCCCCGAGCCTTTCGCTAGTGACTTCCTTGTGTGGAATGCACCAAAGCTGAACTTTTCGTAGGGGACATTATGAATAACGGTGGCAAGTTAATAGGTATCAATGTGACGTACTATCCAAGTCTTGGATGAGAGTCACAGTTTTGAATGATATTTCTATCGTTAATAAATTTCCTGACGTATTCTTGAAGACTTCTTAGCCTACTCGTAGAGCGTGAAATCGAATTTTGTATTGACCCCAGTACAAAACCCATTTCTAAAACCATTAAATATTTCTTCAACCAAAATGAACGTATCATGCACCAAAGACGTTGGCTCGAGCTGTTGAAGATTACCACTATACCATTCAATATCATCGTGGAAGAGCGAACGTGGTAGCTGCCGCGTTGAGTAGAAGATCGTATGCGTTTACGAGTGCGATGTTGTTAAACACAAAACCCATTTCAGTATAACTTACAAATGATGAAGATAGAGTTAAAGACTACTAGGGACCCGTGTGAAGATAAAAATATACTGAGTAGAATCGACTTTAATCGATAAAGTTAAAAGCGACTCGAAGCTACATACGAGAAGGCGATGAATGTGAAGAAGAAGGTCTGAAGGCGTTATCTAGACCCTCAATTTAATTGGCCCATTTTAAATCCTCGATCGGTAGGGAGCTTGGCCTATAGACTCGCTTTTACCGCTAAGTATATCGGCGTGTTCATAATGTTTTTTACGTGTCGATGTTACATAAATATGTGGACGACCTAAACCACATTATTGAATTAGAACTAGATGAGATAGCAGCAGATTTAACGTTTGAGGAGATACATGTTAAAATCTTGGATAAGAAGGATCGTATTCTACACTCAAAGGTTATACCTCAAGAGTTAGAATCTAAGCAAGGTATCCTCACCTCTTAAGATACCAGTGCGTCACGTCAATTTTGAGGGCAAAATTTCATAAGGAGGGGAGATTGTAAGACCCCAAATTTTATGAAACGAAAGTATTCAATTTTCTTATAATTATTATTTTATTAAATTGATAAAAGGTTAAAGTTAATATCAACTGTGACGCCCCCAAAATTAGGTATACATCACCCATCTTGGGTAGTCAGATACGTGATGCAATTTAAATACAACTTACTAATATAAGCGTGGGTATGCAATACGACATAAAGCGTATCTTTGTGAGTTTAAATACAAATATTGTCTTCTAGACAATATCCATTCTCAGAATAAGTCCTCATTACATTTATTGTCACACTATTTTACAGAATAGTGAGAACTACTAATACTATCATCTAGACCGTCACTCAATTCCCCGACTAGTCACGGCTACGTTCTCATTTCTGAAGAGAACGGTGAAAGAAAGGGTGAGCTCAACTAGCCCGAAGAAGAAATATTATAACTAAGATAATGCGAATAAATTATCAATAGTCTTCAACAATGTTAAGCGATAATATACAATAGACATCAAGTTTAAGCTGCGGTGAAAATATGCAATCCATTAAAAGAGTCGAGTAGAGAATAAAGTCTACTATCTTTTAGGTTTTAAAAGGTTTTCATCAATTTTTATCATCGAGACTCGACAATGAATAAACCACAATATCTAATCATCCACTGTACCACGGTCGAGGATTTTCATCAAATCATCAAGCGATTAATGACTATCTAGAATCACCCAGTCATAATCATACCAAAAACTATTCATCGATGCATTCACAGAGCCACCGAGGACTTTTATCACATTATTTATAACATGTCATGATTATACCGAATGATCCCGGTCATATTCATACTAAGTCCATCTATGCACGTAAGCAAAGATGACTTTCAACATAATATAACATGAGGATGATGATGATGACATAATAATTCAATAAAACAAGTTCAAGAATTAATTTATCTAGGAACCAATAACATCAAATCACTGTCGGCAATCTTTGCTTTGTAGAGTAAAATTCAAGAATATCGAGAAGAATATTTCCATGAAAGGATCTTTGGATGAAGCCTTGAAATATCAAGGATATTCCACTAATTTCATGGAGTATAGAAGTCAAAGTTTTAACCAATTTGGGTATAATAAAGAATGGAATAACAAAAGAAATCACCATGCATGCGATAGCACTTGCAGGCGAGTTATTCAATGAGAATAATAAATAACGGAACCGGTCAGGTGTAAAACGCATGCACGAATATTCCAGCGAGAATAATAAAGAATGGAACCGGTCCGGCGTAAAACACATGACAGGATGTTCCAGCGAGAATAATAATAAAGAGCGGAACCCGGTCAGGTGTAAAACACGTAAACGAGGATGTTCCAATGAATAATAATAAAAAGGCGGAACCGAGGTAAAGGTGTAAAAACCTGCAGACGAGGATGTTCCAACGAATAATAATAGAAGAATGTCACCAAGTATAGGGTAAACCACGTATCTGAGTTATTCCAATGAACAATAAAGAAATTGAATAATGAAGTTCTCTTCTTGAATACAAAAGAATAATATCCTTACGAGTACAACAAATAATATTCCTACCTTAGAAGAACCGAATATTGGCAAAGTGAAGTAGCGAGAATACTTTTCTTCTTTCTCTCTATAGTTTTCTCTACAGAGTTTCGTGAATTCGTAAGAAATAATGAAGGAAATGAGCTTTCTATTTATAGAAAAAGCGAGGGTGGCTCTTGGTCTTAACGAAGGGTCGATATGACTCTTGGTAATATTGAAGAGACAACTACTATTTCTTGAAGGGTAATTAACCCTTGGAACACAGAAGAGGCGAGTTAACTCTTGGTAATATTGAAGGGACAACTACTATTTGCGAAGGGGTAATTACTATTGACGAAGGTAATTACTATTATTAGCGAAGGTAATTACTATTGAAGAAGGTAATTACTATTGGCGAAGGTAAATACTATTGACGAAGGTAATTACTATTCACAAAGGTAATTACTATTCACAAAGGTAATTACTTATTGTGAAGGGACTCTTAGATGATGACATATGGCCCCCATAAAATAATTAAACTTACCACAAACGTCTCATGCCATAAGACTCTTTATATACATCAAGGATTGAATAAATATTACCACAAATCATTTTATTTTTAATCAACACATATTTAATCTTTCAACAATTATTAATCATTTATAACTTGTCGTCTCAATTAATAATTTAATACTATAACATATTATCTGAGATGATCTTGTAAGACCTCAGAAATTTTTTAAATAAAAGGAATTTCCTTTATTTATTATTTTAAAATAGTAAGGGTTGATTTGATTAATGTGGATAGTTAGGGGTTAAATACATGAAATATTTCAAAATAAGCAAGTGGTTATAAAATATTCATTGTTGTGGGGAATATTCGTTTGGTCGTGGAATATTAAATCTTTGTCGGGGAATATTAAATGCGGTAGCGACCATAATGTGGGCCCCATAACGGATAGCGTCCGGATGAAGAAAGCGACAAAGTTTGGGTGGTTATAAATAACGGCGTAGTTATTACCAATTAAGATTGTTGGAATACCCGGTGGTTAAAATACGATGAATGGCGTGGTTCGCACAAAAGATGGCACGGTATTGCACGCAGTATTGTTGAATTATTGATCCTTACGTAAGAAGGCACTACTCAATAATTTTCACAGTGAGTTTCTTGTTCAATATTTTATTTTATTGATTCAATAATCGTTGCGTTGATATATTATATTATTATTGTTTCAATAATTGTCATCGACATACAGTATTTCCCATTATCGGATCAATAATTCATATTATTTGAATAATATTATTAGATAACATTATTGGCAATGTCTAGAAAGTTACGTTTAAGGAGAGGTTTGGTCACCTAATTGCGGCGCCAAGAAGGAGAGATCCTTATTGGAAAGCCCCTCTTCCTGGGAAGCGACTGGTTCATTATAAATGTGATTACGTAATATTATTTGTGAATAATTAATTATTAATTCATATGATAAGGAAATATTTATTTTATATGAATATAAATGATGGATTTATTTATGTGGTTATTAATGAAGGAATTAATCTTTGAGATGTTTTATCGGTATTTTTGTCGGAATGGAGGTATTAAAAATCAAATCGGTATTTTTACGATATATTGCGTGAGTTATAATTTTTAATCGATAGTTGGATCGTTCTGCGATTTTTGGATATGTTATACATATATAAGTTGAGTATATGTCTACAAATTTTGAGCGAATTAAAATGAGCGATTGATTTGTTATAAATTTTAAGAGGTGTTTGATTCGGAAAGTAGGGTTATAATTGATTTTGGTGGAAAATTCTAGAATTGAGTGGGCCCCACTTGTGGTTGGTGAAGATATGTGCTGAATTTTATTTCAAATGTGGTGGGTGGCAATAGTAGCAGGTAAAGCCATCGTGTAGCAGTCAAGTCCGCTTGGCGGGCTAACATTTTTCTATAAATAGAGGGCTAAGTTAGAATTGAAAATCACACCGAAACAAAGTTTTTCTCTTTCTCTCTCTATATTATTGAGCGTATTTTGTGAGTATTTAGATACTTTGAGAGTTCTTTATTCGAAGACAAGTTTCATTCAAAGATCATCACTGAGCCTTTCCTTCCCGAAATCTTGATTCTTTGAGGTAAGGGATATTATTTTTTTCGTAATGATATTATTTCTTCAATATCATTATCTTTGAAATATTGGTTGGAACTTTTATCAAATTTGGAACTTTTTTCATCGCGTCGGGGTTACTATTCATGAGTTCTTATTCACGAGTTACTATTCATGAGTTACTATTCACGAAAGTTACTATTCAAGTACTATTCATGAAGCGTGAAAATGTTTTTTTGTGGAATTTCTATCTTTTGGTGTCGAATTCTTATTCACGATATCAAGCCTTTATTCACGATATCTGACACTATTCATCGAAAAATAAAATTTCTTCTTTTCGTCCAAAATATCTATTACGGATACTAGCTTTGATTGTATCCATGTTTTGATCATTCTTGAATTTTACACCACTATGATTATTTTTGAGGTATTGTTGGACATGGATAAAACAAAGTACGAATCCTTAATCCTTAATCCTTGTCATTTTGTTTCTTTGGATTCGTTCTTTAAAAATATTTTTCATCATCCTCGGTCTTAAATGATGATATTATTGAATATCTTTGGCACAGTAGTGCAAAGATGAATGATTTTGAAAAATATCTTTGGGCTGTAGTGCAAAAGATGAGCAGTGTTTAAATGAACATGACCGGTGATGAATATCTTTGGCCTTTAGTGCAAAGATGAATAGGTGTTGAGATGAACATGACCGATTGATGAATATCTTTGGCACAGTAGTACAAAGATGAATATTTGATTTGAGATGAATATTGATTGATGTTCTGAGGATAAAATATTGATGATGGATTGTTAAATTCATAGATTATAGTAGATTTCATTCTCTACGTAACTCTTCTATGAATTATTATTTCATTGCGAATATTGATCCGAAACTTGTTGTACTATTGTATTCTATCGATTTTTCCTTGTTGGAGACTAACGATAATTTGTTGTATATTATCTTAGTCATAATATTCTTCTTGGGCTAGTTGAGCTCACCCTTTTCCTTTTTGTTCCATTTTTTCTCGGGAGGCGAGAATATAAGCGATGCAGTAGCTGGGGGTATGGAATGAGGTTTTAGAAAGGATTATTTAGTAGTCCTCACCATTTTTTGTAAAATAATGTATCAATAAATGTGATGAGGATTTATTTGAGTATAGATATTATGCAGAAGATAATATTTGTATTCAAACTCACAGTTTCTTGTTGTAATAATAAAGTTGTAGTTATTTACATACCATGTATTTGGCGACTCGAGAATGGGTTGGATGGAATGGACCTATTTTGGGGTAAATCACGGTTGGTATCGAGCTTAGGATATGATCTCTGGCGGAGATCGGGGAATAGAACTAGGAGGGAGAGGCGAGTAAATCCTTGTTAGTGTGTTCTACCTAAGCTTATTTGTTAGTTGGTCAATATATAGGGATATTATGTGATATATTGATTTCCTTAATTAACCCTTATTTTATGACGAAGATTTGAGAATGTCGATCGAGAATATTAATGAGTGGAGTAAATGAGACCGTGGAGATGCTGTACTTACCAACGAGGAGAACGTCAACAGTTTGGGCAATGTACCTCTATGAAACAACACCCTTTGGCGAGATGATGAGCGAGGGATGTTTAGAAG
Source organism: Panax quinquefolius (assembly GCA_020205615.1). NCBI lineage: Eukaryota > Viridiplantae > Streptophyta > Magnoliopsida > Apiales > Araliaceae > Panax > Panax quinquefolius. Next base: position 18,957,510 of record CM035152.1, read on the forward strand.
TTTTTGCATTCATGCAAAATCGCACGAGGAGACTTCGTGTTCAAAATCTGAGGAGGAAATGATAGCAATTCACGGGTTGTCACAACCAAGCAGTTCAAAGAGTTGGGACCACGAATTTAAGGGAAAGCGAGATCCGATCATGGCGGAGACGTGGGTCAAGCAAATTACCAAGATATTCGATGTCTTGGGATGCATTTGAGGAACGAAGGTTCCATTCGCCACCTTTATGTTCCGTGGCGCGGCAGATTCTTGGTGGGAATCACGTGAAGCGTACTCCATCCATCTCGCACTCAAAGATGTCATGGGAGACATTTCAAAAGCAGATTCAATGACAAGTACTTCCACGAAAGTATTCATCATATGAAGGAAGTGGAGTTTATTAGACTAGAGCGAGAATAACATGGCGTGTGTCAAAGACGAGGCGATGTTGTTCATGAGTTATCCAGATTGCACCTCATTTGGTGGAGAATGAGGAATGTATGACGCGGATGTTTCTTAGAGGTTTGAAACCCAAGATACGTCAAGATCTCATTTCTCATAAATTTTCTCTATTCAGATGTTGTCAGCGGGGCTCGGTTGTTAGAGCGAGATAACAAAGTACGTTCAACCGAGGGACCATAACTGAGGATCATCAAGAAGATAGCGATCATCGTAATAACGATAACCACGGAGAAAGAAGAATACGGACAAAGGCGGTAACCACTCTGGTGGTAATCATGGCCATGAAAATAGAAGAAGCGAGTCGGGAGGAGATTTTAAAAGAGGAGATTCAACAACGACCATTTGAAGACGTCGGCAAGAAGAAGCAACTAGTTTTAAGGGAGGAGAACGACCACCTTGGTCGTATGTTACAAATGCGGAAAGAGGACATATCATTCAAACCGCCCACAACAGTTTAAGGTATGCTATAATTGTGGAAAAGAAGGACATATCATTTCGAGATTATGCGATGTCGAAACCAATCCAGTGGGAATGGTGACTCAAAAGGATGTCCCGAGAAAAGTCAAAGTCAACGGTTCTTGGAAGAGCGTTTGTCGTGGCCTTCATTAAAATACGAGGAACCCGAACGGTTAGCACGGGTTAGTTAATTATAAATTCTTGTGAAGTTTATACCTTATTAGAGATCCGGTTCTACCCATCTTTTATCTCTCTTTGCTTGCGCTCAACGTTTGAACTTGACTACGGAGAAATTAGACTTTGACTTATTTATGGAGACTCAGTTAGAGAAACTTTCATTACATCCGTTGTCTAAAAAAAAATCTTGCTTGATTCGGGTTGGCACTATCACATTACACTCGTTAACCTTATTTCTATTGAGATATTTGCTTGTGATGTGATTTTAGGGATTGATTGGTTAACTACTCATCACGCCAAATTGATTGCTTTTGTAAGGTTGTTAGTTTTCATATTCTAAGCAACATGTTATTCGAACTCAAGCTAATCAAACCATTGTAGTCAAACATTTTCATATCAAGCCATGAAGTCATTCGTTTATTTACGGATGTCAAGTTTTCTTAGTCCATGTTATGGATTTGAATAAAGACACGTCGATTTGAATAATATTCTGTTGTTATTGATTTTTCCGACGTATTTCTGAAGAATTTCTTGGTTTACTCCCAAAACCCGATATTAAATATTGTATCGACTTTGAACCCCAGACAAAACTCATTTCTAAAATCTCATATCGAATGGCTCTATTGAACTTCGTGAGTTAAAAATTCAACTATAGAATTTGGTACTTGAGCCTTTATCTGGTGACTTCTTTTGTGGAATGCACCGAAGCCAGACTCTCTATAAGGGACGTCATATTCGTGCGATAGTAAACTGATAGGTGTCATTGTGACGTGCTTTATCCAAGGTTGGGATATGAGTCACGTTGAGAACAACCTAAGTCAGAATCGAAATCGTAGTTTTCAGGCTTAGTTGGTTATTATCGGAGATTCGTTGAAGGATATTCTCGAATCGCTATTCCATTAACGTAGCTAACTCGTAGAGATACAAAATTCGAATGGAGCAAGGAATGTGGGAAGAGCTTCAAGAACTCAAGAGGAGACTCATTTCAAAGACATGTTCGACCATGCCATCTGGAAAAGCGAACGTGGTAGGCGACGTGTTGAGTAGAAGATCGTATATATAAGTCACGAGTACGATATTGTCAAAGACTAATTTCAGTATAATTTACAAATAATAGAGATAGAGATGAAAACTCTAGGTACCCGCGTGATGATATCTGAGTATAATCGACTTTAATCAATAAAGTTAAAGTCTGCTTAAGCCACCAGGCTTTGATCGATGCGTATGAAGAAGAAATACAAGAAGGAGCTATTCCTAAGGCGAGAATTGATGAAGAAGGAATACTTGAGTCCACTCTAGACTTTGTGTTCCTAACGACTCACGATTTGAAGTACAAGATTATGATGGAGGCACACAATACACCATTTGCAATCCATCTCGGAAGTACTAAAATGTATCGTGATCTTCGACATACATTTTGGTGGAACAATATGAAGAGAGAGATTGCAAAGTTTATCTCGATGTGTTTAACTTGCTAACGTGTAAAGGCGAGCATCTAGTACCTAAGGGTCCGTTGCAACCACTTGAGATTCGAAATGGAAGTGGGAACACATTACCATGGATTTCATTCATGTGTCTTCCTACGGTTTCATAAGGCATCAATGCTATTTGGGTTATTGTTGATAGATTAACCAAGTTCCGCTCATTTTTGCCGACACGGAGACTTATTCACTTGAACGTCTTCTTAGTAGTATGACGTGAATGAGATCGTGAGGTTGCATGGCATGCCTCCTGTATCCATAGTTTCGGATCGTGACCCAAGATTCACTTCAAGATTTTGGGTTAGCTTGCAAAAAGCTATGGGCACGGATTTGCGATTTAGTTCGCATACCATCCCAAAACGGACGGACAATCGAGAGGACTATTCAAACTCTTGAAGATATATTAAGACTCGTGTCCTAGACTTCAAGGGTAGTTGGGATAAGTATTTACCATTGGTGGAATTCTCCTACAACAATGATTATCGTGCAAGTATAGGTGTAGCTCCATTTGAAGCATTATATGGACGAAAATGTCGTTCTCCAATATGTTGGGATGAGGTGGGTGAAGCAACATTGTTGGGACCCGAAAGTTAATACGTATGACTACCGAAAAGATCCAAATGATTCGACAACGATACAAACGGCACAAGATTGACAAAAGAGTTATGTGGATCTTCATCGAAAGGACGTGGAATTTAGTGTAGGGGATCATGTATTGTTGCGAGTCGCTCCATGGAAGGGAGTTACAAGATTTGGGAAGAGAGGAAAGCTCAATCCACGATTTATCGGTCCATTTCAAATTCTTGACCGAGTAGGAAATGTAGCCTATAGACTTGCATTACCTCCAAGTATGTCTCGTGTTCATAATGTGTTTCACATATCGTACTTCAGAAATATGTGAAAGACCCGAACCACGTTATAGAGTTAGAACAGGACGAGATAGCCAAGACTTAACGTATGAGGAGGTACTGTCAAGATCTTGGATAGGAAAGAGCATGTCCTACGCATGAAAGGTCATACCACAAGTTAAAGTTTTGTGGAGGAATCATGCTATAGAGAAATGACCGGGAATTGAAACGGAAATAAAAGCGAGGTATCCTCACCTTTTGAAACACAGTGCGTCACGTTAATTTCGAGGACGAAATTTCATAAGGAGGGAGGTTGTAAGACCCAAATTTTTTTTAAATAAAAAGGAATTTCCTTTATTTATTATTTTGAAATAGTAAGGGTTGATTTGATTAATGTGGATAGTTAGGGTTAAATACGTAAATATTTCAAAATAAGCAAGTGGTTATAAAATATTCATTGTTGTAGGGAATATTCGTTTGGTCGTGGAATATTCAGATCATCTGTGGGGAATATTCATACGACGGCAAAATGACGTGTGGGCCCCATAACGGATAACCGCTCGGATGAAGAAAACGACAAAGTTTGGGTGGTTATAAATAACTTGGCGTAGTTGTTATCAATTAAGATCGTTGGAATACCCGGTGGTTAAAATACGATGAATGGCGCTGTGGTTGCATAGAAAGCACGGTGATTGCACAAAGATTGTTGAATTATTGATCCTTACGTAAGAAGGCACTACTCAATAATTTTCACAGAAATTCTTCGTTCAATATTTTATTTTATTGATTCAATAATCGTTGCGTTGATATTTTATATTATTATTGTTTCAATAATTGTCATCGCACAAGATTTCCCATTATCGGATCAATAATTCATATTATTTGAATAATATTATTAGATAACATTATTGGCAATGTCTAGAAAGTTACATCTAAGGAGAGGTTTGGTCACCTAATTGCTTGCGCCACCAAGAAGGAGAAATCCTTATTGGAAAGCCCCTCTTCCGGGAAGCGACTGGTTGTCATAAATGTGATTCTCGTAATATTATTTGTGAATAATTAATTATTAATTCATATGATAAGGAAATATTTATTTTATATGAATATAAATGATGGATTTATTTATGTGGTTATTAATGAAGGAATTAATCTTTGAGATGTTTTATCAAGATTTTTGTCGGAATGGAGGTATTAAAAATCAAATCAAGATTTTTTTTATATATCATTGCGTGAGTTATAATTTTTAATCGACCGTTGGATCGTTATGATTTTTGGATATGTTATACATATATAAGTTGAGTATATGTCTACAAATTTTGAACCGTTAAAATGAACGAATGATTTGTTATAAATTTTAAGAGGTGTTTGATTAGGAAAGTAGGGTTATAATTGATTTTGGTGGAAAATTCTAGAATTGAGTGGGCCCCACTTGTGGTTGGTGAAGATATGTGCTGAATTTTATTTCAAATGTGGTGGGTGCCAATAGTAGTAGTGTAAAGCCATCAGTGTAGTGGTCAAGTCCGCTTTCGGTACGGCTAACATTTTCCTATAAATAGAGGGCTAAGTTAGAATTGAAAATCACACCGTAAACAAAGTTTTTCTCTTCTCTCTATATTATTCGAAGCGTATTTTGTGAGTATTTAGATACTTTGAGAGTTTCTTTATTCAAGACAAGTTTCATTCAAAGATCACTTGAGACCTTTCCTTCAAGCATCGATTCTTTGAGGTAAGGGATATTATTTTTTTCGTAATGATATTATTTCTTCAATATCATTATCAAATATTGGTTGGAACTTTTATCAAATTTGGAACTTTTTCACGTCGGGTTACTTATTCATGAGTTACTATTCACGAGTTACTATTTATGAGTTACTATTCACGAGTACTATTCATGAAGCGTGAAAATATTTTTTTACGGAATTTCTATCTTTTGGTGTTGAGTTTCTTATTCACGATACTACAAGACTATTCACGATACTCTGACTATTCATCGAAAAATAAAATTTCTTCTTTTCGTCCAAAATATCTATTCGGATACTAGCTTTGATTGTATCCATGTTTTGATCATTCTTGAATTTTACACCACTATGATTATTTTTGAGGTATTGTTGGACATGGATAAAACAAAGTACTAATCCATAATCCTTAATCCTTGTCATTTTGTTTCAATTGGATTCGTTCTTTAAAAATATTTTCATCATCCTCGTCTTAAATGATGATATTATTGAATATCTTTGGCTCAGTAAGTGCAAAGATGAATGATTTGAAGAATATCTTTGGCTCAGTAGTCTTAAAGATGAGCAGTGTTTAAATGAACACGACCGATCGATGAATATCTTTGGCCTTTTAGTGCAAAGATGAGCAGTGTTGAGATGAACATGACCGATTGATGAATATCTTTGGCTCAGTAGTGCAAAAGATGAATATTTGATTTGAGATGAATATTGATTGATGTTACTGAGGATAAAATATTGATGATGGGTATTAAATTCATAGATTATAGTAGATTTCATTCTCACGTAACTCTTCTATGAATTATTATTTCCGCGAATATTGATCCGAAACTTGTTGTCTATTGTATTCTATCGATTTTTCCTCGTTGGAGACTAACGATAATTTGTTGTATATTATCTTAGTCATAATATTCTTTATCGGGCTAGTTGAGCTCACCCTTTTCCTTTTGTTCCATTTTTTTCTCGGGAGGCGAGAATATAGCGATACTTAGTCTGGGGTATGGAATGAGGTTTTAGAAAGGATTGTTTAGTAGTCCTCACCATTTTTGTAAAATAATGTATCAATAAATGTGATGAGGATTTATTTGAGTATAGATATTGTCAGAAGATAATATTTGTATTCAAACTCACAGCTTTCTCGTTGTAATAATAAAGTTGTAGTTATTTCGTCATGTATTTGGCGACTCTCGAATGGGTTGGATGGAATGGACCTATTTTGGGGTCGCCACAGAATCTGTGACAATAATTGAATCAATAATATAAGAGATATGATGCAAGAATTATCGTAGCAATAATTGGAGCATAATGAATGACTTCTCACGTAAGCATCAATAATCAATATCGTGCTACTATACAACTACGCCAGACATCGCATTACTTTACTACTTGGGTAGTTCAACAGGTTTAACGGTAACACCTCTCCCGCCGTTATTTTTATAGAAAGATAATTTTGTCGCTTTTCTAACTACGACATTACTTAGTTGTGGTGTCCACTAATGATTGAGTAGTCGTGCATTTAATATTCCCCGACAAAAAGAATATTCCCACTAAACTAATATTTTATAACAACTTGCTTACTTTGCAAAATTTATAAATAGTACCCACAACTATAACATTATATCAAATTTATTCCATAATAATCAAAAATAATATTTATAGAAAATTCATTTTTATTTATAAAAGTGGGGTCTTACTACCTCCCTTCTTATGAAATTTTGCCTCGAAATTAGGGAATGCGTACTCGATATGATAAAGAGGTGAGGATACCTTGAATACCTTTATCGTTAAAAATATTAAATTCATCTTCTAATCCTACCAAAGATATTCATTAATAATTCATCTTTGCACTCTGAGCCAAAGATATACAAGCTGTAAAACCAATAATGCCAAGACGCAATTTTAATAGTATTACGACCATGAATTATCCATGTACATCTTGGCCAAGGATAATCGTATTTTCAATTACTGGTCATGATTATAAGAATAATCCTCAGTCATAATCATACCAAGTCTATCAATGCACTACGACCAAAGATGACTTTTACCACATCCATGAATTAATATTTCATTCTTTGAGACTCATTTCAATAATTAATCCATATCATCGAATCATCCCCGCACTACGTGCCGAGGATATTCATTAGTATCACGACCACAAATTATCCATGCACTACGTACAAAGATAATCGTGTATTTATTAGTATCACGACCACAATTATCCATGCACTACGTACAAAGATAATCGTGTATTTATTAGTATCACAACCACAATTATCCATGCACTACGTGCCAAAGATAATCGTGTATTCATTAGTATCACAACCATAAATTATCCATGCACTACGTGCCAAAGATAATCGTGTATTCATTAGTATCACGACCACAATTATCCACGCACCACGTGCAAAGATAATCGTGTATTCATTAGTATCACGACCACAAATTATCCATGCACCACGTGCAAAGATAATCGTGTTTTCAATTACGGTCATGATTATATTGAACAATCCTCGGTCATAATCATACCAAGTCCATCTACGCACGTGAGCTATGTGATGACTTTCAACATAATATAAGCATGAGGATCATGTCAATGATATAAAGAATCAATCAAATGAGATAAAGGATAAATATTAAACATTTATAATATAATTTATCCAGATTCAAGAATATCCCCATGTTATCAATCACTTAATAATCTTATAATCTAATATCATTAATATTATAACAATATTTTAATCACTTCTTAAATTTATAAACAATTTATTTCAATTGTTTACGCTTTTTACCATATAATGCATTTTATCATTCAAAATGCCATACTCATAAGATATCATCACCAATGATCAAATCCTCATCAAAAAATATGCATATACTCTATATAGGATTCTCTAGCCATAAAATCCTATTTTCCAATTTTGTTACTTCACATAACATATTTTACTCATATGTTCAGAATTCAAACTATTTTTTATGAAAATATCAAATCAGTTCCAAAATATTTCTTTTCTAGGATTTAGCATAATATAGTCCCATAATGAAAATATATATTTTTCTCAAATTTTTAAAATTTATTTACTATTTTCAAAAATCAATTTCTAATTAATTCCTTAAGAAATTTGCTACCTCAAGTTTAACTCCAAAAATTCCCAAATCTTGGCAGGACCTTACACATGTTAATGTGAGCCTCCAATTAAAATTTCATGGTCATCGGAGTTGTAGAACTCCGGTTATAACATTTTTCGTCAGAAAATCCTAAATATTGTAATGGTCATAACTTACTCATTTTAAGTCGGAATGAGCTCATTTTTGGACACGATGTTCTTTATACCATATAATTTTATGTCCCAAAAGGCCTGAATTTTTTTCACTAATTAAGTGGCCGAAACAGCCCTTACAAAAACGTGGCAGCAGCTTTTTGGACATTTTGAAGTTTTGACTCCTTTGCTAAAATCACCCACACGAAAATCTACAACACCTTTTCAAAGTGATTCCACTTGGATTAGTTAGGTAACTCATAGATCTAACTCTAGGACTTGACCACACTCAAAAATTCAAAATATAATAGGAGATTTGGTCAATTGAATTTCATGTTACGTTTTTCACCAAAATCTGGTTTTTAACTCCTTGTGATTTTTAAGAAACTTTCATGTTTTTCACATACTAACCAACATAACTCATCATAACACTTACTAATACCACGTATACCCGTGATTTTCATTAGTCCAATGCTTATATTATGACTTTCATCATAAACCACCATAAACTGTTCATTTTAGTTGAAGAAATATTTGAGGGTTTAAGAAATGGGTTTTTATCTTTGGGGTCAATCTGAAATTCGATTTCACGCCTAAGTAGGCTAAGAAGTCTTCAAGAATACGCCAGAAATTTATTAATAATAGAAATATCATTCAAAAGCGTGACTCTCATCCAAGACTTGGATAGTACGTCACATTGATACCAACTCGTGACTTCTATCCCTTAACCTAGATAGCACCTCACAATGATACCTATAAACTTGCCATCTTCATTCACGATGTCGCCTCTGAGTAAAGTCTGGCTCGGTGCATTCACACAAGGAAGTCAACAACGAAAGGTTCCGGGCTCTTTACTTATGGCTTGATATGACAATAATTGACTTTAGTAGTTTGGTTACTTGAATTCGCACAATAGGTTGGTTATGAATATAAAAGCTAACAACCTTACGAAAAACATGATGAGTAGTTAACCAATTGATTCCTAAAATCACATCAAAGGCAAGTATTTTCAAAAGATAAGATCGACGAAGTAACGTGAAAGTGTTTATTTGAATCAAACAAGTTTTTAAAATAGTAAGATAGAACGAAGGCTCCTACTAACGAAGTTTCAACCAATAAGTCAAAGTCTAACTTCTCCTGAGTCAAATTTAAACGTTGAACACAAGCAAGAGAGATAAAATAATGGGTAGAAGCCGGTATCTTATAAGGTATAGACTTATGAATTTATAATTAACTAACCCGTGCTAACCCGTTCGGTTTACTCGCTTTTTAAGAAGTCATGAAAATGCACTTCCTAAAACCAACGACTTTGTTTTGTCCATATCCACCTTTGGTGCCACCGTCCCCTGTAGACTTGACTTTGGTGCACAAAAAATTGGGCTAAATGACCTTTCTCTTCTTGCAATTTCCACTTCTATTATCTTTGCCATGATTACCAATCAAGTGGTTACCATTCTTGGCATGATAATTTCCCCACGATGGTTATCATTGTTCGATGGCGAATTGCCACTAGTATGATTATTATCGTGTTGTTGGTCGTTACCTTTTGTTTGAATTTGAATCAACACTCTCATGTGCTTCATTGCTTATCTCGGCATTTTCGGATGCCATTCTCAAACTCTTGTCATAAAACAAGGGTTAATTAACATATCACATATTATCCCTATACTACGGCCAGACCAATTAAATACCAAATAAATTTAGGTAGGTCGTAGCTTAAGAAAAGAATTCCCGTCTCTCCTTCCTAGTTCTTATCTCACATCTCACCAGGATCATATCCTAAGTTCTCGATATCAAGCGTGGACGCCCCAAAATTAGGTATACATCACCCATCTTGGGTAGTCGATACATGGTACGTAATTTAAATACAACTTACTTAATATAAGCGTAGGTACAATCTGACATAAATTGTCTTTGTGAGTTTAAATGCAAATATTGTCTTCTTGACAATATCCATTCTCGAGAATAAGTCCTTATTACATTTATTGTCACACTATTTTACGAATAGTGAGGACTACTAATACTATCATCTAGACGAATCACTCCATTCCCTATTTAGTCACGGCTACGTTCTCATTTCATGAAGAGAACAGGTGAAAGAAAGGTGAGCTCAACTAGCCCAAAGAAGAAATATTATAACTAAGATAATGCAAAATAAATTATCAATAGTCTTCAACAATGTTAAGCGATAATATACAATAGACATCAAGTTTAAGCTGCATAGAATATGCAATCTATTAAAAGAGTCGAGTAGAGAATAAAGTCTACTATCTTTTAGGTTTTAAAAGGTTTTCATCAATTTTATCATCGAGACTCAAACAATGAATAAACCACAATATCTAATCATCCCTGTACCACGATCAAGGATTTTCATCAAATCATCAACGGTCATGACTATACCGAATCACCCCTGGTCATAATCATACCAAAAACTATTCATCAATGCATTACAGGCCACTGAGGACTTTTATCACATTATTTATAACATGTCATGATTATACCGAATGATCCCCGGTCATATTCATACTAAGTCCATCTATGCACGTAAGCCAAAGATGACTTTCAACATAATATAACATGAGGATGATGACAATGACATAATAATTCAATAAAACAAGTTCAAGAATTAATTTATCTAGGAACCAATAACATCCAAACTGTCAACATGATACTGCTTTGTAGAGTAAAATTCAAGAATACTGAGAAGAATATTTCCATGAAAGGATTTGGATGAAGCTTATGAAATATCAAGGATATTCCACTAATTTCATGGAGTATAGAAGTCAAAGTTTTAACCATTTGGGTATAATAAAGAATGGAATAACAAAAGAAATCACCATGCATGCGATAGGCAGCGCATATGCAGGTTATTCAACAGAATAATAAATAACGGACCCGTGTCCCACGTAAACGCATGCATGAATATTCCGAATAATAATAAAGAATGGAACCAGTCGGCGAAACACACGAGACGAGGATGTTCCAAATGTAATAATAATAAAGAGGCGGAACCAGTCAAGGTGTAAAAACACATGTAGCGAGGATGTTCCAATGAATAATAATAAAGAGCGGAACCAGTAGGTGTAAAACACACGCATGAGGATGTTCCAACAAAATAATAATAGAAGAATGTCACCAAGTATAGGGTAAACCACATGATACAAAAGTTATTCCAATGTAACAATAAAGAAATGGAATAATGTAAGTTCTCTTCTTGAATACAAAAGAATAATATCCTTATGAAAGTACAACAAATAATATTCCCTACCTTAGAAGAACCGAATATTGGCGAAGTGAAGTAGCAGAATACCTTTCTTCTTTCTCTCTATAGTTTCTTTTCTGCAGAGTTTGATTGAATTAAGTAAGAAATAATGAAGGAATGAGCTTTCTATTTATAGAAAAAGCGAGGGTGGCTCTTTGGTCTTAACGAAGGGTCGATATGACTCTTGGTAATATTGAAGAGACAACTACTATTCATGCGAAGGGGTAATTAACCTGGAACAATCAAGAAGAGGCGGTTAACTCTTGGTAATATGAAGGGACAACTACTATTTACGAAGGGGTAATTACTATTGACGAAGGTAATTACTATTGACGAAGGTAATTACTATTGAAGAAGGTAATTACTATTGGCGAAGGTAAATACTATCGACGAAGGTAATTACTATTCACAAAGGTAATTACTATTCACAAAGGTAATTACTATCGATTGAAGGACTCTTAGATGATGACATATGGCGCCCCCATAAAATAATTAAACTTACCACAAACGTCCTCATATGAGACTCTTTATATACATCAAGGATTGAATAAATATTACCACAAATCATTTTATTTTTAATCAACACATATTTAATCTTTCAACAATTATTAATCATTTATAACTTGTCATCTCGATTAATAATTTAATACTATAACATATTATACTGAGATGATCTTGTGACAATAATTGAATCAATAATATAAGAGATATGATGCATCGAATTATTGTAGCAATAATTGAGCATAGGTGAGTGACTTCTCACGTAAGCATCAATAATCAATATCGTGTCTTACTTATATAACTCACGCGTATTCATTGTACTTTTACTCTAGGGTAGTTCAACGGTTTTCTTGATAACACCTCTGTAGTTATTTTATAGAAAGATAATTTTGTCGTTTTCTAACTACGACATTACTTAGTTGTGGGGTCCAACGATGATTGAGTAGTCGTCGAATATTCCCAAATGAAAAAGAATATTCCCCGACCAAACGAATATTTTATAACAACTTGCTTACTTTGCAAAATTTATAAATATTACCCACAACTATAACATTATATCAAATTTATTCTATAATATTCAAAAATAATATTTATAGGAAATTCATCTTTATTTATAAAAGCTGGGGTCTTACATGATATGTGAAATTTTTTGCAAAGTAAGCAAGTTGTTATAAAATATTCGTTTGGTTGGGGAATATTCTTTTTGTCGGGAATATCCGTACGACGGCATAATCATTGGTAGACCCCACAATTGAAGTATTGTTCTAGTTAAAAAACGACAAAACTATCATTTTATAAAAATAACGGCGGAAGTTTTACCGTTAAACTGTTGAACTACTCGGTAGTAAAAGTACAGTAATACGCGTTGTAAGACCCCAACTTATTATAAATAAAATTAAATTTCCTCTATTTATTATTTTGAAATAGTAAGGGTTGATTGGATTAATGTGGTTAGTTATGGGTAAAATGCGCAAATATTTTAAATAAGCAAGTGGTTATAAAATATTCATTGTTGTCGGGGAATATTCGTTTAGTCGTGGAATATTCTTACTGTCGGGGAATATTCGTACGACAGCGCATCCTTGTGTGAGCCCCATAACGAAAAACGATTGGATGAAGAAAATGACAAATATAAGTTGGTTATAAATAATGACGTAGTTGTTATCGTTAATACTGTTGGGATACTCGGTGGTTAAAAAACAGTAGCACACGGTATTGCACCAATGATTGATTCTTACGTAAGAAGGCACTACTCAATAATTATTTACGATCATTCTTTATTCGATATTTTATTTTATTGATTCAATAATTGATACGTTGATATTTTATATTGTTGTTGTTTCAATAATTGTCACTACACAGTATTTTCCATTATCAGATCAATAATTCATATTATTTGAATAATATTATTAGATAACATTATTGGCGATGTCTAGAAAGTTACATCAAGGAGAGGTTTGGTCACCTAATTAATTGGCCCGAGAAGGAAAAATCCTTATTGAAAGCCCCTCTTTCCTGAGGAACGGCACAGGTTGCCAAGATCTTGTGATTCTGTAATATTATTTGTAAATAATTAATTATTGATTTATATGATAAGGAAAATATTCATTTTATGTGGATATAGATGGAGAAAATTTTTAATGTGACAATTGTTAAAAATTGATATTTTATCTTTTCTGATAAAATATATTATTATATTTTAATAATATAATAATGATGATATTTTTACAATGAATGTGGGATATATGAATAAATGAGGAGGAAGAGTATTTTTGTTACTAAAAATATTTAAAACATGTTTTTCATGTCTGTGGACCCTATTTCTTGACTGAAATTTAAAACTTTAAAACTTTCTTCTGCAAAGTTGTAGAGAATGAAATTTCCTATGGAAAAAATATAAGGTTCGAATTTTTCTGAGAAAAGGGCTATTTATTATGAATTATTGAAGTTTCGAAGTTCCAGAATAATTGATTTTTGAAGTTTTAAATATTTTTTTTAATAAAAACATTTTTTACATTTTGTGAGCCTCATTAAACATGTTTTAAGTTGCTGAATTCAGATTTCTTGGTGTGCGTAGGAAATTTATATAAATATATTATTATTTTATTAAATTTTCTGCTTTGGTGTTCTAAGCATTTTCCTATCAATAGGGTGCTTAGGTTAGAATTGAAAATCACACCAGAAACTGAAGTTTTCTCTCTATATTATCGAGCGTATTCTTGTGAGTATTTTGATACTTTGAGTGTTCTATATCTGATCTGAAGTTCCTTCAAAGACTATATCCAGGTATTCCAACTAGAAGTCTTTGTCTTTTTCGAGGTAAGGGATATTATTTTTTTAAAAAATGATATTATTTCTTCCAATATCATTATGCCAGAATATTGATAGTATTTTTCTTATGAAATTCTTGTCTTTTAGTGTCGGAGTTACTATTCACGTATACGGCACTATTCACGTATACGGAACTATTCACAAAAAAATTAAATTTTTGTTTTTTGTCCAAAATATCTATTATGGATACTAGCTTTGATTGTATCCATGTTTTGATCATTCTTGAATTTGCTCCACTATGATTATTTATGAAGTATTTTTGAACCCGGATTGTTTAAAGTACGAATCCTTAATATTTGTTCTTTTGTTTCACTGGATTCATTTTTTAAAATATTTTTCATCATGCTCAGTCCTAAATGATGATATTACTGAATATCTTTGGCTTGTAGTGCAAAGATTAATGATTTTCTTATGAATATTTTTGGCCTGTAGTGCAAAGATGAACAGGTGTTGAGATGAACATGACCAACTGATGAATATCCTTGGCCTGTAGTGCAAAAATGAATATTTGATTCAAGATGAATATTAATTGATGTTACATGGATAAAATATTGATGATGAACTTTTAAATTCATAGATTATAGTAGATTTCATTGTCTATTATATTTTATCAGATTTTTCCCTGTTGAAGACTAACGATAATTTGTTCTATATTATTTTAGTCATAATATTCTTTATTGGGCTAGTTGAGCTCACCATTTTCCTTTTTGTTCCATTTTTCTTCTCAGGAGGCGAGAATGTAGCGAGTTCTAGTCGGGGTGTGGAATGATGATTCTAGAAAGTTGTTTTAGTAGTCCTCACCATTTTGTAAAATAATGTACCAATAATTGTAATGCGGACTTATTTGGGTGTGAATATTGTCTAGACGACAATATTTGTATTTAAACTCACAGTTTTTATGTTGTATTAATAAAGTTGTAGTTGTTTTCAGATCTTTATGTTATTGGCGACTCAAAATGGGTGATGTATACCTATTTTGGAAAGGCCACACGCAGCGTCAATTGCGTAGTAGCAGATGATATTGATTATTGATGCTTACGTAAGATGTCACTCAGTTATATTTAATTATTGCTATAGTAATTGCTGCATCATATCTCTCATATTATTGATTCAATAATTGTCACAATATCATCTGTATAATATGTTATATTATTAAATCAATAATTGAGACGACAAAGTTATTCATATTATTATTTACAATATTGACAATGTACAGAAGTTCATCGAGGAGAGGTTTGGTCACCTAATTGCTCGCCAATAAGGAGAAATCCTTATCGGAAAGCCCCCTCTTTCCTGGGAATGACCTGGTTGTTAAATATTGTGAGTTATAATATTAATGATAAATAAGTTTGTGTTGATTAAAGATGAAATTGATAGTTCCATTGTGTAGGAATTATTAGTGTTAGTGGAAATCGACATTTATTTCGATAATAATTGATGTCTGGAGGTTATATTGACCAATCGGGTAATTCACCGGATAAATGAGCAATTAATTGCTATTAATTCACATGCTTATAATTATGTGTTCTCATGTGTGTACTATTGATTCACATGATTTACTATTAGGGGAGTTGGTGCAAGATTGATAATACTTGCATGACTAAATTAAAAATGGAGGTATAGATGAAGGTACTATACTATAATTAATTTTTTCACATGTTTAGAACTATTGAGTCACATGATTTACTATTGAGTCACATGATTTACTATTAGGGGAGGTGGTGCAAGTTTGATAATACTTGCAGGACTAAATTAAAAAGGAAGAAAAAGAGGAAGGTATTATACTGTAATATTTCGAGCCTCAAAACGTGCAATTATCGAAACTATATTTTCCTATAAATAGAAGCTCATTCCTTCATTATTTTTCACCAATTCACTAAAGCTATAGAGCAATTATTATAGAAAAAAATTATAAAGAGAAAGAAGAAGAGAAGTCGGCTACCTCACTATTCCAGTATCGAGTTTTCTTCTGAGGTAAGGGGTATTATTTCTTTCGTATTCATGAAGAGAGTTATTTTCTTTAAATACTAATAAGGATTGTTATTACATTCTTTATTATTTTGTTGGAATAACTTTACATGCATGCGATTACATCGTATACCGGTGAATTCTTTTGTTATTCCATTCTTTATTATTACATTGGAATAACTTTATGCATCTTGATCTCATCGCATGCACAGTGAATTCTTCATTGTTCCATTATTTATTTTCATTGGAATAACTCATCTGTGTGGTCTATCGCATGCTCGATAAATTCTTACATTATTCCATTCTTTATTATTCATTGGAATAACCTATCTACGTGGACTCACCGCATGCATGGTGAATTCTTACATTATTCCATTCTTTATCATTCTGTTGGAATAAACCATACATGTGGATTCTGACGCATGGTGAATGATCCTTCGTATTCATTCCTTATTAAATTGTGGAAATGATTTGTCTACATGGATTACCGTATTTATGAATGAAAATCCATTTTCTTTGTTTCGTATATTCTATTATACTTATATGAGATATCATTTCTTTTTGTACTCGTCATGGAAAATCATTTTCTTTGGTATTTTTCTTTTACGAGTTACTATTCACTGGTTACTATTCACCCGGTTACTATTCACTCTAGTATTATTCACTCGGGTATTTAGGGCACTTTTCATGCCGGAGTACTATTCACGAGTTACTATTCACCCAAATATTATTCACTCGGGTATTTGGGGTACTTTTCATATCAGTATTATTATTCACGGTACTTATTCCCAAAGTACTATTCATAGGTACTATTTACCTAAAAAAAATATATTTCTTTTCTGTCCAAATTGTTTTTGGTACATGAATATTATTCTTGAATTTTACTCTACAAAGCAGTATCATGTTGACAATTTAAACGTTATTGAATTCTAGATAAATTAAATTATAAATCTTTAAAATTTATCCTTGAACTTGTTTTATTGAATTATTATGTCATTGTCATCATCCTCATACTTATATTGTGATGAAAGTCATCTTTGGCTTACGTGCATAGATGGACTTGGTATGATTATGACCAGGGATTATTCGGTATAATCATGACCGTAATGTAACGAATGATGTGGTAAAATTTCTCATTGGCCTGTAGTTCATTGATGAACAGTTGTTGGTATGATTATGACCAGGGATTATTCGGTATAATCATGACCATTGATGATTACATGAATATTCTTGGCCCGTAGTGCAGGGATGATTCAATGATGTGGTTTATTTATTAAGCTGAGTCTCAGCGATAAAGTTGATGAAAAACTTTTTAAATCATAGAAGATAGTAGATTTTATGCTTTACTTGACTCTTCTAATGGATTGCTTATTCCACTGCAGTTGTTGATCTAAAACTTGTTTTCTATTATATTCTATCAGTTGTTATACTGTTGAAGGCTAAGGATAATTTATTCTACATTATCTTAGTCATAATATTTCTTATTGGGCTAGTTGAGCTCACCCTTTCTTTCATTATTCTCTTCAGGAAATGAGAATATAGCTGGAACTAGTCGGGGAATGGATTGACGGTCCAGATGGTTGCATTAGTAGTCCTCACTATTTTGTGAAATAGTGTGATAATAAATATAGTAAGATTGAATTTGAGTGTGGATATTGTCTAGATGACAATATTCATGTTAAAACTCTCAGATTATGTTTTGTCGTATTTTACACGACAGTTGTATAATTAAGTTGTATTTGGATTATTTTCCATATATTTGGCGACTCAAGATGGGTGATGTATACCTATTTTGAGGGCGTCACATCCTTAGTGGATTTCCTACTCGAGGATTAGAAGAGTGGACTAGGAGCTTTAAGTGCTCTGAACCACTTAAAACTGCTCTGTCTATTGCATTCTTGCTATAACTGTTATAACTGCTATAATTGCTATAACTGTTATAATTGTCTCACTCTCATTAACTCACTATATCTAAAAGGGAGATCAAACAAACCTTAATTCCGCTATGTTTAAATCTTTATCAAAACTGACAAAGTAAAATGAAAAGAATTTTAAATATCTATTCAACCCCCCCTTCTAGATAACTATTGTGCCTCCGGAAACTAACAATTGGTATCAAAGCAGGTTATATTACATAGCCTACAAAGCTTGAGTATATCCAATGGCACACTTACCAAGAGAATCCAAGACTGGAGGAGGCAACAAGCCACCTGTGTGCAACAAAGATAAATTCGCCAACTGGAAAGTTCGGATGCAAGCATACATGGATTCGATAGATGAAGATCTATTTGAAACTGTTCAAAATGGGCCCTACGTTCCTACAAAGCTTGCACCAACTACAGACGATCCAAATAGAATACATATCAAGGTCAAAGGAGAATGGACAGACAACGAGAAGAGAGTTGTTCAACTCGACAAAAAGGCCAAGAACATTTTGTTTCAATCCTTAGAAGATGATCTGTTCAAAAATGTGGTCAACAGTAAAACAACAAAGGAGGTTTGGGAAGCACTACTAATCATGCATGAAGGAACGGAAGAAGTTAAAGAAAATAAATAATCTCTTCTGACACAGCAATATGAGATGTTTGCACACATTCAAGGAGAAAACGTCACTGCCACCTACGAGAGATTCAACGTTCTGCTCAACTCTCTACGAGACTATGGAAAGATCTATCCAAGCAAAGACCTAATCATAAAATTCATGAGAGCCTTACCAAGCAAGTGGGATGCCAAACCACTGCTATTAGATAGTCAAAGAATCTCCATGAGATGACTGTTCAACAGTTATATGGAAACCTTCTTACATCTGAAGCTGGGTCGACTCAACGAAAGCGAAACTCTATCCGAAGGAAGAAAGAAGGATAAGGGTGTTGCTCTCAAAGCAACGGAAAGCATCTCCAAGGTCAACACTAAAATTGACTTTGACTATGATGAAGATGATGATGAGGACTTTGCAATGCTGGTAAAGAGACTCGGAAGGTTCATGCGTCAAGGCAAAACTAGCAAGCCAAAGAAAGTCAACAACTATATCAACCAGGAGCAAATGAATGATCTATGCTATAATTGCAAGAAACCTGATCACTTCATTGCTAATTGCAACAAACCTCTCAGGGAAGAAGAAATCACCTTCAAAGAAGGAATACAAAGGCAACAAAAGGCCTCAGAAGAGAGACAAAAGCCTTGTAGCTGGAGGATCGTGGAGTGACTCAGACAATGACTCAACTCCGGAATCTGGAGATCATGAAGATCCTCAAATGGCAAATCTTTGCCTGATGGCCAAGAATGCAAAGGACAAACAGAACTCCAACATACATGAAGTAAGTATAGATGAGGTATTTGACTTCAACTCTCCTAATATAGACATTGATGATTTAAGAACTGCACTGCATGGCATAACATCTAATCTACATCAATACATGAAGTGGTTTAGAGTTCTGACTAAGGACTATTCACTTCTTTAAAAGGAGAAAGAAAAAGTTCAAGAAGAACTGGAAACAGCCCTTCTAAGTACTAATTCTCTCTCTAAGTTTGAAGCTGAGAATAAGCTCTTGAAACCAACCAATGAGCTCAATGCAAAAAGAAAGTCAAGTCTAACCTCTAAAATTGAGGAACTAGAAAAGACAATCTCTACATGGAATAAATCCTCTTCATCCATGGACTCCCTAATCTCTAGCCAGAGAAGTGTCTCGGCGAGTAATGTGTTTAGGCTTTGGGGAATCTGCCTCAGAGCCATGTGTAGAAAAGGTAAAGGAAACTAGCACTAGTAATGCCTCAAGTTTTAGTAGAGACATTATATTTGTGAACTCCTCACAGAAGGATGAGCCAGTCAAACCCTGCTCTACTAATTCAATCCATATTCCAAGGAGTAAGGGATCTCATGCCGGCCTGGGTTTTAGAAAAGAGAAGAGTAACCCAGCCACTACTCACCAACCTCGAAGGATCGTAGAGTCAATTAAGATCAACTCTACGAACCAACTGGGAAGGTACAATAGAGGTAAGGTACACTCCTCACAAATCATGAAACACAAGGACACATGGAATAAGGAAAATCAGCTTAACAGTAGGATGACTAAAGATCCACAAAAGTCCAAATGGAGGAAGAATTTTCACACACACACAAACATGCATCATATTAGATGTTTTGTGTGCTATAAAGCTAGTCACAAGGCTGCAAAGTACCATTATAATTCCATCTATATGAGACCCAAAATCAAGAAGATTTGGGTCCCCAAGGGTACTAACAAAGTAGAACCCATGCAAGTATGGGCACCAAAATGAAGGTTTAATGTTACCACATGAAAAGAGCTCCATGATCACAACCTAGTATCTGGACAGTGGATGCTCAAGGCACATGACTGGGAACAAAGCCCTTCTGTCTAACTACATAGAGAAGGAGGGTCCCTCAGTCATCTTTGGAGACAACGGCTCTGGCAAGACAAGAGGATATAGCTCAGCTGGAAATGATGCAGTATCCTTCAGTAAAGTGGCCTATGTGGAAGGACTACATCACAATCTTCTAAGCATCAGCCAACTCTGCGATAAGGGTCATCAAGTAACATTCTTTAACAATTAATGTCAAGTCTGATACCTGAAGACATCTGCTGTAAAGTTAATCGGAACAAGAGAAGGAAATGTCTACACAGTAAATCTTGGTCAACTAAGCCCAGACGAGACAATATGCTTTCTGGCTAAAGCATCTGAAGAAATGAGCTGGTTATGGCATCGAAGACTGTCTCATCTCAACTTCAAGAGCATGTCCAAACTAGCCTCAAAAGATCTAGTTAAAGACTTACCTAAGTTCATCTTCGTTAAAGAAAGGTCGTGTAATGTCTGTCAGCTTGGAAAGTAGACCAGAAGCTCATTCAAAAGCAAAACTGCCAACTCAATTGAAAAGCCCCTGCAGTTGCTCCACATGGATCTATTTGGGCCAATTCCAACAATGAGCCTCGGAGGGAAGAGATACTCACTGGTCATAGTCGACGATTACACCAGATTCATATGGGTATTCTTTCTAACCTCAAAGGATGAAACAAGCTCTCAACTGATCAAGATGTTCAGACTAGTGATGAACGAGAAAGGGGAAAAAATCAAGGCTATAAGGAGTGATCATGGAAGAGAATTCAACTTCTCGGAAATGGACCAGTTCTGCACAGACAATAACATCAGTCATAACTTCTCAGCTCCACGAACTCCTCAACAAAATGGAGTAGCTGAGAGAAAAAACATGACGTTGATAGAGGCTGGAAGAACTCTACTAGCAGCAGCCCATCTACATAAATACTTCTGGGCAGAAGCTGTCAACACTACATGCTACACTCAGAACAGATCACTCATACACTCTACGATTAAGAAGACCCCCTACTTAATCGTGGAAAGGAAGAAAGCCAAGTGTGTCACTTTTTATGTACTTTATATTGTGCATGCTACATTCTTAACAATGGAAAGCAGTATTTGAAAAAGTTTCAACCCAAGTCAGATGAAGGAATCTTTCTTGGATATGCCATAGACAGTAAGACCTACAGAGTGTTCAACTAGAAGACACTAAGTGTTGAAGTCTCGATTCACATCATCTTTGATGAGATAGACTTAGACAAAACAGTGTTGCAAGACACTGCGACCAATAGTTCAGACACTACGAACGAGGTCGTCGAGCTCAACACTACAGTCGTAGTTCCAGATAGTGAAATCTTTGAGCAAGGAAATGAGATCGTAGAGAGGCCTATGCAAGACAACGAACCTCTACACCAAGAAGCATATATAGATCTTGAAGACCTTAGACAAGAAGGCATCAGGAAAGATGTCCCAACAGGAAGCAGATGGGCAAGAGATCACACTCAAGACTTAATCATTGGAGATCCGAGTGCAAGAGTCAAAACAAGAGCTGCCACCCAAAATGAAAGTTTTTATCTAAGCTTCCTGTCACAAATGGAACCTAAGAAGATAGAGGATGCTATGGAAGATTTCAGATGGAAAGAAGCCATGCAGGAAGAACTTAATCTGTTCGAAAGAAGCAAAGTATGGAGATTGGTACCAAGACTAAAGAATCATCATGTCTTTGGAACCAAGTGGGTCTTCAGAAACAAGATGGATGAAGATGGAGTAATAACCATGAATAAGGCAAGACTAGTGGCCAAGGGCTACTCTCAGGAAGAAGGCATTGACTACGATGAGACATTTGCACCAGTTGCCAGACTAGAAGCCATCAAAATATTCCTTGCCTTTGCTACTCACATGAAATTCCAGGTCTTTCAGATGGATGTCAAAAGTGCATTCTTGAATGGTGAACTTCAAGAAGAAGTCTATGTAGAGCAACCTCCAGGTTTCATCAATCCATCTCTCTCTAATTATGTCCATTGACTAGACAAAGCCCTATATGGTCTTAAACAAGCACCTAGAGCATGGTATGAAATACTAACTAACTTTTTTATTGAAAATGGGTTCACTAGAGGTAGAGTAGATACCACACTATTTCTTAGAAAGCATAAAGACAAAGTCTTATTAGTTCAAATATACGCTGATGACATTATTTTTGGATCTACTGATGAAAAGTTATGCAAGATATTCTCCAAGCTTATGTAGAGCAAGTTTGAAAGGAGCATGATGGGTGAGTTAAATTTCTTCCTTGGACTGCAAGTAAAGCAAACTGATGAAGGAATCTTCATAAACCAAGCCAAGTACATTAAAGATTTACTTAAGAAGTATGGCATGGAATCAGCCTCTCCCATGAAAACCCCAATTCCTCCTGCAACCAAGCTTGACAAAGAAAAAAAAGGTAAAAGTATTGATATAACTCAATACCGAGGTATGATAGGCTCTCTTTTATATCTAACTGCCAGTAGACTAGACACAATATTTGTAACATAAATATGTGCTAGATTTCAGGCTAATCCTAAAGAATCACATTTAACTGCTGTAAAGAGGATTTTCAGGTATCTCAACAGTACACCTCACTTAGGGCTTTGGTATCCCAAGGAGTCCTCATTTGAACTAACGAAGTTACACAGATGTTTGATTTTGCAGTCGCAAAATAGATAGAAAGAGTACCAAGTGGCACCTATCGCCATTAGAAAGCAGACTTGTGTCCTGGTTCGAAGAAGCAAAACACAAGATCTACTTAAACCGCAGGAAAATTTGAATACATCATTGTTTGGTAGGCTGGCGTGTTTCGAGATCCTATGGATGAAAAATTAGCTAGCAGACTATGGGTTTGAATTCAAATCCATACCTGTTCACTGTGATAACATAAGTGCTATAGCAATAACTCATAATCCTGTCATGCATTCTAGGACTAAGCATATAGAAATAAGGTATCATTTTATTAGGGATCATGTGCAAAAGGGAACCATATCTTTACAATATATCCCTACTGAAAATCAACTTGTTGATGTCTTTACAAAGCCTCTAGATGAATCCAGGTTTAACAAGTTAATAAGTGAGCTAGGCATGCTTAATTTACAACCATAAAATATATGCTCTAGTTTGTGCTAACCATACAGATACAAAGACTTTTTTCGAAATCATGTACATGATCAAGGGAAGTCCACGATCATAGAGCTGCAGTGACATGAAAGACAACGATCGTAGTACAGACTCAACGATCACAGTTCAGACTCGATGATTGCTGAGCAGACTCGACGATTGCTGAACAGACTCAACGATCGCAGTTTAGACTCGACGATTGCTGAGCAGACACGACAATTGTAGAACAGACTCGACAATCACAAAGGATACCTCAACGATCGTAGTCCTCCCAAAGGACACATTAGATGTTAAGGGAAAATAAGTATAATCCTCCTTAGTCAAATTCGTAGAGACAAGCAAAATCTAACACCTGCCCCACTAAGCAAAATGGAGAGAGGAAAGTTACAAGTACAGTTTGAAAATGCCTTTTTGAAATCAGAAGTTCAAAAGCTTATCTCTCTATTTTTCTCTCTACAAGCAGAAACCCTAACTCTCAAGAAAGCTCAATCAACCATACTCCTTGCAAAGAAATCAATGGCAGTCTCCAACATCATCTTAGGCTACAGACTCTGTTTTGATGAGTTCAAAACAGCTGAACCAAAATTTCACAACACTCTGTCATCGATAAAGAAGTCTGGTCTCGAAGGGGCTCTGGGTACGAGCACGATAATCTACCCTAATCTGATAAAAGAATTCTACAAAAATGGTGTGTTCTTGAACGACGTCATCACGACAAGGGTCAAGGACGTGGAAATTAAGCTGAAGGCTGAGGACATCAACCTAGCCCTAGGTTTCAATTCTAAAGGGTTTTCGTTCATAGATGGCATAGATTTCCATGAAGGACTTAAAAGGATGCATCACAAGAAATTCCCCACTATCAAAGGATACAAGAAAAAGGAGTTTCCTCAGAGGTACAAATTTCTGGCAGATATTGTTGGAAAATGCATATGCTGCAAGAGCTCAGGCTACGGTTCTATAAATGAAGTACAGCTCAAGCTCATGACAACCATCAGTTGTGGGATATCATACAGCTTAACTATGGAGCCCTGCTGCTTGAATGGATTGGGAAGTGGATTCTCAACTTGAAGAAGTCAAAGAGCTCTGGGAAGATGCTCTACGGGCGATTCATCAGTATCATCCTACAGTCTACTTTGGGGGATAAGATAGGGGATGATGAAGGAGAATCAATCAATCCAAACAGATGAATGACCCAGCAACTATTCAAGAACTGGAAAAGGAATCCAGCTGAAAATGTACGAATGATGTCTGAGTCCAGTGGTAGGACAACTGATGCAAAGGAGTCAGGGATTCCTGGAAATATGTCTGTGGTCAAGGAGACTGAAGAAGATGAAGAAGAAACTAATAAGGAAGAACCCTCTGCCCTGGTCAGAAAAAGAAAGGGCAAGAGGAAGCTAAAGGCTCGAATGGCAGAAGAACCCCAAGGGTCTACCACTGATATACCTATAGAGTCCTCTGACATTGAGACTCTGAGAATCCTAAGAAGAAAAGAACAGCAGGATGAGGCAGATGAAGATAGAGCTACCATCTCATAGCTGCTGAAGAAAAAAAATACAGTCACAAGCCCAAGAGGCAATCTGTTTCCTCGATCGTAGAGTCTCTACCTATCATAGAGACCAGATTGGACGCCTCCCCCAGAGAAGTTGTTGCACCAGAGACTCTGGCTGATCAACAGTTCAGAGCTGAAGCTGAAGGAAGAGTTGAGGTTGTGGCTCAGCCTAAAAAGTCTAGAAGAAAACTTGTCAAGAAATACATTATTGCCAATGAAAAGGCCTTAAAGGAGGAAGATAAAAGGATAACAGCTGAGGGGGAGCTATCTAAAGTTCTCACCCTAGAAAGTGCTCGAGCTGAGGGGGAGCTACTGGAAATGCAAATGAATGATCACGTTGAGGGGGAGCCTCATGATATCCCCATGACAGAAGAAGCTGCTCCTACAGAAAATGAGAGAGAACTAGAGCAAGAACAAAGAGAAGTCATTGATGTAGCGGAATCCTTGAACGAAGTCAGAGAAGAGGACGAAGATGATGAGGTCGAAATCATCGGTGTGGGCTATGATGGGTACAGGAAAGCTAACTACGATCAGTTGTTCTCTTATCTACCCATGATGCCTTTTCATCAAGCTCAAATTCTAAACTCCTGTAATCACATGTTTTAGAGCTTCAAAGAATATCCAGCCATCTCTGTGCTGGCTCATGGATTTCCAGGCAACTTTAACTTTGCCAAATAGCTAATCACAAATGGTCCCTCTTCAAGAATTGTGCATGAGGTATTATCTATCCCAATCTTTTTCAGAGTTAATGTAAGACCCCAACTTTTATGAATAAAGATGAATTTTCTATAATTATCATTTTTGAATATTATGGAATGAATTTGATATAATGTTATAGTTGTGGGTAACAGTTATAAATTTTGTAAAGTACGCAAGTTGTTATATAATATTCGATTGGTCAGGGAATATTCGTTTTAACAGAGAATATTCATACAATGACACAATCATTGGTGGACCCCACAACGGAATTATTGTCGGATTGAGAAAATGACAAAAATATTTTATGAAAATAACGGCGAAAGTTTTATCGTTAACTGTTGAAACACCCGGTGTTAAAAGTACAGGAATATGTATGGTTGCATAGTAGCACACGGTATTGATTATTGATGCTTACGTGAGAAATCACTCAGTTTTTTTTCAATTATTGCTTCAGTAATTATTGCATAGTATGTCACGTTAATTGATTCAATTATTGTCCATATTTTATATATTATTAAATCAATAATTGAGATGACGAAGTTATTAATATTATTATTTGCAATATTAACGATGTCTAGAAGTTCTTCCAAGGAGAGGTTTGGTCACCTAATTCATGCATGCTATAAGGAGAAATCCTTATTGGAAAGTCTCCTCTTTCTTGGGAACGACCTGGTCGATTAATAGTGTGAATTATAATAATGATGACGAAGTTTTGTTTTATTAGTATTATTAATGTAATAAAACAGAAAAGCTTTTTATATAAAATAGAATACTTTTATAAAGTTATTCGTTTTATTAGACTATAAATAGAATATATTATATTCTATTATGCATAGTGTTTTTTATAGTAAATTTTTTTATATAAAAGCAGAATACTTTTATAAAGTTATTCGTTTTATTAGACTATAAATAGAATATATTAAATTTTATTATGCATAGTGTTTGCATAAATGGTGCAGTATAGTGTTTTGCATAGTAAAATCTTTTTATATAAAACATAATACTTTTATAAAGCCATTCGTTTTATTAGATTATAAATAGAATATATTATATTTTATTTAAAAGATTTTTTTATTAGAATATTTTATAGTAAACCAATCTGGACCGTCCGTTTAAAAGTAAATCAATATGGACCGTTCAGGAATTAGTTACTATTCAGTCCATTCTCCTATAAATAGAAGCTCATTCCTTCATTATTTATTACGAATTCACTGAAACTCTAAAGAGAAAAACTATAGAGAGAAAGAAGAAAGTATTATGCTACTTTGCTACTCCTATATCCAGTTGTTCTAAGGTAAGGGGTATTATTTCTTTCGTATGCATGAAGAGAACTTCTATTATTCCATTTTTTTTATACATTGGAATAACTCAGATATCTGTGATCTACCATATACTTGGTGAAATTCTTCTGTTATTCCATTCTTTATCATTATGTTGGAATAACATGTCTATGCAAAGTACCGCATACATGGTGAAATTCTTCTATTATTCCATTCTTTATTATTACATTTGGAACATCACATGCAATGCGTTTTACGCATGACCAGTTATGTTATTTATTATTCGTTAGAACATCCCGCTTGCAATTTCTTTGACACGGTTCCGTTATTTATTATTTTGTTGGAATATCACATGCGTGCGTTTACGCATGTCCCGGTTACATTATTTATTATTCTGCTGGAATAACACGTCTCATGCGGTCTATCGCATGCACGGTGATTATTTTTTTTGTTATTCCATTCTTTATTATACTCGGTTGGTTAAAGTTTTGACTTTTATACTCCATGAAATTAGTGGAATATCCTTGATATTTGCGCTTCATCCAGTATCTTTTCATGGAAATATTCTTCTGAGCATTCTTGAATTTTACTCTACAAAGAAGTATCATGTTGACAATTTGGACGTTATTAGTTCCGGATAAATTAATTCTTGAACTTGTTTTATTGAATTCTTATATCATTGTCATCATCCTCATGTTTATATTATGTTGAAAGCCATCGTGGCTCTGTAGTGCATAGATGGACTTGGTATGATTATGACTGAGGATTAATCGGTATAATCATGGACCGTAATGTTACAAATGATGTGGTAAAAGTCCTCATTGGCCATAGTGCATTGATGGACAGTTGTTGGCATGATCATGACCATTGATGAATACACGAATATCCTTGGCCCGTAGTGCATGGATAATTTGTGGTTGTGATACTAATAAATATCTTTGGCCGTAGTGCAGGGATGATGTGGATTATTTATTAAGTTGAGTCTCAGTGATAAAAGTGATGAAAAACCTTTTAAATCATAAAAGATAGTAGATTTTATTTTCTACTTGACTCTTTTAATGGATTGCTTGTTCCGCTGCAGTTAAACTTGACGTTTGTTATATTGTATCAGTTTAACACTGTTGAAGGCTAACGATAATTTATTATGTATTATCATAGTCATAATATTTCTTATTGGGCTAGTTGAGCTCACCCTTTTACTTTCATTGTTCTCTTTAGGAAATGAGAACGTAGTAGGGACTAGTCAGGAAACGGAGTGACGGTCCAGATAATAGCATTAGTAGTCCTCACTATTCTGTTAAATAGTGTGATAATAAATGTAATGAGGACTCAATTGGGTGAGGATATTGTCTAGATGATAATATTTATATTAAAACTCACAGCATATGTTTAGTCGTATTTTACACGACTGTTGTATAATTAAGTTTTATTTGAATTTTGTACCATGTATTTGGCGACTCAAGATAGGTGATGTATACCTATTTTGGGGGCATCACAGTTGGTATCAAGCTTAGGGATATGATCCCTGGCTAAGATGTGAGACAAGAACTAGGAGGGAGAGCGGGGAATTCTTCACTAGTATGACCTACCTAAGTTTATTTGGTATTTAATTGGTCGGTCAGAGTATAGGGATAATATGTGATATGTTACTTAACCCTTGTTTTGTGGCAGTATTTGAAAATGATATCCAAGAATGTTGAGAACATCAATGGAGCACAGGAGACCGTTGAGTCTCCACAGATCAATAATCAGGATAATGTGCATCAAGAAGGCGACAATCCTCAGGAAAACAACAACACTGACCTGATGATGAACGATGGAATGTTCAAGGGCTTTATGCAATTCATGCAACATCAGGAAAGAGTGGATCCTATACAAAATGCAGGTGGAAACACTGGCAACTCTCGGACGGTCAATGCTAAGCAGTTCAAGGAACTGGGACCACCAGAGTATTTTGGAGAGCCAAAACCACTTAAGGCGGAGACATGGATAAAGCAGATCTGCAAGATATTTGATGTCCTGGGATGCTCTGAGGAGTAAAAGGTTCCCTTTGCCACCTTCATGTTGCGTGCAGGGGCAGATTACTGGTGGGAATCTATAAAACGTACTCAACCTGCTGGACTGAAGATGACTTGGGAGAAGTTCTAAGAATTGTTCTACGACAAGTACTTTCCCAAAAGTATTCGTCACATGAAAGAGGTAGAGTTCATCAAGCTGGAGCAAAACAACATGACTGTGTCGCAGTACGAAGCCAAGTTTGCCAAGTTGTCCCGGTTTGCATCCCATTTGGTTGATAATGTGGAGAGAATGACGTGAATGTTTCTAAGAGGTTTGGAACCCGAGATACATCAATATCTTATCTCTCATAAATTGTGTTTGTATTCAGATGTTGTTAATAGGGCTCAGTTATTGGAGCGCGATAATGGTCAACCCAACTAAAAGAGAGCAGCCGGAAAAATGATAATACCAGTGATAACAATCATCGAAGCGGTGACAATAAGCGTGGAGGGAATCAACATGCCAAAAATGGTAACCACTTCGGTGGTAATCATGGCCAAAATAATAAGAATGGACATTTCAAGAAGAGGAGATTCAACAATGATGGAAAGACATTAGCACCAACACCCGTTGTTAAGGAAGGAGAACAACCACCTATCATATGTTTCAAATGCGGAGGGGATGGACATATCAGTCCAAACTGCGTGATGCCGTCCAAAGCATGTTATAATTGTGGAAGAGAAGGTCACCTAGCCCGATTTTGTCGTTCACCGAAGATAAGTTCAGCTAGGATGGAGGCATCAAAGGACGTCCTAGAAAAGTTAAAGCCAGTAGTGCAAGGGAGAGCGTTTGTCGTGACCTCCTAAAAAGTAAGGAACCCAAACGAGGTCATCACGGGTAAGCTTATCATAAACTCTAGCGAAGTATATACCTTATTTGATACCGGTTCTACCCATTCTTTTATTTCTCCTACTTGCGCTCAACGTTTAAATTTGACTCCGGAGAAATTAGACTTCGACTTATCTGTTAAAACTCCGTTGGGAGAAAACTTCATTACATCCACTGTTTATAAGTCTTGTTTGGTTCAAATCGGTACCCTCACATTACCTGTCGATCTTATTTCATTGAAAATACTTGCATTTGACGTAATTCTAGGGATTGATTGGTTAACTATTTATCATGCAAAAATTGATTGTTTTCGTAAGGTTATTAGCTTCCATATTCCTAACCAACCTATTATGTGAATTCAAGCAACCAAACCATTAAAATCAATCACTGCCATCTCAAGCTATAAAGCTATTCATTTATTGAAAAACGGATGTCAAGCTTTCTTAGCTCATGTCACGGATCTAAACAAAAGTACGTCAATTTTGAATGATATTTCTATTGTTAATGAATTTCCTGACGTATTTCCTGAAGAACTTCCTGGCCTACCCCCAGAGCGTGAAATTGAATTTTGTATCGACCTTGAATCTAGTACAAAACCTATTTCAAAAGCCCTATATCGAATGGCTCCTATTGAACTTCAGGAGTTAAAGACCCAACTGCAGGAATTGTTAAACATCGGTTTCATTCGTCCTAATATGTCTCCTTGGGGTGCTCCTTTTCTATTCGTGAAAAAGAAAGACGGGAGTATGCAACTTTGTATTGATTATCGGGAGTTGAATCATGTCACCATCAAAAATAGGTACCCATTGCCACGTATTGATGACCTGTTTGACCAGTTGCAAGGCGCCAAATTCTTTTCAAAGATTGATCTTCGTTCCGGATATCACCAATTGAAGATTAAAACCGATGACATTCCAAAGACGGCTTTCAGAACTCGGTACGGGCATTATGAATTCCTAGTCATGTCTTTTGGATTGACTAATACTCTTGTTGCCTTCATGGATATGATGAATCGAGTATTCAAGGAATATTTGGATCACTTTGTGGTCGTCTTTATTGATGACATCCTTATTTATTCCAAAAGCCTTGAAGATCATGAGCAACACTTGAGGCTGATACCTCAAAAACTTTGTGAATATAAGCTTTATGTCAAGTTGATGAAATGTGAGTTCTAGCTTGAGGAAGTAGCATTCCTTGGGCACGTGGTATCAAGTCATGGAATATCTGTTGACCCAGCAAAGATTGAAGCTATTCAAAGCTGGGAGCAACCTAAATCAATGACCAAAGTATGTAGCTTTCTCGGCCATTTGGTTATTATTATCGGAGATTCGTAGAAGGGTTTTCTCGAATCGCTACTCTAACTAACTCATTAACTTCGTAAAGATACAAAATTTGGTTGGAATGAGGAATGTGAGAAGATTTTTTAAGAACTCAAGAAGAGACTCATTTCAGCACCTGTTCTGACAATACCATCTGGCTCAGAGGGATTTGTCATCTACAGTGATGTTTCAGGCAAAGGGTTAGGATGTGTTCTCATGCAACATTGGAAAGTCATAGCTTATGCCTCTCGACAACTCAAAGAATATGAGAGGAATTATCCTACTCATGATCTAGAGTTGGCAGCTGTTGTTTTTGCACTAAAGATTTGGAGGCATTACTTGTATGGGGAGAAAGTGGAGATCTTTACGGATCATAAAATCCTCAAATATTTCTTCATTCAAAAGAACATGCGACAGCGACGTTTGCTTGAAGTGTTGAAACATTATGATCATACCATCCAATACCATCTTGGAAAAGTGAACGTGGTAGCTGACGCATTGAGCAGAAGATCATATGCGGGTACGAGTGCGATATTGTCAATGCAAAGGCCCATTTTGTATGACTTGCAAAGGATGGAGATAGAGATAAAGACTCTAGGGACCCACGTGATGATGGCGAATATATGAGTAAAACTGACTTTAATCGATAAAGTTAAAGCTGCTCAAGCTACAGACCTGGAGCTGATGCATATGAGGAAGAAAGTACAAGAAGGTGCTATGCTAGAAACAAGAATCGATATAGAAGGAATACTTTGAGTCAACTCCAGACTTTATGTTCCTAACGATCCTAAGTTAAAGTATAAAATCATGATGGAGGCGCACAATACATCGTTTGCAATCCATCTCAGAAGTACCAAAATGTATCATGATCTTCGACACATATATTTTGGTGGGGTAATATAAAGAGAGAGATAGCGTTGTATATCTCAAGGTGTTTAATTTGTCAACGAGTCAAGGCAGAACATTAAGTACCAAAAGGTCTGTCGACGTCGGGATTTTTGGTGTCCCTTTTCGTTACTTATTCTTTGGTGTTCTCATGTTAATGTGAGATTTGTTTGAAAAAAACAAGTGAAAAAGGTCCGACATGTATAATGTCGACGATTGACTTTAAGAGTCGCCAATTGGTGTATTTAACTGGTTGCACCAACGTAACCGAAAAGGTTAGCACATTGACCTAGTGATTTGACACTACTAAACGGGTCTGTGAAACCAAGATTTATTAAGGGTTCGGTGGCTTGATTATGCGAAGGGAAGGTGTTAGGCATCCCCCGACATCCGTGTTACCACGGTGACCGCCACTCTTCAAAGAAATTGTTATATGAATGTGTGTGTGTGTGTGTGTGTGGATCAATGTGCAATTTATTTGAAAGTAGTGCGAGGCCTCGTTCTCACCTATATACACAAGGTTTGAATTTTATAGAAAAATTCAGTTTTAACCAAGATATAACAATGAAGTTTTATAAAAGAGGTTTTCAAACCACGTGCTCAATAGGAATTGAGACCTTTTCATACTTCCATTTTATTAAATGTTCTATTGTTTGCTTTTATTTTCGAGATGTGAAGCATCCTCGAGAAAATAATATACTGTGAGATGTCGAACTCCTTATGGGCATGAAAGCCATCCAAGGAAATTCGGATACCTTTGTAAAATAATGTACAAGTCGCCATATACTAAAAATGTCCATCATGGGAACCGAATCTAGATTCAGAGATGAACACTGTGATCACATGATTCCTAGCTCACATGATCATCGCAATTTGTATGGAAAGCGTAAGCAGTTATATTAATAAAAGTCGTAAATATATATATATGATTGGATCAACCACCACAAAAGCAACTCCATAGGGGATCGAAATGTAAATATATAAAAGCGATAAATATATATATATATATATATATATATATATATATATATGAATATGATCAACCGCCAACGTAAGTAAACTCTAAAGCGGGACTGAAATGTAAATAAAGTCGTAAAAGTGATCAAATCGCCACTAAGTAAACTCAAAAGCAGATGTAATGTAAATAAAATTGTAAAAGGCCAATAAGTAGACTCAAGCCCGATAAAAATGTAGATATATATATATATATATATATATATATATATATGTGTGTGTGTGTGTGTGTACAAATATATATATAAAGTAGTAAACGCATTGGGATGTAAATCCCGCTCATCGGATATGTCCGGACAAACAATTATATATATGTATATATATAAAAGCAAGTAAACGCACCGAATGTAAAATCCAGGCTCATCAGATATGTCTGACAGCAATTATATATAAATATATATATACAAAAGCAATTAAACGCTCCGGATGTAAAATCTAGGCTCAACAGACAGAGTCTGACCACAGTTTATAAATATAAGTATATATATATATAAGCAGATAACGCTCCAGACCGAAGTCTAGGCTCAATCGAGGCATAACTCGATAATGTTAGTCCATATAAATGAAATATATACATATATTAGTATATATATACAGACAGAAATGAAAACCACGGACCGAAGTCCGGACAAACACACTCACACGACTATCAACGTGTACAACAGTGTGTGATATATGAGAAAGAGGCTTTATAGAATGTAAGAAGACTTACAGTGGGCTTCCAAAGTAGACTTCTTAGACTTTAAATGCATAAACACTCAGCTTCCGCCGAATAAAAAGTAGCTATATGTGAGCTAACTAGTGTTTAAAGAAGAGGAAACACTCAAAAGATGTATATGCAGAGCAAAATGGGCATGGCTTCCTCGCCTTTTTCCTTCTCTCTCTCTCTCTTCAAATGGCTGACCCAAGCCTTGTATATATAGACGGATGGTCAGCAGGTACACTGCAGTAGCCATGATTATTGTACTGGTGGTGGTCGTGGTGGATCCGAGCCTTGTGGGTCCTGCCGTCTCGTAGTACATGCAGTCGTGCACTGTAATGTCCGCTCGAACTTGCAGAACTTCAATCCGAGCATCCGAACGAAGTATATCTGTACTTCTTCAGATCGCTTGTGTCAAGAGTTACGTAATAACATGGATTAGAGGTTGTACGAAGTCAGGAAGAGGGGTCTATGCCCATGGTCTTCAAGCTTCAAATTCTATCCAAAGTACTGCCACACGTAATAGTCACTCGGGATTGTCAATCCTCGGCTCTTGTGGGACATTGTTGTATGTATGTATGAATGAAGTGTTAAGACGACGTGCCATTTGTCGAAGGAACAAGATGATGTGTGACTCCTTGCCGGAGTTATCGCCGGTTTGAGTTGAAAGTAGACGCGCTTCGTGGTTACTGTTTGAGATTGGACCACTTGTTGGTATCTTCGTGATATCATCTTGTTGAGACAAGAAGATGATGTGTTGACCCCTCATAGGGGTTATCGCCGAATTTAATGAAAGCGACGCGTTGCTTCGAGGTTACACATCGAGATTGGGATCGCTTGCTTTTGTATGCCTCACTGTCATCTGGATTGAAGCTGATTGCATGTGTTTGCAACAAGCATTTTCGGGGTTATCGCCAGAACTGCAATGGCATCCCTTAGGGTTATCACCAAGGATGGGGTTGCTACTCCCAGTGTTGTCTCTAGGACTGGAACTGAACGTCGCGGTGTTATCGCCGAGACAGGACTGTCCTCTCCGGTGTTGTTGCCGGTCTTTTGATCTGCATATCTCGGGGTTATCTCTCGAGATTGGAAATGACACTCCCGGTGTGTGTTTTGAATTTGAGATGATGTTCCTGGTTTGTGTTCCGAGTTGGAGCTGAACTTCCGGTAGTATCCGGCATGGATGTAAGTTGTCTTTGAGAGCTATCTCCAAAAGACAAATCTACCCTCCTGCAATGTTAGGAATAGGAGTGCAGAAAATTTCGAGTGTCTACAGATGCCCCTCTTTATCATATTCATGCAATGCAAGGCATGGATAGGATAAAGAATCCTAGACACTTGAAATGCAAGCAAGATAAACATGATGCTATATGCAGCAACATGATGCAAATGCATGATGCATGATTGTCGTGTAATCCTGCTGGGATGACAATTAGTGATGGCTTGGACATGCGATCCAAGTCTTCAAAGATGTTGACATTGGGACTACCACCAAAGTCTTGAATCCTAGACACTGGTTTATACTCCATAGAGGTACCTCTTGTGTGGAAGAGATCTGTGGAAATAAAGCTGTCTGTTTTGAGGATGTGTATAACATGTTCCCTCATATTGCCGAGAGTTCACGCCAACAGATTTTTGTTCTTTGTCGGGGTTACTCGACCTCCGTTGATGTGTGTATCACCGGATGAATCCCTACTGGGTGCATTGTCAAGGCTTCTTGACCTTCATTGATGTGTGTATCAATGGTTGCATTGTGTTGTAACTTCACCGGGAAACATAGATGTTTGAAGGATGTGCGTTGTGAGACTTGCCAGGAGGCATAGATGTTTGATAACCGGCGTTGTAACCCCTTGAGGAGGTTTGATATTTCGTGGTTTCACGTTGTAACCTCCGCCGGGGATTTTTTAGGGTTGTAACCCTGCAAATGACGGCATCAGACCTTTGTGGGGTATTGCCGAGCATGGTTTATAAAAGTTGAGCTCATTGGTATAGTATACCCTGTATTTAGGCAAATACCATTGAAACGACGGGAGTTTAACTCGACCGAAGCGAAACCGTGGATTTCGTGCTATTCCGCCCAGCTCCATCGTAGCATTTTTATTCCTAATTTGGCCTTTTCAGCTTGTGGGACCTCCTTTGCAACTCTAACTAGAGCGAGCTGGAGGTGTGGGAGCTCTATTTAGGAGAGCGTGCTATTAGGAACACTACAGGAGAGATTTTTATGCCGATCTTGCCTTCTACCAGGCGTTATTGGCCTGTTTCGCAGTCACCCATCATTGACATCCCATTGATGGGGATTGACGGTTTTACATTGTCAGAGGGCTCCTGTTCTCAGGAGATGTTCCAACATTGGTGGATTCCTCGTACGATTGGAGCTCAGACTCGCGCCACACAGTTTATGGGGGATATGGTTTCAGGATCCGTGATGATGAAGGATTGGCTAGCCTGTGTCAGAAATCCAACTTATGTGACACAGATTGACAGATTGACATGGTAGCTAGACCGGTCACATCTTTTCATTCGGCATTTGGGCAGAGATCCTGCAGAGGTAGATACTTTTAATCCTTACAGCTCTGGTGCTGGTCCCTCGGATGATCCATATGGTTTTACCGGCACAGATCCTCCTTTGTATAGGCCTGACATCCCTGTAGATAGAGATCTAGTGACTCAGGAGGGGTTACATCAGGTGGACAACATCGATGATGTGGACATCCACACCATTGACTTTTTCTGATGTATTTCTTTTGATAGGCCTCTGTTAGCTGCTGGGTAGCTTCGCCCCATTCTCGCTATATCTTTTGATAGGCCTCTGTTAGATGTTGGGTAGCTTCTCCCCATTTCCCTGTATTTTAGCTGTATAGAGATGTATTAGATGATGATATACTTAGGAATGTATGCACAGTTTTCCATTCCCTATATCATATTTCCATCTATTGTATCATGCATGTTATTGTTATGCATATGTATGTATGTCCAGAGATATTCAGAATTGACCCCTGGATGGTCTTGTGACACGGTCCATACAGATGTCTTCTTCGACAGTTAGCCGTATTGATCATACCCCACCATTTGCGATGGTAGATGGTATGCGATCATGGTATGATAGTATATCACCATCAGACATGGTGATCGTAGATGATTTTCTACAGCATACTATGACCTTACTGATGTTTCAGGTTCCTCCAGGATTTGTAGAGGGCATCTTTAGAGCCTTTGGGTGCCGGATGAGCGGGTATTCCGCTTTGGGACCCGTGAGTTGACTCTACTTTGGAGGAGTATGCACGATCGACGATCTTCGCCTCACGGGATGACATATTCGCGTGCACATGGCGACGGAGACATGAGTAGGATTGTGTCATGACTCTCACGGGATTGAGGCGCGCAGAGTAAAGTGCACGATGAGATTACATCCGGCCATGTTATATCCAAAGTGTTTCTGTTTGTGAGTTTGGCTCGAGGATAGCTATATGCACAACATTCGGGATTTCACCACACCGGAGGATCATTGGCGTTCGGCCCGAGTAGAGATATCGCTTATCGTATTGTCATACGTATTCATGCCATGATACATGGATGAAATTTGGATATCGGCGTCATTATGGCGATGAGAGATCCTGGGAGAGGGT
Source organism: Panax quinquefolius (assembly GCA_020205615.1). Lineage (NCBI taxonomy): Eukaryota > Viridiplantae > Streptophyta > Magnoliopsida > Apiales > Araliaceae > Panax > Panax quinquefolius. The sequence goes on from CM035152.1 coordinate 18,995,402, forward strand.
CGTACCATTGTACCAATGATTATCGCAGAGACCTTGAGGTCGGCTACATACTGCTACACTTATCCGGTAGGAGTGTTCACAGGTAGCTCGGTCATGTTGTATGTGTGGTTCATGTTACACTTAAGACCGATTGGCACATTTAGACATCATGGATTTTGTTTCACCCATGAGATAGCCATGTCGTACTCCTTTCAGCCTGCGGGGTGTACAGATGTTGTATCTTGGTCCGCTTTCTTGGCAGAGATTGGAGATCCGCTTGATATATTGTCGTGTTCAGGGCTTAGCTCACCCTACAGCTTCATTACTCATGCTCTGAGCATAGATTATCTCCCTCTGGCTGGTTTGAGGGGCATGATCACTTACCACCCACTAGCTGTGATGTGTCAGTTTGACCAGTTCCAGGATTTTCATCCGTATGAAGGGCGATGAGTCGGTAGTCAGCGTCACACCGTTTGTTAGCGGAGGACAGATCCAGTTGTATACTCTTTGGGATCGCGAGAGTCACTGAGTTTTCCATCGCGGTCATCCAGGTTGTTCTGCAGAGTATTTCGCATGGATGGAGATAGAGACTGCATTAGCTGCCGCAGTATCCACAGTGCAGGAGACTGATTCAAACTATGAAGAGCCTATAGAGGAGGCTGTCATTCTCACCCATGACTTGACTGCCGGGCTGCCAGCATTTGTGATAGATTCTCCCACCCCGAGTGCCACTGTTACTCAGTATTTGGCACATCATTTGGAGCAGAGCTTACATCTGATGACCTATGATAGAGATCAGGCTAGGTCCACGATGTTGACAGCTCTTGATGAGAGAGATACCGCTCTGTTAGAGAGGGATGAGGCTAGATTAGCCAGGGATGCATTGATAGTTGAGCGGGATGCCGCCTTATCTGCTAGGGATGTGGCCATTGCAGACAGCACTTCAGTGAGATCCCAGATGACGGTTAGTCTGGCCGACATGAGTGCTTACATTGATGAGCATTATGCTACCATGCAGTTAGCCTCTGATCTGCTAGCTCGTGTAGATACCCTTGGGCAGGATCTTGCCGTGCTTCCTCCGTCTTCAGAGAGGGATGCTATGTTAGATTTGATAGTTCGCATGTATACAGATCTGTAGATAGCTTTGTATTTTCCCGCTGCACTAGCTTAGCCATTTTGTCATGTACAACACAGATGTATATATCAAACAGTATTATGTATGGCAGGGAAATATATTTTGATTCACTTCCCTTTTAGTTATGCCTTGATACTTGCTTGATGTTTGCCTGTTTCTCCAGGGCCTTTGATCTTGATGCATTCTGAACTTATCCTTGATAGATGGACATTAAGACGTCGCAAGGTCTCTCAGAACAGATCATTGATTACTAAAAATCCCTACCATCTTTGGTGTCTTGGGACTGGTATCTGTATGGAAAAATGGAGAGGAGGGTAGTCTCTTCCTCTCTGAGATTGACCACACCACAGATGGTCGCCAGTACTTCTATTTATGAGAAGCCTAGTTAATTCCATCTCTTATGGGTTGGTATTTCTCTTTGAGGCACGATCGCAGCTTAGATGGTCACCGAATCTTCTATTTGTGAGAAGAGGTTGGATAATTCCATCCCTTTGATCTGAAACCGATGAAGTGGGGCAATTTGAATGTTGATCCCAGTACCGTGTGACAAGTATGTTTGTTCTAGTAGGGGTTAGACTGCACCATGAATGGCTGCCTACGTACTCCTGTTGAAGAGGAGATCAAGTCTGCGTAGTTCGAACCTGATGTAAGAGGTTCAACTCTGAATGCAGAAGGCAGATGGGTGTAGAAGTTGTTTTTGTTGTTTTTGTGAAGAAAGGGTAGAAATGTTTTTTTTATTTTTTCTTTATTACGATCGGGCCATATAGAATATGGTTGCCTATGTACCCCCAGGTATCAGGGAGATCAAGTCGGCGTAGTTCACCCCTCAGGACGAATCGCAGCTGAAGAGAATTGTAAATCCCATGCGCAGGCTATACTGCGGGGAGAAAAAAGTTTAATCCCATAGAGGGGATAAACTGCAAGTGTGGAGAAAGTTTAATCCTATCTTGAGGATAAACTGCAGAGGTGAAAAGTTTAATCTCGTCTTCAGGAGAAGCAGGGGTGAAAAGTTTAATCTCGTCTTCAGGAGAAGCAGGTGTGAAAATTTTAATCTCATCTTCAGGAGAAGCATGTGTGAAAATTTTAATCTCGTCTTCAGGAGAAGCAGGTGTGAAAAGTTTGAAATGGAATAAAACCAGGCTGCTGGCTTGAAGTGTATGTTTCCCTGAGGGGCAGAAGAGTTTTGTAAAAATGAGAAAGGGTTCAAAATCGGAATGACTGGTGATTGGATGATCAAAACTAGGATGTTTGTTCGATGGTTACTTCAGACATAGTACCGTTTAATGGTGTCCTAGTTGATAAGCTGTGGAAATTCATCGCCATCCATTTCCTACAACTTGAGAGCACCTCCTGTCAATACTTCTTTGACAATAAATGGGCTTTCCTAGTTAGGGGTGAATTTTCCCTTAGATTGATCTTGTTTGTCAATGATCTTCTTCAAAACCAAGTCGTGTTGTTTGAATTGCCAGTGAGTCGAATTTTTTCATTGTAAGATCGTGCGATCCTTTGCTGATATAACTGACCATGGAAGATAGCCGCGGTTCGCCTTTCATCTATCAGAGACAATTGGTGATACCTGTCTTCTACCCATTGGTCTTCATCCAACTGAGCATCCATCAATATTCTAAGGGATTCCATTTCCACTTCTATGGGGAACACTGCTTCCATCCCATAGACTAACGAGTAGGGGGTTTCCCCAGTGGAAGCACGCATTGAAGTTCTGTAGGCTAATAAAGTTAGAGGCAAGAGGTCAGGTCATCCTTTGTGATTGGCGGACATTTTCTACATGATATTCTTGATGTTTTTATTAGCCGCTTCAATAGCACCATTCATCTTCGGATGGTAGATGACAGAGTTGAGATGTTTGATGTGGAATTTTCTGCATAATTCCTCCATCATGTTGTTGTTAAGGTTTTTAGCATTGTCTGACACAATGACCTCTGGTTGTCCATATCGACAAACAACATTATTTCTGATGAAAGCAATGATGACTTCTTTAGTAACCCTGGGGAAGGAAGATGCTTCAACCCATTTGGTGAAGTAGTCGATCATAGTGAATATGAATTGATGTCCATTACTGGCTTTGGGCTCAATGGGCTCGATCACGTCCATTCCCCACATTGAAAAGGGCCATGGCGAACTCATATTGTGGAGTTCCCTTGGAGGGACGTGGATAGCATTCCCATGGATCTGACATTGATAGCACCTCTTGACGTGATCATCACAGTCAGCTTTGAGTGTAAGCCAATAATGTCCCGTTTTGAGAATTTTCTTGACAAGTAGGGGTCCGCCACGTGAGGGTGAAGATACTCCACCATGGATCCCATCCATGAGTCATTGAGCTTGGTCTTTGTCCAGACATCTGAGGAGACCTAATCCTGCATCTCTTTTGTAGAGTGCATCTCCGCTCAGGTAGAATTTCATAGCAAGTCGATGAATCCGCCTCTTCTCAGTTAGGCTCGCCTCAGCGGGTGTAAATCCATCTCGTAGGTACTCCTTGATATGTTGATACCAAGGGTTGTGGATGGGAGGCAACTCATCCGATACTTCTCCAATGTAATTCCCATAGACTGGGGCTTTATGCATAGCAATCGTGATGCTTGGCATGTTTTCCTTGTCAGGTATGTAAACCAAGGAGGCCAACGTTGCTAATGCATCTGCAAAGTTATTCCTATTGCGAGGAATGTGTAGAAAGGAGATTTCTTCGAACTCCAAAGACATCTGTAGAACTTACCGATGGTAAGGTAGTAAACGTAATTCTTTGGTTTGATAGATTCCTATGGATTGCTTGATTACCAATTCAGAATCCCCAAAGATAGTTAACCGCCTGATACCCATTGCACGGGCAAGTTGAGTCCCATGATACACCCTTCATACTCAGCTGTGTTGTTGGTGTTGATAAAGCGTAATTTTGATTACGACGGATACCGCTCCCCGTCTGAGGATATTAAAGCTGCTTCCTACCTCAGCCTTACGAGTTAACGGCCCATCAAAATATATTTTCCACGAACGACATGTATCGTACTGATGTGGTAGCTGAATTGTCATTACTCCTTCATCAGGAAAGTATGTTTCTAAGGGTTTGTAATCCCTCGCAGTGCGGTGACCAATTGATCGCAATTCATTGACCTTTCAATCGACTTTTTGAGTCACGTAGACGATGTCAAATTGCTGTAGGATTAACTGCCATCTGGACAGTCGACAATTTAGTATGGGTTTCCTGAACACATACTTAAGAGGATCCACGCGAGATATGAGATGGGTTGTGTGACCATGGAGATAATGCTGTAATCTCATGGAAGCCCATGCTAAAGCACAACAAGTCTTCTCGATCAGAGTGTACTTCTGTTCACTGATGCTGAATCTTTTGCTGAGGTAATAGATAGCTCGCTCTTCGCCTCTATTGGTTTTTCGCTTCAAAGATACAAACCCCATAACATTATCATTTACGGATGTACATGAACAGGGGAACATCATCCCTGGGAGGTACCAAAACAGGAGCATTGATCAGTTGCTCCTTAATTGTGAGAAAGGCTTTTTGACACTCGTCATTCCATTTCATGGAGGAGTTCTTCCTTAACAATTTGAATATTGGCTCACAGGTTGCCGTGAGTTGAGAAATGAGTCGGCTAATGAAGTTGATCCTTCCCAAAAATCCCCGTATTTCCTTCTCTGTCTGAGGAATAGGCATTTCGTTGATGGCCTGGATTTTGGTAGGATCCAGTTCAATCCCTTTATGGCTGACTAGGAAGCCTAGCAACTTGCCTGACTTAACACCAAAGGTGCACTTGGCGGGATTCAACTTTAAGTTGTACTTAAGCAACCTGTTGAATAGCTTCTTGAGATGGTCTAAATGGTCATCCTCCTTCCGGGATTTGACAATGATGTCATCCACATAGATCTCTATCTCTTTGTGCATTAAATCATGGAAAAGAGCCATCATAGCTCGCTGGTAGGTTGCCCCAGCGTTGATGAGGCCGAATGACAACCGCCTGTCAGAAAGCAAAAGATTCCCAAGGTGTGATGAAAGCGGTTTTTCACGATCTTCCTCGTGATTATAATTTGATGGTACCCCATAAAGCAATTAAAGAAAGGAGTACATGCCTTGATCGAGCAAAGATTGTCAATGAGAATGTGGATAAATGGCACGGGAAAGCTATCTTTAAGGCAAACTTTGTTCAAATCCCGATAATCCACACAAACTCGCACCTTTCCCCCTGGTTTAGGCACGAGAACAATGTTGGATATCCACTCCTGATATGTAGACACCATGATGATGCCAGCTTGAAATTGTTTCACAATTTCTTCTTTAACTTTTAAACTCCACTCGTGTTTCAATCTTTGAGCTTTTAATCGTGGCTTGAATCCTTCTTTAATGGGAAGGCGATGAAGAACAATGTCAGTGGACAATCCCACCATGTCTTCATGAGACCATGCAAACACATCTTGGAATTGGGCTAACAGTGCAACCATGTCATTCCGTTGATTTGTGGTAAGGTTTGAACCAATCTGGATTAGTTTAGGGTTGTCTAAGGTTCCGAGATTGAAAGGAGTGGTTTGATCAAGATTGAGTTTAGGTTTGTCGGCAACCCATTCCTTAATCTCTTGAGGTGTCTCAATGTCCTCTTGGATGTCCATCAAGTCTGAGTCCAACTTTGCATCAAAGTTACAGCCCTTATGGAGAGAAGGCACCTCATCGCTAAAATACAGCACATCTAAATTGAGTCTGAAAAAAAATATGCTTTCACTTAATATATGCAACTGCTCGATCATACAAAAGTGTTAGCATGTACGTGATAAAATAAGCGCTAGTTTTGTAAAGGAAAGCAAGCAATTAAAGTTATCTATGAGGCGTAGGGATTTTTTCGCCCATTTTACCTCGTCGACCAACGTAGAGAAAGCCGCTTCCAATTGTCGAGGGAAAAGTCCCGATGGATCGCAGTGATAGAAGGATCGTCAGTGTCCTCCTTTTCCCGAATGATAACCATGACATCTGGGCAATCATCGTCTGGGGTGTATCTGTTGGTGTGTTCATCATGAACAATGACGCGAATGCCTGCCATCATCAAGGCAATGTCATGTTTACGTTTCCGTTCCTTTTCTTCCGCTTCGGGATTAGGAATCAGCACCTCTTTAGCTTTGATTGGCACTGGTTTCAGAAACAACATAGCCACAGCATGGACTGGCACCTTTACTGGAGACTACATCAACTTATGCGGTAAAGGTATAGAAAATCGTCGTGCGATGGAAGTTTGAGGAACCTGCTTATGCTTATGAGGGTTTCTGTGAGTGGAACTAGCAGAATAACCTAGCCCGACTGTCCCAATTTGATTGGACATTTGGATAGGGTGCTTAATACCCTGTTGATCCTTACCAAGCCCTTGTCTAGGTTGATAACTCAATAACATCATTTCTTGAGTGGCTGACATAACCTCATCAGAAATCTTGGGTACGAGAAGTGGCGCTCCAATAGAATGGTATTGCGTGTTACTCACTTCCAGAGTATGGAAACTGGCCGGCTCAACTTCTGAATTGAAGTTGATAATTGGTAGAGTTCTAATCTAGGACATTCCATTTTCAAAGATCGAGCGGTGGATCAGATTGTTGATGATGTACTTGAGTTATTGATGTACGGTGGAGGGAACAGCTCCAGCCATGTGTATCCATGGTCTCCCCAATAGCAGGTTGTATCCTGAATCTATCTTGAGGACGTGGAAGGATACGTTGAATGTATTAGGACCAATCTCAATTGGCCATTCAATCTTCCCAACGGAATTTCGTCGAGATCCATCAAAAGCTCGGATGATCGTATGGCTACTTTGGATTCGATTGAGATTGATATTCATCTTCACCAAGGTGGCATAAGGACAGATATTCAGAGATGAACCTCCATCTATCAATACTCCAGCTAGCATGTACCCGGAAGATAACACTGCGATGTGCAGTGGTTTTCAATGACCGGTCCCTTCAGGAGGTATGTCGTCATCAGTAAAGGATATCACATTGCTGTTGAAAATGTAATCAACCAAATGTTGAAATTTTTCCACATTCACTGATTTTGGCAAGTAGGCTTCTTCCAAAACCTTTAGCAAGATCTTCCGATGCTCCTCGGAAGAGAAAACCAGGTCCAGAATTGAAATTTGGTGTGGAGCTTCTCGCAAGCTTAAAACCACTTTGGCTTCGTTATAGCCCATAGTACGGTGGAATTTTTCAATCTTCTCCATGGGCAACTTCCCCTTTGCTTCGCAAGTAGGCTTGATAACCCGTTGAGGAAGGTACAATGGATTTTCTTTCGACACTGTAGCAGTAGTATGAGACGTGGATCATTCAGCTTCTCCATAATTTCATGGAACTTTGTGTAAGCTGACAACAGGATGTTGTAGTCTGCAAGGTAAAGGAATTGGCTCTGGTGCGGCCACTTTCAAAGGATTGTCAGCTCCTTTGAGATGAATTGGTTGTATGGGAAATACTTTGATAGTATCATCATCCACTTCGAATATAACTGCTACTGATCCTTTCCATTGGGTAGGGCATGCATTCCTACCCTTAAGTTGCACAGTGTAATCATCCGCTATTTGCAGGACACCGCTATCAATAAGATTCTAAATGAGATGGAGGAGTGCCCAGCATTCTTCTGTGCTGTGACCGCGAATATGTGAATGATATTGACACATTTCATCAGGATTGAACCGTCCTGAGCGGAGATTGATTGGAGGTAGAAGGAATGTGATTCTTCCTTTGTTGATCAACATTTGAAGTATCTCCTCCATAGATTGTCCCAAATAGGTGAATTCCCTTTTATTGGCGAAATCCCGACGGGTTTTAGCACTTGCTCGCTTTGCAACCTTATCCTCCATAGCTTCGCTTTCTGAAGGTGTTGATGAAGCATTCATAACAAATGGAAGGAGATAGGCGTGCTCCTACCAGATTAATTGGCGTGTGACTTGATGATGGTGGGTCACCAGTTCTGCCAATTGCTCAATTTGTTTGCAAAGAGCTTTCATTTTTCGTTCCATGGTAAACTGGAACTTTGCATAATCCCATTTGTCAACACCGCCTTTGATGGGTTGGGATGATTCACCAGTAGAATTGGAACCATGTCCAGTGCTCTAACTGATCATGTTGACCTCTTCTTCTTTGTGGTTAGGAAGAGGGTTGTCTTGAACGTGAGGTTGATCGGGTTTAGTGACCACGATCTCACCATTGTCTATTTAGATCTTGAATCTTATGCTTCAAGGCCCAACAATCTTGAGTATCATGTCTGGGTGCCCCGACATGGTAAGTACACTTCCGAGTAGCATTAAAACCCTTTCCATTAGGGTTGGCTGGTGGAAGAAGATGTGTAATTTTCCTCTGAGCAGTCAGAAGAGCAAGAATATTCTCGAGCGAATCCCCTAAGGGTGTGAACGTTCGAGGCCGCTTCACTTCTCCACTTTTAGGCAATGGAGGGTTTGAAGATTGTGCTAGAAAAGGGGAGTAGTTTCTCCTCTGCATAGGCATGCTTGGATTGCCTTTTTGTCCTTGTAGTTTCAAGGAAACATCCTACTCTTTCTTTTTATGAACCCTCCGGGGGTTGTTTCCATAAGATCCAGATTGGATGTGCTCAAGAATGACTTTAAGAAGCGACTAGGTCTTGAATCTTACCGGACTTCAATCCCATTTCAGCCATCTCGCCGTGTTTGATCATTTCAGAAAATGGCTTGCCAATACCAAACTAGAACTCTTTCATAGAAAGGAGCTTCTCAGATATCTATGAAAGTCAATTGACCATTTTCGATTCTCATCATGGAAGGAATAACTTGAGCAGCAAGGCGCCTCCACCTTTGAGCATACTCTTTGAATGACTCATTAGACTATTTCTTGACTTTGGTAATTTGGTACCGGTCAGGAGCCATCTGAGATTGAAAACTGTATTGAGTGAGGAAGGCGTGGGCCAACTCTTCCCAACTATAGATCTTAGAGTTGTCTAATCTAGTATACCATGAACGGGCTTCTCCAGTCAAACTTTTCTGAAACAGCTGTATTCTGAGCTTTTCATTCTCAGCATAAGATCTGAGTTCTCCAATGAACACTTTTAAATGTGTATAAGGATCCCCTAATCCGTCATACTTTTCAAAATCAGGGGCTTTAAATTTCTCCGGATAATGAACACTGGGGAATATGAAAAGGTCTGTATATGAAACACTGCCATTAGTTCCAATCCCTTTGAGAACACGAATGGTTTCCTCCATTTGAAGGACTTTCTTCCTGATGTCACCATTGTCTGGATCTCCTTGGAGATGGGTGCCTTTAGTGTCTTTGTTGGTTGTATCCAACTGATGTTCTGAAATTGTTTTTTCCAAACCTTGAACTCCTTGTATAAAGGGTTCTGTATGTGTAGGTATCTTCGTACCCTGAGTAGACTGGTGTAATTCTTTCAGTAGAACAACCAAGTCTGTGATTTTTTTACTTAATCTGTCGAATTCTTCTCGGGAAACAAGATTAGACTGTTCGGAAAAAGACATGATTGGCTGTAGGCTTGTGGCCTTTTTGGATTTTGAGCTGGTAACAGACCCAATTGCTTCCCTACAAAAGACTTACGTAGTTTAGTCTTAGGGTAATGTAAATGTTATCATAACATGTCTGTTTTAGGAATTTGTCTTGCAAAACTGGTTTGTTAATTGATAACATGTCATGCACAGATATTATTTATATTTTCCATTACATATGGATGAACATGGAATAAAATTACAAGTAAATGTTTTTACAAGTAATTTAAAATGGAAAGTATGAAGAGACTTTCCTCCGCGTTTGGTTTATCAGAGGTTGACCTATCTTAGGGTTACTCTCGCGGCTTTTCGGCATAAAGGTTCCCAGATCATCGCAATCTACTCGACGGGAAGTTAATCCGGTCTTTCAACTGGAGCGAATCTGAGTGGTGCCTTTCACGAGCCCCGGGAATTATTCTTCCCACGGGTCCAAAGAATCAAACACCGACAGATGACCTCTGGTGGAGGGACCACACAACATACATTCACATACAACGTGTCTCACCGTTTATGCAAAATGGTGACATGTGCGAAGCACTAATATCACAAATAGATATTTAGCAGTGCAATAATTAAGATGCATTTGTACACATTCATCAGAAATGTAAATGCAATAATCACACACAAGCATATAACAATTTTGAAAAGCTTGTAATAGCGGCTTAAGCCCTCTTACTGGAGTCCCCAGCAGAGTCGCCACCTGTCGACGTCGGGATATTTGGTGTCCCTTTTCGTTACTTGTTCTTTGGTGTTCTCATGTTAATGTGAGATTTGTTTGAAAAAAACAAGTGAAAAAGGTTCGACATGTATAATGTCGAGGATTGACTTTAAGAGTCGCTAGTTGGTGTATTTAACTGGTTGCACCAAATTAATCGAAAAGGTTAACACATTGACCCAGTGATTTGACACTGCTAAACGGGTCTGTGAAACCGAGATTCATTAAGGGTTCGGGGGCTTGATTATGCGGAGGGAAGGTGTTAGGCACCCCCCGACATCCGTGTTACCACGGTGACCGCCACTCTTTAAAGAAATTATTATATGAATGTGTGTGTGTGTGTGTGGATCAATGTGCAATTTATTTGAAAGTAGTGTGAGGCCTCGTTCGCACCTATATACACAAGGTTTGAATTTTATAGAAAAATTCAGTTTTAACCAAGATATAGCAATGAAGTTTTATAAAAGAGGTTTTTCAAACCTTGTGCTCAATAGGAATTGAGACCTTTTCATACTTCCATTTTATTAAATGTTCGGCTTGTTTGCTTTTATTTTCGAGATACGAAGCATCCTCGAGAAAATAATATACAGTAGTGCCAAACTCCTTATGGGCATGAAAGCCATCCAAGGAAACTCAGACACTATAAAATAATGTACAAGTTGCTTACAGCTAAAAATGTCCATCATGGGAACCGAATCTAGATTCAGTAGACTGAACCTGTGATCACATGATTCCTAGGCTCATATGATACTGCAATTTGTATGGAAAGCAGTAAGCAGTTATATATATAAAAGCTGTAAATATATATATATAAACTGGATCAACCACCACGAAGCAACTCCATGGGGGATCGAAAATGTAAATATATAAAAGAGGTAAATATATATATATGAACATGATCAACCGCCGCGATATAAACTCCAGGCGGGACGAAATGTAAATAAAGCTATAAAAGCGATCAATTGCCACGAAGTAAACTCCAGGCAGGACAGAATGTAAATAAAGTTGTAAAAGGCCACGAAGTAGACTCCAGGCCTGACATAAATATAAATATATATATATATATGTACAAATATATATATATAAAAGTAAAAGAACGCTACGGATGTAAATCAAGGTTCATCGGATATGTCTGACAAATAATTATATATATATATATATATAAAAGTTTAGTAAACGCACCGGATGTAAAATCCGGGCTCATCGATATTTCGACAAAGAATATATATAAATATATATATACAAAAGTAATTAAATGCTCCGGATGTAAAATCCAGGCTCATCAGACAGAGTCTAACCACAGTTTATATATATAAGTATATATATATATAAGCATATAATCGCTCCAGACCGAATTCTAGGCTCAATCGAGGACTAACTCGATAATGTTAGTCCATATATATGAAATATATACATATATTAGTATATATATACGTGATGAAATGAAAACCACGGATCAAGTAGGGTAAACACAATCACACGACTATCAACGGTACAACAAAGTGTGTGATATATGAGAAAGAGGCTTTATAGAATGTAAGAAGGCTTACAAAGAAATTTGCCAAAGTAGACTTCTTAGACTTTAAATGGATAAACACTCAGCTCCCGCCGGATAAAAAGTAGCTATATGTGAGCTAACTAGTGTTTAAAGAAGAGGAAACACTCAAAAGATGTATATGCAGAGCAAAATGGACATAGCTTCCTCGCCTTTTTCCTTCTCTCTCTATCTTCAAATGGCTGACCCAAGCCTTGTATATATAGACAGATGGCCACAGGTACACCTGCGGCTGGTCGTGGTGGATCCGAGCCTCGCGGGTCCCGTCGTCTCTTAGTACGTGCAGTCGTGCACTATAATGTCCGCTCAAACTTACAGAACTTCAATCCGAGCATCCGAACGGTATATCTCCGCATTTTTCTGGATCGCTTGTGTCGAGAGTTACGTAATAACATGGATTAGAGGTTGTACGAAGTCAGGAAGAGGGGTTTATGGCCATGATCTTCAAGCTTCAAATTCTATCCAAAGTACTGCCACACGTAATAGTCACTCGGGATTGTCAATCCTCGGCTCTTTTGGGACATTATTGTATGTATGTATGTATGAAGTGTTGAGACGACGTGCCATTTGTCGAAGGAACAAGATGATGTGTGACTCCTTGCCGGGGTTATCGCCGGTTTGAGTTGAAAAGTAGAGCGTTGCTTCGTGGTTACAAATTTGAGATTGGACCACTTGTTGGTATACTGTGATATCATCTTGTTGAGACAGTAAGATGACGTGTTGACTCCTTACCGGGGTTATCGCCGGTTTAAGCATAAAGCAGACGTTGCTCAGGGTTACATCTGAGATTGGACTGCTTGTTTGTATGCCTCACTATCATCTGGATTGAAGCTGATTGCATGTGTTTGCAACAAGCATTTCCGGTGTTATCGCCGGAACTGCAATGACATCCCTTGGGGTTATCACCAAAGATGGGGTTGCTATTCCAGTGTTGTCTTTGGGACTGGAATTGAACGTCACAGAGTTATCGCCGTGACAGGACAGTCCTCTCCGGTGTTGTTGCCGGTCTTTTGATCTGCATATCTCGGGGTTATCTCCGAGATTGGAAATGACACTCCTGGTGTGTGTTCCGGATTTGAGATGATGTTCCCGGTTTTGTTCCGGGTTGGAGCTGAACTTCCGGTAGTATCCGGCATGGATGTAAGTTGTCTTTCAAGGCTATCTCCAAAAGACAAATCTACCCTCCTGCAATGTTAGGAATAGGAGTGCAGAAAATTTCGAGTGTCTACAAGGTCCATTGCAACCACTTGAAATTCCAGAATGGAAGTGGGAGCACATTACCATGGATTTCGTTACTTGTCTTCCCAAGGTTTCTCAAGGCATAGATGCAATTTGGGTCATTGTTGATAGATTGACCAAGTCTGCTCATTTCTTACCAATATAAAAAACTTATACACTTGAACGTCTTGTTCGTATGTACATAAATGAGATTGTAAGACTGCATGGTATGCCAGTATCCATAGTTTCTGATTGAGACCCAAGATTCACTTCGCGATTTTGGGTTAGTTTACAAAAAGCTATAGGCACGGATTTATGATTTAGTTCAGCATATCATCCTCAGACGGACGGACAATCAGAAAGGACTATTCAAAATCTTGAAGATTTATTAAAACTCTGTGTCCTTGACTTCAAGGGAAGCTGGGACAAGTTCTTACCATTGGTGGAGTTTTCTTACAATAACAGTTATCAAACAAGTATTTGCATGGCTCCATTCGAGGCGTTGTATGGAAGAAAGTGTCGTTCTCCAATATGCTGGGATGAGGTGGGTGAAGCAACGTTGTTGGGACCGGAGTTGGTACGTATGACTATGGAAAAGATTCAAACGATCCGACAACGTATAAAAACCTCACAAGACCGACAAAAGAGTTATGCTAATCTTCATCGAACGGACGTGAAATTCGATATTGGAGATCATGTGTTGTTACGTGTTGCTCCATGAAAAGGAGTTACGAGATTTGGAAAGAGAGGAAAGCTCAATCCTCGATTCATTGGCCCATTTTTATTCCTCGATCGAGTAGGGACTGTAGCCTATAGACTCGCTTTTTTTCGCTAAGTATGTCTCGTGTTCATAACGTTTTTCATATATCTATGTTACGTAAATATGTGAAAAACCCGAACCACATTATTGAGTTAGAACCGGATGAAATAGTGGAAGATTTAACGTATGAAGAGGTTCCTATTCAAATCTTGGATAAGAAGGAACATATTCTATGCTCCAAGGTTATACCTCAAGTCAAAGTTTTATGGAGGAACCACGATGTTGAGGAAATGACCTGGGAGTTAGAATCTGAAATGAAATCAAGGTATCCTTACCTCTTCGACATACCAGGTATGTACCCTAATTTTGAGAGTGAAATTTCATAAAAAGGGGAGATTGTAAGACCCCAACTTTTATGAATAAAGATGAATTTTCTATAATTATCATTTTTGAATATTATGGAATAAATTTGATATAATGTTATAGTTGTGGGTAATAGTTATAAATTTTGCAAAGTACACAAGTTGTTATATAATATTCGATTGGTCAGGGAATATTCATTATAACAAGGAATATTCGTACAACGGCACAATCATTGGTGGACCTTATTAACGGAATTATCATTTGATTGAGAAAACGACAAAAATATTTTATGAAAATAACGATTTAAAGTTTTATTGTTAATCTGTTGAAACACCTTGTGTAAAAAAATACAGAATACGCTGTGGTTGCATAGTAGACAATACCAGTATTGATTATTGATACTTACGTGAAAAGTCACCAATTTTGTTCAATTATTGCTTTTGTAATTGTTGCAAGTATCTCACGTTAATTGATTCAATTATTGTCGATATTTTATATATTATTAAATTAATAATTGAGACGACGAAGTTATTAATATTATTATTTGCAATATTAACGATGTCAGAAGTTACGCGAGGAGAGGTTTGGTCACCTAATTTTGCTTGATAGGGAGAAATCCTTATTGAAAAGCCCCCTCTTTCCTGGGAACAACCTAGTCGATTAATAGTGTGAATTATAATAATGATGATGAAGTTTTATTTTATTAGTATTATTAATTTAATAAAACAGAAAAGCTTTTTATATAAAACAGTAATACTTTTATAAAGCTATTCGTTTTATTAGACTATAAATAGAATATATTATATTCTATTACGTATAGTAAAAATTTATATAAAACAAAATACTTTTATAAAGTTATTCGTTTTATTAGACTATAAATAGAATATATTATATTTTATTATGCATAGTGTTTCAGATAGTACTCAGATAGTGTTTTACATAGTAAAATCTTTTTTATATAAAAATGAATACTTTTATAAAGTTATTCGTTTTATTAGATTATAAATAAATTTATTATATTTTATTTAAAAGATTTTGTTTTATTAGAATATTTTATAGTAAACCAACTGACCGTCTGTTTAAAATTAAATCAATCTGGATGAATTCGTAGAAAATTAGTTACTATTCAGTCCATTCTCCTATAAATAGAAGCTCATTCCTTCATTATTTTTTACAAATTCACTGAAACTCTAGAGAGAGAAACTATAGAGAGAAAGAAGAAAAGTATTATGCTACTTCGCTGCTCCTATATCCAGTTGTTCTAAGGTAAGGGGTATTATTTCTTTCGTATTCATGAAGAGAACTTTTGTTATTCCATTTTTTTATTCTGTTGGAATAACCTGTATACGTGGTCTACCTTATACTTGGTGAAATTCTTCTGTTATTCCATTCTTTATCATTATGTTAGAATAACCTATCTATGCGAAGTACCGCATACATGGTAAAATTCTTTTGTTATTCCATTCTTTATTATTTTGTTGGAACATCCTATCTGTGCATTTACGCATGACCTGGTTCTGTTATTTATTATTCAGTTGGAACATCCGCTTGCATGCTAATTTCTCGTGACTCGTTCCGTTATTTATTATTCATTGGATATATCGTATCCGTGCATTTACGCGTGTCCCGGTTCTATTATTTATTATTCGTTGGAATAACACATTCATGCGGTCTATCGCATGCCTGGTGATTTCTTTTGTTATTCCATTCTTTATTATACTCAGTTAGTTAAAGTTTTGACTTCTATACTCCATGAAATTAGTGGAATATCCTTGATATTTGCACTTCATCTAGTATCTTTTCATGAAAATATTCTTCTGAGCATTCTTGAATTTTACTCTACAAAGAAGTATCATGTTGACAATTTGAACGTTATTAGTTCCTGGATAAATTAATTCTTGAACTTGTTTTATTGAATTCTTATATCATTGTCATCATCCTCGTGTTTATATTATGTTAAAAGTCATCGTGGCTTCAGAAGTGCATAGATGGACTTGATATGATTATGACTGAGGATTAATCGGTATAATCATGACCGTAATGTTACAAATGATGTCGTAAAAGTCCTCATTGGCCATAGTGCATTGATGGACAGTTGTTGGCATGATCATGACCATTGATGAATACACGAATATCCTTGGCCCGTAGTGCATGGATAATTTGTGGTTGTGATACTAATGAATATCCTTGGCCGTAGTGCAGGGATGATGTGGATTATTTATTAAGCTGAGTCCTAGCGATAAAAGTGATGAAAAACCTTTTAAATCATAAAAGATAGTAGATTTTATTTTTTACTTGACTCTTTTAATGGATTGCTTGTTCCGCTGCAGTTAAACTTGACGTTTGTTATATTGTATCAGTTTAACACTGTTAAAGGCTAACGATAATTTATTTTGTATTATCTTGGTCATAATATTTCTTACTAGGCTAGTTGAGCTCACCCTTTTACTTTCATTGTTCTCTTCAGGAAATGAGAACGTAACAGGGACTAGTCGGAGAACAGAGTGACGGTCCAGATAATAGCATTAGTAGTCCTCACTATTTTGTTAAATAGTGTGATAATAAATGTAATGAGGACTCAATTGAGTGTGGATATTGTCTAGATGATAATATTTATATTAAAACTCACAGCATATGTTTTGTCGTATTTTACACTACTGTTGTATAATTAAGTTGTATTTGAATTTTGTACCATGTATTTGGCGACTCAAGATAGGTGATGTATACCTATTTTGGGGACGTCACAGTTAATCACTATACACTATCTTTTTTCAGCCAATTTTATGAATTTCTAAGCTGGTTGGAAGTGGTTCTTAATCCACTAAATCAATTCCTAGTTGCAGAATCCCAAAATTCTGTAACTGATGAACCAAATATGCCTAACTTCATATTGATCCCAACTCCTCTCATCTCTACGATTATTGACTCTAGCCCCATCGTAGAGTCCCTCGCTCAAATCATAGAGCCACCTACTCCAGACCCCCAAACACAGGCCCCTCCATCCGATATTCCCTCCTCGTCCACAAATAACTACTTCAACCTTGATCTTGCCCTCTACTCATTACAAGATCAATACAAGAAAACACCCCCTCCTCCACACATTCCCCAACTCAGTGAACTTTTTTCAGAACTGCCCACCAAAACCGATTTGTCATACATGTCAAAGAAAATGATCAAGGAAATCGATGATAGTCTTGAAGCACACACTGAACTTATTCAAATGAGACTAACAAAAATGATCAGTGCTGCAAATAGTCTCCCAAGCACCCTAAGCTCTGAGCTCACAAAGAAGCTTAGGGAGATCATCAAAGAAATGATTCAAAGCATAAAGGACAGGGATGAGATCCACTTTCTCGCAGCCAAAAGACACAGGGATGCTGTTTTTGTCTTAATTACAGACAACTCAAGAAGCTCAGAATAAACTTATGTTGGAGAGCTTCATCAATCTGCAAACTACCGTAAAAGAATTCCAACAATTTTTCATCAGCCAAGGATAACAGACTGACAACGTTCTAGTCGTCCTCTAACAAAGGGAAGCTCGATCTGATGCTCTGATCAAAGAAAATCGAGTGGAGCTTGTCCAAGGAATGAATCGCCTCTAGAAGACATTCGAACCCTTGATGCTGACATAAAGGGGGAGAATAAAGGGAATGGAGATCAAGGCAAGGGCAAAGGGCAGAGGCACTTTCTCTGCTCAATCATCAAGGAGTCCTCCAAGGTAGTATCATCAACAAGCTCCACAATTTGGCCATCATACTCAACGATCTGATGATGAGCCAATTATTATGGCTCAACCATTAAGAAGTCAAAGGCCTTCTTTCAGCTCACACGAGGTGACCAAAACAGGCCTAAGAATGCCAATTAAAGATTCTGCATTCATGAATAGGCACGATCATAATGAAAGACTTAGTCAAAGCGAGCGGGAAGAAATAGCATGAAGAGACGAAGCTAGCAGGAGAAGAAGAGTTGAGGAATATACAAATCCTCCGAGAAGAAAAAGGCAAAAGAAATAGAGATAAGTTAAAACTCAACTCTTATTGATGTAACTAAGTTTAAATGTAATATCTATCCTCAAACATCAATAAATTCATGCTTATTTTCTAAAAATTTCAGATGCTCACTGAAATATTAAGTCATATTTACTTTGCTGCACTGCATATAGAATTTGATAATCATGACAACAAATCTCCTTGGTTATGTCAACATCAAATAGGGGGAGATTGTTGCAAGAATTTATATCTTGATTTGATGTTTAAATTAAACGTTCATGATTATATGTGAAGTCTTTCAAGGAATATATGTACAAGGACTTAGTGATAGATCAAAATTGTTAGGTTGATCTAAGCTTTCAATGTTCATCATTCTGTAAATGAATGTATAGATAAAGTGATCAAAGATGTTAGGTTGATCTATATCTTAAAATGTAATAGATAGGCTTCAAACAGATTTGGTGTCTAATGAGCTGATCAAGAGTCTGCAGAAGCCAAGGCAAAATCGTAGATCATCAAGGATCGTAGTATGACTACCTTGAAGGGCCTCTCTAGAGATCGTAGAGTGGTCCAGCCATTTGTCGAAGCTAACTCAGAGATCGTAGTGTGCTCTTGGAAACGTAGAGTCTGCAAGACAAGCAAGTGAAGATCGTAGTGTAGAAATCGTAGTATTCTCGTTTGGTTGCATCAAGCACCAAGGTGGCAAGACACCACGATAAGAATCGTAGAGTATCATCTGGCTGTGTCAGAAGTTGTGGGCCTTAATCATTTGTTCAAAGATAAAATCTTAACAAATGTGGAATGGGTTATAAACGTTGAAGTAATCAACAGTCCCAATGGTATAAAAATATCCTTAGTATGCAACAAAGAGACGTATTAAAGAAGCTAAGGAAAGGACCATGGGACAGAGGAAAATACTTTTTCAGGTGTTAGGTGAGAAAGCAGTCTGCTATGTCAGTGGGCCAGAATGCAATTCAGAAGATATGCAGAAAAGTCTCCATCAAAGTTTAAAAATGTCAAACGCATTAAATGCTTCAACGGATGGATTCAACGGGCAGATTTCAATGATCACATATATGCAAGACATCTGCAGATGATTCAACTAAGCAAGCAATTGAACAAAAAGAGAGAATACTCAACGCTCAACTCTACGATCTGAGAAAAAGAAAAAGCTTGCAAAGCTACTCAGTTCTTTCGAACAAGAGCTTAACGGCAACTGAGTAGCACCAACCAAGAACTCAACAACTACAAATCAACTGAAGTAAGAGTTCCAAGTCAGAAGGACTTGAAGAGTTCTAATTGAACTGTGAAGAACCAAGTCTGCTGGACTTGAAGAGTTCAAGAGTGAACTAAGAAGTTCCTAGACTGCTGGTCTAGAAGGAATCTGTGAGATTCAGAAAGTGTAAAAGACATCCTTAGTGGATTTGTTACTCGAGGAGTAGAAGAGTGGACTAGGAGCTTTAAGTGCTCTGAACCACTTAAAACTGCTGTGTCTATTGCATTCTTGCTATAACTACTATAACTGTTATAACGGTCTCACTCTCATTAACTCACTATATCTAAAAGGGAGATCAAACAAACCTTAATTCCGCTGTGTTTAAATCTTTATCAAAACTGACAAAGTAAAACGAAAAGAATTTTAAATATCTATTCAACCCCCCCCCCCTTCTAGATAACTATTGTGCCTCCGAAAACTAACATAAATTATCCTTAGCCTTCAACAGTATAACAACTGATAGAATACAATAGACAAGAAGTTTTAGATCAACAACTGCAGCGGAATAAGTATTCCATTAGAAGAGTCAAGTAGAGCATGATATCTACTATCATCTATGATTTAAAAGTTTAATCATAAATTTTATCGCTGAGACTCAGCTTAATAAATAATTCACATCACTGAATTATCCATGCACTACGGGCTAAGGATATTTATTAGTATCACGACCACGAATTATCCATGCACTACGAGCCAATGATATTCATGTTTTCATCAATGGTCATGATCATTCCATAAAATAATTCATATTTGCACCCTTGGCCGAAGAGAACCCATGGTCATGATCATACCAACAACTGTCGCTGAGACTCAGCTTAATAAATAATCCACATCACTTGTAACATTACGGTCATGATTATACCGAATAATCCCTGGTAATAATCATACCAATCAACAGTCCATCTATGCACTACAGGCCAAAAATGACTTTCATTACAATATATGCATGAGAATGATGACAATGATATAAGAATTCATTTAAATGAAAGCAAAGGATAAAATTTAAAGATTTATAATTTAATTTATCCAGAATTCAAAACGTCCAAATTATCAACATGATACTGCTTTGTGGAGTAAAATTTAAGAATAATATTGTATCAAAAAAGATTTGAACAAAAAAGAAATCAATTTTTATCATGAATAGCACCCTAGGTGAATAGAAACCGAGTGAATAGTACCCCGTGAATAGTACTTCAGGAATAGTACCCCGTGAATAGTACTCCGGCATGAAAAAGTTAAAACTTATCATGAATGCTCAAAATAATATTTCTATGAAAAGATACTAGATGAAGCGCAAATTTCAAGGATATTCTACTAATTTCATGGAGTATAGAAGCCAAAACTTAACAAAATGATTATAGAATTCAGAATCTGAAACGAAATAATATTACTTACATACTACAGAGTATGGAAAAAAAATATTATTTCATACAAATATTGAACAAAACTATTATCCCTTACAACTGTTAAACGAAAAAAATATTCCTTACGAATATTGAACGAAAATAATATTCCTTACGAATATTAAACGAATATAATATTTCTTGCGAATATTGAACGAAATAAAATTTCTTTCGAATACGAAAAATAATATCGTAAGCGAATATGAAATAAATAATACCCCTTACCTCAAAAAGAGAGAAATTTTGACTGGTATAGCGGATATATTCTTGAAGAAAACTTTCACTATTTTTTACACTCAAAGCTTCCTTAAACTCTAAAGAAATACGCTTAATATTATTGAAGAAGAATTCTCTGATTCTGGTGTGATTTTCTTTTCTAAACTGAGTATCCTATTTATAGGAGAATGGTTGGATACTATTTGAATTAGAAAATCACGGATTGAACAGTAAGGAAATTCACGGGCCAACCGGCGGAGGAAAACTGATTTTTTGATTTTTACTATTACTGTGAAATAAAATATTCTAATAAAACAAAAACTTTAAATAAAATATAATATATTCTATTTATAATCTAATAAACAAAACTTATTATATATATATATATATATATATATACACACACACGCACAAAATATATATATATATATATATATATATATATATATATATATATATATATATATATATACAACACACACTATTTTGAAAGACTTTTTGAAGGCCCATGGGTTTGTATTAATAGTATTAATTTTGTAAATAAATATGAAAAAATATATTATTTTTATAATTATTTTATCTATGCACCATTATTGTAATTATTTCTAAAAATATACTAAAATATGTAATTAACCCTTTCATCTTTAGGTGGGATTTACTTGGTGTTTTAGACAATAAAATTATTTAGACAAATTAAACATTACACTTATAAAAAATTTCATTAGTTTTTCTAAGTGAGAAATTATAATTTTTTTTTATTAATTTGTGAGAAATTATTTTCGGCATTTTTTTAGTTTTTCTAAGTGTAATTTTTTAATTTGTTAAATGTCATTATCTTCTTAAACTTTTTTTGCATATTTTATTATAAATATTTAGGTGTTTTTTGCATATCAGCGATGCCACATAGGCGCCGCGTTTAACAAGTCAATATGTCAACGCCAATGTGGCACCTAGGGGCTCAATATCCAAATTTTCAAACGAAAGGAGCTCGATTTGCGTTAACCAAAAGAAAGAGGCTCAATACCTAAAAGCACCTAAAGTTCAGGGGCAACATATGCATTTTAGCCCAAACACAAATTCTCCTATTTAAAAATTTATTACAACGACAGTATTCACACCCTAAACTAATAATACACTACATATAAGTACAATTAATGACTGGTTTAAGAATCAAAATATTTGAAAAATGATCAACGAAACCCTCATACATTGGAGGCCATACTTTTATGTTATAATAAATATCATAGGAACGAAGAATTAGCCTTGGTTGACTCGTTAGTCCCCTAGGAAACACGAGAAGATTACTGTCTTGTTCGCTCCAACGGTGTGTATCTTCTTGCCATATAATTATCTCTATCACATCGAACTGAAGGATTATATTTCAACCATACTCTAGGATTATATAAATAGTGCTCAAAAATATAGTCAGAAAGCGGATACGCATAAAAAATGTGTGGTAAAAAGATTTTGTACGTGGTTGAACATTTTGCATGAGAGAATATTTTCTTACTGATGAAAAAAACTGGAGATATATATTAAATTAAATTTGTTAATGTCGAATTATGTCTACTTGCCAAATCACCTAACAGCGAACCTAAAACTTTAAGTTCTCAGTATAATTATTGTCACACTATTTTTCAATGTATTGAGAACTATTGCCACTACTAACTTGGACCATCACTCTATTCCCATGTTCACCCCGCCATAACCAGCTATATTCTTATTCCGTGAAAGGAATTATGAAACAAAAGGTTGAGCTCAAATAGTAGTAAAGAATATCATGACTAAGATAACGAATAATAAGTTATCATTAGCCTTTAGTGGTGATAAATTAGATATTTAGAACATATGGTAGATGATATATGTAAGACCCCAATTTTTTATAAATAAAATTGAATTTCCTCTAATTATTATTTTGAATAATAAGGAGTTAATTTGATATAATGTTTTGGTTATGGGTGAAATGTGTAAATTTTGCAAAATAAGCAAGTGGTTATAAAATATTCAATGTTGTCGAGGAAATTTCTTTTGGTCGTGGAATATTCTTGTTGTCGGGGAATATTCGTACGACGGCGCATTCATTTGTGGGCCCTATAACGAAAAATAGTCGGATGAAGAAAATGACAAATTTGAGTTTTTATAAATAACTGCCGTGGCGTAGTTATTTCAAATTATCTTTGTTGGAATACCTTGTGGTTAAAAAATACGAGAATACACGTTGTTGCATGAGAAGACAACGTATTGCACAAAGATTGTTGAATTATTGATTCTTACGTAAGAAGGCACTACTCAATAATTGTTATAGTAATTCTGTTCAATATTTTATTTTCTTGATTCAATAATTGCTACGTTGATATTTTATATTATTGTTGTTTTGATAATTGTCCTTTGCGATGATTTTGAATTATCGGATCAATAATTCGTATTATTTGAATAATATTATTAGATAATATTATTGGCAATTTCTAAGGAAGTTTTGTCTAGGAAAGGGGTTTGGTCATCTAATTGCGAGCCAATAAGGAGAAATCCTTATCGGAAAGCCCCTTTTTCCTGGGAATGACCTGGTTGTCAGTATTGTAATTCTGTAATATTATTTTTGAATAATTAATTATTAATTTATATGATAAGGAAATATTTATTTTTATGTGGATATAAATGAAGGAATTAATGTTGAGGTGTTTTATCAGTATTTTGTCGGAATGAAGGTATTAAAAATCGTCTATATGTTGATTTCGGGCATTTTTTGTTTGGAATTTGGAAAAATTTTCTTCTACAAAGTTGTAGAGAATTAAATTTCCTATGGAATAGACATGAGATTCAAATTTTTCTGATAAAAGGGCTATTTATTATGAATTATTAAAGTTTTTGATTATTGTTTAAATTTTAAAATATTTTAGAAATTTTCTAGAATGGGTGGGCCCCACTTTTGGTTGGTGTGAAATGTGCTGAAATTTTATTTTAAATGTGGTGTGCCTGAATAGTAGCAGGTAAAGCCATCAGGTAGAAGGTTAAGTCTGCTTCGGCGTTCTAGCATTTTCCTATAAATAGGGTGCTTGGTTAGAATTGAAAATCACACCAGAATCTAAAGTTTTCTCTCTCTATAATATCGAACGTATTTTTGTGAGTATTTAGATACTTTGAGAGTTTTTATTCAGTGCAAGTTTTCTTCAGCCCTATATCCGATATTTCAGCTAGAAGTACTATTCTTTTGAGTTAAGGGATGTTATTTTCTTCGTAAATGATGTTATTATTTCAATATCATTATACCAAAATAGTGGTGTGAATTTTATTATGAAATTTTTACCTTTTCATGTCGAGGTTACTAGTCACGTATCTAAGACTATTCACGATACGGCCATTATTCACGAATACTGAGACTATTCACGTAGTACTATTCACGAAGTATAATTTTTCTTATGGAATTTCTACCTTTTCGTGTCGGGGTTACTATTCACGTATACGGCACTATTCACAAATACGACACTATTCACCGAAAAATGAAATATTTCCTTCTTTATCCCAGATGTCTATTATGGTTAATATCTTTGATTGTATCCATGTTTTGATCTTCATTCTTAAATTTTAATCCACTATGGTTTATTATGGGGTATTTTTGAACAAGGATTATCTAAAGTATGAATCCATAATTTTTGTCCTTTTATCTCACTGGATTCGTTCTTTAAAATATTTTTCATCATCATCAGTCTTAAATGGTGATACTTGATGAATATCTTTGGCCTGTAATGCTAAGATGAATGATTACCTGATGAATATCTTTGGCCTGTAGTGCAAAGATGAATGATTACCTGATGAGCTCACCCTTTTATCTCACTGGATTCGTATCTTAGTCATAATGTTCTTTACTGGGCTAGTTGAGCTCACCCTTTTCCTTTTTGTTCTATTTTTCTTCTCAAGAGGCGAGAATATAGCGAAAACTAGTCAGGGTATGGAGTGATGGTTCTAAACAGTTGTTTTAGCAGTTCTCACTATGTTGTAAAATAGTGTATCAATAATTATAATGAGGACTTATTTGAGTGTGGATATTGTCTAGAAGACAATATTTGTATTTACACTCACAGTATATATATGTGTTGTCGTATTTTGCATAACAATTGTAATGATGAAGTTGTAGTTATTTTCTATACCATGTATTTGGCGACTCAGAATAGGTTGGATGGATTGGACCTATTTTGGGGGCGTCATAGTTGGTATCAGAGCTTAGGGATATGGTCTCTGGCGGAGATTGGGGAATAGAACTAGGAGGGGAGAGGCGAGTAAATCATTCGCTAGGGTGTCCTACCTAAGCTTTTTTGTTGGTTGGTCAGAATATAAGGGTATTATGTGATATGTTAATTTGTTTAATTAACCCTTGTTTTATGGCAGTATTTGAGAATGACAACTGAAAATGTTAACAATGGAGTGAATGAGACCGTGGAGACACCTTTAATCACCAACCAGGAGAGCGTGCAACATGACGGCAATGTTCCTCTTGTAAACAACACTACCGAACAAACGATGAATGATGGGATGTTTAGAAGCTTTTTGCATTTTATGCAAAATCAGACGAGGGAGACTCGTGTACAAAATACGGGTGGAAAAGATAGCAACGCGCGGCTTGTCACAGCCAAGCAGTTCAAAGAGTTTGGACCACCAAAGTTTTTGGGAAAGCCAGATCCGATTAAGGCAAAAACGTGGGTTAAGCAAATTACCAAGATATTTGATGTCTTGGGATGCACGGAGGAACAGAAGGTTCCATTCGCCACCTTTATGTTCTGTGGTGAGGCAGATTACTGGTGAAAATTTATGAAGGCGTACCACCCAATTAATCAATATGTCTTGGAAAAGCGTTTCAGAAACTGTTCAATGACAAGTACTTTCCTGAAAGTATTCGTCATATGAAGGCGGTAGAGTTTATTAGACTGGAACAGAACAACATGACGGTGTCCCAGTATGAGGCTAAGTTCGTGGAGTTATCCAGGTTAACACCTCATTTAGTAGAGAATGAGGAACGTATGACTCGAATGTTTCTGAGAGGTTTGAAACTCGAAATACGTCAATACCTTATTTCTTAAAAACTTTGTTTATATTTAGATGTTGTGAATAGGGCTCAGTTATTAGAGTGTGATAATGAGCCAGCCCAAGCAAAAGAGAACGACCAACAACACGATAATAATCGTACCGGTGGCAACAACCATCGGAACAATGATAACCATCGTGGAGGAAATTATCATGCCAGAAATGGTAACCACTTCGGTGGTAATCATGGCCAGTATAATAGAAGAAATGATTTAAGTGAAAATTTCAAGAAGAGAAGATTTAACGATGATGGGAAGATGTCGGCGGCAGCACCAGTGTGACGCCCCCAAAATAGGTATACATCACCCATCTTGAGTCGCCAAATACATGGTACATAAATCAAATACAAACTTAATTATACAACTGTCGGGTAATATACGACAAAACATAACTGAGAGTTTAAACAAGAATATTGCCTTCTAGACAATATCCACTCTCAATGGAGTCCTCATTACAATTATTATCACACCATTTCACATAATAGTGAGAACTACTAAAACAACCATCTGGACCGTCAATTAGTTCCCCGACAAGTCCCAGCTATATTCTAATTTCCTAAAGAGAACAATGAAAGAAAAGGGTGAACTCAACTAGCCTAGTAAGAAATATTATGACTAAGATAATGCAGAATAAATTATCCTTAGCCTTCAAGAATATAACAACTGATAGAATACAATAGACAACAAGTTTTAGATCAACAACTACAGCGGAATAAGCAATCCATTAGAAGAGTTAAGTAGAGCATGATATCTACTATCTTCTATGATTTAAAAGTTTTTCATCAACTTTATCATTTGAGACTCGACAATAAATAAACCACATCATCGAATCATCCACGCACTACGGGCGGGGATATTCATGTAATCATCGATAGTCATGATTATCTTAAGAATAATCCCTAGTCATAATCATACCAACAACTTGTCCATTGATGCACTACTGGTAGATGAGTACTTTTACCACATCATTTGTAACATTACGGGTCATGATTATCTTTGAATGATCCTCGGTCATAATCATACCAATCAACAGGTTCATCTATGCACGTAAGCCAAAGATGACTTTCATCACAATATAAGTATGAAGATGATGACAATGATATAAGCATTGATCAAATGAAATCAAGGATAAATATTAAAGACTTTAAATTTATCCAGAGTTTAAAAATATCCAAATTGTCAACATGATACTGTTTTGTGGAGTAAAATTAAAGAATGATATTGTATCAAAAATTATTTGGACCGAAAAGAAATTAATTTTTGTCATGAATAGTACCCCGGGTGAATAGTACCTCGTGAATAGTACTTCGGGAATAGTACCTCGTGAATAGTACTTTATGAATAGTACTCGTGAATAGTACTTTATGAATAGTGCCTGTGAGACCCCAAATTTTTTTAAATGAAAGTATGCAATTTTCTTATAATTATTCTATTTAGTAAATGGTTAAATTGATAAAATATTAAAGTTAAGGGTGATATGTGAAATTTTTTCAAAGTAAACAAGTTGTTATAAAATAATTGGTGATAAAAGTATAGTAATACGCGTGGTTGCAAAGTAGCACACGGTATTGTATAATATCTTTGATTATTGATGCTTATGTGAGAAGTCACTCAGT
Source organism: Panax quinquefolius (assembly GCA_020205615.1). NCBI lineage: Eukaryota > Viridiplantae > Streptophyta > Magnoliopsida > Apiales > Araliaceae > Panax > Panax quinquefolius. The sequence goes on from CM035152.1 coordinate 19,023,230, forward strand.
TTTATTCAATTATTGTCATAATATGTTATATTATTAAATCAATAATTGAGACGACAAAGTTATTCATTTTATTATTTGCAAAATTGAAAATGTCTAGAAGTTCTGTCAAGGAGAGGTTTGGTCACCTAATTGCGTGCCAATAAGGAGAAAACCTTATCGAAAAGCCCCCTCTTTCCTGGGAACGACCTGGTTGTTAAATATTGTGAATTATAATAATAATGAATAAATGTTATTAAAAAATCGAATTTGAGTTCGGAGTTGAATTTGGAGACTCGGACGTGATATTTGAGTCCGGAATGATGAAATTAGTATAAATAGACTATAAACACAAAATTTTTTGGGGTTGACTTTTTGGTCAAAAAGTCAACAGTTGACTTTTTTAGAAAAAGTCAAACTTCAAAAATAAATTTTTTTTGATAAAAATAGTTCCATTGTGTTGAGATTATTAGTGTTAGTGGAAATCGACATTTATTTCGATATTAATTGACGTCTGGAAGTTATATTGACCAATCGGATAATTAACCGGACAAATGAGCATTTAATTGCTATCAATTTACATGATTATAATTATTTGTTCACATATGTGTACTATTGATTCACATTCTTGTACTATTAGGGGATGTGGTGCAAGATTGATAATATTTGCATGACTAAGTTAAAAATGGAGGTACTATACTGTAATTCATATTTTTACATGATTATAACTATTAATTCACATGATTGAACTATTGATTCACATTATTTACTATTAGGGGAGGTGGTGCAAATTTGATAATACTTGCAGGACTAAATTAAAAATGAAGAAAAAGAGGAAGGTATTATACTGTAATATTTTGAGCCCCAAAACGTGCAATTATTGAAACTATATTTTCCTATAAATAGAAGCTCATTCTTCCTTCATTTCTCACAAATTCACTAAAGCTATAGAGAAATTATTATAAAGAGAAAGAAGAAGAGAAGTCTGCTACCTCACTATTCCATTATCCAGTCTTCTTTGAGGTAAGGGATATTATTATTATAGTAAGGGTTATTATTTCTTTCGTATTCATGAAGAGAGCTATTGTTATTCCATTCCTTATTATTCTGTTGGAATAACCTATGTACGCGGACTACCGTATACATGGTGAAATTCTTCTATTATTTCATTCTTTATTATTATGTTGGAATAATGCATACATGAAATCTTTGCATCATGGTGAAATTCTTACATTATTCTATTTTTATTATTACATTGGAATATCACATTTGTGCGGATTACGCATGATTGATTCCATTCTTTATTATTACGTTGGAATATCACATGCATGCGGATTACGCATGACACAGTTCCATTCTTTATTATTACTGTTAGAATAACGTGTATGTGATCTATCATCGAGGCTGGTGAATTCTCGGTTGTTATTCCATTCTTTATTATTACATTGGAATAACTTGTCTGTCTTGGTCTATCGCATGCACGGTGAATTCTTACATTATTCCATTCTTTATTATTACATTGGAATAACCTTGCATCATGTAGATTACCACATGCACGGTGAATGATCCTTCGTATTCATTCCTTATTAAATTATGGAAATTATTTGTCTACGTGGATTACCGCATGGCGGACGAAAATCCATTTGCAGTTTCATAATTTTTCTTACCCTCAAAAATTCTGGAAAAATTTGAAATGATAATTTGATGAGTTTTCTAGATTGTTTCCAAAAATGGCAATTTTTGGATTTATAGATTAGGAGTTATGAATTTTATGGAAAAAGACTATTTTAAAAGTAAACCTTTATAACTCCTTGTGGTTAACTCCCAAATTGGTAAAATTTTTATTAGGAGTACATATATATAACAGGAGTATACCCTATAAATTTCAGAATTTTTGGACAGAAGTACAATTTATGATAAATGTCTAAATATTCGACAGTTTTAGCCATATGAAAACTAGTAAATGAATTTTAAAAATTTTGAAAAAAATATATGTTCAATATGGGACTATATTCTGTTAAATCCCAGAAAAGAAAACTTTTTGGGAATGATTTGTTATTTTTCATGAAAATAGTTTAGTTACGAACACATGAATTAAATATGTTATGTGAAATTGAAAAATTGGTAAATTGGATTTGATGGCTTAGAAATCCTATATAAGGTATATGCAGATTTTTGATGAGGGATTTGATCATTGGTGATGAAATCTTATGAGTATGGCATTTTTGAATGATTAAATGCATTATTTGGTATAATGTAAACAATTAAAATAAATTGTTTATAAGTTTAAGAAATGATTAAAATATTGTTATAGTATTAATGATATTAGATTATGATATTATTAAGTGATTGATAACATTTGCATATTTTAAACTCTGGATAAATTTAAATTCTTTAATATTAATCCTTTTTTTCGTTTGACTAATGATTATATCATTGTCATCATCCGCATGCTTATATTATGATGAATGTCATCTTTGGCTTACGTGCAAAGATGGACTGTTGATTATTGGTTTTACAATTGTATATCTTTGGCTTATGTGCAAAGATGGATTGTTGATTGGTGGTTTTACAGTTATATATCTTTGGCTTACGTGCAAAGATGGACTGTTGATTATTAGTTTTACAGTTGTATATCTTTGGCTTACATGCAAAGATGAAATGTTGATTGATGAGTATCTTTGGCTTATGTGCATAGATGAACTGTTTATTAGTATGATTATGACCATGGATCATTCCGTATAATCATGACTCGTAATTTTATAGATGATGTGGTAAAAGTCCTCATTGGCCCGTAGTGCATTGATGGACAGTTATTGGTATAATTATAACCAGGGATTATTCGGTATAATCATGACCATTGATGATTACATGAATATCTTTGGTAGTAAAAGTGAGGATGATTCGATGATGTGGATTATTTATTAAAATTTGAGTCTTAGCGATAAAATATTGATTATACACTTTTAATTAAGTAAAAGATAGTAGATATCATGCTCTACTTGACTCTTCTAAAATCTGATTGTATGTCTTTGAATTGTAGTGCAAAGATGAATTGTTAATGAATATCTTTGGCCATATAAGAAGTTAAATTTATTAGTATGATTATGGCGGGAATTATGATTTGGTATAACCATGATTTTTGATGTTTCAGGTGAAGATAGGTGATGAAAATTATCTTCGTCCTGGGTGGGAAGAGGAATTTAGAACCACAATTATAATTATGAGTTATTCATATTATTGTGGACAGGAACTATTGATTGATGTTACAGGGATAAAACATTGTTGGTGGACTTTTAACATGAAGAAGATAATAGACCTTATTGTAGAAGACCAGAAATTTTTTAAATAAAAGGAATTTCCTTTATTTATTATTTTGAAATAGTAAGGGTTGATTTGATTAATGTGGATAGTAAAAAGGGTTAAATACGCAAATATTTCAAAATAAGCAAGTGGTTATAAAATATTTATTGTTTTTGGGGAATATTCGTTTGGGAATGGAATATTACGTCTTTGTCGGGGAATATTAAATGCGACTGGTACATGACCATGTGTGGGCCCCATGCTTGAAAGCGATTGGATGAAGAAAGCGACAAATATAAGTTGGTTAAAAATAACGGCGTAGTTATTACAGAATTAAGATCATTGGAATACCGGTTGGTTAAAATACGATGTCTGGCGTGGTTGCCGCGATGCTTTGCGGTATTGCAGTATTGTTGAATTATTGATCCTTACGTGAAGGCACTACTCAATAATTATTACAGTGAATTCTTTATTCGATAGTTTGTTTTATTGATTCAATAATTCTTTGCGTTGGTATTTTATATTATTGTTGTTTCAATAATTGTCACTACTACGATATTTCCCATTATCGGATCAATAATTCATATTATTTGAATAATATTATTAGATAACATTATTGGCAATGTCTAGAAAGTTACATCTAAGGAGAGGTTTGGTCACCTAATTGCGGCGCCCGAGAAGGAGAGATCCTTATTGGAAAGCCCCTCTTTCACAGGAGCGACTGGTTGTCGTATAAATGTGATTACGTAATATTATTTGTGAATAATTAATTATTGATTCATATGATAAGGAAATATTTATTTTATATGAATATAAATGATGGATTTATTTATGTGGTTATTAATGAAGGAATTAATCTTTGAGATGTTTTATTTGTATTTTGTGGATTGGAGGTATTAAAAGATCAAATCGGTGTTATTATAGCTTTATTGTGTGAGTTATAATATTTAATCCAACCGTTGGATCGTTGTAATTTTTGGATATGTTATACATATATAAGTTGAGTATATGTTCACAAATTTTGAACCGTTTAAAATGAGCGAATGATTTGTTATGAATTTTAAGAGGTGGTGATTAGGAAATTAGGTTTATAATTGATTTTGGTGGAAAATTCTAGAATTGAGTGGGCCCCACTTGTGGTTGGTGAAAAAATGTCTTGAATTTTATTTCAAATGTGGTGGGTGGCAATAGTAGCGAGGTAAAGCCATCGGTGTAAGCAGTCAAGTCTGCCTTGGCGGGCTAACATTTTCTATAAATAGAGGGCTAAGTTAGAATTGAAAATCACACACGAAACAAAGTTTTCTCTCTTCTCTCTCTATATTATCGAGTGTATTTTGTGAGTATTTTGAGTATACTTTGAGTATTGTTAGGCGGTCTGCAAGTTCCCTTCAAAGACTATATCCGGTGTTTCAACTAGAAGTATTGTCTTTCGAGGTAAGGGATATTATTTTTTCAGTAATGATATTATTTCTTTGATATCATTATCTTTGAAATATTAGTTGGAACTTTTTATCAAATTTGGAACTTTTTCATGTCGGGGTTACTATTCATGAGTTCTTATTCACGAGTTACTATTCATAAGTTACTATTCACGAGTTCTATTCACGAGTACTATTTCATGAAGCGTGAAGATGTTTTTTGTGGAATTTCTATCTTTTGGTGTCGAGAGTTATTTATTCACGTATCTGACCTTTATTCACGATATCTGAGACTTATTCATAGAAAAATGAAAATTTTTCTTTTAAGTCTAAAATATCTATTCGGATACTAGCTTTGATTGTATCCATGTTTTGAACATTCTTGAATTTTACACCACTATGATTATTTTTGAGGTATTGTTGGACATGGATAAAACAAAGTACGAATCCTTAATCCTTAATCCTTGTCATTTTGTTTCCTTTGGATTCGTTTCTTTAAAAATATTTTTCATCATCCTCGGTCTTAAATGATGATATTATTGATATATCTTTATGTAGTCAAAGATGAATGATTTTTGAAGAATATCTTTGGCACATAGTGCAAAGATGAGATGAATGATTTCTGAAGAATATCTTTGGCACGTAGTGCAAAAGATGAATGATTCTGAAGAATATATTTGGCCTTTAGTGCAAAGATGAACAAGTGTTGAGATGAACATGATCGATTGATGAATATCTTTGGCACTGTAGTGCAAAGATGAATATTTGATTTGAGATGAATATTGATTGATGTTACTGAGGATAAAATATTGATGATGAACGTTAAATTCATAGATTATAGTAGATTTCATTCTCTACGTAACTCTTACATGAATTATTATTTTCATTGCGAATATTGATCTGAAACTTGTTGTCTATTGTATTCTATCGATTTTTTCCTGTTGGAGACTAACGATAATTTGTTGTATATTATCTTAGTCATAACATTCTTCTTGGGCTAGTTGAGCTCACCCTTTTCCTTGTTGTTCCATTTTTCTTCTCGGGAGGCGAGAATGTAGCGAGTACTAGTCGGGTATGGAATGAAGGTTTAGAGAGAGTTGTTTAGTAGTCCTCACCATTATTGTAAAATAATGTATCAATAAATGTGATGAGGATTTATTTGAGTATAAATATTATCTAGAAGATAATATTTGTATTTAAACTCACTGATTTTATTGTTGTGATAATAAAGTTGTAGTTGTTTACATACCATGTATTTGGCGACTCGAGAATGGGTTGGATGGAATGGACCTATTTTGGGGTTATCACGGTTAGTATCGAGCTTAGGGATATGATCTCTGGCGGAGATCGGGGAATAGAACTAGGAGGGAGAGGCAGGTAAATCCTTCGCTAGTGTGTCCTACCTAAGCTTATTTATTAGTTGGTCGGTATATAGGGATATTATGTGATTGATTTCCTTAATTAACCCTTGCTTTTTATGGCGGTATTTGAGAATGTCAATTGAGAATATTAATAGTGGTGTAAATGAGGCCGTGGAGATCGTGTACTTAACAATGAGGAGAGCGATGCAACAGTGGCAATGTACCTCTGTGAATAACACCTGCTTGAAAGCGGATGATGAGCGAGGGGTTTTTAAAAGCTTTTTGCGATGAATGCAAAATCAGACGAGGAGACTCGTGTTCAAAATCTGAGGAGGAGATGATAGCAATTCACGGGTGGTCACGACCAAGCGATTCAAAGAGTTGGGACCACGAGTGCAGGAAAGCCGGATCCGATCATGGTGGAAACATGGGTCAAGCAAATTACCAAGATATTCGATGTCTTGGGATGCACGAAGAACGAAAGTTCCATTCGCTACTTTTATGTTCGTGGCAGTGATTCTTTGGTGGGAATCGTGAAGCGTACCCATTCAATTGCACTCAAAGATGTCATGGGAGGCGTTTGAAAGCAGTTCAATGACAAGTACTTCCACGAAAGTATTTCGTCATATGAAGGAAGTGGAGTTTATTAGACTAGAAGCGAGAATAACATGGCGGTGTGTCCCGGTCTGAGGCGAAGTTAAGCGGAGTTATCGAGTTTGCACCTCATTTGGTGGAGAATGAGGAGCGATTATGGCGGATGTTTACGAGAGGTTTGAAAACGGCATCGTCGATATCTCATTTCTCATAAATTTTCTCTCTATTGAGATGTTGTTGTGGGCTCGGTTGTTAGAAGCGAGATACTTGATACGTTCAACCGAGGGACCATAACCGAGGATCATACCAAAGAGATAGCGATCATCGAATAACGATAACCCGGTGGAGAAAGAAGAATACGGACAAAGCGGTAACCACTACGGTGTGTAATCGTAGCCATGAAAATAGAAGAAGCGAGTTGGGAGGAGATTTTAAAAGAGGAGATTCAACAACGACCATGTGAAGGCGTCTACGCCCGGTGGCAATTGGTTCAAGGAGGAGAAAGACCATCGGTCGTATGTTACAAATGCGGGAAAGAGGGACATATCATTGCCCCCCTACAACAGTTTAAGGTATGCTATAATTGTGGAAAAGAAGGACATATCTTCGAGATTATGCGATATCGAAACCGATCCAGTGGGAATGGTGACTCAAAAGGATGTCCGAGAAAAGTCAAAGTCAGCGATTCACGGAAGGCGTTTGTCGTGGCCAGGGTCAAAATACGAGAACCCGAGCGAAGTTAGCGGGTTAGTTAATTATAAATTCTTGCGAAGTTTATACCTTACTAGATACCGGTTCTACCCATTCTTTTATCTCTCTTGCTTGCGCTCAACGTTTGAACTTGACTACGGAGAAATTAGACTTTGACCTATTTATGGAGAATCCGTTAGGAGAAACTTTCATTACATCTGTTGTTTAGAAATCTTGTTTGATTCAAGTTGACACCATTACCTTACCTGTTAACCTTATTTCTATAGAGATATTTGCTTTTGATGTGATTTTAAGGTTAACTACTCATCATGCCAAATTGATTGCTTTTGTAAGGTTGTTAGTTTTTATATTCCTAAGTAACCTGTTATTCGAATTCAAGCAATCAAACCATTGTAATCAAACATTTTCATATCAAGCCATGAAGTCATTCGTTTATTACGGATGTCAAGTTTTCTTAGTCCATGTTATGGATTTGAATAAAGACACGTCAGATTTGAATAATATTCCTGTTGTTATTGATTTTTCCTGACGTATTTCCTGAAGAATTTCTTGGATTACTCCCAAAGCCTGATATTAAATTTTGTATCGACTTTGAACCCGGTACAAAACTCATTTCTAAAATCTCATATCGAATGGCTCCTATTGAACTTCAGGAGTTAAAAATTCAACTATAGAATTTGGTACCTGAGCCTTTATCTGGTGACTTCCTTTGTGGAATTCACCAAAGCCAGACTCTCCGTGGGGGACACCATATTCGTGCGATAGTAAACTGATAGGTGTCATTGTAACGTGTTATCCAAGGTTGGGATATGAGTCACAGTTGAGAACAACCTAAGTCGGTAATCGAAATCGTAGCTTTCTGAAGCTTAGTTGGTTATTATCGGAGATTCGTTGAAGGATATTCTCGAATCGCTATTCCATTAACGCGGTGACTAGTAGAGATACAAAATTGAATGGAGTAAAGAGTGTGGGAAGAACTTGAAGAACTCAAGAGGAGACTCATTTCAAAGATATGTTACGACCATGCCATCTGGAAAAGCGAGCGTGGTACTGGCGTGTTGAGTAGAAGATCGTATACAATCACGAGTACGATATTGTCAAAGACTCATTTCAGTATAATATACAAATAATAGAGATGGAGATGAAAACTCTAGGTACCCACGTGATGATATCTGAGTATAATCGACTTTAATCGATAAAGTTAAAGTTGTTCGAGCTACACACCGAGGTGATGAATTTTTGAAGGAGGAGGTGCGAAGTTGTTATTTCAAAAGCGAGAGAATCGGTGAGGTGAGGAAAGCTCAAACCTTGATTTATTTGAAATCCTCGATCGAGTAGGGGCGTGGCCTATAAACTTCGCCTTAACGCTAAGTATGTTGCGTGTTCATAGCGTTTTCACGTATCGATGTTACGTAAATATGTGGACAACCCAAACCACATTATTGCGTTAAAAACCGAATGAGATATAGAAGATTTAACATACGAGGAGGTACTGTCAAGATATTGGATAGGAAAGAGCATGTCAATGTACCGAGGTTATACCATAAGTTAAAGTTTTGTGGAGAAACCATCTTTATTGAGGAAATGACACAGGAGTTGGAAAGCGAAAATGAAAGCGAGGTATCTTTACCTTTTGAAACACACCAGTCGTCACGTCAATTTCGAGGGCGAAATTTCATAAGGAGGAGGTTGTAAGACCGAAATTTTTTAAATAAAAGGAATTTCCTTTATTTATTATTTTGAAATAGTAAAGGTTGATTTGATTAATGTGGATAGTAAAGGGTTAATCACGCAAATATTTCAAAATAAGCAAGTGGTTATAAAATATTTATTGTTGTCGGGGAATATTCGTTTGGTCGTGGAATATTAAATGTCTTTGTCGTCTTTGTGGAATATTAAATGCGAGCCAGTATGACCATGTGTGGGCCCATAATTGAAGCGATTGGATGAAGAAAAGCGTGAAAATATAAGTTGGTTAAAAATAACGAGCGTAGTTATTACTGAATTAAGGACATTGGAATGCCGGTGGTTAAAATACGATGTCTGGCATGGTGGTTTGCGATGCTTTGCGGTATTACGCGATATTGTTGAATTATTGATCCTTACGTGAAGAAGGCACTACTCGATAATTATTACGGTGAATTCTTGTTCGATAGTTTGTTTTATTGATTGATAATTCTTTGCGTTGGTATTTTATATTATTGTTGTTTCAATAATTGTCACTACACATTATTTCCCATTATCGGATCAATAATTCATATTATTTGAATAATATTATTAGATAACATTATTGGCAATGTCTAGAAAGTTACATCTAAGGAGAGGTTTGGTCACCTAATTGCGGCGCATGATGAGAGAGATCCTTATTGGAAAGCCCCCTCTTTCTGAGGAGCGACTGGTTGTCATAAATGTGATTACGTAATATTATTTGTGAATAATTAATTATTGATTCATATGATAAGGAAATATTTATTTTATATGAATATAAATGATGGATTTATTTATGTGGTTATTAATGAAGGAATTAATCTTTGAGATGTTTTATTTGTATTTTGTCGGATTGGAGGTATTAAAAGATCAAATCGGTGTGTTATTATAGCTTTATTGTGTGAGTTATAATATTTAATCCGATAGTTGGATCGTTGTAATTTTGGATATGTTATACATATATAAGTTGAGTATATGTCCACAAATTTTGAAGCGTTAAAAATGAACGAATGATTTGTTATGAATTTTAAGAGGTGGTTGATTAGGAAATTAGGTTTATAATTGATTTTGGTGGAAAATTCTAGAATTGAGTGGGCCCCACTTGTGGTTGGTGAAAAAATGTGCTGAATTTTATTTCAAATGTGGTGGGTGGCAATAGTAGCGAGGTAAAGCCATCGAAGTGCTTGGTCAAGTCTGCCTTTACGGCTAACATTTTCCTATAAATAGAGGCTAAGTTAGAATTGAAAATCACACCGAAACAAAGTTTTCTCTCTCTCTCTCTCTATATTATCGAGTGTATTTTGTGAGTATTTTGAGTATACTTTGAGTATTGTTAGGGCGGTGCAAGTTCCTTCAAAGACTATATCCAGGTGTTTCAACTAGAAGTATTGTCTTTCGAGGTAAGGGATATTATTTTTTCAGTAATGATATTATTTCTTGATATCATTATCTTTGAAATATTAGTTGGAACTTTTTATCAAATTTGGAACTTTTTCATATCAAGGTTACTATTATTCATGAGTTCTTATTCACGAGTTACTATTCATGAGTTCTTATTCACGAGTTCTTATTCACAGTACTATTAAGCATGAAGCGTGAAGATGTTTTTTGTGGAATTTCTATCTTTTGGTGTCAGAGTTACTATTCACGATACTCTGCCTTTATTCACGTATCTGACACTTATTCACGATATCGGCACTATTCATAGAAAAATGAAAATTTTTCTTTTCGTCTAAAATATCTATACGGATACTAGCTTTGATTGTATCCATGTTTTGATCATTCTTGAATTTTACACCACTATGATTATTTTTGAGGTATTGTTGGACATGGATAAAACAAAAGTACGAATCCTTAATCCTTAATCCTTGTCATTTTGTTTCTTTGGATTCGTTTCTTTAAAAAAATATTTTTCATCATCCTCGGTCTTAAATGATGATATTATTGAATATCTTTGGCTTTGTAGTCAAAAGATGAATGATTTTCTGAAGAATATCTTTGGCACTGTAGTGCAAAGATGAGCAGTGTTTAAATGAACATGACCGGTGATGAATATCTTTGGCTTGTAGTGTAGTGCAAAGATGAATGATTCTGAAGAATATATTTGGCCTTTAGTGCAAAGATGAACAAGTGTTGAGATGAACATGATGGATTGATGAATATCTTTGCTTTTGTAGTGCAAAGATGAATATTTGATTTGAGATGAATATTGATTGATGTTACAGGATAAAATATTGATGATGGAATTGTTAAATTCATAGATTATAGTAGATTTCATTCTACGTAACTCTTCTATGAATTATTATTTCAGCTGCGAATATTGATCCGAAACTTGTTGTCTATTGTATTCTATCGATTTTTCCTGTTGGAGACTAACGATAATTTGTTGTATATTATCTTAGTCATAACATTCTTCTTTTGGGCTAGTTGAGCTCACCCTTTTCCTTGTTGTTCCATTTTTCTTCTCGGGAGGCGAGAATGTAGCGAGTACTAGTTGGGTATGGAATGAAGGTTCTAGAGAGAGTTGTTTAGTAGTCCTCACCATTATTGTAAAATAATGTATCAATAAATGTGATGAGGATTTATTTGAGTATAAATATTGTCTAGAAGATAATATTTGTATTTAAACTCACAGATTTTATTGTTGTGATAATAAAGTTGTAGTTGTTTACATACCATGTATTTGGCGACTCGAGAATGGGTTGGATGGAATGGACCTATTTTGGGGGGTTGCGGTTGGTATCGAGCTTAGGGATATGATCTCTGGCGGAGATCGGGGAATAGAACTAGGAGGGAGGCAGAGTAAATCCTTCGCTAGTGTGTCCTACCTAAGCTTATTTATTAGTTGGTCGAGTATATAGGGATATTATGTGATTGATTTCCTTAATTAACCCCTTTTTATGGCGGTATTTGAGAATGTCATTGAGAATATTAATAGTGGTGTAAATGAGACCGTGGAGATGCTGTACTTAACAACGAGGAGAGCGTGCAACAATGGTGGCAATGTACCTCCTGTGAATAACACCACTTTTGGCGAGATGATGAGCGAGGGGATGTTTAAAAGCTTTTGTAGTTCATACAAAATCGACGAGGAGACTTCGTGTTCAAAATCTGAGGAGGAGATGATAGCGATTCACGGGTGGTCACGACCAAGCAGTTCAAAGAGTTGGGACCACGAGTGCTGGGAAAGCAGATCCGATCATGGCGGCGGAAACATGGGTCAAGCAAATTACCAAGATATTCGATGTCTTGGGATGCACGAAGGAACGAAAGTTCCATTCGCTACTTTTATGTTAAAAGTGGCGAGGTGATTCTTGGTGGGAATCGTGAAGCGTACCCATTCAATTGCACTCGGCATGTCGTAGGAGACGTTTGAAGCAGTTCAATGACAAGTACTTCCACGAAAGTATTCGTCGTATATGAAGGAAGTGGAGTTTATTAGACTAGAAGCGAGAATAACATGGCGGTGTCCCAAAGTCAAGGCGAAGTTCATGCGGAGTTATCGAGTTTGCACCTCATTTGGTGGAGAATGAGGAATGTATGACGCGGATGTTTCGAGAGGTTTGAAACGGCGATACGTCATTATCTCATTTCTCATAAATTTTCTCTCTATTCGGATGTTGTCAGCGAGGCTCGGTTGTTAGAAGCGAGATAACGAGTACGTTCAACCGAGGGACCATAACCGAGGATCATACCAAAGATAGCGATCATGAATAACGATAACCGGTGGAGAAAGAAGAATACGGACAAAGCGGTAACCTACTCACGGTGATAATCGTGGCCATGAAAATAGAAGAAGCGAGTTGGGAGGAGATTTTAAAAGAGGAGATTCAACAACGACCATGTGAAGGCGTCGGTATGGTGGGTGGTTCCAAGGGAGAGAAAGACCATCGGTCGTATGTTACAAAATTGGGAAGAGGACATATCACCAAGCCTGACGCAGTTTAAGGTATGCTATAATTGTGGAAAAGAAGGACATATCGCTCGAGATTATGCGATATCGAAACCGATCCAGTAGAAGGGAATGGTGACTCAAAAGGATGTCCCGAAAAGTCAAAGTCAGCGATTCACGGAAGAAGCGTTTGTCGTGGCCGGTCAAAAAATCGAGGAACCCGACGAAGTTAGCACGGGTTAGTTAATTATAAATTCTTGCGAAGTTTATACCTTACTAGAATCTGGGTTCTACCCATTCTTTTATCTCTCTTGCTTGCGCTCAAGCGTTTGAACTTGACTACGGAGAAATTAGACTTTGACCTATTTATGGAGAATCCAGTTAGGAGAAACTTTCATTACATCCGTTGTTTAGAAATCTTGTTTGATTCAAGTTGACACCATTACCTTACTGTTAACCTTATTTCTATAGAGATATTTGCTTTTGATGTGATTTTAAGGTTAACTACTCATCATGCCAAATTGATTGCTTTTGTAAGGTTGTTAGTTTTATATTCCTAAGTAACTTTGTTATTCGAATTCAAGCAATCAAACCATTGTAATCAAACATTTTCATATCAAGCCATGAAGTCATTCGTTTATTACGGATGTCAAGTTTTCTTAGTCCATGTTATGGATTTGAATAAAGACACGTCGATTTGAATAATATTCTGTTGTTATTGATTTTTCTGGCGTATTTCTGAAGAATTTCTTGGATTACTCCCAAAAAGCGATATTAAATTTTGTATCGACTTTGAACCCAGACAAAATCATTTCTAAAATCTCATATCGAATGGCTCTATTGAACTTGAGGAGTTAAAATTCAACTATAAATTTGGTACTGAGCCTTTATCGGTGACTTCCTTTGTGGAATTCACCAAAGCGAGACTCTCCGTGGGGACACCATATTCGATGCGATAGTAAAGCGATAGGTGTCATTGTAAGCGTGTTATCCAAGGTTGGGATATGAGTCGCAGTTGAGAACAACAAAGTCAGAATCAAAATACGTAGCTTTTTTGAGGCTTAGTTGGTTATTATCGGAGATTCGTTGAAGGATATTCTCGAATCGCTATTCCATTAACTTGGTGACTCGTAGAGATACAAAATTCGAATGGAGTAAAGAATGTGGGAAGAACTTGAAGAACTCAAGAGGAGACTCATTTCAAACATATGTTACGACCATGCCATCACGGAAAAGCGAGCGTGGTACTGGCGTGTTGAGTAGAAGATCGTATACAAATCTGAGTACGATATTGTCAAAGACTCATTTAAGTATAATATACAAATAATAGAGATGGAGATGAAAACTCTAGGTACCCGCGTGATGATATCTGAGTATAATCGACTTTAATCGATAAAGTTAAAGTTAAAGTTGTTCAAGCTACACCTGGGGTGATGAATTTGAAGAAGGAGGTGCAAGAAGTTGTTATTTCAAAAGCGAGAGAATCGGTGAGGTGAGGAAAGCTCAAACCTTCGATTTATTTGAAATCCTCGTCGAGTAGGAGCTGTGGCCTATAAACTAGCGCCTTAACGCTAAGTATGTTGCGTGTTCATAGCGTTTTTCACGTATCGATGTTACGTAAATATGTGGACAACCCAAACCACATTATTGCGTTAAAACCCAGACGAGATAACCGAAGATTTAACATACGAGGAGGTACCTGTCAAGATATTGGATAGGAAAGAGCATGTCCAATGTACTGAGGTTATACCATAAGTTAAAGTTTTGTGGAGAAACCATGCTATTGAGGAAATGACCTGGGAGTTGGAAGCGAAAATGAAAGCGAGGTATCTTTACCTTTTGAAACACCAATACGTCGTCGATTTCGAGGACGAAATTTCATAAGGAGGGAGGTTGTAAGACCCGAAATTTTTTAAATAAAAAAGGAATTTCCTTTATTTATTATTTTGAAATAGTAAGGGTTGATTTGATTAATGTGGATAGTTAAAGGGTTAAATACGCAAATATTTCAAAATAAGCAAGTGGTTATAAAATATTTATTGTTGTCGGGGAATAGGGAATATTCGTTGGTCGTGGAATATTCGTCTATGTCGGGAATATTAAATTAAATATTAAAATGAGCGACCATGTGTGGGCCCCATGTGAAAGCGATTGGATGAAGAAAGCGACAAATATAAGTTGGTTAAAAATAACAGGCGTAGTTATTACTGAATTTAAATTTGTTGGAATACCCGGTGGTTAAAATCTGATGTCTGGCGTGGTTGCCGATGATGCTATTGCGGTACGGTATATTGTTGAATTATTGATCCTTACGTAAGAAGGAGGCACTACTCAATAATTATTACGGTAATTCTTGTTCGATAGTTTGTTTTATTGATTCGATAATTCTTTGCGTTGGTATTTTATATTATTGTTGTTTGATAATTGTCACTACACAAGTATTTCCCATTATCGGATCAATAATTCATATTATTTGAATAATATTATTAGATAACATTATTGGCAATGTCTAGAAAGTTACATCTAAGGAGAGGTTTGGTCACCTAATTGCGCGCATGAAGGAGAGATCCTTATTGGAAAGCCCCTCTCTCTCGGGGAGGAGCGACTGGTTGTCATAAATGTGATTACGTAATATTATTTGTGAATAATTAATTATTGATTCATATGATAAGGAAATATTTATTTTATATGAATATAAATGATGGATTTATTTATGTGGTTATTAATGAAGGAATTAATCTTTGAGATGTTTTATTTGTATTTTATCGGATTGGAGGTATTAAAAGATCAAATCGGTGTTATTATAGCTTTATTGTGTGAGTTATAATATTTAATCAAATAGTTGGATCGTTGTAATTTTGGATATGTTATACATATATAAGTTGAGTATATGTCCACAAATTTTGAACCGATTAAAAATGAGCGAATGATTTGTTATGAATTTTAAGAGGTGGTGATTAGGAAATTGGGTTTATAATTGATTTTGGTGGAAAATTCTAGAATTGAGTGGGCCCCACTTGTGGTTGGTGAAAAAATGTGCTGAATTTTATTTCAAATGTGGTGGGTGGCAATAGTAGCGAGTAAAGCCATCGGTGGCGGTCAAAATGCGCTTGGTGGGCTAACATTTTCTATAAATAGAGGCTAAGTTAGAATTGAAAATCACACGAAACAAAGTTTTCTCTCTCTCTCTCTATATTATTCGAGAGTGTATTTTGTGAGTATTTGAGTATACTTTGAGTATTGTTAGGCGATTGCAAGTTTCCTTCAAAGACTATATCCAGGTGTTTCAACTAGAAGTATTGATTCTTTTCGAGGTAAGGGATATTATTTTTTTTCGTAATGATATTATTTCTTCAATATCATTATCTTTGAAATATTAGTTGGAACTTTTTATCAAATTTGAAACTTTTTCATGTCGGGGTTACTATTCATGAGTTCTTATTCACGAGTTACTATTCATGAGTTACTTATTCACGAGATTCTTATTCACGAGTACTATTAATGAAGCGTGAAGATGTTTTTTGTGGAATTTCTATCTTTTGGTGTCGGAGTTACTATTCACGATTATCGGACTATTCACGATATCTGACACTATTCACGATATCTGGCACTATTCATAGAAAAATGAAAATTTTCTTTTCGTCTAAAATATCTATTACGGATACTAGCTTTGATTGTATCCATGTTTTGATCATTCTTGAATTTTAAACCACTATGATTATTTTTGAGGTATTGTTGGACATGGATAAAACAAAATACGAATCCTTAATCCTTAATCCTTGTCATTTTGTTTCTTTGGATTCGTTTCTTTAAAAAATATTTTTCATCATCCTCGGTCTTAAATGATGATATTATTGAATATCTTTGGCTTTGTAGTAAAGTGCAAAGATGAATGATTTCTGAAGAATATCTTTGGCTGTAGTGCAAAGATGAGCAGTGTTTAAATGAACATGATAGAGTGATGAATATCTTTGGCTGTAGTGCAAAGATGAATGATTAAATGAAGAATATATTTGGCCTTTAGTGCAAAGATGAGCAGTGTTGAGATGAACATGAATGGATTGATGAATATCTTTGGCTGTAGTGCTGAAGATGAATATTTGATTTGAGATGAATATTGATTGATGTTACTGAGGATAAAATATTGATGATGGATTTATTAAATTCATAGATTATAGTAGATTTCATTCTCTACGTAACTCTTCTTACATGAATTATTATTTCATTGCGAATATTGATCACGAAACTTGTTGTCTATTGTATTCTATCAGATTTTTCCCTGTTGGAGACTAACGATAATTTGTTGTATATTATCTTAGTCATAACATTCTTTACTGGGCTAGTTGAGCTCACCCTTTTCCTTGTTGTTCCATTTTTCTTCTCAGGAGGCGAGAATGTAGCGAGTACTAGTGGGGTATGGAATGAAGGTTCTAGAGAGAGTTGTTTAGTAGTCCTCACCATTATTGTAAAATAATGTATCAATAAATGTGATGAGGATTTATTTGAGTATAAATATTGTCTAGAAGATAATATTTGTATTTAAACTCACAGTTTTATTGTTGTGATAATAAAGTTGTAGTTGTTTCTATACCATGTATTTGGCGACTCAGAATGGGTTGGATGGAATGGACCTATTTTGGGGTTGTCGCGGTTGGTATCGAGCTTAGGGATATGATCTCTCTGGCGGAGATCGGGGAATAGAACTAGGAGGGAGAGCGAGGTAAATCCTTCGCTAGTGTGTCCTACTAAGCTTATTTATTAGTTGGTCGGTATATAGGGATATTATGTGATTGATTTCCTTAATTAACCCTTGTTTTATATGATATTTGAGAATGTCATTGAGAATATTAATAGTGGTGTAAATGAGACCGTGGAGATGCTGTACTTAACAACGAGGAGAAGCGTGCAACAGTGGCAATGTACCTCCTGTGAATAACACCTTTGGCGAGATGATGAGCGAGGGGATGTTTAAAAGCTTTTTGTAGTTCATACAAAATCAGACGAGGAGACTCGTGTTCAAAATCTGAGGAGGAGATGATAGCAATTCACGGGTGGTCACGATGCAAGCGATTCAAAGAGTTGGGACCACGAGTGCAGGGAAAGCCGGATCCGATCATGCGGAAACATGGGTCAAGCAAATTACCAAGATATTCGATGTCTTGGGATGCGAAGAACGAAAGTTCCATTCGCTACTTTTATGTTAAAGTGGCGAGGCGATTCTTTGGTGGGAATCGTGAAGCGTACCCATTCATTTGCACTTTCGGTATGTCGTGGGAGACGTTTGAAGCAGTTCAATGACAAGTACTTCCACGAAAGTATTCGTCGTATGAAGGAAGTGGAGTTTATTAGACTAGAAGCGAGAATAACATGGCGGTGTCCCGAGACAAGGCGAAGTTCGGCGGAGTTATCGAGTTTGCACCTCATTTGGTGGAGAATGAGGAACGTATGGCGCGGATGTTTACGAGAGGTTTGAAACGGCGTCGTCGATATCTCATTTCTCATAAATTTTCTCTCTATTCGGATGTTGTCAGCGAGGCTCGGTTGTTAGAAGCGAGATAACGAAATACGTTCAACCGAGGGACCATAACGAGGATCATACCAAAGATAGCGATCATCGAATAACGATAACCAGTGGAGAAAGAAGAATACGGACAAAGCGGTAACCACTACTGGTGGTAATCGTGGCCATGAAAATAGAAGAAAGCGAGTTGGGAGGAGATTTTAAAAAGGAGATTCAACAACGACCGTGTGAAGGCGTCGGCGCTTGAGGGCAACCGGTTCCGAGGAGGAGAAAGACCATCGGTCGTATATGTTACAAATGCGGGAAAGAGGGACATATCATTAAAGCGCCCACAACGGTTTAAGGTATGCTATAATTGTGGAAAAGAAGGACATATCGCTCGAGATTATACGATATCGAAACCAGATCAGCGGGAATGGTGACTCAAAAGGATGTCCCGGAAAAAGTCAAAGTCAACGATTCACGGAAGAAGCGTTTGTCGTGTGGGGTCAAAATCGAGGAACCCGAACGAAGTTAGCAGGTTAGTTAATTATAAATTCTTGCGAAGTTTATACCTTACTAGATCTGGGTTCTACCCATTCTTTTATCTCTCTTGCTTGCGCTCAGCGTTTGAACTTGACTACGGAGAAATTAGACTTTGACCTATTTATGGAGAATCCGTTAGGAGAAACTTTCATTACATCGTTGTTTAGAAATCTTGTTTGATTCAAGTTGGCACCATTACCTTACTGTTAACCTTATTTCTATAGAGATATTTGCTTTTGATGTGATTTTAAGGTTAACTACTCATCATGCCAAATTGATTGCTTTTGTAAGGTTGTTAGTTTTATATTCCTAAGTAACTTTGTTATTGAATTCAAGCAATCAAACCATTGTAATCAAACATTTTCATATCAAGCCATGAAGTCATTCGTTTATTACGGATGTCAAGTTTTCTTAGTCCATGTTATGGATTTGAATAAAGACACGTCGATTTGAATAATATTCTGTTGTTATTGATTTTTCGACGTATTTCTGAAGAATTTCTTGGATTACTCCCAAAGCTTTCGATATTAAATTTTGTATCGACTTTGAACCCGTCTGACAAAACTCATTTCTAAAATCTCATATCGAATGGCTCTATTGAACTTGAGGAGTTAAAAATTCAACTATAGAATTTGGTACTGAGCCTTTATCGGTGACTTCCTTTGTGGAATTCACAAAGCAGAGACTCTCCGTGGGGACACCATATTCGATGCGATAGTAAAGCGATAGGTGTCATTGTAACGTGTTATCCAAGGTTGGGATATGAGTCACAGTTGAGAACAACCAAAGTCGGTAATCGAAATCGTAGCTTTTAGGCTTAGTTGGTTATTATCGGAGATTCGTTGAAGGATATTCTCGAATCGCTATTCCATTAACGCAACGGTGACTCGTAGAGATACAAAATTCGAATGGAGTAAAGAATGTGGGAAGAACTTGAAGAACTCGAGAGGAGACTCATTTCAAAGCATATGTTACGACCATGCCATCTGAAAGCGAGCGTGGTTTTGGCGTGTTGAGTAGAAGATCGTATACAATCTGAGTACGATATTGTCAAAGACTCATTTAAGTATAATATACAAATAATAGAGATGGAGATGAAAACTCTAGGTACCAGCGTGATGATATCGAGTATAATCGACTTTAATCGATAAAGTTAAAGTTGTTCAAGCTACACACCGAGGTGATGAATTTGAAGAAGGAGGGCAAGAAGTTGTTATTTCAAAAGCGAGAGAATCGGTGAGGTGAGGAAAGCTCAAAACCTTCGATTTATTTGAAATCCTCGATCGAGTAGGAAGCGTGGCCTATAAACTTCGCCTTTTAACGCTAAGTATGTTTGCGTGTTCATAACGCGTTTTTCACGTATCGATGTTACGTAAATATGTGGACAACCCAAACCACATTATTCAAGTTAAAACCAGACGAGATAATAGAAGATTTAACATACGAGGAGGTACTGTCAAGATATTGGATAGGAAAGAGCATGTCCAATGTCTTTGAGGTTATACCATAAGTTAAAGTTTTGTGGAGAAACCATCTTATTGAGGAAATGACACGGGAGTTGGAAAGCGAAAATGAAAGCGAGGTATCTTTACCTTTTGAAACACACAAAGACGTACGTCAATTTCGAGGACGAAATTTCATAAGGAGGGAGGTTGTAAGACCGAAATTTTTTAAATAAAAGGAATTTCCTTTATTTATTATTTTGAAATAGTAAGGGTTGATTTGATTAATGTGGATAGTAAAGGGTTAAATCATAAATATTTCAAAATAAGCAAGTGGTTATAAAATATTTATTGTTGTGGGGAATATTCGTTTGGTCGTGGAATATTAAATCTTATTGTCGGGGAATATTATTAAATTGACGGTAGTATGACCATGTGTGGGCCCCATAACGAAAGCGATTGGATGAAGAAAGCGACAAATATAAGTTGGTTAAAAATAACGGCGTAGTTTATTACCGTTAAAGACTATTGGAATACCCGTTGGTTAAAATCTGATGTCTGGCGTGGTTGCCACAAGAAGACTTACCGGTATTGCTGATATTGTTGAATTATTGATCCTTACGTGAAGGCACTACTCAATAATTATTACGGTGAATTCTTGTTCAATAGTTTGTTTTATTGATTCAATAATTCTTTGCGTTGGTATTTTATATTATTGTTGTTTGATAATTGTCACTACACAAGATTTCCCATTATCGGATCAATAATTCATATTATTTGAATAATATTATTAGATAACATTATTGGCAATGTCTAGAAAGTTACGTCTAAGGAGAGGTTTGGTCACTAATTGCTTGCCAAGATAAGAGAGATCCTTATTGAAAGCCCCTCTTTCTGAGGAGCGACTGGTTGTCATAAATGTGATTACGTAATATTATTTGTGAATAATTAATTATTGATTCATATGATAAGGAAATATTTATTTTATATGAATATAAATGATGGATTTATTTATGTGGTTATTAATGAAGGAATTAATGCTGAGATGTTTTATTTGTATTTTGTCGGATTGGAGGTATTAAAAGATCAAATCGGTGTTATTACAGCTTTATTGTGTGAGTTATAATATTTTTAATCCGTAGTTGGATCGTTGTAATTTTTGGATATGTTATACATATATAAGTTGAGTATATGTCCACAAATTTTGAGCAGATTAAAATGAGCGAATGATTTGTTATGAATTTTAAGAGGTGTGTTGATTCGGAAATTAGGTTTATAATTGATTTTGGTGGAAAATTCTAGAATTGAGTGGGCCCCACTTGTGGTTGGTGAAAAAATGTGCTGAATTTTATTTCAAATGTGGTGGGTGGCAATAGTAGCAGGTAAAGCCATCGGGCAGGTGTCAAGTTCGAAGTCTGCCTTGGTGGGCTAACATTTTCCTATAAATAGAGGGCTAAGTTAGAATTGAAAATCACACCAGAAACAAAGTTTTCTCTCTTTCTCTCTCTATATTATCGAGTGTATTTTGTGAGTATTTTGAGTATACTTTGAGTATTGTTAGGCGGTCTGCAAGTTCCTTCAAAGACTATATCCAGGTGTTTCAACTAGAAGTATTGTCTTTCGAGGTAAGGGATATTATTTTTTCGTAATGATATTATTTCTTCAATATCATTATCTTTGAAATATTAG
Source organism: Panax quinquefolius (assembly GCA_020205615.1). Lineage (NCBI taxonomy): Eukaryota > Viridiplantae > Streptophyta > Magnoliopsida > Apiales > Araliaceae > Panax > Panax quinquefolius. Next base: position 19,045,369 of record CM035152.1, read on the forward strand.
TTGGAACTTTTATCAAATTTGAAACTTTTTCATGTCGGGGTTACTTATTCATGAGTTTCTTATTCACGAGTTACTATTCATGAGTTACTATTCACGAGTTACTATTCACGAGTACTATTAAATGAAGCGTGAAGATGTTTTTGTGGAATTTCTATCTTTTGGTGTCGAGTTACTATTCACGATATCGGACTTTATTCACGATATCTGACTATTTATTCACGATACGGCACTATTCATAGAAAAATGAAAATTTTTCTTTTTCGTCTAAAATATCTATTGCGGATACTAGCTTTGATTGTATCCATGTTTTGATCATTCTTGAATTTTAAACCACTATGATTATTTTTGAGGTATTGTTGGACATGGATAAAACAAAGTACGAATCCTTAATCCTTAATCCTTGTCATTTTGTTTCTTTGGATTCGTTTCTTTTAAAAATATTTTTCATCATCCTCGGTCTTAAATGATGATATTATTGAATATCTTTGGCTGTAGTGCAAAGATGAATGATTCTGAAGAATATCTTTGGCTTTGTAGTGCAAAGATGAGCAGTGTTTAAATGAACATGACCGATCGATGAATATCTTTGGCTGTAGTGTGAAAAAGATGAATGATTTCTGAAGAATATATTTGGCCTTTAGTGCAAAGATGAGCAGTGTTGAGATGAAATATGACCGATTGATGAATATCTTTTGGCACTGTAGTGCAAAGATGAATATTTGATTTGAGATGAATATTGATTGATGTTACGGGGATAAAATATTGATGATGGATTTATTAAATTCATAGATTATAGTAGATTTCATTCTCTACGTAACTCTTCTATGAATTATTATTTCCGCTGCGAATATTGATCTGAAACTTGTTGTCTATTGTATTCTATCAGATTTTTTCCTGTTGGAGACTAACGATAATTTGTTGTATATTATCTTAGTCATAACATTCTTTACTGGGCTAGTTGAGCTCACCCTTTTCCTTGTTGTTCCATTTTTCTTCTCAGGAGGCGAGAATGTAGCGAAGTCTTAGTCGGGGTATGGAATGAAGGTTCTAGAGAGAGTTGTTTAGTAGTCCTCACCATTATTGTAAAATAATGTATCAATAAATGTGATGAGGATTTATTTGAGTATAAATATTGTCTAGAAGATAATATTTGTATTTAAACTCACAGTTTTATTGTTGTGATAATAAAGTTGTAGTTGTTTCTGTACCATGTATTTGGCGACTCAGAATGGGTTGGATGGAATGGACCTATTTTGGGGTTGTCACACTTATATTCTATTTGACTCTTCTAATGGATTGCTTGTTCCGCTGCAACTACGGTTAAAAAGTTTTATCATCTACCATATGTTCTAAATCTCTGATTTATTACTGATGAAGGCTATTGATGATGTAAATTATCTTTAGTCATGATATTCTTTACTGGGCTAGTTGTGCTCACCCTTTTGCTTTCATTGTTCTCTTCAGGAAATGAGAACGTAACCGGGACTAGTCGGGGAACGGAGTGACGGTCCAGATGATAGCATTAGTAGTCCTCACTATTCTATTAAATAGTGTGACAATAAATGTAATGAGGACTCCATTGAGTGTGGATATTATCTAGATGACAATATTATGTTTTGTCGTATTTTACACGATAGTTGTATAATTAAGTTTTTAATTGTATTTTGTACCATGTATTTAGCGACTCAAGATGGGTGATGTATACCTATTTTGGGGGCACCGCAAATGGTATCAAAGCTTAGGGATATGGTCGCTGGCGGAGATATGAGTCTAGAACTAGGAGGGGAGAGACGAGTAATATACTTCGCTAGTGTGTGACTTACCTAAGCCAAAAATTTTACTTGATAAGTTGACAATTTGTGATATGTCAATTGACCTTTATTTTGAAGATATATTCTAGAATGATATCTGAAATACAGGAGATGAGCAATGGAAAAATCATGATATAGAGGATATAACCGGGAAGGTACAATTCGAAAAGAAAGCAAGGTATTCTCATCTCTTGAACTACCGGTACATAAATTTCGAGGCTTAAATTTCATAAGGAGGGAGATTGTGAGACCCGAATTTTTTAAATGAAAGTATTCAATTTTCTTATAATTATTCTATTTAGTAAATGGTTAAATTGATAAAAGGTTAAAGTTAAGGGTGATATGTGAAATTTTTTCAAAGTAAACAAGTTGTTATAAAATAATTGGTGATAAAAGTATAATAATACGGCATTGGTTGCATAGTAGCATACGGTATTATACAAATATCTTTGATTATTGATGCTTATGTGAGAAGTCACTCAGTTTTATTCAATTATTGTCACAATATGTTATATTTTTAAATCATAATTGAGACGGCAAATTTATTCATATTATTATTTACAATATTAACAATGTCTAGAAGTTCTGTCAAGGAGAAGTTTGGTCACCTAATTGCGCACCAATAAGGAGAAATCTTTATCGAAAAGCACCCTCTTTCCTAGGAACGACCTGGTTGTTAAATATTGCGAATTATAATAATAATGAATAAATGTTATTAAAAAATCAAATTTGAGTTCGGAGTTGAATTTGGAGACGCGGACGTGATATTTGAGTCCGGAACGATGAAATTAGTAAAAATAAACTATAAACACAAAATTTTTCGGGGTTGACTTTTTGGTCAAAAAGTCAACAGTTGACTTTTTTGGAAAAAGTCAAACTTCAAATTTTCAAAAATAAATTTTTTGATAAAAATAGTTCCATTGTGTTGAGATTATTAGTGTTAGTGGAAATCGACATTTATTTCGATATTAATTGACGTCTGAAAGTTATATTGACCAATCGGGTAATTAACCGGATAAATGAGCATTTAATTTCTATTAATTCACATGATTATATTTGTTCACATGTGTATACTATTGATTCACATTCTTGTACTATTAGGGGAGGTGGTGCAAGATTGATAATACTTGCATGACTAAGTTAAAAATGGAGGTATAGATGGAGGTACTATACTGTAATTCGTATTTTCACATGATTATAACTATTGATTCACATGATTGAACTATTGATTCACATTATTTACTATTAAGGGAGGTGGTGCAAGTTTGATAATACTTGCAGGACTAAATTAAAAATGAAGAAAAAGAGGGAGGTATTATACTGTAATATTTCGAGCCCCAAAACGTGCAATTATTGAAACTATATTTTCCTATAAATAGAAGCTCATTCTTCCTTCATTTCTCATCAATTCACTAAAGCTATAGAGCAATTATTATATAGAGAAATTATAGAGAGAAAGAAGAAGAGAAGTCTGCTACCTCACTATTCCATTATCCAGTCTTCTTTGAGGTAAGGGATAATATTATTATAGTAAGGGTTATTATTTCTTTCGTATTCATGAAGAGAGCTATTGTTATTCCATTCCTTATTATTTTGTTGGAATAATCTGTATACGCGGACTACCGTATACATGGTGAAATTCTTCTGTTATTCCATTATTTATTATTATGTTGGAATAACTTTGTCTATGCATAAAATCGCATATACGTGGTGAAATTTTTCTTTTTTTCCATTCTTTATTATTCTGTTGGAATATCCTGTCTGTGCGGATTACGCATGACCTGGTTCCATTCTTTATTATTCTGTTTGAATATCCTGTCTGTGCGGATTACGCATCAACTGGTTCCATTCTCTATTATTCTGTTAGAATAACCTGTCTGTGAGGTCCATCGCAGGCCTGGTGAATTCTGTTGTTATTCCATTCTTTATTATTACATTGGAATAACTCGTCTGCGTGCGTGATCTATCGCATGCTCGGTGAATTCTTCTGTTATTCCATTCTTTATTATTCTGTTGGAATAACCTGTCTACGCGGAATACCGCATGCATGGTGGATTACCACATGCATGGTGAATGATCCTTCGTATTCATTCCTTATTAAATTGTGGAAATGACCTGTCTATATGGATTACCGCATGGTGGGCAAAAATCCATTTGCAGTTTCGTAATTTTTCTTACCCTCAAAAATTCTGGAAAAATTTGAAATGATAATTTGATGAGTTTTCTAGATTGTGTCCAAAAATGGCAATTTTTAGATGTATAGATTAGGAGTTATGAATTTTATGGGAAAAGACTATTTTAAAAGTAAACCCTTATAACTCCTTGTGGTTAACTCCAAAATTGGTAAAATTTTTATTGGGAGGGTATATATATAATGAGAGTATACCCCGTAAATTTTGGAATTTTGGACAGAAAGTACAATTTATGATAAATGTCTAAATATTTAAGTGAGTTTTATATATGAAAAATAGTAAATGAATTTTAAAATTCCGAGAAAAATATATGTTCAATATGGGACTATATTCTGCTAAATTCCTGAAAGAAAACTTTTTGGGAATGATTTGTTATTTTTCATGAAAATGGTTTAGTTACAAACATATGAATTAAATATGTTATGTGAAGTTAAAAAATTGGTAAATAGTATTTTATGGCTTAGAAATCCTATATCAGGTATATGCAGATTTTTGATGAGGGATTTAATCATTAGTGATGAAATCTTATGAGTATGGCATTTTTGAATGATTAAATGCATTATTTGGTACAGTGTAAACAATTAAAATAAATTGTTTATAAGTTTAAGAAATGATTAAAATATTGTTATAATATTAATGATATTAGATTATGATATTATTAAGTGATTGATAACATTTGCATATTTTAAACTCTGGATAAATTTAAAGTCTTTAATATTTATCCTTGATTTCATTTGATTAATACTTATATCATTGTCATCATCCTCATGCTTATATTATGATGAATGTCATCTTTGGCTTACGTGCACAGATGAACTATTGATTGATGAGTATCTTTGGCTTATGTGCATAGATGAACTGTTTATTAGTATGATTATGACCATGGATCATTCCGTATAATCATGACTCGTAATTTTATAGATGATGTGGTAAAAGTCCTCATTGGCCCGTAGTGCATTGATGGACAGTTATTGGTATGATTATAACCAGGGATTATTCGGTATAATCATGACCATTAATGATTACATGAATTTCCTTGGCCGTAGTAGTGCGGGGATGATTCGATGATGTGGATTATTTATTGTCGAGTCTCGGCGATAAAATATTGATTATACACTTTTAATTAAGTAAAAGATAGTAGATATCATGCTCTACTTGACTCTTCTAAAATCTGATTTGTATGTCTTTGACCGAAGAGTGCAAAAGATGAATTGTTAATGAATATCGTTGGTAGTAGTGCCAAGATGAATTTATTAGTATGATTATGAGAGGAATTATGATTTGGTATAACCATAATTTTTGATGTTTGGTGAAGATAGGTGATGAAAATTATCTTCGTCCTAGAGTGCGAAGAGAATTTAGAACCACAATTATGATTATGAGTTATTTATATGATTGTGGGCGAAGAGGCGTGGATTGATGTTACGAGGAGGATAAAACATTGTTGGTGGACTTTTAACATGGAGAAGATAATAGACCTTATGGTCTATTTGACTCTTCTAATGGATTGCTTCGTTCACCGCAACTATGGTTGAAAAGTTTTATCATCGCCATATGTTCTAAATCTATGATTTATTACTGATGAAGGCTATTGATGATGTAAATTATCTTTAGTCATGATATTCTTTACTGGGCTAGTTGTGCTCACCCTTTTTGCTTCACAATTCCTATCAGGTAATAAGAGTGTAGCTGGGTCGAACGGGGATAACAGGGGAATAGAACGGTGGTCTATAGTTGTTGAGGTTCTCCCTAAATACTATGGAAATAATTTTATTGATGACTTTAGATAAGTGTGTCGTATTGTATATGTCATTTGATATTTAATTTTGGTAAACCAAATAGGGTGTGGTGAATCCAACTTTGGAAGGGTGTTTTGCCACTATCATACAAGATGTCTAATGACATACAACCTCGTGTTATCATAAGACAGGATTGTGCACATCCACTTGCTGAGTATATCTACGAGCACTACCTATATGATCTTGGAGTTTATTTGAAATATAATATTCACTTAGAGACAGTGGAGATAGTTATATGTCAAGAGAAGACTCACCATTGGAAAGAAGATGATAGTAATCTTCTCGTTTTTCTTTGGGGTCTATTGGGTCAACCAAGGGTAATTCTGTGGACATATGATATCTATCATAACCTAGACGCATGGCCTCCCATGTACAAAGGTTTCTTTGAGCACTTCCCAAAGATTTTAATTTCTAAAATAGTTTTTGACTATACTTTTATGTAAAGTATCTTTGTAAGGTTGTGGTTGAGGCACCATGTGAGTTACATACATTTGTATTAAAACTCACAGTTAACTGTGGTCGTATTCTATACGACAGTTCAACAGTTGTATAAATGAAGTTGGTATTTGATTTTTATAGTGCGATATCTGGCCACTCAGAATGGGTCGTGTGGACCTATTTTAGGGGCTTCACATCTTCTTTCTCTCTATAGCTTCTCTCTCTATAATTGCTCTTGTGAGTCTTAGTGAATTAGTGAGAATGAAGGAATAATGAGCTTCTATTTAGAGGAAAATATAGTTTCGATAATTGCACATTTTGGGGCTCAAAATATTACAGTATAATACCTTCATCTTTTCTTTCATTTTTAATTTAGTCCTGCAAGTATTATCAAACTTGCACCACCTCCCCTAATAGTATATCATGTGAATCAATAGTACAATCATATGAATCAATAGTTCTATACATGTGAAAAAAATAATTACAGTATAGTACCTTCATCTATACCTTCATTTTTAATTTAGTCATGCAAGTATTATCAATCTTGCACCACCTCCCCTAATAGTACATACATGTGAATCAATAGTACACACATGTGAATACATAGTTATAAGCATGTGAATTAATAGCAATTAATTGTTCATTTATCCGATTATTTACCCGATTGGCCAATATAACTTCCAAACATCAATTATTATTGAAATAAATGTCGATTTCCACTAACACTAATAATTCTAACACAATGGAACTATCAATTTCATCTTTAATCAACACGAACTTATTCATCATTATTATTATAACTCACAATATTTAACAACCAGGTCATTCCCAGGAAAGAGGAAGCTTTCCGATAAGGATTTCTCCTTATTGGCGCACAATTAGGTGACCAAACCTCTCCTTGACAGAACTTCTAGACATATTTAATATTGCAAATAATAATATGAATAACTTTGTCTTCTTAATTATTGATTAAATAATATAAAATATTATGCAGATGATACTGTGACAATAATTGAATCAATAATATGAGAGATGTGATGCAGCAATTACTGTAGCAATAATTGAGTATAATTGAGTGACTTATTACGTAAGCATCAATAATCAATACCATGTGCTACTATGCAACCACACGTATTACTATACTTTTACTACTAGGGTGATTCGGCAGGTTTAACAGTAAAACTTTCGCCGTTATTTTTATAAAAAGATAATTCTGTCGTTTTCTAAATACGACAATACTTCCGTTGCGGGGTCCACCAATGATTGTGCCGTCGTACGAATATTCCCTGTTAAAATGAATATTCCCCGACACAACGAATATTTTATATCAACTTGCTTTCTTTGCAAAATTTTAAAATATCACCTTTAACTTTAACCTTTTATCAATTTAACCATTTACTAAATAGAATAATAATTATAGGAAAATTGAATACTTTTATTTCATAAAATTCAGGGTCTTATAACCAGCACCAGCAACAAATTCTAGGGGAGGAGAACGACTGCCAGTTAGATACTATAGATGTGGAGAAGAGGGACACATAAGTCCAAACTGTTCACAGCCTTCCAAGGTATGTTTTAGTTATGGAAAAGACGGTCACATAGCTCGATTTTGTCCTGTAACGAAATCAAGTCCAGCTAGGACGGTGGCATCGAAGGCAGATACGGACAAAACAAAGTCGGTGGTTTCAGGAAGAGCGTTTTTCGTGACATCTCAAAAAGTGAGTAACCCGAACGAAGTTATCACGAGTTAGTTAATCATAAATTCTTGTGAAGTTTATACCATGTTAGATACATGTTCTACCCATTCTTTTATTTCTCTTGCTTGTGCTCAAAGTTTGAACTTGACTTCGGAGAAATTAGACTTTGACTTAACTGTTGAGACTCTGTTAGGAAAAACTTTCATTACATCCACTTTTTATAAATCTTGCTTGGTTCAAGTTGGGACCCTCACATTAACTGTTGATTTTATCTCTTTAAAGATACTTGCATTTGATGTGATTTTAGGAATTGATTGGTTAACCACTCAGCATGCTAAAATTGATTATTTTCATAAGGTTGTTAGTTTTCATATTCCTAACCAACCTATTATGCGAATTCAAGCAACCAAACCACTAAAATCGATCACTGTCATATCAAGCCATGAAGCCATTCGTTTATTGAAAAATGGATGTCAAGTTTTCTTAGCCCATGTCATGGATTTAAACAAAAATACGTCAGATTTGAATAATATTTCTGTTGTTAGTGAATTTCCAGACGTATTTTCTGAAGAACTTCTCGGTCTACCCCCAGAACGTGAAGTTGAATTCTTTATTGACCTTGAACCTGGTATAAACCCCATTTCTAAAACCCCATATCGAATGGCTTCTATTGAACTTCAGGAGTAAAAAATCCAACTACAAGAGTTGGTACTCGAGCCTCTATCTGGTGACTTCCTTTGTGGAATGCATCGAAGCCAGACTCTCCGTAGGGGACGCTATATTTGTGTCGTGGTAAAACGATAGGTGCCATTGTGACGTGCTATCCAAGGTTGGGATATAAGTCACGGTTGAGAGAAACCTACGTCAGTAATCAAAATACGTAGCTTTCTAGGCTTAGCTGATTATAATCGGAGATTCGTGGAAGGATTTTTTTTTTCAAATTGCCACTCCATTAACTCAGCTGACTCGTAAAGATACAAAATTCTTATGGAGCGAGGAATGCGATAAGAGTTTCCAAGAGCTCAAGAGGAGACTCATTTCGGCACCTATTCTGACAATACCATCTGGTTCGGATGGATTTGTTATCTATAGAGATGTTTCAGGCAAAGGGTTAGGATGTGTTCTCATGCAACATGAGAAAGTCATAGCTTATGCCTCAGGACAACTCAAAGAATATGAGAGGAATTATCCTACTCATGATCTGAAGTTGGCAGCAGTCGTTTTCGCGTTAAAAATCTGGAGGCACTACCTATATGGGGAGAAAGTGGAGATTTATACGGATCATAAAAGCCTCAAATATTTCTTCGCCCAAAAGGAACTCAACATGCAGCAACGACGTTGGCTCGAGCTGTTGAAAGATTACGACCATACCATTCAATACCATCCTGGAAAAGCGAACGTGGTAGCTGACGCGTTGAGAAGAAGATCGTATGCGATTACGTGTGTGATGTTTTTAACACGAAGACCCATTTCGTATAACTTATAAATGATGGAGATAGAGTTAAAGACTTTAGAGACCCTAGTGATGATATCAAATATACGAGTAGAACCAACTTTAATCGATAAAGTTAAATATACTCAAGCCACAGACCCAGAGCTGATGCGTATAAAGAATAAGGTAAAAGAATGCGTTATTTCAGAAGCAAGAGTCGATGAAGAGAGGAAATCTCAACTCTCGATTTATTGGTCCATTTGAAATCCTTGATCGAGTAGGAATTGTGGCATATAGACTCGCTTTACCGCCAAGTATGTAGCGTGTTCATAATGTTTTTCACGTATCGATGTTACGTAAATATGTGGACGACCCTAACCACATTATTGAGTTAGAACCAGACGAGATAGCCGAAGATTTAACGTACGAGGAGTTACTAGTCAAGATCTTGGATAGGAAGGAGCATGTCCTACGCACAAAGGTTATACCACAAGTTAAAGTTTTATGGAGGAACCATGCTATTGAGGAAATGAACTGAGAGTTAGAATCGGAAATGAAAGCGAGGTACCCTCAGCTTTTCGAAACACCAGGTACGTACGTCAATTTCGAGGATGAAATTTCATAAGGAGGGGAGGTTGTAAGACCCCAACTTTTTATAAATAAAATTGAATTTCCTCTAATTATTATTTTGAATAATAAGGTATTCATTTGATATAATGCTTTGGTTATGGGTGAAATGTGCAAATTTTGCAAAATAAGCAAGTAGTTATAAAATATTCATTGTTGTCGGGGAATATTCGTTTGGTCATGGAATATTCTTGTTGTCGGGGAATATTCATACGACGGCGCAACCATTTGTGGACCCCATAACAGAAAACGGTCGGATAAAGAAAATGAAAAGTTTGAGTTTTTATAAATAACGGCGTATGTGAGACCCCAAATTTTATGAATAAAGATTTAAATTTCTCGAAATAATTTTTTGAATATTATGGAATGAATTTGATATAATGTTATAGTTGTGGGTAATATTTATAAATTTTGCAAAGTACGCAAGTTGTTATATAACATTCGATTGGTCGGGGAATATTCATTTTAACAGGGAATATTCGTACAACGGCACAATCATTGGTGGACTCCGCAACAAAATTATTGTTGGATTGAGAAAACGATAAAAATATTTTATGAAAATAATGGCAGAAGTTTTATCGTTAACTGTTGAAATAGCCCGTGTTAAAAGTATAGTAATACGCGTGGTTGCATAGTAGCACACGATTTTTATTATTGATGCTTACGTGAGAAGTCACTCAGTTTTGTTCAATTATTGCTATAGTAATTGTTGCATATTATCTCACGTTATTTGATTCAATTATTGTCAATATTTTATATATTATTAAATCAATAATTGAGATAACAAAGTTATTAATATTATTATTTGCAATATTAACGATGTCTAGAAGTTACGCGAGGAGAGGTTTGGTCACCTAATTGCGGCATTAATAGGAGAAATCCTTATTCGAAAGCCCCTGCTTCCAGGAACGACATGTTCGATTAATAGTGTGAATTATAATAATGATGATGATTTTGTTTTATTATTATTATAAATGTAATAAAACGAAAAACTTTTATATAAAAATGAATACTTTTATAAAGTTTTGCTTTATTTGATTATAAATAGAATATAATATATTTTATTATGCATAGTATTTGCATAGTGCACTGTATAGTGTTTTGCATAGTAAAATCTTTTTATATAAAATAGAATACTTTTATAAAGTTATTTGTTTTATTAGATTATAAATAGAATATATTATATTTTATTATGCATAGTGTTTGCATAGTACTGCGTGACATAGTGTTTGCATAGTAAAATTTTTTATATAAAGCAGAATACTTTTATAAAGTTATTCATTTTATTAGATTATAAATAGAATATATTATATTTTATTTAAAAGATTTTGATTTTTTAGAATATTTTATTAATCTTTGTATAGTAAATTAATATGGGTCCGTTTAAAAGTAAATCAATCTGGATAGTTCATGAATTAGTTACTATTAGGTCTATTCTCCTATAAATAGAAGCTCATTCCTTCATTATTCTTACGAATTCTTTGAAACTCTAGAGAGAAAGAAGAAAAATTCGCTACTTCACTACTCATATATCCAGTTTCTTCTAAGGTAAAGGGTATTATTTCTTTTCTATTCATGAAGAGAACTTCTGTTATACCATTCTTTATTATTCTGTTGGAATAACCTGTATACGTGGACTACTCTATACTTGGTGAAATTCTTCTATTATTTCATTCTTTATTATTATGTTGGAATAACCTGTTTATGCGAAATACCGCATATATGGTGAAATTCTTCTATTATTCCATTCTTTATTATTATGATGGAATAACCTGTCTATGCGAAATACCGCATATATGGTGAAATTCTTCTGTTATTCCATTCTTTATTATTATGTTAGAATAACCTGTCTATGCGAAGTACCGCATACATGGTGAAATTCTTCTGTTATTTCATTCTATGTTATTCTGTTGGAACATCCTATCTGTGCATTTATGCATGACCTGGTTCCATTATTTATTATTACATTGAATATATCACATGCGTGCGTTACGCATGACTGGGTTCCATTATTTATTATTCTGTTGGAATATCACATGCGTGCTTACGCACGCATGACCTGGTTCCGTTATTTATTATTTTGTTGGAATAACCTGTCTGTTCGGTCTATCGCATACTTGGTGATTTCTTTTGTTATTCCATCCTTTATTGTACTCAGTTGGTTAAAGTTTTGGCTTTCATACTCCATGAAATTAGTGGAATATCTTTGATATTTATGCTTCATCCAGTATCTTTTCATGGAAATATTCTTCTGAGCATTCTTGAATTTTACTCCACAAAGCAGTATCATGTTGACAATTTGGACGTTATTGGTTCCTAGATAAATTAATTCTTAAACTTGTTTTATTGAATTCTTATATCATTGTCATCATTCTCATGTTTATATTATTCAAATTCTTGAATTATTGGTTCTTACGTAAGAAGACACTTCTCAATAATTGTTACAGTAATTACTATTCAATATTTTATTTTATTGATTCAATAATTTCTACTTTGATAATTTATATTATTGTTGTTTGAATAATTGTCACTGCATAGTATTTCCCATTATCAGATCAATAATTCATATTATTTGAATAATATTATTAGATAGCATTATTGGCAATGTCTAAGGAAGTTCTGTCTAGGAAATGGTTTTGGTCATCTAATTGTGCGCCAGTAAGGAGAAATCCTTATCGGAAAGCCCCCTCTTTCCTGGGAACGACCTGGTTGTCAGTATTGTAATTCTATAATATTATTTGTGAATAATTAATTATTAATTTATATGATAACGAAATATTTATTTTTATGGAGATTTAAATAAAGGAATTAATGTTGAGGTGTTTTATCAGTATTTTGTCGGAATGAAGGTATTAAAAATCGTCCGTATGTGAATTTCGGGCCTTTTTCTGTTTGGAATTTGGAAAAATTTTCTTCTACAAAGTTGTAGTGAATTAAATTTCCTATGGAATAAACATTGGATTCGAATTTTTTTGATAAAAGGTGTGTCGCCCCCAAAATAGGTTCACACGACCCATTCTGAGTCGCCAGATATCACACTACAGAATTCAAATACAAACTTCATTTATCTAATTGTTGAAGCGTCGCATAAAATACTGATAATAACACATAAGCTGTGAGTTTTAATACAATATTGTCTCGTAGACAGTATCCAAACTCAAATTATTATAATGCCATATAAAATACAGCAGAAAATATTTCAAGACCCAAAGAAGAACGAGAATATTACTATAATGTTCATTCTAATGAGGTGCACATTTGACGCTTTCAAAGTCGGGTTCTCATCACCCTATTGTTGTTCACCAAAATTGATTATTAAGTGACGTATAAAATACGACACACACATCTTAGGTCCTCGATACAATTATATATTGCATGTCATTCCGTTTTATAATGTATTGAGAAACTTCGACAGTCTCGGACCATCACACTATTCCTCATATATACGGCCGACCCGGCCTACACTCTTATTACCTGAAAGGAATTGTGAAGCAAAAGGGTGAGCACAACTAGCCCAGTAAAGAATATTATGACTAAAGATAGTTAAATTATCAATAGCCTTCATTGATAATAAATCAGAGATTTAGAACATATGGTAGATGATAAAACTTTTCAACCATAGTTGCAGTGGAACGAGCAATCCATTAGAAGAGTCAAATAGACTATAAAGTCTATTATCTTTTCCATGTTAAAAGTCCACCAACAATGTTTTATCTCTTTAACATCAATCAATAGTTCCTGTCCATAATCATATGAATAACTCATAATCATAATTGTGGTTCTAAATTCCTCTTCGCACCCAGGACAAAGATAATTTTCATCACCTGTCTTTACCTGAAACATCAAAGATCATGGTTATACCAAATCATAGTTCCTGTTCATAATCATATTAATAAATTCTTCTTTGCACTACGGGCCAAAGATATTCATTAACAGTTCATCTTTGCACTACAGGCCAAAGACACGCAACTGTATTTTTAGAAGAGTCAAGTAGAGCATGATATCTACTATCTTTTACTGAATTAAAAGTATATTATCAATATTTTATATTTGAGACTCGACTTAATAAATAATCCACATCATCGAATCATCCTCAACACTACTGGCTAAGGATATTCATTAAGTATCACGACCACGAATTATCCATGCACTACGGGCCAAGGATATTCGTGTTTTTACCAATGGTCGTGATTATACCGAATAATTACTGGTCATAATTGTGACGCCCCCAAAATAGGTATACATCACCCATTTTGAGTCGTCAATAGCATGGTACAGAAACAACTACAACTTTATTAATACAACATGAAAACTGTGAGTTTAAATACAAATATTGTCGTCTAGACAATATTCACACCCAAATAAGTTCTCATTACAATTATTGGTACATTATTTTACAAAATGGTGAGGACTACTAAAACAACTTTCTAGAATCATCATTCCACACCCAGACTAGAACTCATTTACATTCTCGCCTCACGAGAAGAAAAATGGAACGAAAAGGAAAAGGGTGAGCTCAACTAACTCAGTAAAGAATATTATGACTAAGATAATATAGAACAAATTATCGTTAATCTTCAACAGGGAAAAATCTGATAAAATACAATAAACAACAAGTTTCAGATCAATATTTGCAGCGAAAATAATAATTCATAGATGTGTTACGTAGAGAATGAAATCTACTATAATCTATGAATTTAAAAGTTCATCATCAATATTTTATCCCTGTAACTCAATCAATATTCATCTTGAATCAAATATTCATCTTTACACTATAGGCCAAAGATATTCATAAGAAAATCATTAATCTTTGCACTACAGGCCAAAGATATTCAATAATATCATCATTTAAGACTGAGGATGATGAAAAATATTTTAAAGAAAACCAATCCAGTGAAACAAAAGAACAAATATTAAGGATTCGTACTTTAAACAATCCGGGTTCAAAAATACTTCATAAATAATCATAGTGGAGCAAAATTCAAGAATGATCAAAACATGGATACAATCAAAGCTAGCATCCATAATAGATATTTTGGACAAAAAAAGAAACTTTAATTTTTCTGTGAATAGTGCCGTATTCGTGAATGAATAGCAAGATATCGTGAATAATGCCGAGTATCGTGAATAGTAACCTTTAACACTAAAAGATAAGAATTTCACAAGAAAAATACTATCAATATTCTGGCATAATGATATTGGAAGAAATAATATCATTTTTTAAAAAAATAATATCCCTTACCTCGAAAAGACAATACTTCTAGCTGGAATACCAGATATAGTGCTGAAGGAACTTGCACCATATAGCAACACTCAAAGTATCAAAATACTCACAAGAATATGCTCTATAATATATAGAGAGAAAACTTCAGTTTCTGGTGTGATTTTCAATTCTAACCTAAGCACCCTATTTATAGGAAAATGCTTAGATCACCAAAGCAAAAAATTTAATAAAATAATAATATATTTATATAAATTTCCTGCACACACCAAGAAATCTGAATTCAGCAACTTAACACATGTTTAATGAGGCTCACAAAATGTAAAAAACGTTTTTATTAAAAAAAATATTTAAAACTTCAAAAATCAATTATTCTGGAACTTCAGAACTTCAATAATTCATAATAAATAGCCCTTTTATCAGAAAAATTCGAACCTTGTATCTTTTTCATAGGAAATTCCATTCTCTACAACTTTGCAGAAGAAAGTTTTTCCAAATTCTAAACAAAAATTGACCGAAATCCACAAACGAGCAATTTTACAGGCTATAATCAAATTTCAGTCAAGAAATGGGGTCAACAGACATGAAAAATATGTTTTAAATATTTTTAGTAACAAAAATACTCTTCCTCCTCATTTATTCATATATCCCACATTCATTGTAAAAATATCATCATTATTATATTATTAAAATATAATAATATATTTTATCAGAAAAGATAAAATATCAATTTTCAACAATTATCACATTAAAAAATTTCTCCATCTATATCCACATAAAATGAATATTTTTCTTATCATATAAATCAATAATTAATTATTTACAAATAATATTACAGAATCACAATCTTTGGCAACTGTGTAGTCCTCAGAAAGAGAGGGCTTTCAATAAGAATTTCTCCTTCTTGGTAGCCTTGATTAGGTGACCAAACCTCTCCTTAGACATAACTTTCTAGACATTGCCAATAATGTTATCTAATAATATTATTCAAATAATATGAATTATTGATCTGATAATGGAAAATCTGTGTAGTGACAATTATTGAAATAACAACAATATAAAATATCAAGCGTAGCAATTATTGAATCAATAAAATAAAATATTTGCAAGATTTCATCGTAACAATTATTGAGTAAGGCCTTCACGTAAGAATCAATAATTGGTGCAATATAGTGATAATCGTGTGTTTTAACCACCGAGTATCCCAACAAGATTAATCTGATAATAACTACGCCAGTTATTTATAACCAACTTATATTTGTCGTTTTCTTCATCCAATGGCTTTACAGTTATGGGGCCCACACAAAGGTCAATGTCATTGCATTTAATATTCCGACAAAGTAAGAATATTCCACGACCAAACGAATATTCCCCGACAACAATGAATATTTTATAACCACTTGCTTATTTAAAATATTTGCGCATTTTACCCATAACTAACCACATTAATCCAATCAATCCTTACTATTTCAAAATAATAAATAGAGGAAATTTGATTTTATTTATAATAAGTTGGGGTCTTACATTAATCATACCAACAACTGTCCATCAATGCACTACAGCAAATGAGGACCTTTACCACATCAGTTGTAACATTACGGGTCATGATTATACCGAATGATCCATGGTCATAATTATACCAATCAACAGTCCAGTTATGCACGTAAGCTAAAGATGACTTTCATCACAATATAAGCATGAGGATGATGACAATGATATAAGAATTCAATCAAACGAGATCAAGGATAAATATTAAAGACTTTAACAATTTAATTTATCCAGAATTTAAAAATGTCCAAATTATCAACACGTTACTGCTTTGGGGAGTAAAACTCAAGAATAAAATCCATGTATCAAAAATAATTTGTACAGAAAAGAAATAAATTTTACGGTGAATAGTACCCTGTGAATAGTACTTCAAGAATAGTACCCCATGAATAATAACTCGTGAATAGTACCCTGGCATAAAAAGTGCCCCAAATACCCGAGTGAATAATACTAGAGTGAATAGTAATTCGTGAATAGTAACCCGACATGAAAAGTGCCCCGAATATCCGAGTGAATAATATTATAGTGAATAGTAATCGGGTGAATAGTAACCAGTGAATAGTACCCCGGGTAAAAATATTGATATTTAATAAGAAAGTTTAGATCAATATTCCAATAAAACGATATTGGATGAAGCGCAAAACTCAAGGATATTCCATTAATTTCAGGTATAATAGAAGCAATACTTACAATAGTAAGTTTAGATTTAAGAATATGAAAAGAAATAACATATGAAACTGCAAATGGATTTTCATCTGTCATACGGTATGTAATCCGCATAGACAGGTTATTCCGACATATTAAAGGATGAATACGAAAAATTGTATTCCTTATGAATACGAAAGAAATAATACCCCTTACAAATATAATAAATAATATCCCTTATGAATATAAAAGAAATAACGTCCCTTACCTTTGTAGAAGACCGGATACTGCAATAGTGAAGTAGCAAAATACTCTTCTTCTTTCTCTCTATAGTTTCTCTCTCTATAGCTTCTCTTGTGAGTCTCAGTGAATTGGTGAGAATGAAAGAAGAATTAAGCTTCTATTTATAGGAGAATGGATTAAATAATAACTTATTCATGAACAGTCCAGATTAATTTACTATTAGAAAGGACGATTCATATTGATTACTATTAAAACCACAACCGACGGTCTAGATTAATTTACTTTTAAAACCACCACCAATGGTCCAGATTGATTACTTTTAAAACCACCACCGACGGTCCAGATTGATTAATTTTAAAACCACCACCGACGGTCCAGATTGATTTACTATTAAAACCACCACCGACGGTCCAGATTGATTTACTATTAAAACCACTATCAATGGTCCAGATTTATTTACTATTAAAATCACCATCAATGGTCCAGATTGATTAACTATTAAAACCACCACCAATGGTCCAGATTGATTTAACTTATTACACTTTAGTACCCCTAAAGTTTTCCAAGTTTGCATTATTCCCCTCTAACTTTTGTAATTCACTTATCTTCAATAAACACATTCTTAATAATTCAACAATTATTCATCATTAATATTATAACTCACAATATTTAACAACCAAGTCGTTCCCAGGAAAGAGGGGGCTTTCTGATAAGGATTTCTCCTTATTGGCGCACAATTAGGTGACCAAACCTCTCCTTGACAGAACTTCTAGACATTGTCAATATTGCAAATAATAATATGAATAACTTTGTTGTCTCAATTATTGATTTAATAATATAAAATATTATGCAGATGATACTGTGCCAATAATTGAATCAAATAACGTGAGATACTATGCAACAATTACTATAGCAATAATTGAGTATAACTGAGTGGCTTCTTACGTAAGCATCAATAATAAATACCGTGTGCTACTATGTAACCACGCGTATTAATGTACTTTTACCACCGGGTAGTTCAATAGTTTAACGGTAAAACTTCCGCTGTTATTTTTATAAAAAGATATTTCTTTCGTTTTCTAACTACGACAATACTTCCGTTGTGGGGTCCACTAATGATTGTGTCGTCGTACGAATATTCCTGGTTAAAACAAATATTCTCCGACCAATCTAATATTCCCCGAGACAACGAATATTTTTTATCAACTTACTTACTTTGCAAAATTTTTAAATATCACCTTTAACTTTAACCATTTATTAATTTAACCATTTACTAAATAGAATAACAATTATAAAAAAAAATTGAATACTTTCATTTCATAAATTCGGGGTCTCACAATCTCCCCTCCTTATGAAATTTCGCCCTCGAAATTTACATACCTGGTAGTTCGAAGAGATTAGAATACCTTGCTTTCTTTTCGGATTGTACCACCCCGGTTATTTCCTCTGTATCATGATTTTCCCATTGCTCATCTCCTATATTTCAAATATCATTCTAGAATATATCTTCAAAACAAAGGTTAATTGACATATCACAATTTGTCAACTTATCAAGTAAAAATTTTAGCTTAGGTAAGTCACACACTAGCAAAGTTTATTACTCGTCTCTCCCCTTCTAGTTCTAGACTCATATCTCCTCCAGCGACCATATCCCTAAGCTCTGATAACATTTGTGACGCCCCCAAAATAGGTCCACACGACCCATTCAAAATCGCCAGATATCACACTACAGAATTCAAATACAAACTTCATTTATACAACTGTTGAACTGTCGTGCAAAATACGACAACACATAAGCTGTGAGTTTTAATACAATATTGTCTCGTAGACAGTATCCAAACTTAAATTATTACAATGCCATATAAAATACAGCAGAAAATATTTCAAGAGCCAAAGAATAACGATAATATTACTATCATGTTCATTTTAATGAGGTGCACTTTTGACGCTTTCAAAGTCGGGTTCTCATCACCCTATTGTTGTTCACCAAAATCAATTATTAAGTGACGTATAAAATACGACACACACATCTTAGGTCCTCGATACAATTATATATTGCATGTCATTCCGTTTTATAATGTATTGAGAAACTTCGACAGTCTCGGACCATCACACTATTCCCCTGTTATACCCGCTCGACCCAGCTACACTTTTATTACCTGAAAGGAATTGTGAAGCAAAAGGGTGAGCACAACTAACCTAATAAAAAATATTATGACTAAAGATAATTAAATTATCAATAGCCTTCATCAGTAATAAATCAAAGATTTAGAACATATGGTAGATGATAAAACTTTTCAACCATAGTTGCGGCGGAACGAGCAATCCATTAGAAGAGTCAAATAGACTATAAAGTCTATTATCTTCTCCATGTTAAAAGTCCACCAACAATATTTTATACCTGTAACATCAATCAATAGTTCATGTCCACAATCATATGAATAACTCATAATCATAATTGTGGTTCTAAATTCCTCTTCGCACCCAGGACAAAGATAATTTTCATCACTTGTCTTTACCTGAAACATCAAAGATCATGGTTATACCAAATCACAGTTCATGTTCATAATTATATTAATAAATTCATCTTTGCACTACGGGCCAAAGATATTCATTAACAGTTCATCTTTGCACTACTTGCCAAAGACATGCAACTGTATTTTTAGAAGAGACAAGTAGAGCATGATATGTACTATCTTTTATGAATTAAAAGTATATTATCAATATTTTATCGGTGAGACTTAGCTTAATAAATAATCCACATCATCGAATCATCCTTGCACTACGGCTAAGGATATTCATTAGTATCACGACCACAAATTATCCATGCACTACGAGCCAAGGATATTCGTGTTTTCACCAATGGTCATGATTATACCGAATAATTCCTGGTCATAATCATACCAACAACTGTCCATCAATGCACTACGGGCAATGAGGACTTTTAGCACATCATTTGTAACATTACGGGTCTTGATTATACCGAATGATCCCTGGTCATAATCATACCAATCAACAGTCCATCTATACACGTAAGCTAAAGATGACTTTCATCACAATATAAGCATGAGGATGATGACAATGATATAAGAATTCGATCAAATGAGATCAAGGATAAATATTAAAGACTTTACCAATTTAATTTATCCAAAATTTAAAAATTTCCAAATTATCAACACGTTACTGCTTTGGGGAGTAAAACTCAAGAATAATATCCATGTATCAAAAATAATTTGTACAGAAAAGAAATAAATTTTTCGGTGAATAGTAACCCATGAATGGTACCCTGTGACTAAAACTTCGAGAATAGTACCCCATGAATAGTACCCCCACATAAAAAGTGCCCCAAATACCCGAGTGAATAATACTATAGTGAATAGTAATTAGGTGAATAGTAACTCATGAATAGTACCCCGGCATAAAAAGTGCCCTAAAAACCCGAGTGAATAATACTAGAGTGAATAGTAATCGGGTGAATAGTAACTCGTGAATAGTAACCCGGCATGAAAAGTGCCCCGAATACCCGAGTGAATAATATTATAGTGAATAGTAACTCGTGAATAGTACCCCGGGTGAAAATATTGATATTTAATAAGAAAGTTTAGATCAATATTCCAATAAAACGATACTGGATGAAGCGCAAAACTCAAGGATATTCCATTAATTTCAGGTATTATAGAAGCAATACTTACCATAGTAAGTTTAGATTTAAGAATATGAAAAGAAATAACATATGAAACTGCAAATAGATTTTCATCTGTCATACGGAACGTAATCCGTGTAGACAGGTTATTACGACATATTAAAGGATGAATACGAAAAATAGTATTCCTTATGAATACGAAAGAAATAATACCCCTTACGAATATAATAAATAATATCCCTTACGAATATAAAAGAAATAATGTCTCTTACCTTAGTAGAAGACCGGATACTGCAATAGTGAAGTAGCAAAATACTCTTCGTCTTTCTCTCTATAGTTTCTCTCTCTATAGCTTCTCTTGTGAGTCTCAGTGAGTTGGGGAGAATGAAAGAAGAATTAAGCTTCTATTTATAGGAGAAAGGACTAAATAGTAACTTATTCATTTAAGCATCCAGATTGATTTCTTTATTAGAAAGGACAATCCATATTGATTACTATTAAAACCACAACCAAGCGGTCCAGATTGATTTACTTTTAAAACCACCATTGATTTACTTTTAAAACCCAGATTGATTACTTTTAAAATCACCCATTAACGGTTGATTTTTATTTACTATTAAAACTACCAATCAAGCGGTCCAGATTGATTTACTATTAAAACCACCATCAATGGTCCAGTTTATTTACTATTAAAATCACCATCAATGGTCCAGATTGATTAACTATTAAAACCACCACCAATGGTCCAGATTGATTTAACTTATTACACTTTAGTACCCTAAAGTTTTCCAAGTTTGCGTTATTCCCCTCTAACTTTTTTAATTCACTTATCTTCAATAAACACGTTCTTAATACTTCAACAACTATTCATCATTAATATTATAACTCACAATATTTAACAACCGGTGTCATTCCGGAAAGAGGGGCTTTAGATAAGGATTTTCCTTATTAGCGCGTGCAATTAGGTGACCAAACCTCTCCTTGACAGAACTTCTAGACATTGCCAATATTGTAAATAATAATATGAATAACTTTGTTGTCTTAATTATTGATTTAATAATATAAAATATTATGCAGATGATATTGTGACAATAATTGAATCAAATAACGTGAGATACTATGTAACAATTACTATAGCAATAATTGAGTATAACTGGGTGGCTTCTTACATAAGCATCAATAATCAATACCGTGTGCTACTATGCAACCACACATATTACTGTACTTTTACCACCAGGTAGTTCAACAGTTTAACGGTAAAACTTCCGCTATTATTTTTATAAAAAGATATTTCTGTCATTTTCTAACTACGACAATACTTCCGTTGTGGGGTCCATCAATGATTGTGTCGTCGTACGAATATTTTCTGTTAAAACGAATATTCTCCGACGAATCGAATATTCCCCGAGACAACGAATATTTTATATCAACTTGCTTAGTTTGCAAAATTTTTAAATATCACATTTAACTTTAACCTTTTATCAATTTAACCATTTACTAAATAGAATAACAATTATAAAAAAATTGAATACTTTTATTTCATAATTTCGGGGTTTCACAATCTCCCCTCCTTATGAAATTTCGCCCTCGAAATTTACGTACCTGGTAGTTCGAAGAGATGAGAATACCTTGCTTTCTTTTTGAATTGTACCACCCCGATTATTTCCTCTGTATCATGATTTTCCCATTTGTCATCTCCTGTATTTCAAATATCATTCTAGAATATATCTTCAAAACAAAGGTTAATTGACATATCAAAATTTGTCAACTTATCAAGTAAAAATTTCAGCTTAAGTAAGTCACACACTAGCGAAGTATATTACTCGTCTCTCCCCTCCTAGTTCTAGACTCTTATCTTCGCCAGCGACCATATCCCCAAGCTCTAATACCATTTTTGATGCCCCCAAAATAGGTCCACACGACCCATTCTGAGTCGTCAGATATCACACTACAGAATTCAAATATAAACTTCATTTATACAATTGTTGAACTGTCGTGCAAAATACGACAACACATAAGCTACGAGTTTTAATATAATATTGTCTCGTAGACAGTATCCAAACTTAAATTATTACAATGCCATATAAAATGCAAATATTTCAAGACCCAAAGAAGAACGAGAATATTACTATCATGTTCATTCTAATGAGGTGCACATTTGACGCTTTCAAAGTCGGGTTCTCATCACCCTATTGTTGTTCACCAAAATCAATTATTAAGTGACGTATAAAATACGACATACATCTTAGGTCATTGATACGATTATATAATGCATGTCATGCCATTTTATAATGTATTGAGAAACTTCGACAGTCTCGGACCATCACACTATTCCCCTGTTATCCCCGCTCGACCCAGCTACACTCTTATTTCCTGAAAGGAATTGTGAAGCAAAAGGGTGAGCACAACTAGCCCAGTAAAGAATATTATGACTAAAGATAATTAAATTATCAATAGCCTTCATCAGTAATAAATCAGAGATTTAGAACATATGGTAGATGATAAAACTTTTCAACCATAGTTGCAGAGGAACGAGCAATCCATTTGAAGAGTCAAATAGACTATAAAGTCTATTATCCTCTCCATGTTAAAAATCCACCAACAATGTTTTATCCCTATAACATCAATCAATTGTTCCTGTCCACAATCATATGAATAACTCATAATCATAATTGTGGTTCTAAATTTCTCTTCGCACCCAGGACAAAGATAATTTTCATCACCTGTCTTTACCTGAAACATCAAAGATCATGGTTATACCAAATCACAGTTCCTGTTCATAATCATATTAATAAGTTCATCTTTGCACTACGGGCCAAAGATATTCATTATGACAGTTCATCTTTTTTCTGAGGCCAAAGACATTCAAATCGTATTTTTAAAAGAGTCAAGTAGAGCATGATATCTACTATCTTTTACTTAATTAAAAGTATATAATCAATATTTTATCATTTGAGACTCACTTAATAAATAATCAGAACGACCCCAAAATAGGTCCATTCCATCCAACCCATTTCGAGTCGCCAAATATATGGTACGAAAAACAACTACAACTTTATTACAACAATTGTCGTGCAAAATACAACAACACATATGTCGTGAGTTTGGATACCAATATATACCAAATGTAACTCGACGGACACCAACTTGGATAACACGTCACCATGACACCTTACATAAAGGTACAATCAAAAACCTGTTTTAGAAATTATAATCTTTGGGAAGTGCTCAGGAAACCTTCATACATGGGAGGCCATGCTTTTAGGTTATGGTAGATATCATATGGCCACGTAATTATCCTTGGTTGATCTAATAGACCCCAAAGAAAAACAAGAAGATTACTATCATATTCTTCCTAATGGCGAGTAGTCTTCTTCGACATATCATTATCTCCACTGTCTCTAATTTGGTATTATACTCCAAACAAACACCAAGATTATATAGGTAGTGCTTGTAAATATACTCAGCAAGTGGATGAGCACAACCATGTCTTATGATAACACGAGTTTGTATGTCATTAGACATCTTGTATGATAGTGACAAAACACCCTTCCAAAGTTGGGTTCGCCTCACCCTATTTAATTCACCAAAAATAACTATTAAATGATGTATAAAATACAACACACTAAAGCCCTCAATAAAATTATTTTCATACTCTTTAAGGAGAACCTCAACAACTATAGACCACCGTTCTATTCCCTTGTTATCCCCTGGGCCAACCCAGCTACACTTTTATTACCTGAAAGGAATTGTGAAACAAAAGGGTGAGCACAACTAGCTCAGTAAAGAATATTATGACTAAAGATAAATAAATTATCAATAGTCTTCATCAGTAATGAATCAGAGATTTAGAACATATGGTAGATGATAAAACTTTTCAACCATAGTTGCAGCGGAACGAGCAATCCATTAAAAGAGTCAAATAGACTATAAAGTCTATTGTCTTCTCCACGCTAAAAGTCCACCAACAATATTTTATCCTCGTAACATCAATCAACAGCCTTTCCACAATCATATGAATAACTCATAATCATAATTATGATTCTAAATTCCTCTTCTCATCTAGGACGTAAGATAATTTTCATCACCGTCTTTACTCGAAACATCAAATATCATGGTTATACCAAATCACGCCTCTGCTCATAATCATACTAATAAATTCATCTTCGCACTACACGGCCAAAGATATTCATCAACAGTTCATCTTTACACTACATGCTAAAGATATTCAACAACAAAGTCATCTTTGCATTACGAGCCAAAGATATTCATCAATAATTCATCTTTGCACTACAAAGCTAAAGATATTCAACAACAGTCATCTTTGCATTACGAGCCAAAGATATTCATCAATAATTCATCTTTGCACTACAAAGCAAAGATATTCAACAACAGTCATCTTTGCATTACGAGCCAAAGATATTCATCAATAATTCATCTTTGCACTATGTGCTAAAGATATTTCAACAACAGTCATCTTTGCACAACGAGCCAAAGATATTCATATATCAACGAAATACATAATCATTTCGAAGTTATATAACAATAATTATAACCATGTTGATCAATTCACCTTTGCACTTAAGCTAAAAATATTCAATTGTAAATTCAATGGTCATGATCATACCAACCAACAATTCAACTTTTGCACCATCGCCAAAGAGAACCTATGGTCACGATCATACCAATAATCTACCCATCTTTACACTCAAGTCAAAGAGAAATATCATCATTAGGGTTATAAGAATGTTATATAAAATAATATAATCAAAACATGGTTTTAATTTCAAGAGTAAGATTCATAAATCAACGATAATTTGGTCGAGAAGAAACCAATTTGTTGTGAATAGTACCCGATTCAGACATAGTCCCAAGATATCGTGCATAGTAACCTCGATACTAAAAGATAAAGTTTCATAATAAAATTCATATCCATATTTATAACACCTTAATCCAAATGTTATAAATCACTTAGAAATCTCATAATCTAATATTATTAATATTATAATAATATTTTAATCATTTCTCAAACTTATAAATAATTTAATCCAATTATTTACACTTTAATAATTAATGCATTTAATCATCTAAAAATGCCAAACTCATAAGATTTCATCATCATTAACCAAAACCCTCATAAAAATCTTCATATATCTCATATATGATTCTCAAGCCAATAAATCATATTTTCCAATTTTCTTACTTCACATAACATATTTAATTCATTTACTCATAACTAGAACATTTTCATGAAAAATACCAAATCGATTCTAAAAATATTTCTTTTCCGGGATTTAGTATAAAATAGTCCCATATTGAATATATATTTTTTCTAAATTTTAAAAATTCATTTACTATTTTTCATATGGCCAAAACCAATTTAATATTTAAACATTTATCATAAATTGTACTTTTATCCAAAAATTCAAATTCACAGAGTATAATCGATATTATATAGATGTACTCTCAATAAAAATTTCATCAATTTTAGAGTTAACCGCAAGGAGTTATAAATAGTTACTTTTAAAATAGTCTTTTCTCATAAAATCCATAACTCCTAATCTATACATCCAAAAATACCTCAAAATAATCATAGTGGTGTAAAATTCAAGAATGATCAAAACATGGATACAATCAAAGCTAGTATCCGTAATAGATATTTTGACCTAAAAAAGAAATTTTATTTTTTCTATGAATAGTGCCGATATACATGAATAGTGTCAGATACGTGAATAGGCCAGATACGTGAATAGTAACTCACACACATAAAGATAGAAATTCCACAAAAACATCTTCACGCTTCATTAATAGTACTCGTGAATAAGAACTCGTGAATAGTAACTCATGAAATAGTAACTCGTGAATAGTAACTCATGAATAGTAAACCCGACATGAAAAAGTTCCAAATTTGATAAAAAGTACCAACCAATATTTCAAAGATAATGATATTCAAGAAATAATATCATTCGAGAAGAAAATAACATCCCTTACTATATCCTTACCTCAAAAGAGCACCACTCGACGGGATATCGGATATGACATCAAGGAAACTTTGCAATCGATGAATATCAACTCACCAAGTATCTAAATACTCACAAATTACACTCAATAATCTAGAGAGAAGAGAGAAAACTTTGTTTCGGTGTGATTTTCAATTCTAACTTAGCCCTCTATTTATAGGAAAATGTTAGCCTACCAAAGCAGACTTTGACTCGCTACTTGATGGCTTTACCGCTACTATTCCACCCACCAAAAATCAGCCATCTTCCCCAACAACCAAGAGTGGGGCCCACTCAATTCTAGAATTTTCCACCAAAACCTAATTTTAATCGATTACCTCTTAAAATTCATAACAAATCATACGTTCATTTTTAACGGTTCAAAATTTGTGGACATATACTCAACTTATATATGTATAACATATCCAAAAATTACAACGATCCAACGGTCGGATCAAAATTTATAACTCACGATAATATAGTGAAGAACACTAATTTTTTCGGACTATTAGTCCTTGGACCGATTTCATTCAAAATTTCACCATTTAAATATCTACAAAAAAATTTTGAGTGATTCAAATTTCTATGATTAGCTTACTTCTAGGGCTTTCTTTTGATATATGGCTCATCTCTTAACTCATTATACACAAAGGGTTATGGATTTTACAAAATCAAGTAATAAACTAATTTTTCCGAATATCCCATATTTTGTTCTCCATTTCGACAAATAATCGATAAAACACCTCATCTTTAATTCCTTCACTTATAAATACATAAATAAATCCATCATTTATATCCGCATCAAATAAATATTTTCTTATCATATAAATCAATAACTAATTATTCACAAATAATATTACGTAATCACAATAATGACAACCGTGCGCTTCAGAAAGAGGGGCTTTCAATAAGAATTTCTCCTCATCTTGGCCGCAATTAGGTGACCAAACCTCCTCGATGTAACTTTCTAGACATTGCCAATAATGCTATCTAATAATATTATTCAAATAATATGAATTATTGATCCGATAATGGGAAATACAGTGCAAGTTGATAATTATTGAACAACAATAATAAAATATCAACACAAAGAATTATTGAATCAATAAAATAAAATATTGAGCAAGAATTATCGTAACAATTATTGAGTAGTGCCTTCTCACGTAAGAATCAATAATTGAAAAAATATCGCAATACCGTAGGTGCTATCGCGGCAACAACGCCATTACATTTTTACTTTACTTACCAACCGGGTATTCCAACAAAGTGTTAATTGTGAACGATTACGCCGTTATTTATAAAAACTTAATTTTGTCGTTTTTTTCATCCCACGCTTATTACATTATGGGGCCCAAAATGGCGCATACCGCCGCATTTAATATTCCCTACGTAAAGAATATTCCACGACCAAACGAATATTCCCCAAACAACAATGAATATTTTATAACCACTTGTGTATTTTGAAAAAAATTCATATATCACCCTTAACTTTAACTTTTATCAATTTAACCATTTCTTGAATAGTAATTATAAGAAAATTGAATACTTTTATTTCATAAAATTCGAGGTCTTACAATCTCCTCCTTATGAAATTTCGTCCCTAAATTTACGTACGGTATTTCAAAGAGTTGAGAATACCTTGCTTTCATTTTAGATTTCATCTTTCCCGTCATCATGATTTCTCCATTGCTCATCTCCCGTATTTGAGATATCATTCTAGAATACAACTTCAAAACAAGGGTTAATTGAATAAATTAATATATCACATAATATCCCGATATTACGACCGACCAACAAATAAGCTTAGGTATGACACACTAAAGAAGGATTTACTCATCTCTCCCTCCTAGTTCTATTCGCCGATCTCCGCCAGAGATCATATCCCTAAGCTCGATACCAATCAGAACTCATGTCCCAACCGTGGGACAAAGACCTCACTGATGGTACTATCGGTTTGCCACCGCAGAAGCAAGGCCCCTACGGAGAGTCCGGCTTCGGTGCATCCCCATCAACAGAAGTCACCAATGAGAGGCTCGGGGCTCTTTTTTACTTATAGCTCGATACCAATGTAACGACCCAAAATAGGTCCATTCCATCCAACCCATTCTCGAGTCGCCAAATATATGGTAATTAAAAACAACTACAACTTTATTACAACAATTGTCGTGCAAAATACAACAACACATATGTTTGTGAGTTTGGATACCAATATATACCAAATGTAACTCTGGACACCAACTTGGATAACACGTCACCATGACACCTTACATAAAGGTACAACCAAAAACTGCTTTTAGAAATTATAATCTTTGGGAAGTGCTCAAGGAAACCTTCGTATACATGGGAGGCCATGCTTTTAGGTTATGGTAGATATCATATGGCCACGTAATTATCCTTGGTCAATCTAATAGACCCCAAAGAAAAACAAGAAGATTACTATCATATTCTTCCTAATGGCGAGTCTTCTCTTGACATATCATTATCTCCACTGCCTCTAATTTGGTATTATACTCCAAACAAACACCAAGATTATATAGGTAGTGCTTGTAAATATACTCAAAGCAAGTGGATGAGCACAACCATGTCTTATGATAACACGAAGTTTGTATGTCATTAGACATCTTATATGATAGTGACAAAACACCCTTCCAAAGTTGGATTCGCTTTCACCCTATTTAATTCACCAAAAATAACTATTAAATGATGTATAAAATACAACACACTAAAGCCCTCAATAAAATTATTTTCATACTCTTTAGGAGAACCTCAACAACTATAGACCACCGATTCTATTCCCTTGTTATCCCCGCCAACCCAAATGCCTACACTTTTATTATTCCGAAAGGAATTGTGAAACAAAAAGGGTGAGCACAACTAGCTCAATAAAGAATATTATGACTAAAGATAAATAAATTATCAATAGTCTTCATCAAGAATGAATCGTAGATTTAGAACATATGGTAGATGATAAAACTTTTCAACCATAGTTAAAATGAAGAACAGCAATCCATTAAAAAGTCAAATAGACTATAAAGTCTATTGTCTTCTCCACGTTAAAAGTCCACCAACAATATTTTATCCTCAGTAACATCAATCAACAGTTCCTTTCCACAATCATATGAATAACTCATAATCATAATTGTGATTCTAAATTCTCTTCTCATCCAGACGAAGATAATTTTCATCAATTGTCTTTACGAAACATCAAATATCATGGTTATACCAAATCACGCCTCTGCTCATAATCATACTAATAAATTCATCTTTGCACTACGGGCCAAAGATATTCATCAACAGTTCATCTTTACACTACATGCTAAAGATATTCAACAACAGGTCATCTTTGCATTACGAGCCAAAGATATTCATCAATAATTCATCTTTGCACTACAAAGCAAAGATATTCAACAACAGTCATCTTTGCATTACGAGCCAAAGATATTCATCAATAATTCATCTTTGCACTACAAAGCAAAGATATTCAACAACAGTCATCTTTGCATTACGAGCCAAAGATATTCATCAATAATTCATCTTTTGCACTACAAAGCAAAGATATTCAACAACAGTCATCTTTGCACAACGAGCCAAAGATATTCATATATCAACGAAATACATAATCATTTCGAAGTTATATAACAATAATTATAACCATGTTGATCAATTCACCTTTGCACTTAAGCTAAAAATATTCAATTGTAAATTCAATGGTCATGATCATACCCAACCAACAATTCAACTTTTGCACCATCGCCAAAGAGAACCTATGGTCACGATCATACCAATAATCTACCCATCTTTACACTCAAGTCAAAGAGAAATATCATCATTAGGGTTATAAGAATGTTATATAAAAATAATATAATCAAAACATGGTTTTAATTTCAAGAGTAAGATTCATAAATCAACGATAATTTCAATTTAGAAGAAACCAATTTGTTGTGAATAGTACCCGTATTCGTACATAGTCCCAGATATGCGTGCATAGAACCTCGATACCGAAAAAGATAAAGTTTCATAATAAAATTCATATCCATATTTATAACACCTTAATCCAAATGTTATAAATCACTTAGAAATCTCATAATCTAATATTATTAATATTATAATAATATTTTAATCATTTCTCAAACTTATAAATAATTTAATCCAATTATTTACACTTTAATAATTAATGCATTTAATCATCTAAAATGCCAAACTCATAAGATTTCATCATCATTAACCAAAACCCTCATAAAAATCTTCATATATCTCATATATGATTCTCAAGCCAATAAATCATATTTTCCAATTTTCTTACTTCACATAACATATTTAATTCATTTACTCATAACTAGAACATTTTCATGAAAAATACCAAATCGCTTCTAAAAATATTTCTTTTCCGGGATTTAGCATAAAATAGTCCCATATTGAATATATATTTTCTCGAAATTTTAAAAATTCATTTACTATTTTTCATATGGCCAAAACCATTTAATATTTAAACATTTATCATAAATTGTACTTTTATCCAAAAATTTCAAATTCACAGAGTACACTGATATTATATAGATGTACTCTCAATAAAAATTTCATCAATTTTAGAGTTAACCGCAAGGAGTTATAAATAGTTACTTTTAAAATAGTCTTTTCTCATAAAATCCATAACTCCTAATCTATACATCCAAAAATACCTCAAAATAATCATAGTGGTGTAAAATTCAAGAATGATCAAAACATGGATACAATCAAAGCTAGTATCCAGAATAGATATTTTGGACGAAAAAAAGAAATTTTATTTTTCGGTGAATAGTGCCGTATACATGAATAGTGCCGTATACGTGAATAGTGCCGTATACGTGAATAGTAACTCCGACACATAAAGATAGAAATTCCACAAAAACATCTTCACGCTTCATGAATAGTACTCGTGAATAGTAACTCGTGAATAGTAACTCATGAATAGTAACTCGTGAATAGTAACTCATGAATAGTAACCCCGACATGAAAAAGTTCCAAATTTGATAAAAAGTACCAACCAATATTTCAGCATAATGATATTGAAGAAATAATATCATTTGAGAAGAAAATAACATCCCTTACTATCCCTTACCTCAAAAGAGCAGCACTTCTGACAGGATATCGGATATGACGCTGAAGGAAACTTGCACTGATGAATATCAACTCACCAAGTATCTAAATACTCACAAATTACACTCAATAATCTAGAGAGAGAAAGAGAGAAAACTTTGTTTCTGGTGTGATTTTCAATTCTAACTTAGCCCTCTATTTATAGGAAAATGTTAGCCCGCCGAAGCAGACTTGACCTGCTACCTGATGGCTTTACCTGCTACTATTCCACCCACCAAAAATCAGCCATCTTCCCCAACAACCAAGAGTGGGGCCCACTCAATTCTAGAATTTTCCACCAAAACCTAATTTCCGAATCAGTTACCTCTTAAAATTCATAATAAATTATACGCTCATTTTTAACGGTTCAAAATTTGTGGACATATACTCAACTTATATATGTATAACATATCCAAAAATTACAACGATCCAACGGTCGGATCAAAATTTATAACTCACATAATATAGTCAAGAACACTAATTTTTCGGACTATTAGTCCTTCTGGACCGATTTCATTCAAAATTTCACCACGAAATATCTACAAAGAATTTTTGAGTGATTCAAATTTCTCTGATTAGCTTACTTCTAGGGCTTTCTTTTGATATATGGCTCATCTCTTAACTCATTATACACAAAGGGTTATGGATTTTACAAAATCAAGTAATAAACTAATTTTTTCGAATATCCCATATTTTGTTCTCCATTTCACAAAAATACCGATAAAACACCTCATCTTTA
The DNA here is from genome assembly GCA_020205615.1 of Panax quinquefolius. Taxonomy (NCBI): domain Eukaryota; kingdom Viridiplantae; phylum Streptophyta; class Magnoliopsida; order Apiales; family Araliaceae; genus Panax; species Panax quinquefolius. The sequence continues at coordinate 19,078,518 of CM035152.1, forward strand.
ATTCCTTCACTTATAAATACATAAATAAATCCATCATTTATATCCGCATCAAATAAATATTTTCTTATCATATAAATCAATAACTAATTATTCACAAATAATATTACGTAATCACAATAATGACAACCAAAGTAGGTTCCAGAAAGAGGGGCTTTCAATAAGAATTTCTCTTCATGGCGCGCGCAATTAGGTGACCAAACCTCCTCGATGTAACTTTCTAGACATTGCCAATAATGCTATCTAATAATATTATTCAAATAATATGAATTATTGATCCGATAATGGGAAATATCAGTGCGTTGATAATTATTGAACAACAATAATAAAATATCAACACAAAGCAATTATTGAATCAATAAAATAAAATATTGAGCAAGAATTATCGTAACAATTATTGAGTAGTGCCTTCTCACGTAAGAATCAATAATTGAAAAAATATCGTGTAATACCGTGTGCTCGCGGCAACAACGCCAGTATTACTTTACTTTTACCAACCGGGTATTCCAACGTTGTTAATCTGTAACGATTACGCCGATTATTTATAAAAACTTAATTTTGTCGTTTTCTTCATCCCAAGCAGTTATTCGTTATGGGGCCCAAAATGGTCGCGCTATTGCATTTAATATTCCCGACGTAAAGAATATTCCACGACCAAACGAATATTCCCACAACAATGATGAATATTTATAACCACTGTGTATTTTGAAAAAAATTCATATATCACCCTTAACTTTAACTTTTATCAATTTAACCATTTACTTGAATAGTAATTATAAGAAAAATTGAATACTTTTATTTCATAAAATTCGAGGGTCTTACAATCTCCCCTCCTTATGAAATTTCGTCCCCGAAATTTACGTACCTGGTATTTCAAAGAGTTGAGAATACCTTGCTTTCATTTCAGATTTCATAATCTACATCATCGAATCATCCTTGCACTACGGCTAAGGATATTCATTAGTATCACGACCACGAATTATCCATGCACTACGAGCCAAGGATATTCGTGTTTTCACCAATGGTCATGATTATACCGAATAATTCTTAGTCATAATCATACCAACAACTGTCCATCAATGCACTACGGCCAATGAGGACTTTTACCACATCATTTGTAACATTATGGGTCATGATTATACAGAATGATCCATTGTCATAATCATTCCAATCAAAAGTCCAGCTAGGCATGTCAGCTAAAGATGACTTTCATCACAACATAAGCATGAGGATGATGACAATGATATAAGAATTCAATCAAACGAGATCAAGGATAAATATTAAAGACTTTACCAATTTAATTTATCCAGAAATTAAAAATGTCCAAATTATCAACACGTTACTGCTTTGGGGAGTAAAACTCAAGAATAATATCCATGTATCAAAAATAATTTGTACAGAAAAGAAATAAATTTTTCGGTGAATAGTACCCCGTGAATAGTACCTTATGAATAGTACTTCAGGAATAGTACCCCGTACATAGTACCACGACATGAAAAGTGCCCCAAATACCCGAGTGAATAATACTAGAGTGAATAGTAATCAGGTGAATAGTAACCCGTGAATAGTAACTCGTGAATAGTACCCCGACATAAAAAGTTTCCCAAATACCCGAGTGAATAATACTAGAGTGAATAGTAATCGGGTGAATAGTAACTCATGAATAGTAACCCGATATGAAAAGTGCCCCGAATACCCGAGTGAATAATATTATAGTGAATAGTAACTGGGTGAATAGTAACCCGTGAATAGTACCCCGGGTGAAAATATTGATATTCAATAAGAAAGTTTAGATCAATATTTCAATAAAACGATACTGGATGAAGCGCAAAACTCAAGGATATTCCATTAATTTCAGGTATTATAGAAGCAATACTTCCCATAGTAAGTCTAGATTTAAGAATATGAAAAGAAATAACATATGAAACTGCAAATGGATTTTCATCTGTCATACGGTACATAATCCGCGTAGACAGGTTATTCCGACATATTAAAGGATGAATACGAAAAATAGTATTCCTTATAAATACGAAAGAAATAATACCCCTTACAAATATAATAAATAATATCCCTTACGAATATAAAAAAAATAGCATCCCTTACCTTAGTAGAAGACCGGATACTGCAATAGTGAAGTAGCAAAATACTCTTCTTCTTTCTCTCTATAGTTTCTCTCTCTATATCTTCTCTTGTGAGTCTCAGTGAACTGGTGAGAATGAAAGAAGAATTAAGCTTCTATTTATAGGAGAATGGACTAAATAGTAACTTATTCACGAACGGTCCAGATTGATTTACTATTAGAAAGGACGATCCATATTGATTACTATTAAAATCACAACCGACGGTCCAGATTGATTTACTTTTAAAACCACCACCAACGGTTCAGATTAATTACTTTTAAAACCACCACCGAGGGTCCAGATTGATTACTTTTAAAATCACCACTGACGGTCCAGATTAATTTACTATTAAAACCACCACCGACGGTCCAGATTTATTTACTATTAAAACCACCACCGACGGTCCAGATTGATTTACAATTAAAACCACCATCAATGGTCCAGATTGATTTACTATTAAAATCACCATCAATGGTCCAAATTGATTAACTATTAAAACCACCACCAATGGTCCAGATTGATTTAACTTATTACACTTAGTACCCCCTAAAGTTTTCCAAGTTTGCATTATTCCCCTCTAACTTTTGTAATTCACTTATCTTCAATAAACACATTCTTAATACTTCAACAATTATTCATCATTAATATTATAACTCACAATATTTAACAAACCGTGTCGTTCCCGTGAAAGAGGGGCTTTCGATAAGGATTTCTCCTTATTAGCGCGCAATTAGGTGACCAAACCTCTCCTTAATGTAACTTCTAGACATTGTCGATATTATAAATAATAATATGAATAACTTTGTTGTCTCAATTATTGATTTAATAATATAAAATATTATGCGAGATGATAATTGTGACAATAATTGAATCAAATAACGTAACGTGAGATACTATCGCAACAATTATTGTAGCAATAATTGAGTATAATCGAGTGGCTTCTTACGTAAGCATCAATAATCAATATTGTGTGCTACTATGCAACCACGCGTATTACTGTACTTTTACCACCAGGTAGTTTAACAGTTTAACGATAAAACTTTCGTTGTTATTTTTATAAAAAGATATTTTTGTCATTTTCAAACTACGACAATACTTCCATTGTGGGGTCCACCAATGATTGTGCCGTCGTACGAATATTCTCTGTTAAAACGAATATTCTCCGACCAATCGAATATTCCCCGAGACAACGAATATTTTATATCAACTTGCTTACTTTGCAAATTTTTTAAATATCACCTTTGACTTTAACCTTTTATCAATTTAACCATTTACTAAATAGAATAACAATTATAAAAAAAATTGAATACTTTCATTTCATAAATTTGGGGTCTCACAAAAGGGATATTTATTATGAATTATTGAAGTTTTTGATTATTATTTAAATTTTAAAATATTTTGAAAAATTTCTAGAATGGGTGGGCCCCACTTTTGGTTGGTAAAAAATGTAATAAAATTTTATTTCAAAAGTGGTGTGCATGAATAGTAGCAAGTAAAGCCATCAGGTAGCAGGTTAAGTCTGCTTCGGCGTTCTAGCATTTTCCTATAAATAGGTTGCTTAGTTAGAATTGAAAATCACACCAGAATATGAAGTTTTCTCTCTCTATAATATCGAGCGTATTTTTGTGAGTATTTAGATACTTTGAGAGTTGCTATTCAGTGCAAGTTTCCTTCAGCACTATATTCGATATTCCAGTTAGAAGTATTATTCTTTTGAGGTAAGGGATGTTATTTTCTTCGTAAATGATGTTATTCTTTCAATATCATTATACCGAAATATTGGTATGAATTTTATTGTAAAATTTTTACCTTTTCATGTCAAGGTTACTATTCACGTATACGGCACTATTCACGTATACGGTACTATTCACGAGTACTATTCACGAAGAATGATTTTTCTTGTGGAATTTTTACCTTTTCATGTAAGGATTACTATTCACGTATACGACACTATTCACGTATACGGCACTATTCACTGAAAAATGAAATTTTTCCTTCTTTATCCCAGTTGTTTATTATGGTTACTATCTTTGATTATATCCATGTTTTGATCTTCATTCTTGAATTTTACTCCACTATGGTTTATTATGTGGTATTTTTGAACTTGGATTATCTAAAGTACGAATCCCTAATCTTTGTCCTTATCTCACTAGATTCGTTGTTTAAAATATTTTTCATCATCCTCAGTCTTAAATGGTGATACTTGATGAATATCTTTGGCTTGTAGTGCTAAGATGAATGATTACTTGATGAATATCTTTGGCCTGTAGTGCAAAGATGAATGATTACCTGATGAATATCTTTGGCCCGTAGAGCAAAGATGGACATGTGTTGAGATGAACATGACCAACTGGTGATACAAATGAATATCTTTGGCCCGTAGTGCAAAGATGAATATTTGATTAAAGATGTATATTGATTGATGTTACAAGGATAAATATTTATGATGGACTTTTAAATCATAGATGATAATAGATTTCATTCTCTACTTGACTGTTCTAATGAATTGATGTTTCCACTGCAGTTGTTGATATAAAACTTGTTGTCTATTATATTTTATCAGATTTTTCCTTGTTGAGGACTAAGGATAATTTGTTCTACATTATCTTAGTCATAATGTTCTTTACTGGGCTAGTTGAGCTCACCCTTTTCCTTTTTGTTCCATTTTTCTTCTCAGGAGGCAAGAATATAGAGGGAACTAGTCGGGATATGGAGTGATGATTCTAGACAGTTGTTTTAGCAGTCTTCACTATTTTATAAAATAGTATATCAATAATTGTAATAAAGACTTATTTGAGTGTGAATATTGTCTAGAAGATAATATTTGTATTTACACTCACAGTATATATGTGTTGTCGTATTTTGCACGACAATTGTAATAATGAAGTTGTAGTTGTTTTCTGTACCATGTATTTGGCGACTCAGAATAGGTTGGGTGGATTGGACCTATTTTGGGGGCGTCACAATATAAGTTATCAATAAATAATTGCAATGTAATGAGCAATCCAATCAAAAATTCCTCTTTACACCCAGACCAAATAGAACTTTCACCACATATCCTTGTCATACAGGCTATAGACACTCATTATTCATATTATCTTTGCACCCAGGCCAACGATGGTCAATTGTAACACTAATGGTCATAATCATATCAATCCAAAGTTCTTGGTCATAATCATGTCAATCAACAGTTCTTGGTCATAATCATGTTGATCAATTTATCTTTGCACACATGCCAAAGATATTCAATTGTAACATCAATAGTCATAATCATGTCAATTAAAAATTCATCTTTGCACTCAGCCCAAAGATATTCAACTGTAATACCAATGGTCATAATCATATCATTTAATCATTACTCTTTGCACCCAGGGCAAAGAGAAATTTCACCACAATTTAAGTATGATGATTATAACAATGATATAAAGGATGAATAGAAATAATATGAACAATAAGATCAAGAATAAACATTAGAGATTTACAATTTAATTTACCTAGAGTCCAAATTGTCAACACAATATCTAAAAAATCGATAATAGTTCTTGATAAAATATACAGTTCAAGAAATGTGTGGTTCACAGTTTAAATATAACGATTAAAATTTAATCGGAAGATTCATGTTAAAAGATAATTGGTGAAACATAAACTACTAAGGATATTTCAACCTATTTTGGAATTTTCATCATTTAATGGTAAGACTATAAAAACAAATAATATGACTGAGTTACGAATTAGGAGTTAATATGAATGAGTTACGAATTTTCAAAATTAGGACTGAAAATAGCGATGAAAATAAGGATAGATTGCGGTTTTCAGCATTTTAAGGCATGAAGATGATATCAAATAACTTTTCTTCCTTTTTCAAAATCATAGAAAATGAAAAACTGAAGAAACAAACTTTGGATTCATTCAATTCCGACAAAGGATAAATTAACTATGATTTTTCTAAAGTGCTGCAGTACATAAGAAAATTCCACTCGGGAATTCAAAGAAGAATGCAACAAAAGACTTCATAACTTGGAATCGCTTGGAATAAAAAAGTAGCATTCATATTTATACTAAAACATAACCACATAACTTGACTACAAACATTATTAATTAATTACTCTTTTTTAATATATTATTCACTCATTATATTTATCTTTAATTTATTTATTCACAATGGTTTATACACATTCATTCATTATATTTATCTTTAATTTTTTTTATTCATTATGGTTTATACATATTCATCAATTATCTTTATCTTTAATTTTTTTTATTCATAATGATTTATAAATATTCATTCATCATTTTTATCTTTAATCTATATCATTCATCAATTATTATTATATTATTCGTCTTCTACATTATTAATTTAATGTATTAATATCACATATATTAGCGTTCCTCAAATAATGAGTCTGTTTAACTACTTAATACCCGTGACTTTTAATTACATAACTTTCCATTACTACATTGTTATGATGCCAATTATTGGTTCAATTATATAAAATAATGTGTAGCTGTTATTGTGACAATTGTTGATTCCATAATATGAAATATTGTGCAATACTGTGTGTTACTATGGAATGTTGTGTGCTACTGTACTTTTATCACCGGGTATTTAAATAGTTAAAAATGATAGTATTGTTGACAATTTTTTTTTATTAAAAATGTTATTTCTATCATTCTCTATATCCAACAATTATTTCGTTGTAGAGCCCACCAATGATTTGTTTTTTTGGCGCCGTCTTACTTTACCGAATATTCCCCGAAAGAACGAATATTTCCCGACATACTTTTTATCTTATAATTTACATATTTCACTCTCAACTTTATTAGTTTATCAATTTAACACTTTACATTCTAGAATAATAATTATAATAAAATTAAAATTCTATTTATAAAAAGTCAAGGTCTTACACTTATTAGTAGGGCTGAGCATTCGGTTATAAGCGAACCGAATAGACTGTTCGATTATAACCAAAAACTGAAACTAATGTATTTTTAATATCCGAACAACTAATTGAATCTTACAATAACTGAATAACCGAACAACCGAATATCCGACTTAACTATTCGGTTAACGACATGGGAATCCAGCAGCGGCCCTACCACCGTAACTGCAGATGCACCTTACATAAGACGCGCGGACATAGCTCCCATGTGTCCCCAAAAGCAATAGTTTCGTACCGAATAAGGCGAGTTTGGAGCGAAAGTTGTCTGGCCTTGATTTGATGGCTTCTGGCCAGTCCTCGTCATTCACTCCACCTGCAGCAGCAATTGGGGAGATCGGAAGAACAAATTCTCATTTGGCTTTGTTTAACGAAGAAGATGATCAATAAATATTTGTTTCCACTGTAAGACCCCAACTTTTATGAATAAAGATGAATTTTCTATAAATATCATTTTTGAATAATTATGGTGTGGATTTGTTATAATATTAGAGTTGTGGGAAATATTTATAAATTTTGCAAAGTAAGCAAGTTGTTATATAATGTTCGATTGGTCGGGAAATATTCGTTTTAACAGGAAATATTCGTACGACGGCACAATCATTAGTGGACCCCACAAAAAAATTATTGTCGAAGTTAGAAAACGACAGAAAAATCTATTAATGAAAATAACGGCGAAAGTTTTACCGTTAACTGTTGAATTACCCGGTGATAAAAGTACAGTAATACGAATGGTTGCATAGTAGCACACGGTATTGATTATTGATGCTTACGTGAGAAGTCACTCAGTTTTGTTCAATTATTGCTACAAGAATTCTTTGCAAGTATCTCACGTTATTTGATTCAATTATTGTCGTAATTTTATATATTATTAAATCAATAATTGAGACGATACAGTTATTCATATTATGATTTGCAATATTGACGATATCTAGAAAGTTCTGTTGAGGAGAGATTTGGTCACCTAATTGTGCGTCAATAGGGAGAAATCCTTATCGGAAAGCCCCCTCTTTCCTGGGAATGATCTGGTTGTTAAATATTGCAAATAATAATAATGATGAATAAATGTTGCTAAAAATATTGAGGGGATTTTTATGAAGTATTTGATGTAAATTTTACTTATTATTTGGACCCCCATTTACCTATTTTTCAAAAAAATCGGTAGAAAGTTATTGTGTATATATATATATATAAGTATTAAATATATATATGTATATGGTGGGGCCCATGTTTTGAAAAGGACATATGGGTGCAGAAATTTTCAAAAGTCACGGGATTTTTTTATATATATATATATATATATATATATAATAAGTTTTATTTTTTTATGAAAAATAGAATATATTATATTTTATTATGCATAGTGTTTGCATAGTGCTCGCATAGTGTTTGCATAGTAAATCCTAATTTTTTTTCAACCGATGTTTGGCGCCCGTGATTCGTTTTCCCTGTGCGTCCGTGAGAAAAAATTCAAATAGTATCCTTTCCATTCTCCTATAAATAGGATGCTTATTTAGAATTGAAAATCACACCAGAATCAGAGAATTCTTCTTCTATAATATTGAACGTATTTCTTTCGAGTTTTAGGAAGCTTTGAGCGTAGAAAATAGTGAAAGTTTTCTTCAAGAATATCCCCCGCTATACCAGTTGGAATACTCTTCTTTTTAAGGTAAGAGATATTATTTTTGTTCAGTATTCGTAAGAAATAATATTTTTTTCCATACTCTGTAGTATGTAAGTAATATTATTTCATTTCAGATTTTGAATTCTACACTCATTTTGTTAGAATTTTGGCTTCTATACTCCATGAAATTAGTAGAATATCCTTGATATTTGCACTTCATCCAGTATCTTTTCATAGAAATATTATTCTGAGCATTCTAGATAAGTTTTAATTTTTTTCATGTCGGAGTACTATTCACAGGATTACTATTCCCGAAGTACTATTCACGGGGTACTATTCACTCGATTATTATTCACCTGGGGTACTATTCATGATAAAAATTGATTTATTTTTTGGTCCAAATCATTTTTGATACAATATTATTCTTGAATTTCACTCCACAAAGCAGTATCATGTTGATAATTTGGACGTTATTGAATTCTGGATAAATTAAATTATAAATCTTTAAAAATTTATCCTTTACTTTCTTTTAATTGAATTCTTATATCATTTTTATCATCCTCATGCTTATATTATGATGAAAGTCATTTGTGGTCGTAGTGCATAGATGGACTTGGTATGATTATGACTAGGAATTATTCGGTATGATTATAACCAGGGATTATTCGGTATAATCATGACCATAATGTTACGAATGATGTGGTAAAAGTCCTCATTGGCCCGTAGTACAGTGATGGACAGTTGTTGGCATGATCATGACCATTGATGAAAACACGAATATCCTTGGCCCGTAGTGCATGGATAATTTATGGTCGTGATACTAATGAATATCCTTGGCCGTAGTGCAGGGGTGATTTGATGATGTGGATTATTTATTAAGCTGAGTCTCAGTGATAAAATTGATGATAAATTATTTTAAATCATAGAAGATAGTAGATATCATGCTCTACTTGACTCTTCTAATGGATTGCTTGTTCCACTGCAGTTAAACTTGATGTCTATTGTATTTTATCAGTTTAACACTATTGAAGGCTAACGATAATTTATTCTGCATTATCTTAGTCATAATATTTTTTACTGGGCTACTTGAGCTCACCCTTTGCTTTCATTGTTCTCTTCAGGAAATGAGAACATAGTTGGGACTAGTCAGGGAACGGAGTGATGGTCCGAGTTAGTGCATTAGTAGTCCTCACTATTCTGTGAAATAGTGTAAGTCCCCAACATTTATGAATAAAGAATATTTTCTCGAAGAATATTTTTGAATATTATTGTGTGGATTTGATATAATGTTATAATTGTGGGTAATATTTACAAATTTTGCAAAGTAAGCAAGTGGTTATATAATATTCGATTGGTCGGGGAATATTCGTTTTAACAGGAAATATTCGTACGGCACAATCATTGGTGGACCCCACAACGGAAGTATTGTCGTAGTTAGAAAATGACAGAATTATCGTTTTATAAAAATAATGGCGAAAATTTTACCGTTAAAAGCGTTGAACTACCCTTAGTAGTAAAAGTAAATGAATACTGGCGTGGTTCGCATAAGTAGACACGCGGTATTGGTTATTGATGCTTACGTTAGAAGTCACTCAATTATTACTACAGTAATTGATGCATCATATCTCTCATATTATTGATTCAATTATTGTCACAGTATCATCTACATTTTATGTTATTAAATCAATAATTGAGACGACAAAGTTATTCATATTATTAAATTATAATATTTACAATGTCTAGAAATTCTGTCAAGGAGAGGTTTGGTCATCTAATTGCGCGCCAATAAGGAGAAATCCTTATCCAAAATCCCCCTCTTTCCTGGGAACGACCTAGTTGTTAAATATTGTGAGTTATAATATTAATGATGAATAAGTTCGTGTTGATTAAAGATGAAATTGATAGTACCATTGTGTTGGAATTATTAGTGTTAGTGGAAATCAACATTTATTTCGATATTAATGGATGTCTGGAAGTTATACTGACCAGTCGGGTAATTAATCAGATAAATGAGCAATTAATTGCTATTAATTCACATGATTATAACTATTTATTCACATGTGTGTACTATTGATTCACATTCTTATTACTATTAGGGGAGTTGGTGCAAGATTGATAATATTTGCATGACTAAGTTAAAAATGGAGGTATAGATGGAAGTATTATAATGTAATTCGTATTTTCACATGTCTAGAACTATTGATTCACATGATTTACTATTAGGGGAGGTGGTGCAAGTTTGATAATACTTGCAGGACTAAATTAAAAATGAAAGAAAAGTTGAATGTATTGTACTGTAATATTTTGAGCCCCAAAACGTACAATTATCGAAACTATATATTCCTATAAATAGAAGCTCATTTCTTCATTATTCTTCACCAATTTACTCAAGCTATAGAGCATTTATTATAGAGAGAAATTATAGAGAGAAAGAAGAAAAGAAGTCTGCTACCTCACTATCCCAGTATCCAGTTTTTTTAAGGTAAGGGGTATTATTTTTTTCGTATTCATGAAGAGAGCTATTGTTATTCCATTCCTTATTATTCTGTTAGAATAACTTTGCTTATGCTAAGTACCGCATACATGGTGAAATTCTTCTTCGTTATTCCATTCTTTATTATTCGTTAGAACATCCCATACTATGCGGATTCTATTTGGACTGTTTCCATTCTTCATTATTCTATTGGAATAACTTTCGTGCATGCGATTCTATCGCATGCATGGTGAATTCTTTCGTTATTCCATTCTTTATTATTCTATTGGAATATCACATGCAATGCGTTTACTGCGTGACTGTTTCATTATTTATTATTTTGTTGGAATATCACATGCGTGCGTTTATGCATGACCGGTTCCATTATTTATTATTACGTTGGAATAACGTCCCTGTTCTATTCTATCGTATATACGGTGAATTCTTTTGTTATTTCATTCTTTTTTATACTCAGTTGGTTAAAGTTTTGGCTTCTGTACTCCATGAAATTTGTGGAATATCCTTGATATTTGCGCTTCATCCAGTATCTTTTCATGAAAATATTCTTCTGAGCATTCTTGAATTTTACTCTACAAAGAAGTATTATGTTGACAATTTGGACATTATTGATTTTTGGATAAATTAGATTATAAATCTTTAAAATTTATTCTTGAACTTGTTTTATTGAATTCCTATATAATTGTCATCATCCTCATGTTTATATTCTATTAAAAGTCATCTGTGGCCTGTAGTGCATAGATGGACTTGGTATGATTATGACCAGGGATCATTCGATATAATCATGACCGTAACATTACAAATGATGTGGTAAAAGTCCTCATTGGCCCGTAGTGTATTGATGGACAGTTGTTGGCATGATCATGACCATTAATGAATACACAAATATCCTTGGCCCGTAGTGCATGGATAATTTATGGTCGTGATACTAAAGAATATTCTTGGTCGTAGTGCGGGGGTGATTCGATGATCTGGATTATTTATTTTGCTGAGTCTCAGCGATAAAAGTGATGAAAACCTTTTAAATCATAGAAGATAGTAGATTTTATTCTCTACTTGACTCTTCTAATGGATTGCTTGTTCACATTATGATTAAATTTGATGTTTGTTATATTGTATCAGTTTAACAGTGTTGTAGGCTAACGATAATTTATTCTGCATTATCTTAGTCATAATATTTCTTACTGTGCTAGTTGAGCTCACCCTTTTGCTTTCATTGTTCTCTTCAGAAAATGAGAACGTAGCCGGGACTAGTCAGGGAACGGAGTGAAGGTCCAAATTATAGCATTAGTAGACCTCATTATTCTGTTAAATAGTGTGACAATAAATGTAATGAGGACTCCATTGAGTGTGGATATTGTCTAGATGACAATATTCTTTGTGAGACCCCAGATTTTACGAATAAAGATTTAATTTTCTCGAAATATTTTTTCAAAATTTTGGTGTGGATTTGAGATAACGTTATAGGTGTGGGTAATATTTATAAATTTTACAAAGTACGCAAGTTGTTATATAATATTTGATTGGTCGGAGAATATTCATTTTAACAAGGAATATTCGTACGACGACACAATAATTGGTGGACCCCACAACGGAATTATTGTCGGATTGAGAAAACTACAAAAAATATTTTTATGAAAATAACGGCAGAAGTTTTATCGTTAAAACTGTTGAACTACCCGGTAGTAAAAGTACAAAGAATAATCTGGCGTGGTTGCATAAGAAGACACCAGTATTGATTATCGATGCTTACGTGAGAAGTCACTCAGTTATACTCAATTATTGCTATAGTAATTGATGCATCATATCTCTCATATTATTGATTCGATTATTGTCACAGTATCATCTGCATTATATGATATATTATTAAATCAATAATTGAGACGACAAAGTTATTCATATTATTAAATTGCAATATTTACAATGTCTAGAAGTTCTGTCAAAGAGAGGTTTGGTCACCTAATTGCGCGTCAATAGGGAGAAATCCTTATTGGAAAGCCCACTCTTTCCTGGGAACGACCTGGTTGTTAAATATCGTGAGTTATGATATTAATGATGAATGTTATTATAATCAAATTTAAGTTCGGAGTTGAATTTGGAGACGCGGACGTGATATTTGAGTCCGCAACGATGAAATTAGTAGGAATAGACTATAAACACAAAAATTTTCGAGGTTGACTTTTTGGTCAAAAAAAGTCAACAGTTGACTCTTTCAGAAAAAGTCAAACTTTGAGATTTCAAAAATGAAATTTTTGAGAAAAATATTTCCATTGTGTTGGGATTGTTAGTGTTAATGGAAATCGACATTTATTTCGATAGTAATTGATGTCTGGAAGTTATATTGACCAACCGGGTAATTAATCGGGTAAATGAGCAATTAATTGCCACTAATTCACATGCTCATATAACTAATTGTTCACATGTGTGTACTATTGAATCACATTCCTATACTATTATGGGAGTTGGTGCAAGATTGATGATACTTGCATGACTAAGTTAAAAATGGAGGTATAGATGGAGATACTATACTGTAATTAATTTTTTCACATGTTTAGAACTATTGAGTCACATGATTTACTATTGATTCACATGATTTATTATTAGGGGATGTGGTGCAAGTTTATAATACTTGGATGACTGAATTAAAAATGAAAAAAAAGTTGGAGGTATTGTACTGTAATATTTCGAGCCCCAAAATGTGCAATTATCGAAACTATATTTTCCTATAAATAGAAGCTCATTCTTCCTTCATTTCTCACCAATTCACAAAAGATATAGAGCAATTATAGAGAGAAAGAAGAAGAGAAGTTTTCTACCTCACTATTCAAGTATCCAGTTTTCTTTTGAGGTAAGGGGTATTATTTCTTTCTTATTCACGAAGAGAACTTCTGTTATTCCATTCTTTATTATTATATTGGAATAACCTGTTTATGCGAAGTACCGCATACATGGTGAACTTCTTCTGTTATTCCATTCTTTATTATTATGTTGGAATAACATGTATATGCAAAGTACTGCATACATGGTGAAATTCTTCTATTATCTGTCGGAATATTTTGTCTGTGCATTTTACGTTAGACCTGGTTCCATTATTTATTATTTTGTCAGAATATCCTGTCTATGCGTTTACGCCGGACCTGGTTCCATTATTTATTATTCTGTTGGAATATCTTGTTGGTGCAAATTTCGCCTGACCTGGTTCCGTTCTTTATTATTCTGTTGGAATATCCTGTCGGGGCGGATCACGCCTGACCTGGTTCTTTTCTTTATTATTCTGTTAAGAATAACCTATCTATGCGGTCTCTATCGCATGCATTGTGAATTATTTTGTTATTCCATTCTTTATTATTCTGTTGGAATAACATGTCTATGTGAATTACCATATGCATGGTGAATGATCCTTTGTATTCATTCCTTATTAAATTGTGAAAATGATCTGTTTACGTTGATTATGATGAGAGTCATTATAAAAGCATTGGACTGATGAAAATCATGGGTATATGTGGTATTAGTAAGTGTTATGATGAGTTATGTTGGTTATTATGTGAAAAAATGAAAGTTTCTTAGAAATCACAATGGGTTGAAAAATCAGATTTTGGTAAAAATGGAACATGAAATTCAATTGACCATATCTCCTATTATATTTCGAATTTTTGAGTGTGGTCAAGTTCTAGAGTTAGATCTATGAGTTATATAACTTATCCAAGTGGAATCACTAGAAAAGGTGTTGTAGATTTTCGTGTGGACTGTTTTTAGCAAAGGAGTCCAAAGCTGCAAAAGAGGAAAATGCTACTGCCCAGAAACTTAAAGGGGATGTTTCGGCCACTTAATTTATGAGAAAAATTCCGGCCTTTTGGGACACGAAAGTATATGGTATAAAGTACCTCCTGTCCAAAAATGAGCTCATTCCGACTTAAAATGAGCAAGTTATGACCATTTCAATGAAATTTAAACTGGATGCTCACGTTAACATGTGTAAGATCCTGCCAAGATTTGGGAATTTCTGGAATTAAACTTGAGGTAGCTAATTTCTTAAGGAATTAATTAGAAATTGATTTTTGAAAAATAGAAAATGAATTTTAAAAATTCCTAGAAAAATATATGTTCATTATGGGACTATATTCTGTTAAATCCCAGAAAAGAAATATTTTTGGGACTGATTTAGTATTTTTTATGAAAATTATTTAGTTACGAACATATGAGTTAAATATGTTATGTGAAGTAACAATGTTGGAAAATAGGATTTTATGGCTTGGAAATCCTATATAAGGTATATGCAGATTTTTGATAAGGGATTTGATCATTGGTGATGAAATCTTATGAGTATGGCATTTTTGAATGATTAAATGCATTATTTGGTAAAGTATAAACAATTGAAATAAATTGTTTATAAGTTTAACGTGATTAAAATATTGTTATGATATTAATAATATTAGATTATGAATTTATTATGTGATTGATAATATTTGGATAAATTTAAAGTCTTTAATATTTATCCTTGTTTTCAGTTGATTAATGTTTATATCATTGTCATCATCCTCATGCTTATATGGTGATAAAAGTTATCTTGGCTTACGTGCAAAGATGGACTGTTGTTGTTGGTTTATAGTTGTATATCTTTGGCTTACGTGCAGAGATGGACTTGGTATGATTATGACTAGGGATTATTCAGTATAGTCATGGCCATTGATGATTTAATGAATATCCTTAGCCCGTAGTACATGAATGATTCGAAGATGTGGTTTATTTATTAAGCTGAGTCTCAGCAATAAAAATTGATGAAAAACCTTTTTAAATCATAGAAGATATATAGTAGATTTTATTCTCTACTTGACTTTTCTAATGGATTGCTTGTTCTGCTGCAGTTAAACTTGATGTCTATTGTATTTTATTAGTTTAACATTATTGAAGACTAATGATAATTTATTCTACATTATCTTAGTCATAATATTTCTTACTGGGCTAGTTGAGCTCACCCTTTTTTCACTCTTCTCTTCAGGAAATAAGAACGTAATGGACTAGTGGGGAAGCGGAGTGATCATTCAGATGATAGCATTAGTAGTCCCTCACTATTCTGTTAAATAGTGTGACAATAAATGTAATGAGGACTCCATTGGGTGTGGATATTGTCTAGATGACAATATTCTTATTAAAACTCTCAGTTTATGTTTCGTCGTATTTTACACGACAGTTGTATTATTAAGTTATATTTGAATTCTATACCATGTATTTGGCGACTCAAGATGGGTGATGAATACCTAATTTTGGGGGCATCACAGTTGGTATCAAAGCCATAGAAAAGAGCCCTGAGCCTTTATCTGGTGACTTTTAAGTCTTGGGATGCACTGAAGCCAGACTTTCCGTAGGGGACGCTGTGAGTAACGGTGGCAAGTTGATAGGTATCATTGTGAGGTGTTATCCAAGTCTTGGATGCGGGTCATAGTTGGTATCAAAGCTTAGGGATATGATCCCTGGCTGAGATGTGAGATAAGAACTAGGAGGGGAAAGACGGGGAATTCCTTCGCTAGTATGACCTACCTATGTTTATTTGGTATTTAATTGGCTCACGTAGAGTATAGGGATACTTATGTGATATGTCAATTAACTCTTGTTTTGTGGCGGTGTTTGAAAATGGCAATTTGAAAATGTTAGCAATGGAGTGAATGAGACCATTGAGACACCTTTAATCACTAACCAAAGTTAATGTGATGTTAGGCGAAGAAGAAATTAGAGATATCTACGTGGTGAGTGAAGAACTAATAGTTGCACCTTGAAAGCTAGTCGCAGAGGTAGCAAATTGAGAGTGAGAGAGAAGAAGAGAAACCCGAGGAAAATTTATTAGAAGAATTTTATGATCAAAATTTAGAATTACAAAATCGTATTCATGAGTTAGAAGAAGAGTAAAGGAAGAATCAAGCAAAGATTTGTAGAAAGCAAAGAGATGCAACAATTCAAAATTGTGTTACCCGATGTGCGATGCTTGAACAGAAACACTCTTTGGCAGAGTATAAGATATTAGAGCTGGAATCTGAGAATGCTTTGATCAAAGATCTGATGAAAGCAGAAACAACTGAATGAAGGAGAATAGATGATACGTGGGTAAAACCCGCACGACGCATTGATATTGTCGAAAAAGACGTCCGATCCAATAAAGTCAAAATAGATGAAATGGATTTTGCCTTTTGGACAACAATTGGGAGAATCCAACATCGAATTCGGAATTACCCTGTGCAGGGCGGTCAACCCCAATTCGATATGGATCAGAGAATAATGATTCAAATCATAGATCAGGAATATGATGAAGCACTTAAGGGTGGAATGTACCTTATAGCAAAGTCAAATCTGGTAGTTTAAGTGAGAACGTTTGTCAAGAAACCCAAACGAAGTTATTACAGGTAAGTTCATTATAAACTCTTACGAAGTCTATATCTTATTCAATACTAGTTCTACGCACTCTTGTATTTCACCTAGTTGTCTTCAACGCTTAAATTTGACTCGAGAAGTTAGACTTTGACTTATCGGGTTGAAACTTCGTTAGAGAAACTTTTGTTACCTCCACTCGCTTATAAATCTTGTTTCAAATCGACACTTTCACGCTACCGTCGATCTTATCTCTTTGAAAATACTTGCCTTTGATGTGATTTTAGGAATCGATTGATTAACTACTCATCATATTTATATTTTGTTGAAAGTCATATGTGGCATGTAGTGCATAGATGGACTTGGTATGATTATGACCAGGGATTATTCGGTATAATCATGACCGTAATGTTACAAATGATGTGGTAAAAGTCATCTTTTGGCCCGTAGTGCATAGATGGACTTGGTATGATTATGACCAGGGATTATTCGGTATAATCATGACCATAATTGAAAATACGAATATCCTTGGCCCGTAGTGTATGGATAATTCGTGGTCATGATACTATTAAGATGAGTCTCAGCATTATTGGTTTTACAGTTGTATATCTTTGGCCTGTAGTGCAAAGATGAACTGTTAATTATTGGTTATACAGTTGGCTTGTAGTGCAAAGATGAATTGTTAATGAATATCTTTGGACGTATTGCAAAGATCAATTTAATGTTTTCGACGATAAAGGTATTCAAGGTATCCTCACCTCTTCGTCATACCAGGTACGTACATAAATTTCAAGGGCGAAATTTCATAAGGAAGGGAGATTGTGAGATCCTAGATTTTACGAATAAAGATTTAATTTTCTCGAAATATTTTTTTCAAAATTTTGGTGTGGATTTGAGATAACGTTATAGTTGTGGGTAATATTTATAAATTTTACAAAGTACGCAAGTTGTTATATAATATTCGCTTGGTCGAGGAATATTTGTTTTAACAGAAATATTCAGATAACCAAGACAATCATTGGACCCCCCTAACGGAATTATTGTTTGATTGAGAAAACGACAAAAAATATTTTTATGAAAATAACGGCGGAAGTTTTACCGTTAAACCGCTGAACTACCCGGTAGTAAAAGTACAAGAATACGGCGTGGTTGCATAGTAGTACACCAGTATTGATTATTGATGCTTACGTGAGAAGTCACCGCTTATACTCAATTATTGCTATAGTAATTGCTGCATCATATCTCTCATATTATTGATTCGATTATTGTCACAGTATCATCTACATTATATGATATATTATTAAATCAATAATTGAGACGACAAAGTTATTCATATTATTACATTGCAATTTTTACAATGTCTAGAAGTTCTGTCAATGAGAGGTTTGGTCACCTAATTGCGCGCCAATAGGGAGAAATCCTTATTGGAAAGCCCCCTCTTTCCTGAGAACGACCTGGTTGTTAAATATTGTGAGTTATGATATTAATAATGAATGTTATTATAATCAAATTTGAGTTCGAAGTTGAATTTGGAGACGCAGACGTGATATTTGAGTCCGGAACGATGAAATTAGTAGGAATAGACAATAAACACAAAATTTTTTGAGATTGACTTTTTGGTCAAAAAAAGTTAACAGTTGACTCTTTCAAAAAAAGTCAAACTTTGAGATTTCAATAATGAAATTTTTGAGAAAAATATTTCCATTGTGTTGGGATTGTTAGTGTTAGTGGAAATCGACATTTATTTCGATAGTAATTGATGTCTGGAAGTTATATTGACCAACCGGGTAATTAATCGGGTAAATGAGCAATTAATTGCCACTAATTCACATGCTCATATAACTATTTGTTCACATGTGTGTACTATTGAATCACATTCTTATACTATTATGGGAGTTGGTGCAAGATTGATGATACTTGCATGACTAAGTTAAAAATGGAGGTATAGATGGAGATACTATACTGTAATTAATTTTTTCACGTGTTTAGAACTATTGAGTCACATGATTTACTATTGATTCACATGATTTATTATTAGGGGATGTGAAAAGTTTATAATACTTGGATGATGAATTAAAAATGAAAGAAAAGTTGGAGGTATCAGATCTTTGTAATATTTCGAGCCCCAAAACGTGCAATTATTGAAACTATATTTTCCTATAAATAGAAGCTCATTCTTCCTTCATTTCTCACCAATTCACAAAAGCTATAGAGCAATTATTATAGAGAGCAATTATAGAGAGAAAGAAGAAGAGAAGTTTGCTATCTCACTATTCCAATATCCAGTTTTCTTTTGAGGTAAGGGGTATTATTTCTTTCTTATTCATGAAGAGAACTTCTGTTATTCCATTCTTTATTATTATGTTGGAATAACCTGTTTATGCGAAGTACCGCATACATGGTGAACTTCTTCTATTATTCCATTCTTTATTATTATGTTGGAATAACATGTATGTGCAAAGTACTGCATACATGGTGAAATTCTTCTATTATTCCATTCTTTACTATTCGTTTGAATATCGTCATGCATGCGTTTTACCCTGCACTGGTTCCATTATTTATTATTTTATCGGAATATCACATGCATGCGCTTACGCTTTGGGACTGGTTCCATTATTTATAATTACATTGGAATATCCCGCTTGCGGTGTAATTTCGCTTTGACTCGGTTCCGATTCTTTATTATTCATTAGAATATCTTTTCTTGTTGAGGATCACACTGACCTAGTTCAGTTCTTTATTATTCTGTTAGGAATAACCTGTCTGTACGGTCTCTATCGCATGCATGGTGAATCATTTTATTATTCCATTCTTTATTATTCTGTTGGAATAACCTATCTATGTGAATTACCACATGCATGGTGAATGATCCTTTGTATTCATTCCTTATTAAATTGTGGAAATGATCTGTTTACGTTGATTATGATGAGAGTCATAATAAAAGCATTGGACTGATGAAAATCATGGGTATATGTGGTATTAGTAAGTGTTATGATGAGTTATGTTGGTTATTATGTGAAAACATGAAAGTTTCTTAGAAATCACAAAGGGTTGAAAAATCAGATTTTGGTGAAAATGGAACATGAAATTCAATTGACCATATCTCCTATTATATTTCGAATTTTTGAGTGTGGTAAAGTTATAGAGTTAGATCTATGAGTTATATAACTTATCCAAGTGGAATCACTGGAAAAGGTGGTGTAAATTTTCGTGTGGACTGTTTTTAGCAAAGGAGTTCAAAGCTGCAAAAGAGGAAAATGCTACTGCCCAGAAACTTAAAGGGGCTGTTTCGGCCACTTAATTTATGAGAAAAATTTTGGCCTTTTGGGACATGAAAGTATATGGTATAAAGTACCTCCTGTCCAAAAATGAACTCATTTCGACTTAAAATGAGCAAGTTATGACCATTTCAATATTTAGGTTTTTTCGACGAAAAATGCTAGAACCAGAGTTCTATAACTCTGATGACCATGAAATTTAAACTGGAAGCTCACGTTAACATGTGTAAGATCCTGCCAAGATTTGGGAATTTCTGGAGTTAAACTTGAGGTAGCTAATTTCTTAAGGAATTAATTAGAAATTGATTTTTGAAAAATAGAAAATGAATTTTAAAAATTTCGAGAAAAATATATGTTCATTATGGGACTATATTCTACTAAATCCCAAAAAAGAAATATTTTTGGGACTGATTTGGTATTTTTCATGAAATTTATTTAGTTACGAACATATGAGTTAAATATGTTATGTGAAGTAACAAAGTTGGAAAATAGGATTTTATGGCTTGGAAATCCTATATAAGGTATATGCAGATTTTTGATAAGGGATTTGATCATTGGTGATGAAATCTTATTAGTATAGCATTTTTGAATGATTAAATACATTATTTGGTAAAGTATAAACAATTGAAATAAATTGTTTATAAGTTTAAGACGTGATTAAAATATTGTTATGATATTAATAATATTAGATTATGAATTTATTATGTGATTGATAATATTTGGATAAATTTAAAGTCTTTAATATTTATCCTTGTTTTTAGTTGATTAATTTTTATATCATTTTCATCATCCTCATGCTTATATGGTGATAAAAGTTATCTTGGCTTACGTGCAAAGATGGACTGTGGATTATTGAATTGTATATCTTTGACTTACGTGCAAAGATGGTCTGTTGCTTGTTGGTTTTATAGTTGTATATCTTTGGCTTACGTGCAGAGATGGACTTGGTATGATTATGACTAGGGATTTTTCAGTATAGTCATGACCATTGATGATTTAATGAATATCCTTAGCCCGTAGTACAGGAATGATTCGAAGAAGTGGTTTATTTATTAAGCTGAGTCTCAGCGATAAAAATTGATGAAAACCCTTTTTAAATCATAGAAGATATATAGTAGATTTTATTCTCTACTTGACTTTTCTAATGGATTGCTTGTTCTGCTAGAGTTAAACTTGATGTCTATCATTGTATTTTATCGTTTAATATTATCAAGACTAATGATAATTTATTCTACATTATCTTAGTCATAATATTTCTTATTGGGCTAGTTGAGCTCACACCTTTCTTTTCACCTTCTCTTCTTGAAATGAGAACATACCGGACTAGTCGTGGAGCGGAGTGACTATTCAGATGATAGCATTAGTAGTCCTCACTATTCTGTTGAATAGTGTGACAATAAATGTAATGAGGACTCCATTGGGTGTGTATATTGTCTAGATGACAATATTCTTATTAAAAATCTCAGTTTATGTTTCGTCGTATTTTACACGACAGCTGTATTATTAAGTTATATTTGAATTATGTACCATGTATTTGGTGACTCAAAATGGGTGATGAATACCTAATTTTGGGGGCGTCACATTCTTATTAAAATTCTTAGATTATGTTTTGTCGTATTTTACACGACTGTTGTATAATTAAGTTGTATTTGAATTTTGTACCATGTATTTGGCGACTCAAGATAGGTGATGTATACCTATTTTGGGGGCGTCACAAATAGTGTGTTAATAATTGTAATATTATTGAATTTGAGTTTGGATATTGTCTAGAAGATAATATTTGTATTAAAACTCACAGCTTATGTTTTGTCGTACTTTACATGACAGTTGTATAATTAAGTTGTATTTGAATTCTGTACCAATTATTTGGCGACCCAAGATGGGTGATGTATACCTATTTTGGGGGAGTCACAATTGGTATCAAAGCTTAGGGATATGATCCCTGGCTGAGAAGTGAGACTAGAACTAGGAGGGGAGAGACGGGTAATTCATTCGCTAGTATGACCTACCTAAGTTTATTTGTTATTTAATTGGTAGGTCAGAATATAGGGATAATATGTTGCATGTCAATTAACCCTTGTTTTATGGCAGTATTTGAAAATGGCATCCGAGAATGTTGAGAATAGCAATGGAGCACATGAGACCGTTGAATCACCAACGATCAATAACCAGGAAAATGTGCATCAGGAAGGCAACAATCCTCATGCAAACAACAACACCAACCAAATGATGAACGAAGGAAAGTTTAGGGGTTTTCTGCAATTCATGCAACATCAGGCGAGAGAGACTCTGGTCCAAAATGCAGGTGGAAACACTGGCAACTCTCGGACGATCACCGCTAAGCAGTTCAAGGAGCTGGGACCACCGGAGTTTTTGGGAGAGCCAAAACCACTTAAAGCGGAGACGTGGATAAAGCAGATCACCAAGATATTTGATGTCTTGGGATTCTCCAAGGAGAAAAAGGTTCCCTTTGCCACTTTCATGTTGCGAGGAGAGGCATATTATTGGTGGAAATCTGTAAAGCGTACCCAGCCTGTCGCACTGAAGATGTCTTGGGAGAAGTTCCAAGAACTGTTCAACGACAAGTACTTT
Source organism: Panax quinquefolius (assembly GCA_020205615.1). Taxonomy (NCBI): domain Eukaryota; kingdom Viridiplantae; phylum Streptophyta; class Magnoliopsida; order Apiales; family Araliaceae; genus Panax; species Panax quinquefolius. The sequence continues at coordinate 19,101,917 of CM035152.1, forward strand.
CCCGAAAGTATTCGTCACATGAAGGAGGTAGAGTTCATCAAGCTGGAGCAAAACAATATGACCGTGTCGCGGTACGAAGCTAAGTTTGTCGAGTTGTCCTGGTTTGCATCCCACTTAGTTGATAATGAGGAGAGAATGACTCAGATGTTTCTAAGAGGTTTGAAACCCGAGATACGTCAATACCTAATTTCTCACAAACTTTGCCTGTATTCGGATGTTGTAAATAGGTCTCAGTTGTTGGAGTGCGATAATGAGTCAACTCAACTAAAAGGGAGAAGCCGGCAAAACGATAATACCAGTGGTAGTAGTCATCGAAGCGGTGACAACAAACGTGGAGGGAATCAACATGCCAGAAATGGTAACCACTTCGGTGGTAATCATGGCCAAGATAATAAAAGTGGACATTTCAAGAAAAAGATATTCAACAATGATGTAAAGACGTCAGCACCAGCATATGTTGTTAAAGAAGGAGAACGACTACCTATCATATGATTCAAATGCGGAGGGGAGGGACACATCAGTCCAAACTGTGCTCAGCAGTCCAAAACGTGTTACAATTGTGGAAGAGAATGACACCTTGCTCGATTTTATCGTGCAGGGAAGCCAAGTCCAGCTGGGATGGAGGCACCAAAGGCCGTTCCTGAAAAGTCAAAACCAGTAGCTCAAGGGAGAGCATTTGTCGTAACCTCCCAGAAAGCAAGGAACCCAAACGAGGTTATCACGGGTAAGCTAATCATAAACTCTAGCAAAGTATATACCTTATTTGATACCGGTTCTACCCATTCTTTTATTTCTCCTAATTGTGCTCAACGTTTAAATTTAACTCTGGAGAAATTAGACTTTGACTTATCTGTTGAAACTCCGTTGGGAGAAACTTTCATTACATCCACTGTTTATAAGTCTTGTTTGGTTCAAATCGGTACCCTCACATTACTTGTCGATCTTATTTCATTGAAAATACTTGCGTTTGACGTGATTTTAGGGATTGATTGGTTAACTACTCATCATGCAAAAATTGATTGTTTTTATAAGGTTGTTAGTTTTCATATTCCTAATCAACCTATTATGCGAATTCATGCCACCAAACCACTAAAATCAATCACTGTCATATCAAGCCATAAAGCTATTTGTTTATTGAAAAACTTATGTCAAGCTTTCTTAGCCCATGTCACAGATTTAAACAAAAATACGTCAGATTTGAATGATATTTCTATTGTTAATAAATTTCCTGACGTATTCCTTGAAGAAATTCCTGGCCTACCCCCAGAGCATGAAATTGAATTTTGTATCGACCTTAAATCTGGTACAAAACCCATTTCCAAAGCCCCATATCGAATGGCTCCTATTGAACTTCAGGAGTTAAAGACCCAACTACAGGAATTGTTAGACATCGGTTTCATTCATCTTAGTACGTCTCCTTGGGGTGCTCCTGTTCTATTCGTGAAGAAGAAAGATGGGAGTATGCGACTTTGTATTAATTATCGAGAGTTGAACCATGTCACTATCAAAAATAGGTACCCGTTACCTCGTATTGATGACCAGTTTGACCGGTTGCAAGGTGTCAAATTCTTTTCAAAGATCAATCTTCGTTCCGGATATCACCAGTTAAAGATTAAAACTAATGACATTCCAAAGATTGCTTTTAGAACTCGGTACGGACATTATGAATTCCTAGTCATGTCTTTTGAATTGACTAATGCTCCTGCTGCCTTCATGGACATGATGAATCGAGTATTCAAGGAATATTTGAATAATTTTGTGGTTGTCTTTATTGATGACATTCTCATATATTCCAAAAGCCATGAAGATTATGAGCAACACTTGAGGCTGATACTCCAAAAGCTTCGTGAAAACAAGCTTTATGCCAAGTTGAAGAAATGTGAGTTCTGTCTTGAGGAAGTAGCATTCCTTGGGCACATGATATCAAGTCACGGAATATTTGTTGACGCAGCAAAGATTAAAGTAATACAAAGCTGGGAGCAACCTAAATCAGTGACCGAAGTACGTAGCTTTCTTGGCTTACCTGGTTATTATCGGAGATTCGTAGAAGGGTTTTCTCGAATCGCTACTCCATTAACTCAACTGACTCGAAAAGATACAAAATTTAATTGGAGCAAGGAATGTGAGAAGAGTTTTCAAGAACTAAAGAGGAGACTCATTTCAGCACCTGTTCTGACAATACCATCTGGCTCGAAGGGATTTTTCATCTACAGTGATGCTTTGGGGCAAAGGGTTAGGATGTGTTCTCATGAAACATGGGAAAGTCATAGCCTATGCCTCTCGACAACTCAAAGAATATGAGAGGAATTATCCTACTCATGATCTAGAGTTGGCAGCTATTGTCTTTGCACTTAAAATTTGGAGGTATTACATGTATGGGGAGAAAGTGGAGATCTATACGGATCATAAAAGCCTCAAATATTTCTTCACCCAAAAGGAACTCAACATGCGGCAACGATGTTGGCTCAAGTTATTGAAAGATTATAATCATACCATTCAATACCATCCTGGAAAAGCAAACGCGGTAGCTGACGCATTGAGTAGAAGATCATATGCAGATGCGAGTGCATTATTGTCAACGTAAAGGCCCATTTTGTATGACTTGCAAAGGATGGAGATAGAGTTAAAGACTCCATGGACCCATGTGATGATGACAAACATACGAGTAGAATCGACTTTAATCGATAAAGTTAAAGTTGCTCAAGTTAAAGACCTGGAGCTGATGCATATGAGGAAGAAAGTGCAAGAAGGTGCTATCCTGGAAGCAAGAATCGATGAAGAAAGAATACTACGAGTCAACTCTAGACTTTGTGTTCCTAACGACCCTGATTTAAAGTATAAAATCATGATGGAGGCGCACAACACACCGTTTGCAATCCATCCTTGGAGTACCAAAATGTATCGTGATCTTTGACATACATTTTGGCAGAGCAATATAAAGAGAGAGATATCAGAGTTTATCTCAAGGTGTTTAACTTGTCAACGAGTCAAGGCGGATCATCAAGTGCCAAAAGGTCCATTGCAACCACTTGAAATTCTAGAATGGAAGTGGGAGCACATTACCATAGATTTCGTTACTGATCTTCCCAAGGTTTCTCAAGGCATAGATGCAATTTGGGTCATTGTTGATAGATTGACCAAGTCGGCTCATTTCTTACCTATACGAGAAACTTATACACTTGAACGTTTTGCTCGTATATACGTAAATGAGATTGTAAGACTGCATGGTATGCCAGTATCCATAGTTTCTGATCGAGACCCAAGATTCACTTCACGATTTTGGGTTAGTTTGCAAAAAGCTATGGGCACGGATTTACGATTTAATTCGGCGTATTATCCTCAAACGGACGAACAGTCGGAGAGGACTATTCAAACTCTTGAGGATCTATTAAGACTCTGTGTCCTTGACTTCAAAGGAAGTTAGGACAACTTCTTGCCATTGGTGGAATTCTCCTACAACAACAGTTATCAAGCAAGTATCGGCATGACTCCATTTGAGGCATTGTACGAAAGACAGTGTCGTTCTCCAGTATGCTAGGATGAGGTAGGTGAAGAAACGTTGTTGGGACCGAAATTGGTACGCATGACTACGAAAAAGATTCAAATGATCCGGCAACGTATAAAAACCTCACAAGATCGTCAAAAGAGTTATACTGATCTTCATCGGAAGGACGTGGAATTCAATGTTGGAGGACATGTGTTGTTACGTGTTGCTCCATGGAAGGGAGTTACGAGATTTGGAAAGAGAGGAAAGCTCAATCCTCGATTCATTGGCCCATTTAAAATCCTTGACCGAGTAGGAACTGTGGCCTATAGACTCACTTTACCGCCAAGTATGTCTCGTGTTCATAATGTTTTTCACATATCCATGTTACGTAAATATGTGAAAGACCCGAACCACATTACTGAGTTAGAACCGGACGAAATAGTGGAATATTTAACGTATGAAGAGGTTCCTGTTAAAATCTTGGATAAGAAGGAACATATTCTACGCTCCAAGGTTATACCTCAAGTCGAAGTTTTGTGGAGAAATCACGATATTGAGGAAATGACCTGGGAGTTAGAATCTAAAATAAAATCAAGATATCCTTACCTCTTCGACATACCAGGTACGTACCCTAATTTCGAGGGCCAAATTTCATAAGAAGGGAAGGTTGTAAGACCCCAACTTTTATGAATAAAGATGAATTTTCTATAAATATCATTTTTGAATAATTATGGTGTGGATTTGTTATAATATTATAGTTATGGGTAATATTTATAAATTTTGCGAAGTAAGCAAGTTGTTATATAATATTCGATTGGTCGGGGAATATTCGTTTTAACAGGGAATATTTGTATGATGGCACAATCATTGGTGGACCCCATAACGGAATTATTGTCAGAGTTAGAAAATGATAGAAATATCTTTTTATGAAAATAACGGCGAAAGTTTTCCCGTTAACTGTTGAAATACCAAAGTGTTAAAGTAAAAGAATATGCTGGCGTGGTTGCATAGTAGCACACGGTATTGATTATTGATGCTTACGTAAGAAGTCACTCAGTTTCATTCAATTATTGCTACAATAATTACTGTATAGTATCTCACGTTATTTGATTCAATTATTGTCGATATTTTATATATATTATTAAATCAATAATTGAGACGATACAGTTATTCATATTATGATTTGTAATATTGACGATGTCTAAAAAGTTCTATCAAGGAGAGGTTTGGTCACCTAATTGCGCGCCAATAGGAAGAAATTCTTATCAAAAAGCCCCCTCTTTCCTGGAAATGATCTGGTTGTTAAATATTGCGAATAATAATAATGATGAATAAATGTTGTTAAAAATATTGAGGGGATTTTTATGAAGTATTTGTTTTAAATTTTGCTTATTATTTGGACCCCCATTTACCTATTTTTCAAAATAATCGGTAGAAAGTTATTTAGTATATATATATATAAGTATTATATATGTATATGGTGGGGCCCACGTTTTGAAAAGGACATATGGGTGGAGAAATTTTCAGAATTCACGGGATTTTTGTTATATATATATTTATTATAATAAGTTTTATTTTTTTTAAAAATAGAATATATTAATTTTATTATGTATAGTATTTGTATAGTGCTCGCATAGTGTTTGCATAGTAAATCCTAAATTTTTTTCAGCCGATGTTCGGCGCCCATGATTCGCTTTCCATGTGCGTCTGTGAGAAAAAATTCAAATAGTATCCTTTCCATTCTCCTATAAATAGGATGCTTATTTAGAATTGAAAATCACCCCAGAATCAGAGAATACTTCTTCTATAATATTGAGCGTATTTCTTTCGAGTTTTAAAAAGCTTTGAGCGTAGAAAACAGTGAAAGTTTTCTTCAAGAATATCCCCCGCTTTACCAGTTGGAATACTCTTCTTTTTAAGGTAAGAGATATTATTTTTGTTCAGTATTCGTTAGAAATAATATTTTCTTCCATACTCTGTAGTATGTAAGTAATATTATTTCGTTTCAAATTTCGAATTTTACACTCATTTTGTTAGAATTTTGGCTTCTATACTCCATGAAATTAGTAGAATATTCTTGATATTTGCGCTTCATCCAGTATCTTTTCATGAAAATATTATTTTGAGCATTTTTGATAAGTTTTAACTTTTTCATGCCGGAGTACTATTTACGGGGTTACTATTCCTGAAGTACTATTCACGGGGTACTATTCACTCAGTTACTATTCACCCGGGGTACTATTCATGACAAAAATTAATTTCTTTTTTGGTCCAAATTATTTTTGATACAATATTATTCTTGAATTTTACTCCACAAAGCAGTATCTATTGATAATTTGGACGTTATTGAATTCTGGATAAATTAAATTATAAATCATTAAAAATTTATCCTTTACTTTCTTTTAATTGAATTCTTATATCATTGTCATCATCCTCATGCTTATATTATAATGAAAGTCATCTGTGGCCGTAGTGCATAGATGGACTTGGTATGATTATGACCAGGAATTATTCGGTATAATCATGACCGTAATGTTACGAATGATGTGGTAAAGTCCTCATTGGCCCGTAGTGCAGTGATGGACAGCTGTTGGCATGATCATGACCATTGATGAAAACACGAATATCCTTGGCCTATAGTGCACAGATAAATTATGGTCGTTGTCGACGTCGGGATTTTTGAGTTTCCCTTTTCGTTACTTGTTCTTTGGTGTTCTCATATTAATGTGAGATTTGTTTGAAAAAATAAGTGAAAAAGGTCTGACATGTATAATGTCGATGATTTGACTTTAAGAGTCTCCGGTTGGTGTATTTAATTTGATTGCACTAACGTGATGAATAGAAAAAGGTTTGCACATTGACCTAGTGTTTTGACCTTTGCTAGAGCGGTCTGTGAAGCAAGATTCATTTTGGGTCAGGGGCTTGATTATGCGGAGAGGAAGGTGTTAGGCACCCCAGAGCATCCGTGTTACCATGGTGACCGCCACTTTTCAAAGAAATTGTTATATGAATGTGTGTGTGTGTGTGTGTGGATCAATGTGCAATTATTTGAAAGTAGTGTGAGGCCTCGTTACTTTATATATACACAAGGTTTGAATTTTATAGAAAATTCATTTTAACCAGATATAGATGACGTTTTGTAAAGAGGTTTTTCAAACCACATGCTCAATAGAAATTGAGACCTTTTCATACTTCCATTTTATTATTAAATGTTCTACTTGTTTGCTTTTATTTTTGAGATGCGAAGCATTCTCGAGAAAATAATAAACAATGATGCGAACTCCTCATGGGCATAATGACCATCGAGGAAATTCGAGACTTTATAAAATAATGTACAACAAAGCGCTTACAATTTGAAAAATGTCCATCATGGGAACCGAATCTAGATTGATAAATGAACTTGTGATCACATGATTCTAAAGCTCACATGATCTTTGCAATTTGTATGGAAAGCGAAGCGAGTTATATATATATATAAAAGTCGTAAATATATATATATGAGACATGATCAACCACCACGAAGCAACTCCATGGGGATCGAAAATGTAAATATAAAAGTGGTAAATATATATATATATGGATATGATCAACCACCCACGAAGTAAACTCGTGTGGGACGAAATGTAAATAAAAGGCATAAGCGTAATTAAGCGCCACGTAAGTAAACTCAGGGTAGGGACGAAATGTAAATAAAGTTGTAAAAGGCCACGAAGTAAACTCAGTAGTGACAGAATGAAATATATATATATATATATATATATATATATGCATATATATATATATATATATAAAAGCAAATAAGCGCATATAGGATGTGAATCCAGGCTCATCGGATATGTAAAAGACAACAATTATATATATATATATATATATATATATATATATATATATATATATATATATATAAGCAATTAAATGCATAGGATATAAAATTGGGGCTCATCGAATGATGACGACCATATATTATATATATATATATATATATATATATAAAAGCAATTAAACGCTCCGGATCAAGTTGCAGGCTCAATCGAGGCATAACTTCGATAATGTTAGTCCATATATGAAATATATATATATATATAAGTATATATATACAGACAGAAAAGAAAACCACGGACCGAAGTCCAGGAAAACACACTCACACGACTCTCAACGTATACAACAGTGTGTGCTAATATGAGAAGAAGGCTTTATAGAATATAAAAAGGCTTACAGTGGGCTGCCAAAGTAGACTTCTATGACTTTAAATGGATAAACACTCAGCTCCCGCAGGATAAAAGATAACTATATGTGAGCTAACTAGTGTTTAGAAGTGAGGAAACACTCAAAAGATGTGTATGCAGAGTAAAATGGACAGGGCTTCCTCGCATTTTTCCCTCTCTCTTTTTTTCAAATGGCTAACCCCAAGGCTTGTATATATATAGGCGGATGGCCAGCAGGTACACTACGGCAGTGCCATGATTATACTACTACTGGTGGTGCGTCGTGATGCATCCGAACCTCGCGGGTCCCGTCGTCTCGTAGTATGTGCACTCATGCAATGTAATGTCCGCTCGAACTTGCAAAACTTCAATCCGAGCATCCGAACGAGGTATATCTGACCTTCTTCGGACTGCTTGTGTCGAGAGTTACGCAATGACATGGATTCGAGGTTGTACGAAGTCAAGAAGAGTGGTCTATGCCCATGGTCTTCAAGCTTCAAATTATATCAAAATCTTGCCGCGTAATAGTCACTCGGGATTGTCGATCCTCGGTTCTTGTGGGACATTGTTGGATGTATGTATGTATGAAGTGTTGAGACGGCGTGCCGTGTATTGAAAGAACAAGATGAAGTTTGACTCCTCACCGGGGTTATCGGCGGTTTGAGTTGAAAGTAGGCGTTGCTCGAGTTCTGGTGAGATTGGACTACTTGTTGGTATGTCGTGATATCATCTTGTTGAGATGGTAAGATAGCGTTATGACTCCTCAAGGGGGTTATCATGGATTTAAGCGAAAAAGTAGAGCGTTGCTCGGGGTTACATCGAGATTGGGCTGCGCTTGCTTGTTTGTATCATCCGCTGTCATACGTGGATGTTCACATGCTTGCCCGTTGTTAACTCACGGGTGCGAGGGTGTGTGTGCCTCGGCGGGGATGTACGAGGTTGAAGATGATTGCATATGTTTGAAACAAGCATTTCCGGGGTTATCCCCGGAACTGCAATGGCATCTCTTGGGGCTATCACCAAGGATGGGGTTCTTACTCGGTGTTATCTCTGGGATTTGGGCGAAGCGTCGCGGTGTTATCGTAGAAATGAGAATCGTCATCTCCGGTGTTGTTGTCGGTCTTTTGATCTGCATATCTCGGGGTTATCTCTGAGATTGGAAATGACATTCCCGGTGTGTATTTCGGGTTTGAGATGATGTTCCCGGTTTGTGTTCTGGGTTGGAACTGAACTTCCGGTAGTATCCGAAATGGATGTAATCTGTCTTTCGAGGTTATCTCAAAAGACGAATCTACCCTCTGCTGATGTTAGTAATAGGAGTGTGTACGAAAATTTTGAGTGTTACAGATGCCCTCTTTATCATATTCATGCAATGCAAGGCATGGATAGGATAAAAATACTAGACACTTGAAATGCAAGCAAGATAAACATGATTTATATGCGTGACAACATGATGCAAATGCATGTAGAATGCATGAATGATTGTCAGGTAATCCTGCTGGGATGACAATCAGTGATGGCTTGGACATGCGATCCAAGTTTCCAAGGATGTTGGCGTTGGGGCTATCACCAAAGTCTTGAATCCTAGACACTGGCTTATATTCCATAGAGGTACCTCTTGTGTGTAAGAGATCTGTGGGGATAAAGCTTTGTCAATTGAGGATGTGTATAACATATTCCCTCATTACTGTGAGATTCTTTATGACGGTTTGTTGTTTATCGGGGTTGCACGATCTTGTTGATGTGTGTATCACCGGATAAATCCTGCTTTGGATGCATTGTCAAATTTGCTTGACCTTCATTGATGTATGTGTCGATGGTAGCATTGCGTTATACCCCCCCCGCCTTGAAGGTTGCTGCCGATGGGTTTACTTGCCATTGGTGACATGGCGTCAAGGTTGCTTGACCTTCATTGATGTGTGTATCAATGGTTGCATTGCGTTATAACCCCCTTTCACGTAGACGATACGTTAGATTTGGGGAAAAAATATGATAGCGGCGTTGTGACCCCCGTAGGGATACGTAGATGCTTGATAACCGGCGTTGTAACCCCCATTGGGGAGGTTTGATATCGTGGTTTTCGTTGTAACCTTGTGGGGATGTTTAGGGTTGTGACCACTCGCAAATGATGACATCGGACCTTTGTGGGGTATTGCAGTATATGATCTATGAAAATTTGAGCTCATTGGTATAGTATACCCTACATTTAGAGTGAATACCTTTGAGACGACGGGAGTTTAACTCGACCCGAAGAAACTAGGATTTGTGCTATTTCGCTCAATCGCGTAGCACTTTTATTCTGATTTAGCCTTTTCGACATGAGACCTCCTTTGTAACTCTAAGCTGGAGCGAGGCGGAGGTGTGGGACCCATGTAGGAGTGCCGCGGTGTGTACTGCGAGAGCAGCGGAGTTAACTGTGCCAACCGTAGCTCTATGTATATAAGCGATGGTTGCTTTATAAGTCATTTTCAAGTTCTTGTGAAGGAAATCAAGAGAGCTTTTCTTTGATTTCTTTGAGTTCGGGCAACTTTTCATGCATATTCGCCTTGCCGTACAAGCGTTCTTCACATCACGGTAACACATGCATGTATTTTTTTCCAATTTACATCAGTTGGAAAATGACTTATCGCATGGAATGCATTTAGACACATAGTAGTGAATATGCATGCGATATGACTTGATAAAAATATTCAACATAGCAAATGTTAGTATTAAACCATCTTTGAACATAATGATGTGAAAAAATTTGACTTTTGAAGCAGTCAATTGGCACCTTTCTTGTCATTTCTTATCTATATGAGGACAAATGAGTAAAGGTAGACAAGCAAAATAATCACAGTAATTAGACTACGATTACGGATTTTTTTGTGATGTATTGATGCATATGAGGATGTATATATTTGTGTATAGGTGTCTTCTTGAATGGCCACCTAGTAGTATACCTATGTGCGTGTGGATAGTCCTATTTACAAAGGGGCTATGGCAAAATTTTCCCAAAATGTAAGTATTGGGTAGTCATGCATTTTAACTCTCTTGTAGATGTATGTTAAAAGCAATGCGTGCATGCATGTAATCATAGAATGCATTTTGAAAAGACTCGGGGTAAGAAATTACCACACCCTTTCTAAGGTGATTTGGAGACTTCTTTGTCCGGATATCATGGATCCGGATCGGTATGAGTAGTTCCGCAGGACCACTTACGGTGTACGGAGGAGGATTTTGAAGAGCCTCGGCTAGATTACATTTAAACTGACCTCGTCGTTTGGCGGAGGCGGTGATACGTCTATTCGGGTTGAAGTGCCGAATGTCGAGGGGCGAGGAGGAGGATGCGATCGAGGTTCTGCTGCTCTGTATGACGTGTTCTCGTGAGGGAATTGCCGGGTATTCAAGTGGCGAACCCGGATCTTACGGGTGACTTGAGTAGGCATCCTTTAGTATACACCTTGCACGCAAACGAGGTATGAAGTTAGATCTTTAATCTTCCTTATTTCCTATTGATGAGAGTCAAGGAGTCGATGTTGATCTGCATTTGATGTAGGTTCCCGGCTTCACACGACCTCGAGGGGCTGGTTTAGCATCCACTCTATGTATCGGGCTTTGCATGATGACTATGAAGCGATCGTGTATTTGGGGATTTGGGAGGTTCTTCTCCATTCTACCCGTCGTTGTCCACAGGGTTACCTCGGGGCATTATCGGCGGTGGTTTCACGGACTCGATCCTCCATTTCTTTGGATTGTGAGGTGATGATGATGCCGATGGATTGGCGGTTTATCACGTGTATGGAGTTTGGAGGGGCCGGTGCCTTGCACGGCGGATATCACCCTCTTGCCGTCGAATCCTTGTTGGGGAGTTCGGTGGAGGCGCTTTCGCAAGGCAAGACTTCGTCTGAGTCCTTTGGCGTAGATGCTTATGAATGGCCATTGAGTGAGCCCATACCGATGATGTGAGAGTCAAGAATCGCATTCTCCGGCGATTGTTCTTGATGATCATTAGGGACTGCTTCATAACAGATAACTCTTATACGGTGTCCTTCGCTTTGATCAGCGTCACTCAACACGTGGACCGTATAAGAGAGTATGTTTGGGGTTCCTACACCTTTGCCTACTTTCTCAGGAGAATGCGCATGTGATCCCAGGGCTTGACCGAGGCATGGTTAGGATTCTACCCATTTCTGCTGGTGAGTGTTTCTCTTGTCTTTTCCCATGTATGGGTTAAGAGTGTTGTTGACAATGAGATATTTACCTTTGTGTTGGCGATTTTGGGCCTATAAGAGGCTTCCTTGTTTTAAATCTATGGCGTGTTAGGTTTAGATACCTATCACGAGGACGGAGATGGCATCATTCCATCTTGGCGGAGGTCCCACATTATTGAGGTTTCACTCATTATCGCTTCTGATTGGAGTTATTGATGGTAGATGTCATCACATGGATTCCCTACTCTGGAGAGCATTTGGGAGTTGGTTTTGAGGATGGGTACTGATTTGGAGTTAGTCGTCATTTCCACCCACGAGATTCCTCTCTCTTCTGAGATGGAGGATGGGAGCTCTATTTAGGAGAGTGTCTTATCAGGAGCACTTCTGAGAGAGATTCGTATCCGATCTTGCCTCCTGCCGAGCGTTATTGGCTATTTCACGATCACCCATCATTGACATCCCATTGATGGGGATTGACGGTTTTACATTGTCGAGAGGCCCTATTCTCGGGAGATGTTCGGCATTGGTGGATCCCTCATACGATTGGAGCTCGGACCGCCACACACGGTTTATGGGGATATGATTCCGAGGATCCGTGATGATGACGGATTGGCTAGCTTTATGTCAAAGATCCGACTCATGTGACCTGAGATTGATGATTGATTTCGGCAATTTGGGCCGGTCACATCTTTTCATTCAACATTTGGGCAGAGATCCTGCAGAGGTAGATACTTTTGATCCTTCCATCTCTGGCGTTGGTCCCTCAGGTGACCCATATGGTTTTGCCGGCGTAGATCCTCCTTTGTATCGGCCTGACATCCTTGTAGATAGAGATCCTGTGACTCAGGAGGAGTTACATTAGGTGGACAGGATCGATGATGTAGACATCGACACTCTTGACTTTTTCTGATGTATTTCTCGCTATCTCTTTTGATAGGCCTCTGTTGTATGTTGGTTAGCCGCCCCATTTCCTGTATTTTATTTGTCTGAGAGATGTATTAGATGATGATATACTTAGGAATGTATATACGATTTTCCATTCCTATATCATATTGCCATCTATTGTATCATGCGTGTTATTATGTTTATGCATATGTATGTCGAGAGATATTGACATTGACCTGGATGGTCTTATGACATGGACGGCCGTCTGAGATGTCTTCTTGACGATTAGCCGTATTGATCATACCCCACCATTTGTGGTGGTATAGTATATCTTTCATGGTATGATAGTATATCACCATCGAACGTGGTGATCGTAGATGATTTCTTCAATGACATCTTATGACCACTGTTGATGTTTTAGGCTCCCACGAGATTTGTAGAGGGCATGCTGAAACCTTTGGGTATCGGAGAGGCGAGGTTTTCCGATTTGGGACCCGAGGAGTTGACTCTACTTTGGAGGAGTATGCACGGTTGGCGATCTTCGCCATTTGGACGGACCTTGCGTGTATATGGCTATTGGAGACATGAGCGAGATAGTTCATGACCCTCACCGGATTGAGGCGTAGAGTGGTCGGGATGAGATTACATCCGCCACTGATGATATCGGCGTTTTCTGTTTGTGATTTGGCTCGAGGATAGCTATACGCGGCATTAGGATTTTACCACACCGGAGGATCATTGGCGTTCGACCCGAGTAGATGTACTTCTTTATGCGTATTGTCATACGTCTTTTATCGCGATACATGGATGAAATTTGGATATCGGCGTCATTATAGCGATGAGAGCTCTCGGGGAGGGTCGTACCATTGTCACCGATGATCATTGTAGAGACTACGAGGTCACTACATATTCTTTGCACTTATCCGTGAGGAGTGTTCACGAAGTAGTTCGGTCATCTTTGTATGTGTGGTTTATGTCACACTTGAGACCGATTAGCACATTTAGGCGGCGGGGTTTTGTTTCACCCAGAGATAGCCATGTCATACTCCTTTCGACTGCAGAGTGCCACGAGATCTTTGCATCGTGGTCGACTTTTTTGGCGAGGATTAGGGATCCGTTTGCCATATTGCAGTGTTGAGGCTTAGTTCACCTACTGACTTCATTACTCATACTCCGGGCATATATTATCTCCTAAATTTGGATTGAGGGGCATGATTACTTACCACCCATTGGCCGTGATGTGTCGGTTTGACCGGTTCGAGGATTTTCATCCATGTATGAGGCGATGAGTCGGTAACCGCATCACACCGTTTATCGGCGGAGGATAGATCCAGGTTGTATGCCTGTTAGGATCAGCGAGAGCTGGCTAAGTTTTATGTTAGTCATCCAGGTTGTTCTGCAGAGTATTCCGCATGGATGGAGAGAGAGATCGCATCATTGCGGTAGTATCCACAATCTTGGGGATTGATTACGGCGATAAGGAGCCTATAGAGAGGCATTATTCTCACCGATGATTTGACTCTTTGGTACGCCAACATTTGTGATGGATTCTCCCACCCCGAAAAGTGCCCTTTGTTATTTCGATTATAAGACACGACATTTGGAGCGAGCTTACATCGATGACCTATGATAGAGATCGAGGCTAGAAGTAGCGTTGTTGTGACTCTTGATGAGAGAATCTGGCTCTGTTAGAGAGGATGAGGCTAGATCACCCGGGGATGCATTGATAGTGGGGCGGGATGCCGCCTTATCTCTGCTAGGGATGTGGCCATTCACAGAGATGACACTTGATGAGATCCCGAATGATTTGTCGGTCTTGTATAGCGTGTGTGTTTACATTGATGAGCATTATGCCACCATGCGAGTTAGCCTCGATCTGCGCTAGCTCATGTAGATACCCTTGGGCGAGGAGCTTGCGGTGCTTCCTCCATCTTGAGAGAGGATGCTATGTTAGATCGATAGTCGCATACATATAGATCTGTAAATAGCTTTGTATTTTCCTGCACAGACTAGCTTAGCCATTTTGTCATGTACAGCACAGATGTATATATCAAACAGTATTATATATGGCAAGGAAATATATATTGATTCACTTCCCTTTTAGTTATGCCTTGATACTTGTTTGATGTTTGCCTGTTTCTCCAGGGCCTTGTGATCTTAATGCATTCTGAACTTATCTTTGATAGATGGACATTGAGACGTCACAAGATCTCTTAGAACGGATCATTTATTTTTGTAAATCCCTACCATCTTTGGTGTCTTGGGACTGGTATCTGTATGGAAAAGTGGAGAGGAGGATGGTTTCTTCCTCTCTGAGATTGACCGCACCACAGATGGTCGCCAGTACTTCTATTTGTGAGAAGCCTAGTTAATTCCATCTCTTATGGGTTGGTATTGCTCTTTGAGGCATGATCGCAGCTTAGATGGTCACCGAATCTTCTATTTGTGAGAAGAGGTTGGGTAATTCCATCCCTTTGATCTGAAACCGATGAAATGGGGCAAATTGAAGATTGATCCCAGTACCGTGTGACAAATATGTTGTTCTGGTAGGGGTTAGACTGCACCATGAATGGCTGCCTACGTACTCCTATTGAAAAGGAGATCAAGTCTGCGTAGTTCAAACCTAGTGTAGGAGGTTCAACGCTGAATACGGAAAGGAGATGGGTGTAGAAGTATTTTTGTTGTTTTTGTTGTTTTGTAGAGAAAGGGTAGAAATGTTTTTGTTGTTTTTCTTTATTGCGACCGGGCCATAGAGAATATGGTTTTTTACGTACCCCCAGGTATCAGGGAGATTAGGTCGACGTAGTTCGCCCCTCGGGACGAATTGAAGGCGAAGAGAAGTATAAATCCCATGTGCGAGGCTATCTTGTGGGAGAGGAAAGTTTGATCCCATAATGGGGACAAGCGCAAGTGTGTAAAAAGTTTGATCCGAATCCTCGGGACAAACCGCAGCGTAGAAAAGTTTAATCTCGTCTTCGTGAAAAAGCTGCAGCGTAGAAAAAGTTTAATCCCGTCTTGGGATAAACTGCAGCGTGAAAGGTTCAATCCGTCTTCGGGATAGCGAAATTGTGAAAGGTTAAATCCGTCTTGGGATGGCGAGGTTGTGAAAGGTTTGAATTGAGGTAAAACCAGGCTGCTGGCTTGAAGTGTTTGTTTCCCTGAGGGGAAGAAGAGTATTCAAAAGAAAGGGTTCAAAACCGGAATGACTGGTGATTTGATGATCAAAACCAGGATGTTTGTTTGATGGTAACCAGACATGCTTACCGTTTCACGGTGTCCAGGAGTTGATAAATTTGTGGAAATTCATCGCCATCCATTTCCTGTAATCTGAGAGCACCTCCTGTCAATACTTCCTTGACAACAAAATGGCCTTCCCAGTTAGGAGCAAATTTTCCCTTAGATTGATCTTGGTTGTCAATGATCTTCTTCAAAACCAAGTCATATTGTTTGAATTTCCATAGTCGGACTTTCCTGTTGTAGGATTGTGCGATCATTTGCTGATATAACTGACCATGGAAGATAGCCGTGGTTCACCTTTCGTCTATTAGAGACAATTGGTGATACGTGTCTTGTACCCACTGGTCTTCATCCAACTGAGCATCCATCAATACTCTGAGGGATTCCATTTCCACTTCTATGGGGAGCACTGCTTCCATCCCATAGACTAATGAGTAAGGGGGTTACCCCAGTGGAAGTTCGCATGAAAGTTCTGTAGGCTATATTTGAGTTAACTAGTGTTTAGAAGTGAGGAAACACTCAAAAGATGTGTAGGCAGAGTAAAATGGACAGGGCTTTCTCTCCTTTTTCCCTCCTTCTTTTCTCAAATGGCTGACCCCAAGGCTTGTATATATAGACGGATGGCCGCAGGTACACCTGCGGCTGGTCATGGTGCATCCGAGCCTCGCGGATCCGTCGTCTTCGTGAAGACGTGCACTTTCGCATTTGTAATGTCCTTCGAACTTGTAGAACTTCAATCCGAGCATCCAAACGAGGTATATCTCGACCTTCTTGACCGGCCAGGTCGAGAGTTACGCAATGACATGGATTAGAGGTTGTGCGAAGTCAGGAAAAGGGGTCTATACCCATGGTCTTCAAGCTTCAAATTCTATCCAAAGTACTGCCACGCATAATAGTCACTCAGAATTGTCAATCCTTGGCTCTTGTGGGACATTGTTGGATGTATGTATGTCTGAAGTGTTGAGACGACGCGTAGGTGTTGAAAGAACAAGATGACGTTTGACTCCTCACCGGGGTTATCGTCGGTTTAAGCGGAAAATAGACGTTGCTCAGGGTTACAGCTGAGATTGGACTACTTGTTGGTATGCCGTGATATCATCTTGTTGAGATGGTAAGATGACGTTGTGACTCCTCACCGGGGTTATTCGGTTTAAGCGGAAGCAGAGACGTTGCTCGTGGTTACATCCGAGATTGAATGCTGCCGCTTGTTTGTATGTATCAACGTCATCCGTGGATGTTCTGTCGCCCGTTGTCAACTCTGGAGTGCGAGGGTGTGTGTGCCTCGACAGGATGTGCGAGGTTCAAGGCGATTGCATATGTTTGAAACAAGCATTTACGGGGTTATCATGGAAGCGCAATGACATCTCTTGGGGCTATCACAAGGATGGGGTTCTTTACTCACGAGTGTTGTCTCTGGGGCTGAACCGGCGTCGCGGTGTTATCGCTTAGAGACATTACTGTGTCTCTCCGGTGTTATTCTTAGGTCTTTTGATCTACATATCTCGGGGTTATCTCTCGAGATTGAAATGACATTCCGGTGTGTGTTAGGGTTTGAGATGTTGTTCGTGTTTGTGTTCGAGTTGGGCCGAACTTCCATTAGTATCCAGGAATGGATGTAATCTGTCTTTCGGGGTTATCTCCAAAAGACGAATCTACCCTCCTGCAATGTTAGTAATAGGAATGCAGAAAATTTCGAGTGTCTACAGTCGTGATACTAATGAATATCATTGGCCGTAGTGCATGGGTGATTCGATGATGTGGATTATTTATTAAGTTGAGTCTCAGCGATAAAATTGATGATAAATTCTTTTAAATCATAGAAGATAGTAGATATCATGCTCTACTTGACTCTTCTAATGGATTGTTTGTTCCGCTGCAGTTAAACTTGATATCTATTGTATTTTATCAGTTTAACACTGTTGAAGGCAAACGATAATTTATTCTGCATTATCTTAGTCATAATATTTTTTACTGGGCTAGTTGAGCTCATCATTTGCTTTCATTATTCTCTTCAAGAAATGAGAACATAGAGAGATATTAGATTAGAGAGCGAGAGAATAGAGATAGGACTGTTAAAGATCAGATCTGATCTGGGATAAGAGTGAAAGTTTGACATAATGTCAAATTACTCTTATAACCATACAAGGCTTATATATAGAGAGAGAGTTTAGTTATTCGATTAACCGAATAACCAAAATTTAGAAACCAATTCCGAACCTGAAAATTGAATATTAAAACGGATATAACCGAAATTCAAAAAATAACTGAATAATCGAAAAAATTCGATTTGATTCGATTATTCGATTTTATCCGTTTTTTGCTCAATTCTACTTATCGGCTTGAAAATGAAGCCATTTGTATATTTATAACACAGGTCGTCAATTTGCTCATATATTTAAGAATAAAATTAATAATTATTTAGTTATATGTTTTAGAATTTACTGACTATACTTTTTTATACATATATAAATTGTTGAAAATATTATTTATTGTGCTGAAAATATCAGGATAAAAAATAAAGAAATGCCAAGGGTTATTTTGTGAAAGAAAGAAGACAGACCCAACTGACTGAAAGGTAAGTAAATTAGGTCAATATCTAAATCTTAGGCTTGGCCGACCATCCAGCCTTTTGTTTCAACAATAACAATGCTAGTGGTTGAATTCGTGGCGCCACCGTAAGAGCAAATCTATCCACCTCAGCATCCATAATATTTATGCGCCTTGGTTTCTGTATTGAAACTCAAAACTAAAAAAATGCGCATGGAGAATAAATAAAGGAATAATACTAGAGACATAAATTATTTTATAAATATTTTATAAACTGTTGATGTAATATACTCCATATTAACATATTGTGTGGGGTCGAATACTATATTAAAATAATTTGTAAATCAATATGCTGAGATAGAAAATATCACATCAACAATTTATAAAATGTTTGTAAAATAATTTGTGTCTGTAGCATTACTCTAAATAAATTAGGGGTAATAATAGAGAGATAAGATAGAAAAAAGAATATTAGTACTAGTATTGGCTTGCTGCTGCCACCCATGATCTAACTAATTTATGAGCCCATGGGAGGAGCAAATTAAAGATGCAAACATTATATATATATATAGTCCGTTTTTTATTCGGTTTTCTGGATTTTCTTAAAATACGGATTCTTTTTTTGTATTTTTTTAAAACAACTAAAAAAAATTTAATATTTTATAAAACTGGAATTTTTTCATAATACAGTGTTAGGTCTGTACAGAGTTGTTTTGTTATATGTATCCAAATCACACCCAAAACACTGTATTATGAAAAAATTCCAGTTCTGTACAGACCTGTTTTGTTATATGTATCTAAATTACACCCAAAACACTTTATTATGAAAAAAAATTCAGTTCCATAAAATATTATTTATTTATTTTAGTTGTTTTAAAAAAAAAGCAAAAATAAAATAAAATTAAAAATTCTGTATTTTAAGCAAGTTCGGGCGTTCGGACCTGATCCCCATTATATATATACGCACATGAGAAAATATATACATGTATTTAATACTCTTTTCGTCCCATAATATAAGTAATTTTAGAAAAATATTTTTGTCTTTTAATATATGTTGTTTGAGAATTTTAAGTATACATTAATTGCTTAATTTTTAATATTATTAAATATAACTTTAGTTCTTTCACTATTTTTTGCTCTAATAAATAATATGTACTCTCTTTTCACTTTAAAGTGTTTTGTCATTTTCTATATGCATCTAACATAAATCTAAATTTATGAAATGTTTGGATTGAAATGAAAAAATTGTATTTGATTATTCTATCATAATGTAACGAACCATTCTCATTACCGTCATTCCATTCATGGAATATGAAATCTGTCATTGACCAACTTCTCAAAACATCCTCTATCTTTGGCATGCTATTGGTACACCTCTCCGTATCTGTCAAATTATTGAGCTCTTATATCTGTGGATGCCAAGCGAAGCGAGTCAGAAGAGATTGACCCTATAATCTTCTTCATAAAGGTACCCACAATGAGATATAGTGAATTAATCGGTCTTGTTTTTAGAGGAAGAGAATGTTAGAAGCAGTTTCAAGAGTTAATTATTTGGGACATCATATTGATGAGTGACTCATTCCAATTAGAATAAAATAAATTATTTCACACTTTATTATATTCTATTTTTTATTCTATTTTTTCTATCCAAACGTAATTTAGTGTTTAACTAATTATATGTATACTAACGATTGGCCCCCGCCCCGCCCAGCCCAGCCCCGCCCCGCCCCGCCCCCGCCCCCAACCCCAACCCCAACCCCAACCCCAATTCCAATTTGTACATCATCTAGTGGCGTAGAGTCCACCAATGAAATATACTTTTTTAAAAGATTTAATAATCATTATTTAAAGAACATAAACTATACTTCTTATGTTTTAAAATGATGTTTTAAAGTATAAAAGAAATTGTCCATAAAAAATGTCTAATTAAAGGTACCCAAATCAAATATAAAATATGCTTAAAAACTAGTTTATTCTCAAAAGTGTACATAAATGGGGTAAATTAGGTTTGAAAAAGACAAATTTATCAAAAGTACACTAAAATGGGGTAAACTAGGTTTAAAAAACAAAATTATTAATACAGTTACATGGGTAAAAATGATACTTATTTTATTATTATTATTATTTTTTAATTTATGTGTAATACTCCCTCCGTCTCATAGTTATAGGTTGATTTTTCATTTTAAAATGTCTCAATATATAGGCTACTTACTATTTATAAAATTTAGTTGGTTCATTGTTTTACTTTTATGCCCTTATAATAAATATTCAACCATTACTTCTTTTTTTTTTTGAAGAAACAACATTCAATATCATTATTTTTATCACCACATTTAATGTTGTTGTATTCTCAATAAAAGAATTCAATTTTTTAGGCTCAATAAATGAATTTGGAATAACATAAACGTTTTGTGATCGGTTGAAAGTTTATGTAGATTAAAAATTCATTTTTGGTTAAAGTTCTATTTAATGGTCAATACACGTTGATCAATTAAGTTGAGAGTTTCAGTGTGATAAGTAAGGAGTATTTAACTTATTCGTTAATTCCATATTAAGGGGTATATATGGAAAATTTCTGTTAAAAATGGTCACTTAAACTGATTTTCTTAAACTATGTGTCAAAAGAAATCAGTCTATAACTATGGGACGGAGGGAGTATGTATTTTAGACTTTCTTTTGAGGACAAGGGAGTAAAAACGTAACAAATTATTTAATTAATATAAAAAACAAGTAGGTATTCCTAACATCTCTCTAGTATTTATTTAAATATTAAGATTTATTGGACCACTCTATTTATTTAATTTTTATTACTCAACATATTGACCATAAGAGATATCAATAAGAATGTTCCATTCCATGAATCTTTTGGAGAAAAATATATTGACCTACAAGAAATGATGTATCTGCCTACGTACTAATGCCCACAATAATTGTGTTTTTTATTTCTGCTAAAAAAAAAGAAAAAGAAAACTGAAAAAAAGCCAGACGGGACAAAAGGTTGACATCCCAAGGCGCGTCCGTATCATAAAACAGTAAGCCGCGCTGCACGACATCACTACTCAAGCGATTAAAATGGCGATTTACCCAAGGTCCAAATAATCGTTCCTGTCTAATTCGGCCACACCGTTACATACAGAAATACGCGTATATATGTGTGTGTATATATAGAGAGAGAGGGAGAATAAAAAAGAGAGCAAAAAGATAGTGTATTTGGGTTGGTATGATTATTAGGTTTTCTTCACCGCCAAGTGAAATATACACCACTATATATATGATAGAGGCTGTGGTGGAGGTTATGGGCTGAGTTTTCTTATTAGAAGAGAGAAATTGTGAGAGAGAAAAAAGAGCTCTGGAGTCGTCGGCCTTTGCCTTTCCGTGGCGACTTTAGGTTATGCCGTGTACGCCGGAGGTATCTAATCCTCCCCCTTTGTCTATTTATTTTGTTTATTAATTGGTGTGATTTGTGGATTTGAATTCAGATCTGAACTGATTGATGTGTATTCGTTTTGAATTGGTGTGTTGGAATTCTCTTCTTTGGACATCTAGGGTCAGGATTTTGGATTCGTGTGTTTAGTATCAAAGGTTTTAGGGTCTCAATTGGATTGGGTTTCTCTCTTTGTGAATTAATTGGTTTTAGGTTATTGGGGTTTTCTTCTATTGGATACTTTAGGGCTTGATGTTGTTGATCTGAGCCTTGAATATATTTAATTGAGAATAATGTTATTTGCCATGGGTCATTTTGCTCCTTGAGAAACTGTCATCTTTAAAATCCTCGAGGGAAGCAGTTAGGCGGTAGCTTTTTGGGAGATGAAGAAGGTTTTAGGCACATGTTGTAGCTAATCCAGAACTGCGGACATAGGTTAGGGATTAACTATGTCGATGAGGCTACTGTAGAATGTCGATGAGGCTACTGTAGAATGTCTATGAGGAAGGAAAACTGGTTGAAACTTAGATGCAATTTATGCTGTGTAAACTGATGAGTATAGTTTTGTTGAAATCTGATTCCTGTGACTGTAATCTAGCAATGAAAGGAAGTAATTTACACGCCGCAATAATTTTTTCATTGTTGACATCAATTATATACGAAGATAAGATTTAGTGGTTTATGAAGGAAATATTATTAATATATTAGCATTCTTAATATATTTTTATTTAGCATTTTAGTTATATATATATAATACAACCACTATCCATAGGGTTCAAATTTTAATTTTTTTATTCAATAAACTATCTATAAGATTACAATAAAAAATATCAACAATATAAACGAATAAATCTGAAGGATGAGGACCAACTATTAGCATCTACATCGAGAATTCAAGTATTGTATACGTCATTAATCCGGTCCTTTGTAGAAACTACCTATAATAACGAACTTGCAAAATTGATCTCTTTATCATAAAGAGATTTGTCTACAGTTCCAATAGTATGATTTATGTATTTAGTTAAAAAATAAGAATTAATTACTTTATCCAATAAATTGTTTTTAAGATTACAACAAAAATGTAATAATATAATAATCATACCATAGGACCCTTTCAAACACGGGGAATGAGCTTGTTTACTTGGTAAAGTATTTCACTAATTATCTAAACTCCTAAATAGTACCTACTATAACTAAAACAATAATTACAAATAATTTATACCTAAGTAATGTAAAATAATTATCAAATAATTCCTTCGTGTTCTCATCAACTATCTTCATTACATTCTATTTCTTTTTGTCATCTTGTCGGCACCTTTTCTACTTTTTTAGAAAAGAGTAATTCCCTTTTTATGACCAGATGATTCAACTGAAATACAGTTGTGTTTGCTTTGTGGTGTGAGTTTGGGCACAAAAACTCGGGTGGATTTATGTGGTCAAGGTGCTGTAGAGACTTGGATGCTGGCAAACGGGAGGCTTCAATTTCTGTTTCTGGTCATTCAGTCAGTTTCTTTGTAGATTTCCGATTAAGGAGAGATGTAATCTAATTATATTGATATTCTGCTTATAAAAATATTAAAATCATATATTAAGTTGAAATTCTTGGAGTTGTCAAATTATGTGGAAATTTGGCATTTTACATGACTTTAGATTTTTCAGATTCTGACCATGAGAGAATAGTTCTCATTAGAATTGAGCCTATAGAATTTACTCCCTTGGTAGAACGTTTAAATTTTTTTGGAAAATGAATAAAAAGAAGTTTGTTGAAGGCAATTGTGGTTTCTGTGATAGACAATAAAAAAAAGTTTGTTCAAGGCAATTGTGGTTTCTGTCGTAGCTTCACAAGCTGTATACATTTGCAATCGAACAGAGTTTGTCATTCATGGAGTGGAATAATTAGTTTATTTAGACTTTGTATAAGCATGGTGATGGAATCAATAGAAGTAGTTGTTGAAGGAATATGAGACACCATTAAAGCTGGTTCGGGAAGTTCAATAAAAAATCTATGGGCACTGAAACATATAGTAGAACCTAGAAAGTAATGCTGGTAGGCAATAAGTTTGGCTCTTAAACTTGTATGGTGTTATTATATTAATATTGCTGCAATTATAAAAAAGTAGAACTTTATAGTGTTTGTTATGCTATGGCATGATAGAGGCTGGGGTATCCAAATAGAAATTGCTTCTCTATTTTCAGCTATATAGTTATACCTGGATTCCATAGTTTCATAGTTTTGTTCATTAATATATCTCTTTTACTTATCAAAAAACTAAAATAAAATGAATATGTGGTATATTTACATCTTCTTTTTTTTGGGGTTTGGTTTTGTTTTGTAAAATTATAGTGATATCCTTTTTTACTACATAATTACCTTATTCCATTTGGTTACCTTATCCTTTTTGGTTTGCTGCTATTGATTGCACAAGATTACTTGGGTTGTTTGTGGTGTAATATTGGCACCAAAATGGCTATTGATTGCATAAAGCTTATTTAGGTCATTTGTGGTGTAACATTGGCACCAAAATCGCTACTTGACATGAGGCTCTTATTTTTATGCTTTCCCTTGTTAAAAATGTTGCTTCAACATAATATGTGTTTGCTACATAGAAATATGCAATTAACTGCAAAAAAGCATTTTATAGAAAAATCTGGAAACAGGAATTTTTTAAAAGTTTATTTAAATATAAATTTGTTTATATTACATCAGGTAGTGGTATGATGAATAATTCGGTTTTAATTTTCACGTGTCCTGATAATGCTTTATGGGATATTCACCTCTTCTTAATTATTCGAATTGTGTTGTCAGGTTGGCTCAGACTTCTATTTGAAACATTTAATCTCTAAGACATGGAGAAAGTGTGTCTCTGGTCAGCTTTCTACCAGAATCGGGCTTTTTCATTCCAGGAAGTGCTTGATTGGCGTTTTTTCTTCCTTGGAGATTTTCTTGTTTCCTTCGTCAACTGCACTTAGTGAACAGCTTTTATATCATCAGTACGGGAGGCGTGATGCAATTTTTTTCTGAGATAGGTGTTGGATGTTTAACTCACATCTACAAGTAAGATGATTATCATTATTTTTAAGAACAGGGTGTGCTGTTTATTTTGATCATACTAATATTTCTTTATGAAATAATATTGTTGATACTAGTGCATTGCCGATAAAACTTTCTTTCAAGATCCTTCAGAAACCATCTTCTGGGGTACTGCTCTGATTTCAAATGTTTCTTTGCATTTCATTTTTCTGCCTGTTATTTTGAGGTAGTGCTGATTTGTATATGTGGTCTCTTCTCCTGACCACAGGGCTGAAGTTTGCAAGTACATGAATAAAATCTTCGTACTTGGTTAATTATTAGACAAGCCTGTTGCACTGGATCGGTTTAGAGCAATACTTTATCTTTTCTTCTCATGTTACCAGTTAGAGCGCGTCAAGATATTGTTGACTGAAGATTTGGCATCAGATTTAAGATATTATAACTGAGTTTATTGTTACAAGACTGTGAAAGACTTTGGTGGCTATGTTCTGAGCTAGGATTCCAAGCTACTGTCTAGAACTATATTTGGCTTTGATCAGTTCCTCAACTGGTCTCAAGATGCTCTGCAGTTCTAGACTTCTTTTACTTTTTGTTCCTGACAACGACCTCGAAGCCATTGTCATGCTATATTTCAAAAATAAGGCTCTGAAGCCTGTTTATCAGAAGCATTCTGGTTTTGTGCTCATGCCTGGCGCAGGAGAAAATTAATTGCATACAGCTATAAAGGCCAGGCCGTTAGTTTATACTTTATAGGTTCCATTATAGTCATCTATTAGAGATAAAACCCTATATTTCTTTTATGTCCGCATTGTTTCTTTGCTAAATAAGGAAGGTACGAGTAGTTGACGTCTGCAAGTATGGAAAGGTGCGTTGGTGTTCTGTGATTTTTGCTTTTGGTAGTGGTTTCATTCTTTTATATGTAAATTAAAGCATGTCAACTTCGGCTGATACAGGTACAAGATAATCAAGGAAGTTGGTAATGGAACATTTGGAAGTGTCTGGCGAGCTTTGAATAAGCAGACTGGTGAAATTGTAAGTGTTTTTTTACATCTGATAAAACCCATTTAAAAAACGTGATTCAGATAAATGCTTCTGTTATATGTCCTGCCTTCATTTAGTGGTTTACATTTAAACAGGTTGCGATAAAGAAAATGAAGAGGAAATACTACTCTTGGGAAGAATGCATTAATTTGAGAGAAGTCAAGGTAACTTGTTTGGATTAAACTATTCCCTTTTGATTTTCTTATAATATGTCAATGTATAACTATAGCTTGTTTTTGCTTGGCAGTCATTGCGTAAAATGAACCATCCAAATATTGTGAAGCTGAAGGAAGTAATTAGGGAAAATGACATCTTGTACTTTGTTTTTGAATACATGGTGTGTGTTATCACACTTGCTTTGATTTCATGCCTTATGGTCATTTTGTTGCTACTTCTTTAATGGTGTAAGATATTGTATTCCACTTGCAGGAATGCAACCTATACCAACTTATGAAGGACAGGGGAAAGCTTTTCTCAGAAGCTGAAGTAAGAAATTGGTGCTTCCAAGTATTTCAAGGTCTTTCATACATGCAACAGCGTGGATATTTTCATCGTGACCTCAAGCCAGGTGACTATTTTACTTGTTACTGTGTGAACTAAATTCAGAACTGGAGTTAGAGCACTGTGGTTGTATGGATAATTTTCTGGGGCAGGATTTTTGTTCTGCAATTGTAGCTAATTTATTTTCTTATTGGGTTGTCAAAAAATATTAAAAATGGTTTCTACTGGGTTGTTGGAATTTACATGTTTTGATTTTCTTTATTGGCAGAAAACTTGCTTGTTTCTAAAGACATAATAAAAATTGCTGATTTTGGTCTTGCTCGAGAGATCAGTTCTTCCCCACCCTATACGGAATATGTCTCGACACGCTGGTGCGTAATGTTTCTTAAAATTTCATATGGATCATAGTTCTTGTTTCTATGCTTTTTTCAGTTGCTAAGATTTAGGCTCGACAGGTATCGGGCACCTGAGGTTCTGCTTCAGTCAATGACATATGGTTCTGCAGTTGGTGAGTATAAGATAAAAATGCATCCACTATTTGTTAAGTTAAGAAAGACGATTCTGAAGTTTTTATTTTGTTTTTAATCATTACCACCAGATATGTGGGCGATGGGTGCGATCATGGCTGAATTGCTAACTCTACGTCCCCTTTTTCCGGGTTCAAGGTATATTTGTTATTTTTTCCTTTACATAGCTTTTAATCTCATGCTACTCTGTAATGGGATGTGTATCGGTTCTCACGTTGCCATGTCAGATTCTGACATTAATTTGTCTTCTGTTATCCTATGCAATTTTGTGCTTTCGAAGGATGTTCCCTGCATAAATTATAGTAGGCTCGGTGTATTTCCATTTTCCATTTTTGTGTTTGTTTCTGCGTGTGAAGACGAGGGGAGAGTTATTAAGTAGTAACTCGTTGATTCCATATCCCTTGCAATGTTGTTTTCTTACTAACATTGTAATAGTGAGTTCTGTTTTTGTTCTCTTTTGCAGTGAAGCAGATGAAATCTATAAAATATGCAGTGTCATAGGCAGCCCAATGCAGATTGACTGGGCTGAAGGACTTGAACTAGCAAATGCAATCAACTATCAGTTTCCACAGGTAAAATAATCTTTTGCTTGTGTTGTTGCACAGGTCTAATGTTTGCATAAATTATTAACTCACTCAATTTGCCAAGTTTTTAATTATTAACCATTTCTTCTGCTTTCAATTTGACATGGCAGCTTCCGGGTGTTCCTCTCTCTGTATTGATACCATCTGCAAGCAAGGATGCAATTAGCCTTATTGCAGTAAGTACCAGTTTTCATCTACTAAAGTCTACTATTTTGTCTCCCAGCTCTTTTTCTGAAATTTTCTTGAGAGATCAGTTTGAATTTTGGTACCGTGTTTTATGAGCGTTGCCCTTTTCTTCAGCTTGATTTAGCTGAAATATTATGTTTTACTTGCAACATATTTCTTTCTGTTGCATTTTTCTCAAAATGCAGTCACTTTGTTCGTGGAATCCTTGCACAAGGCCAACAGCCTTGGAGGCTCTTCAGCATCCTTTCTTCCAGGTAGAAATTTTCTTCACTTGCATCATTAATCTTAATGTATTTTTGGATCGTTGCATATCTTTAGGTTACTTACGGATATTGTTTCTTTATTTTGGCAGAGTTGCTATTATGTTCCGCCATCTCTTCGCCCTAAACCCGTCGTTGCAAAGACTCCTCCGTCTGGTTTGTTTTCTCTCTATTGCATATTTTGTTATTCAAATAATTATGCAGGACCCTGATTTCTTTATGTTAGTGCAGCTGGAACTAGAGTATCTTTGGATCAGAAATGTGTGAGGAGGTATTCTGGGACATTGCCTAATTCGAAGCCACCAGGCATAATTTCTTCGGTTAAAGCACATGCACTTTTAAACACAGGTGAGTCTCTCCTGTGATTCTTGTAATTAACTCATGATACTGTAATACCTAAAGGACGCTAGGCGGGCGGCCGAGGGGGTCCTAGGCGGGGCCTGGGCGGAATTTTTTATTTTAAGTCAATTTTGATATTTTATCTTTTACATTTATCCAAACAAAACAATAATATAAAGCAAAACAATCTATAATAAAGATAATAAAGAGCTTTGCTTAAAGTTCAAACACATATCCATATTGCTAATATCAAAGTTCAAACACAAACATGTAATTGTTCAAAGTTCAAACATATTTTTAACGTATTAGTTTTATTCATAAACAAGATTGCTATTAATTAATAAAATTTAAAATTTCAAGAATTTAATTCAATATTAAAACTTAAGAAACTAAACATAAATTTAAGAATTATATTGAATTAAACTAAATATTACAAATGTATCATCATTTATATAATTTGAAGTTGATACAAGTTCAAAAAATTACAACTATAATAAAGTTATTCATTTTGACTTGATATTGTTCACTTATTGTGATTTGATATGCTATAACATGTATTATGAATATGGTAAATCATTAGAAAAATAAATATCAAGATCTGGTTTGGGTAGTTATTGAAATATAAAAAAACTTCTCTGCTATACCCCACTTAGGCCCCCGCCTAATTTTTTGGAGAGATTTTTTTGCCGCCTTAGGCCTAGGCGAGGCGCCAAGGGGGCCTAGTGCCTAGGCGGGGATTTTTAGAACACTGACTGGGAGAGGTTGGGGTAGGAATTCTACTTTTTCACTTCTGTTACTCTTTGTCTAGGACCTCAAAAAAGTGGTTGGTCTTCATCTAGGCCCTCAAAAAAGAAGTAAAAGTTACCACTCCTTATGGAGCCTCTTTGTTGAGATGCCTCCCTCCCTCCCTCCCTCGTTCTTTGTACTGCAAGAAATTTGTTTTAAGTATTTTTCAATATGTTTGCTTAAATCTGTGCTGAAGTGCACCTATTGCACTTGTTGATTTTTAACCTGATCCAAATAATTGTTACAGGTGTGCAACGCAAGTTGGAAATGAAGTATCAGGTAATGGTTTGATTTTCTTCAAATTAATTTGAGTTTTGGATTAGAATGACCCTGTAGTTGTGGTTGTTAAACTTTTGTTGACCTGTTGAAATTCTTCTTTGGTTTTCTAGGATGCACCTAAGAATGATAAAACCTTGAAGAGCAATGTTGTGAATCAGCCAAGATATCGACTACCTGCGAGGAATAGCCCAAGTTAGTTTCTACTTACTATTTGCTTATCTTCTTTCATATTTTATTTTGCGATTTAAAGTTTTCTCAGAACTATGATGATTTTTCTGCACTACTTTCAATTTCAATCTTTTCCCTCTTGGGCACTGAAATTTTTTAGAATCATGCTTTAAGACATAGTTATGATGGTAGTGATGCAGCGCACTATCCGACATTCCTAACTTGTGCTACATTCATGTAGTCTATTTTCTTGGAACGTTGGAATATTAATATTTGGGCACTTCTGAAACACGGGTTTGACTTGATAGGTTTTTGTAGATGTGTATCCTAGTATTCCTTGATCATTTCCTCCAAGAGAAGGATTTCTAACTCTTAAGAATTTTTTAGAAAGTGGTGGCAAGCGGATGAAGTAATGACAAGTCTCTTGTGTTTCCACTATCACCATGTCTTCCCTAGATCCAAAATTTTACTATTTCTATGTTCCACATTGACGTACTCTTCATCTACATACAAGACTTCTATGAGTAAACATTGAAGCCCTTGTCCATATTCATCCGTGATATGCCTTCTTTTCCATTGTTTTCTTTAACTTATATAAGGCAACAATATCTGAATTATCCTGCCAATGTGGTGATGCTTTCTGATTGCATGTCTATCATGGTTGTGTTTCCTTGGGTTTAGAGGTTTAGTATTTCTTCTCTAGTGTGTTCCATTCCTCTAGCCCTGATGATTTGGACACTGAGCACACTTGCTATATCTTTTGATGATATAGTTAAATTAGGTCACATTAACTTTCTATTGTATGAGCTTTAGGTTTTGGTTGTAGCATGTTTTTTTACACCTAACAAGGTTTCTTCCTTTGGTGGCAGCAAAAATATACACTGGGAAAGCAAGCGAACTTTCTGATACATCTGAAAAGTTGGCAAGCATGACAATTGGTTCTGGCAAACAGCCTGTACGGCAGCCTATGCCTCCACCTATGAAGGCAGGAGGTTGGAATGGTCAATCAGACCTACGATCTCAAGAGATTAAGCCAGGCAGAGCCTACGCCAGGAAAGTGGCGGGATGAAGAATTATGTCGAGTGGTTTTAATGGGTGAAAGATGACGCCTGTTGTTTTCTAGTAATAATACTCTGCTGGTATTGTGTGCCTGGCCACTACTCAAGTTTCTGCAACTGTGACCTGGAGATTACATTGTTTTCTTGGTTGGATGTTTCAACTACTGTTCTTAGTGTTTGAAACTTGTGATGAGCTCTAAAATTCTCTTTCACCTCTATAGATCTCAGGTGATAATAATTACAAATTTAAATAAAGCTTGGAGCAATTACTTTCCCATCTTTTACTATTTACTTTTTGGTTCATAAATAAAGTTGAACGGTTTTGAGTTGAATTTTCATCCTCTTCTGTTGTTGAGATTGGTTTAAATTTATGGCGGGTAAATATTGGTGGTTTGTATTTTCTCTTGCCGCTTTTAAATACTTGGCAGTCCACAACAATACTATGATGGTTGTTGAATAAAGCTATTGTTTTACTGTAACTTTTATAAGGAATTGTGAGGTAAGTATGTCTAGGATTCAATTGAATGGTTGTACTAAATTCTGCATCGAGGTTTTGTTAGTAGGGTTTGTATATCAACTTTGGCTGTTTTTATTTTGATGTTCAAAGTGTTGGTTAACCGTTTTAATTCACGCTGTGGGTACGTACATGGTTTTGCACAACAGTTGTTGATTCTGTTACTGTCATTGTTACATTAATTTTCTCCTTACCATACTTTACCAAGAACCAAAAAATAGGAGAGATATTCGTGAAGCAAAAGTATGCAAAATTTCAAATGAGTTGTAGTTATATGGAGAAAATATTAATCGTTTGAATTTCGCGGTTAAATATGACTGGAATAATATAATAATGATGTCACTACTACGATTATAGTTTGTCCTGAAGGGTAGAAACCTTAACCCAAAATATTTCATGCGTTCCAAGTTGATAACAAAATCCATGCAAGAACTGAGAGAAGCTTCCCACAAATGTTTCTAATTGATTGTATTTCTCGCATTACAACGACCAAGATTGAAATGTGAACTTGAGGGGAGGGGAACAGGGGATGTATGTAAAACATTGAAAGCTAAATTAAGACGGAAATGGTTGCATAAGTGAGATTATATTCCTTGTTACACTGGTCCAAAAGGAGCATAGATAGTGTCAGTAAATTAATTAGAATCATCACACATTAGTAACTTTGTCTTTTCTTTTCTTTTTTATAGACATGACCATTTGGAGTAGTGATTGATCCATTTTGGTGATGACTTCATTCCTCCAGACAGGAAAACTGCCATTGAAATCTCCAATCCTGTTGGTTCTACACCCCTATTTTAAAGTGACAGTATGTATAGTTAAAGGTATTGAGCTTGTATTCTCTCCCTGTTTTGCTCCCACCAGAGCTTCGCGTGAACCTCCCCAAACTTTTCGCGGCTGTGTTCCAAAGGACAACAAAATCAATGACAATATATCTATCTAAGCTATCTTAATAGATTTGTTCTAAAGAATGGTCGTAGCCACTTGAGCATTCAAGTTCCAAATCCTGTATTGCATTTATGAGCATGTTTGATATTTTTTTTTCTCATTTTTATATTTATTTCTTGTCCATGTTTTCCAAGTTCCAAACATACTGTTTAGGGTTGTGATGGACTAGGCTAACAATATCAATTATTGGAATAAAAAATTCACTCTAAGCTGGAAAATAATTTGAGCGAAATTTCATTACCTGAATCTGACACGCCGGAGCTCTCTAGTGCCGTCTGCTAATTGTC
This sequence comes from Panax quinquefolius, assembly GCA_020205615.1. NCBI lineage: Eukaryota > Viridiplantae > Streptophyta > Magnoliopsida > Apiales > Araliaceae > Panax > Panax quinquefolius. Next base: position 19,134,404 of record CM035152.1, read on the forward strand.
TGATAGTAATGTAAACACCAGGCTCATCTTGCTCTACCCACTCCGATTCTATGTCGCTGGCATTGCTAATGGAAACGGAGGCCTCGTCTCTGGAGGAGGTTGTTGTTCGTGATGCTTCCATAGATGATGCCTCACCCTTTGGGCAACCAGTGGCATTACCACTTGAACCAACATTGTACTGTTGGTTGCCGCCTTGATCCGACAAGTCCGGTGGGAAATAACCTTTACTTCCAGAAGGTTTATAACTGTTTCTTGGGGTCCATTCTTTGTTTAGTGATGGAGTCATAGGGCTTTCCCTAGCTGATCCAAGCCTCGAGTAAGAAGAATCCCTCTGCAATGCACAAGTGTAGCAAGTCGCCATAAAAAGTTGCCATAGTTTATATACAGATTACTAATTACAGAAAGGTAATCAGGAAGTTATCAACATATTTATCAATTAAGTTTGGTCTAGAGGTATAGTTGGAATTACTAGTGGTACCAAGGGTAAAAACGCCATGGAGAATTTACTTCAAAACCCAATTTAGGTCAATTTTTAAACAAGGCACTACCTAACTTATATTCACAAAGATTTATTCTCATGTAATAGCTGTTTGAGTATTTTAATAGGAAACTATATATATTAACTCATCTCTTTAAGACAATTATGCCCTCCGTATGGTGCTTAAAGTTGATAGTACTCGTCTCCCATGATACAATGACACTGTATACTTTAGCAACACAACAAAAAGTATACTCTACGAACCAAAAAATAAATGCTCTAACTCTCTCTTTTATAACTGAAACTGATGAAAAAAAAACTGAACACTAGAATGACTAATAATGCTTAATTGCTTGTGAATGAGAATGCTGCCCCCTCCTATCTATTTATAGGAGGGGTTGGTGACCCTTATTCGGACCTATAAAACTATGTAATTTTAGCATTAGCAGAATCAAAACTACGTAGTTTTAGGCTTAATAGAATTCAATAAATAAAATTTAAATAAATTTTAATTAAAAAAATTATATACAAGGACCCACAATCCCGAGTCAGGCCGGTCGTCGGCGGCGCGTGTGAATTCGAACCAAACCTTAGTTAGGTCATTTCCTTTCCACAAAAGTAGAGTACCTCTTGGGGCCCAACACCAAGAGCAACTTCCTTGTAACATATTAAAATTTTAATTCTTAACCTATGTGAGAATTTTTTCTCACATGTATTTATTACTACTATCATTTATCATTTTCAAGTTAATCTACTTATAGAGTAAAACACATTAATATATGGAATCATTAAAATTAATTAATGACGCATATTAATTACATTAATTTAGGCTCCAATTCTAACACTGGCATAGCATAAGATATCAACGGCTGCAAGCTATACTATGATATTTCAAGTGATATAAAAATGGACAAAACTTATATAAAAGGCATGAATTGGTGATAAATTAAGATATGCATAATTCTCATCTGGCGGACCACTGAGAGCTATATCACCGGTAAAAGAATGCCTAATTTTACTGTTACACTAGGGTTTTATCCCAGCAAGACCAGTAAATAAGGTGATCAAGTTAGCAGGGAACAAAATTGAGGAAGTAGAAGGTAATTTACCCCATCCTCAGACCTCGGGGGTGTGCCAAGTGCTTGGCGATTAAATCTCTGAACATTGTAGAGCTCCATAATTCGATCATAATTTTCACCCCACCACCTCTGAGCTTGCCATTTATTAAACATCTCTCGGCTTCAAATTGCAAACATCCGTAATGTCAGTATATGGTTAGAAAGCTACTGATTTTCAACATAAATTGAAGATATTTTTAGTATTTGGCATCTTATCTGTCCACGTTTTCTCAATATTGGAAGTAGAAAGCTACTACATAAAATAACTTCACGGAGGCCCATTGGTCAGACAAGCTTCCTCATACATTAAATTAGTGTATGTATGAAGATGGGACTGATCAATGTAGTAGTCAGTATCAACATAAGTATTCAAACATAAATATTGAACTTTATTGTGTCTTGCAAGTTGCATTTTTCAAGCTGGGACCAGATAATTAAACAGAACTAAGATTAATCCAAGGGTAGACCAGGTTGGGTCTACATAAAGGAAACTAAGCATTATGTTCATACATAATCCCGTCCCCACCTCCCACGGGGTCAGGTCAATCTCTTTAGTGAAAAATAAAATGATAACTATGTAACCACTACGTGTCAACTACGATGTACAAAAGTGTGTAATCCTTTAGTGCATGTTTGGTGAAATTTGGGGCTTTTGTAATCCAAACATCTTGTTCGTGTAAACGCAACTTATTCCAAACGCAACATTTAAGTAAGTCCTAACTTACCGCACAATTTTCAGTATGATGCATTTGGGGTTTAAAAGCTGTCCAAACGCACTTTTCTAACGCAACAAATCAAACAAGCCCCAAGTGCATTGGGAAAAGGTTTATGGGGAGTTCTTTTGTTATGTTACATCTAAATACATATGTTTGTTATTAAATCCCGTCTATTATTGCACGGCAGATTTTACTAATGAGTACCTGAAACGAATTCGTTTGAGATCATTCCCACCATTAGGAAGAGACACAAAAGTGATTTGGACACCAGGCTCCACATGTGCCATCCACTCTTTGGGCTCATCATCTTTCTCCACAAGTACTTCACCGGACTGAGCGGATACCGATTCTAATCCACCTGGCCCCCTCAATCCTCCAGCAAACCTCGACTCAGTTCCACGGGTTGGGTGGTTACCAGTACTTGAAAAATCCCAAGCGGGAGTAGAACTTGAGCTTCCCGGTTGTAAGTAAGGGTATGGTACACCTTCTGAAATGGTATCAAAATCAGGGTAAGGTCTCTGTCCTTTCTTGTAGCTGGGGGAGCTTGTGCAGGGCTTGCATTGCTTATAAGCACCCGAAAATTTCACTGCTATATCCTTGATCTGCAAATGATTGAAAAGAAATACAAATTACAGATGTATCCAGCTTTCTAGTAGGCAAACACTGATTTATCTGCAGCTATTTGAACATGTAGTTAGTTAAACTAAAACGTGGAAGGAATTGTGACTACACATGTGGGCCTGTTTTGGGGATGACTTATTTTAAAATGATTTATAAGTTAAAATTTAAAATGGCTAATAAGTCATATTAAGTGGTAACTTGTAAATAAAAGTGTTTGGCACCATTTTGACTTATAAGTCCGAAATTAAGTTATATTCCCTCCGTCCCTTAATATAAATCGCTTTAGAGTTGTGCACAAGTATTAAAAAAATAATTGTATAACATTAAATATAATATCAATTTACATTGTCATGGGAAAAAGAGTGTTATTTATTGAACAGAAAATAACAAGAGAACCAAAATTATATTTAATACTTGACATAATATTGAAAATTAAGTAATTAATGTTTACTTGAAATTCTCAAACGACAAATATTAAGAGAATAACATTTCTCTAAAAGCGATTTATATTAAGGGAATGAGGAGTAATAAAATGTGAAGTTGTTTTGCTAAAATTACTTATAAATTAAAATAAGATGTAAATATTATTAAAATAAGGGTAAAATATTAAGAGAATAACATTTCTCTAAAACGATTTATATTAAGGGAATGAGGAGTAATAAAATGTAAAGTTGTTTTGCTAAAATTACTTATAAATTAAAATAAGATGTAAATATTATTAAAATAAGGGTAAAACAGTCTTCATTTGGTCAAACTTACTTATTTTAAAATGACTTATAAGTTATTTTTTAATAATTTAGAATTTCTTACTTATCAAATTTTTTTTGACTTATAAGTCAAAAAATAAGTCACCCCCAAACACGTCAACAGTAAAAACCAACTTATAAGTTGGTTTATAAGTTATTGTCAAATAGGCTCATACCCCTCTTCCAAGATAAAAGTTCTAATTGACTTTTTGGCAATATTAAGAAAGAAGATAAAATGACAAAATTGTCCATATTTAAATTCTCATTTAATTGTATAGTTTTTTACACATAACTAGAGATGCGCCATAATAACTTTTATCATGGCACGGATGGAATAATAAATTTTCAAGGTGCTATTGTGAGTTTTCAAGGGTATTTCGGTTTAATGACTATCAAATTATGACATGGTTTGTCTATATGATTATATTGGTGATCCTATATTAAAATTTTTTGGTGATCCTATATTATTATAAGGTTACCCATATCCTATTTTTATTTTTTTGGGGAGGGGGTGGGGGTGTAACATTTCCAAATTATGTAAACCTGCAAAACAAATATCAACATGTAGCTATACTAACTGCAACCCTTAAATGCAGTTTACCGCTTCAAACAATATTAATTTCTTAAATGCAGTTCCCCGCTTCAAACATTATTAATATGTTGATTAGAAGAAAGCCACAAATATAACTAATGAAATAACCTTGCTTCTGCCAGAAAGCTCAGATAGAAGGATACTAATAAAAGGACCAACTATTTTAAAAATTGTAGCATCCTTTTACAAGTCAGAGTGTCGACTTAACTACCTACAAACTCCATGGGTAGAATGGAGTTCTTATTGTATTAAGAAGAGTACGAATTCGGCATAGAAAAAAAAAACGCAACCACAGATATGATTCAGGTAGGTCCCTCCCCTCAAGAAAAAATATTTTGGGCAAAGAAACTGCCTCTATTTGGTTTCCAGTATTATCCAACTCAAGCAAATAATGTACCAAAACCCGGAAAGATTTGAAACCAAGGATTTGTATTATTAGTCCAACAAACTCCAGGGTAGCTATATTGATAAAAGGTACAGACATAATTAGTTCCATACTCATCTTTAGGTGCTAAGTTTTCAACTACATATTGAAAAGCAAAAGCCCTTTACAATGGTGTATGCACGTGCACACTTTAAGATATTTGGAATTAGGGATTTTGTGTTTCACCGACCCTTAAGCCCCCCCTCCCCCCCTCTCCCTTAGACTTTTGCATAGGGACGTGTTGACAGAAATGCAAGGACCACGACGCTGCTTGGCAATTGTCTAATGCACTTGGACACCCCTTGTTCATTGTTCATGTTCAGCTGGCCATTAATTATGATCCAGTATCTATGCTCCATGTCAAGAAAGAAAGAAAATGATTATTTAAGGATGGCGATAATGCAACATTTGGCGACACATTTACACTATTTGCTATGGAAACAGAAATATTACTAATGACATTATGCGCAACCAAATATAAGTATATTATGTTTCTTGCTTCTTTCCTTTTGCTTTTTCCTATTCTGGTGTATTTTGTTCTTTTCTGCCAAGAAATAAAAAGACAAAAAACAAAGAAATTCTTCGGTTGAGTAGACCAAGAAAATACATGGCAATCCATTTTCAAGAAACTACAATGCTTTAATTACTGCACGAGGTAGTACAAATACATCAGCACAAGGTTCAAGGCTAGTGATCTAGGCTCAGTCTGAAATCACCAATTTACTTAATCACCAATTTACTTTGCCGCTGCCCATTGACTCTTTAATTAGTCTGTCCCAAATTTACTTCACTGACCATAAACATGCTACTATTCTGCCTTTTCTTTAAGCAAGTTTTGAATGCTTTGGAATACAGCAGATAGACAAGAATTCAATGGTGGGTCACGTCAAGGACAGTTGGATGTGTCTTTTCTAAACATGGGGTCTTGTCTTTTTTTCAGATCTACACTTGGGGGCATACTGTGTGTGGAATATAATGTCACTACTCACTAGTCTCTCATGGAGTTGCTGAGTTGTATATTCTAGGAAAAATTTGACTAGAGCAACCCATGCGGCCTTGCCCAATTGTTAATTTAGCAGGAACATGACAAGAGATTTAGATTTAAAATCCAAAATATCTGAGCTTTGTGGCAAATTTGCAGAAATTCCTTGAGCAGCACCCATAAATTTTACCACCCACAATATACGCAATGCCCATCTCTATTAATTTTATTTTTCTTTTCATATATATACTTGCAAGTTGCAACCGCGTGTTAATTCTGTGACACATAATAGGCACAATAATTCCATATAATTTCAAGGGTTGGGGGTAGACTGGTAACACTTGATTTTTCCTCAGTCAGTACGGTACGAAAGGTACATTTTCTTTTAGCTTTGTTAAATTCTTTCCCAGCAATGTACTATATATAATATATTTGGAAAGATTGTATTGTCTAACAATTGCATTCAGTGACCTGAATGTAGATCCTAAAGAATTTAGTGTTCTCTCATCACCACGGAACGGCTTTTTAGTTTTTATCCCAAGGGGTACTTTTATTTGCAGGTACTTACTGTTAGTCAATCCCGTTTAACAAACAATATTGTGCTTTGTCATCTTCAGACTGGACTACTAGTCCAATTTAAAAAGTAATAACCACCGGTACGAGGGACTAATTAGAGGGGGAGGGGGCATAGTCACTATTAGTCCGGAAAAGTAATAGTCCCACTTAATCCAATCGCTCAAACAAACATGCCCATATGCAACAAACCTCCTAGTAGAACTTAGTTATGCTGAGTGCTGACCATCCCACGTGTGAGACCCAAATGAAACAAGTCTACAACTCCACAAGCTTTTATCAGACATGACATGTCTTCATCAGCTATCCTCAACAACAAAATAGAAATCTATCTAATATGGGAAGAAATGGGTTGGCTTAATCACAATGTTCTGCTTTAATAATGCATGCTTACTTTATAATTGATCAAATCCTATTATTAATTCGAATGGTTAAACCACCCATAGACCCCTTATGCCTAAAAATGTACATATTATATAAATTTCTCTTTCCCATGTGTCTGTTGGAAGTACTACTCAATTACTCAAAACTCCGTGGAATCCAGCCATAGTTACTATAAAAAGTAAATATTAAAACTAAGTGCCAAAATTTTAGAAAATATAAAGGAAAAAACAAAATGGGTACACGAGTTAACTGGAGTCTGCTAATAGCACTGCAAGAACGGCATACGCATTGTGCACATAAGGCTGTTTTCGGATTTATTTGCACTTGCTCGACTAAAAGTTAGATTTGAGTTAACTCGAAATATAAATAATTTAAATATGAACAAATTTTAAAGTTCGATAAATTATTCAAGTCTTTTTCAAATTACAATTTTTTTGTTGATACTTGAATCATATTTGCTCGAATAATTTAAAGTATTCGGACTCGATTTAAAATCGTGCTCTAATCGATAGCTAAACAAAATTTAAGCAACTCAATACTTACCCGACTTCATTTACACCCCTACGCATACATAAATGGACCCCACCAAAAACTGCATGTCATACTTAGCTTAGAATGGGGACGCTTTGGGCTTGGTTTGATTTTCACAAAAAAGGAAAGAGGGAAGATGACATTAAAGCAAAAATAGGATGAGGAATAGCAACAGATTAGGGGTATAGGATTAGAACCTGCGACGTCAGGCTTTTGACGGCTTCTTTTGTATTCGGAGTCCCACGCGGGCCTTCATCTCCCCCATCCTCTATTTGTTGCTTTGAACACGTAATACATGTCAACATGTTTCTTAACTACTGAAAATGAAATTTAAACCAATTTTAAAACCGGGAATGATATTACCAGCACATTTTATTTAAAACAAAAATTAAAAAGAACTAAAACACAAGATACAACTAATTAATGTAATATTTGCATTAGATTTGAATAAATTACGCTAAATAAATCATGCCCGTATTTTAAAAACACAAACAATAACGGGGTTTATATCTCAAATTCGATTATTTATAGGTGCAATAATGCAAAATACAATATATATATATATATATATATATATATATATTTGTACTAAAGAAGATTACTTCTTTTCTAAATCTATCAATTAGAGGAGGAATCTTTTAGTTGGGTTAGTGAAGATAGAGAGCCGGATTTCCTTCATTATCTCGGGGACCAAAAACAGAAGAAAAGGAAAAAAGAGAACTCGGGATCAGGGGAAGTTGTAAATGGGATCGAAAATTGAGTCAATAATTGAAAGCAAATAAATCGAAAGTGGTCTCGTATGTGCATGCTTTATAAACTCTACAGTCGGGACCGAAGAAAGAAAAGAATAATGTGAGTTTGAGGTGAGCCGAAGTTTCTGACGGATATTATAATAGGAATGAATCCCACACCCTCTTTTACTTTTGTTTGTATCAGATAATATCTTTCATTCTTCAAAAAATTCAAAAACTACTTATAAAATATATGCACTCTAAATTATTAATAATTATAGTACACTTTCATTGGAGATTACAACAAATCCTCCATTGATACATTTACCTAGCCAGCTACAGCGCATATTAAGTGTGCATCTATCATATCAATACCAAAAACTATTGCAAATATATGAATCTCCAAATTTAAACAAAATTTTATATATATTACTACACCTGCAATCTCCAGCTAAATCACACCAAAGTGTGCATATATTTGAATAATCAAATATGTCACATATATAGAGAGAAAAAATATGAAACTAGAATCTGTTATACTTAGCAAAACTCCGTGGGGGCTACATGAGTGATCGGTATAGGAATTATCGATGTGGAGTGTCGAGTGATGAAAGGTGTTGATGAGTGGACAAAGGAGACAAAAAAGCACATAAACAAATCAAAATTATTTTATTGAAAACGACTCACCTAACCAAACAGCGACAAAAACTCCTCCTTACTTTCTCTCTCCTCGAGCACAAATCAGGCTGGCGATAAAATTATACACAACTACTACTGCTTTAACTCCTTTCTTCCTCTCCAACCTTCAGTGTCCAACAAAAACTCCAAACAGACTGTAATCGCAAAATACACAATATCAAACATCTCAAAGAATAATCTCCTTCTCTCTCTACATTTTTCTCATATCTGAACATATCAAATTCACACACTACATTTTCTAAAGAAAATTGCTGCTCAGAAATATATACGAATAGAAACAAAAATTGATTCGAAACACATTTTGAAAATCAGATGAAGATAAATGTTCATGAACGAAATTTACAACGGCAAAAACTCATTCCAATAAGGTACAAATCGGAAGAGTCTGTTATGTACCACAGATAGTCAAAATCTAGAAGAAGAAAAAAAAACAGAGTAAGAAAATATAAGCAGAGATTAATAAAATGGCGAAGTTATGAAGTAAATCGAATCTCTTACCTTACTCTTCACTTGCAAATTGAATCTCAAACCGCAGCTCAAAATCACAAAAAACTTGTTCAAAATGAAATAGGCTTTAGTACAATCACTTTTTTTTTTTTGCTCAATTTACGCACTTTCTAGAGCTTCAGGAACAAATCAAATCAATCATCAAGTGTAGAATCTCAGCGTATCAAACTTCCGTTATATTCGGATTTGTAGAATCAAGCCCGGCGAGTCTCCGGCGGTATTTCTGATTCAATAACGGAAAGTTTCGGATTTTCAGCAGGTTCTACGTAAAATTCTTAAATAAGGCAGCTATATATATATAGAGAGAGAGAGATTAGGAACACAACAAATGGGAAATAGACAAGAAAAGAGAACATCTCTGCTATTTATAGAGGGATGTGATTCCGTCATATTTCGTCGTTATATTATATAACGGCAACTCGGCAAGTGTTAATTTATAAATAAATTACTACTACTTTTTTTTTTCTTTATATATAAGAGGATGAAATATAAGGATGTCATGATCAGTTAGAACATTGTGGGCCCAGATGTCTAGGTGATGCAATTAGTCTAGGTATCAGCTGATGTGGCAGGTTGTGATTGAGTGAAATGGAATGAAATTTTTAAGCAAAAGATTTTTTTTCATATCATACACAATCTAATCATTATTATTACTAGTAATTGCTGCTAATACTAATGCAATTAGCTGTGATTTGGCTATATGAAAAGAAGTTGAGTGACTGATATTACACATGACATACACATTTATAAAACAACAATACTACTCTCACATAAAAAAATTACATAATACTTACATACACACGCATACTGTAGACTCTCGCCTGACATGTGGGGCCCGCGATATACATGTGTATGTATGTGAACATTACGTGACTCTTTTTTATATGATAGTAGCATTATTATTTTTTATAAAAGTTTAATGTTGTGAGATTCTTAAATCTCGATACCAATCATAAATCTAACCTTCAAAGGTGTAATTAATATTTTGAAATTTAATATTAAACTCAAGTTGGCTTAGGACGGTCGAGTTGCTTAACGCGTTCTTCCCGTTAGTCGATTTATTTGCAATTCTAATTCCAATCATGATAGACGGTGAAGAATAAAATGAGGAAGATTGAGTTGTAAGTGGATCGACTCATCAAGTTCCCATTGAAACAGAATCCATACAAAGAAAAGCACTTGTTATTCGTTGGTTATTAGCGGCATCTATCAAACTTTTCTAAAAGAAATTAAAAAATAAAAGTGGTTAAAAACACTTTCACTTGGAAGAAAAAAGTACAAATGGAATCAGCTAATTGTAGTTCAAAACTTTTCAAATTTAAATGTCATACACTATAGATTAGATATATATATATATATATATATATTCATCAAATGAGAATATAATTTTTATAATGAATGAGTAGGGAAAAAAATCCACAACAAGGGAGCAAAAAGTCCCACAAAAAGAATCCAGCATGCAAACCTAACAATCATGCAGTGACCTTTTTTTAGGTCACATTTGGGAAATATAATTTGATCAACTACATATCACTGTTTCAATATCAATCAACAAATTTTTTGAAAGCAATACAGGATTGATATATCAATCAACAAATAAGGAGAAAGACATGAACTCCGATGCTTGGTTCAGTAGTTTCATAGAGAACATGATATCAGATGTAAATTCGGAGGTGCTGAGTTCGACTCCCACTGAAAAAAGCATAAGGATCACGGAGTGGGGAAGATATAATCTGGTCACAAGACCGGAAAAAAAAAAAAAAAGAACTCTCTCAATCATCAAACAATTCTCATATAGAAGAGAAATAAATAAATTCACAATCATAAGAGAAAACACACTACAACAATTTGATAATGGCAATTAGATCATTTAAAGGGCAGTGAATGATTATTTTTTTTTAATGGAAAAATACTTGTAGTGTTATATATATATTCCCATAGGTCCAATCCGATAGAACGGTTGAATATTTTTATTTTTAGGCTCCAAAAAAGCCAATGAAAACAAGTACAAACACACCAGAAAATCCTAATAGAAGATCCTCAATATGGCTAAAAGTATATGCATATATGTACTCCCCCCACTCACCCCTTACGCCTCACCCCTCGATTCTTGTAATGTGTCTTATTTACCCTCTTCAGAATTAAGCATGCATATGCAGTAGTAGTTAATACCTATTGTACATTAGTACAGTGATACGTAAACAGTTTGGACAATACTGAAAACCGGCTGCGACCGGTGACAACTCAATACAGTAGTGTTTGCTCTTCAAACTTCATATCATGGGGGGCAGAAGCAGAAGCAGATTCAGGAGAAGAACTGTATTTTTTCATTTCAATTTTCAGTTTTACCTGCTATGGTCGGTTGTCAGTAATTGGGTTGTTGCTATTTTGCTGCTACGGCCGGTTATGCTTTTTATTTTACTATTTATTTTTATTTTTATTTTTATAAAAAAATACCATCTTTAAACACCCTTCTTTGTCTGTCCATTGCCTTTATTCCATGCAGCCAAACCCTTCTTTAAGCAAAGAAGAAATGCTTGGAATCACGAGACAATGGAAACACCTAATTCATCTCTCTCTTTCTCTCTTATCCATATATCTTAAGAGTAATGTGATAGTTAATGAACTGGTTGAAGAAGATTATATAGATTTATGTCCGATTATACTTATTAATCACGATTTGACATGAATGAACACGCCACTGACAAAAAAAAGTATTTTATAATATATGATAAATTGACTCCACTAAAATTTTATAATATACCGGGTGGTCAAATTGAATTTTTTATAATTTTTTCAATTCTATATTATTCTAATATTTTTAAAATAAATAATAATTTAATTTATATTATTTTTATATAAATTATAATCTAACATGAGGGAAAATGTACAAGGGGGTGAGCCACGTGTCGGGGAATGCGAAGCAAAGCTTTTTCTTTAAAGAGCTTCTTAAGCAAGAAAAGCATAATAGAGTTGAGTTTATCTCACTTGTGTTGAGTTTAAAACCCAGTGCTTTAATCACAAACTTTTCCATAATTCAACATCACTACTACTTTATCTATTGCCTATGCAGATTTTGTAGCACAAGCGTGACCAACCAATAATGTCATATCAACTGTACGGGCGTACAAGTACCCAAGTAAATGACCTTTAATTTAAATACCATCTGTCTATGTTTGTTTGAATTATAATTTAAAAATAAATAAATAATCTTATATAATCCTCGATTAGACTTTGTTTAAACGTTAGGAATGTTCCTTAATTATTGGCAAGAAGGAATGCAAGTAATAGAAGAAGATTAGTAGTCTGGAAAGGTGATTATAAAGTCATTTGGTGATCATTCCATAAAAGTAGATCTGATCTCTCTATTATTACTCAATCCCCCAACTCTTTCGCTGTTACCAACATTAGATTATATGCTTTTCTTTTGTGTTTTAAAAAACACCATGTTTAGTGATATTAAAAGAAGAGACCAGACCAGGTAAGCTCAAAGACTGCTTTATATTACTACTCTATGTGTAATGTGTGCTTCTGAATCCATTCCCTACATTTTGTTTTAATTCAACCACTTACATGAGTTGATTTACTACTTAAATAACTACTTGAAATTGCCGACTGGGTAAGCTTTTAGCTTTTTACAGCCCCGGAATCTTTCTTGTAATGCTTGGTGTCATGGCCTCTCTCACATATATATCTCTGGCCCAAAAGCCCATTCACCATGTAACTAATACGCCTCCTTCCTTAGTTGCAATATTATGCGATTTCGACACTCGTAACGTTGTCTTTCTCTCTACTTAACCAAGGTAAAGAAAGCTCCATAACTATATTAATTTTTTAATTTTTGTTTCCAGCGTAAGAAATTTAGGGTTTATTAGGAGATAGAATTTCTTCGACCCCTAATTTTTCGGATTTATGCTCATTGTTAGTTTATGAGATTATGGTAAGAAATTTAGGGTGTAAGATCAAGAGTCCTGGAATTGATTTATCTACGATTAACTAGTTCCATGTATGAGTTTGGTTGCCTTGCTATTTGTGGTTGTGGCAAAGAAACATGTTTTGTTGACTTTTTTTTATTTATTATTGTTCTTAAAGGGTAATTTTGATATGGTGTAATTTTGAACTCAACTTCCTTTCTTGATTTTAGACATTGTTAAATTTATTATAAAAAATTAATACTGGTATTATATTTACTTCTTTTTTTTGGTTCAAAAAAGTAATTGAATAAATATTAAAATGAGACTCAATATTACACATAAGTAATTTTTTAGTCACGTGTTATCAGAAGTTTTCTAACGTGACTTGATATTAGACGTAATCAGAAAAAATTAAAATTTTAATCCCCTAATTGAAAAAATTGAGAAGATAATCCCTAAAATGGAAAGAAATTAAAAGTTTAATCCCTTATTAAAAAAATTGAGAAGACAATCACCGAAATGAAAAAAATAATTAAAAATTCAGGATATTAATGCATATTTAGGCCTTCTTTTATAGGCAAGTGAACGAATGAAGATTATATTGTAAAGCAATCACGGTTCATTTTCTAGCTAAGTGGAATGTAGAATTGGAAATGTGCCAAAACGGCACTTCAACCTAAAGTTGTAACCGAGTGGAGTCAAGTTTTGACTTGACAAGCTCAAGCAAACTGCGTGGAGTCAAGCTCCTAAATGAGCCCAAATGTGACATTCGAGCTCGACTCGTTTAATCAACAAATTGTTCACGAACTTTGCACAACTGATAGCTCAAATTTCTTTATTTATAATAAAAACTAAATGTTTTAATTGTTACAATTTTTATAATAAAATATTAAAATTATAATAAATGTTATTAAACGGACCGAGTTTATGCGAGCTCAGGTCGAGCCAAGGTATAACTCAGAGCTTGGCTCGTTTAAGTTCACGAACAAAAATAGAAAGTCAAGTCGAGCTTTGTTCGTGAAATACTCAGTTCGGCCCTACTTCAGACCTTCAAAGGGTAAAATTGTTCTTTTGACATTTTATGTTCTTTTGACATTTTTTGGTGCCTATTCCGTGCTCCACTGCAACGGCCACAAGACTACTGATTCTATTAAGACCACTTCATCTATTTCTTTTTCTACAAAGAGAAATGCTCAAGCCTTCTTATGCTATCTTGACCAAGACTACAAACTACTTAGGCTAATACCTTGGCCATAGACATTGCCACATTGAGCTGGATTTTTGGCATAGCCCCTATCCTAAGCAGGACTCCTATTCCTTGTATTCCTATTCCCAACACATGTACATGTCTGAGAAAAGGTATATATGTAGCACTTCATTGCCAGCCCAATCAAAAGTTAAAAATTCTATCACTTGAAAATATATTTGCAGCACAAAAATTTCATTTCCAGCTTTTATATACAATTCCCTATACTCATTGTATAGTATAACTATGTAATGCCTTTTTTTCGCTGGAATTTTTAAATATATAATCAGAAGATGAAGAGAAAGAGAAAGCCAAGTGCACATAAGATAATCAATCCACCTCCCCTAGATGAGATCCATCCAGATATATAAGAACAAAATCACATCCACCTCTACTAGATGGGATCCATCCAGATATATAAGACCAAAATCACATTACAAGTGTGAATTTCAGTCTGTTCATTTCTCATTCAGTGGCAGGAGTAAAACATGTATATAAAAAAAAGTGGGGAAAAAAAGAAGAAGAAAGGTTTAACTAGGGAAAATGCAGAGCAATAAGAGCAAGTCCTACTTCTTTCTTGATCCACCCCAAAGTGACTGCCAGAAAACAGGCCAATTCTTCTGAGCCTCAGTCCAACCTAGGATTGAGCCTTCCCTCATTGGATCCCAACTGGAGGACTCAATCCCATAACTAACCCCCAAAAGGGCAGTCCCAAAGAACACAAATGACACAATGACAGGCACCCAACTGGGCACATCTACCTTCAACCCAACCTTGAGATAGTAAAACAATGGGAAGAACAATAGCCCTATAAACAGTGGAATCCCCACTGAGAACCCCATTCTGCTTATCATCCTATTGGTCACTATCTCTGGTATTACACCTTCCTCTGCCCCATCTTCTTTCTCCCCTTCATCTTCTTCTTCATTATCAGTACCTTTTTTCGGCTTTTGAGTCCTTTTGGTTTTCTTTGGAGAAGGCCCAAAGCCCTTTGGAGAATTCAAAGTAGCTAACAGGCGAGTTTGTTTTTGAATTTGCAATAATTTTGGTGTGGATTTTATGAACTGGCTGGATAAGTGTTTGGTTTGGGTTATTGAAGGTGGAGACGTTAGAGATAGTGCTCTAGAAAATGAACAGGTCTCCATTATTTCTCCCCTTCCTTGGCTTCCCTTTACATGTCTGTCAAATGCTTGGTCGGGATTTCATTCAGTTTTAAGAGGAAAAAGCTTATCTGCTATTTTAGTGGATAAAAAGGATATCTGCTTCAACTCTCAAGCTTTTGCCCAATTACGATAAAACCCCCATACCATAAGTATTAAATGATGGCTAGCGTAGGCCCACCCAAATACGCTGCAGATTGTTAAATTGGAGTTGCCAGTGATTGGATACGTGGATTGAATCTATAAATGCTTTATGATTCTATAAAAGAGACGGATCTTTGATATTGGTCTGGATTAATAGGCATAAAATTTTGACAAAACCATATTACACTAGAACCATTGTTTGAAAGTTGAAATATAAGAAGCTTGTACATTGAGCCACCAAAAATCAAGCTTTGGTTGGGCAGTTATTAAATTGCACCATGTTAAACCACAACTAATGGCTTTCTTAAACAAATTGTTTAACTAAAAATAGCAAATATATAGATACCAAAAATCAGTTACCAAACTGTACTCTACGAAGTCCAGCAGTAGACTAGTAGTCATTCAATCTCAACGAGGCACAGAAAAAGTACTGGTCATTCAATTTCAATGAGGCGCAGAAGTAATCTGATATATATGCATTATTTATTTATGGTTTGTTAACTGAAGGAACATATATTTTGAGACAGTAGACGGAGTTCAATGCAAGCAAGCTTTCTATATAAACCTTTTTTATCTTATAAAGATGTCACTTACGAACCTAGTAGGAAAGTCATTAATTTGCTGACTTGAAAGCCACAAGTAGATGAAACAGTAACTTGTACAAAGGGAAATCGCATCACCTCTGCTGCTGCACGGACAAGAGCCCTGAGAATGTGTTTCTTTTGTGCCCACGAATACGATTCCTGAAACACACAATTCAGGACACAATTTTTGACCATTGCTTAAAAAATAAATTGCTCAGCACAACAGACTTGATTTCATATTGACAAAGCCGCATGCAACAACACATGACAATTTAGGTTGAAAATCATCTAGTTAACCAAAACTACTTGGGTCTTATTGTGTTGATTAACTAGTTCTTATAACATAGGTTGGTTTAGTTTTGGATCCATATTATGAATTACATAAAACTAGTTTAACTAGTTTTCACCCATATTAGTCAATAATAATTTTGATCCATATGAATTTTGGCGTGTCCCGTGTTTATATAATAGGAACAAAGCTTAAAGCTTAGGTCTACATATACTTCATAAAATATATATATTTCTTTTATTTATTTATTTTAAAGAAATTTTCACTCCATTACAAAAATAATAAATAAATAAACAAATGTAGTTTACATTTAGATAACTAATTTGAAAAACTCTAATAAAAGTATCAATAGTTTTTTTTCATTTTATTAATATAAAAAGTAGCGATAAATATTTTTTGTGGTGTGATGATAAATATTTCTCTTGATAATATACCTTTAGAGAAATTAACATTACAATTTGCTAGAGTTTGTGGGTGTGTTTTCAACATGGTGTGCATTTGATTCGTTGTTTTTTACTGTGTTTTCACATTCAAGAAATATATTGAGCTAGTTTTTAAGTCATATCTAAGTTTATTTATATTTTGTACTGTTAATATAATATGCCTGTCACATATCTTTAAAAAGTTCAGAGAGAGCATAAAAAAATTGAGTGTATAAAAATTAAGAGGTAGAGAAATTATTTAAAATTTGAGAGAGAATATAAAAATTTTAGAGCGCAAGAAAAAATATATATAAAAAAAATTTGAGCGTAGAAGAGTTTTTAGAGAAAGCAAGTGTACAGAAATTTTAGAAAGAAAATCTAAAATTATTTTAGTGTGTGTTTAAAATATTTTAAAGAGGAAAATGTATAAAACATTAAAGATAAAAGGTGAAAGAATATAAAAATTAAATATCATAAATAATTTATTTAATTGGACCATAATAATGGTAAGCTTGAAATTTTAAATATGGATTCACATCCATAACTATATGATTCCAACTCACACAATCTATATTATATTAAAAATAGATAATGTGGTTTTAGTTCTTAAATGACCATAACCAAATTTTGTAAACCAAAATCAACCCATGCGAGCCACGATATATGTATTTCTATTCTTCTCTCTTTTAGAAAGAAGACCTTTAATCACTAACTACAAATGACAGTTGAACAACTCCAAATTTTGTAATTTGACATGAATATAATGCATTGAACACTATCCAGCTAAAGTTGGAAAGATTATTCAAGATAAAGAAAAGAAAATACATTCCTGTACTTGGGAAGATAATGTGATTAAGATTAGGCATGAGGTTGATGCTTATACTTTTGTCAAAGCAAATTGTGTACTCCGTGCAAACATCTGAGGTTTGATATACACATTTTTTATGCATTTTAATATTCCCATCTTTATTATTTTATATATTTATTTTGTTTAACTAATACATTTTATTTGGTTTTGTAGAATTTATCTTGTTTATCTTGGTGGATAAGTAAAAGATAATTATTCCAGCTCTTGCCAGATTACGATGTAGAGATTGAACGAGGATAAAAGGAACAAAAGAAACCAAGTTCAATGTATTAGTATTAGTTCAATGTATTAGTATTAGGTTACAATTCATTTGTGCCTATAAATAGGTCTTTTGTTTGAGAGAGAAATGGGGGGATGAATTAGAGTTTTTTTATCTTCTTCTTTATTTTAGTTAGTTTATTTATTTTCATATCTAGTTAATTTCTTTAATCTAGGATGAAGATAAAATTAAATAATTATTCATGATAATATTTTTATCTCCTATTATTTATGCTTTTATGTTTAATTGATTCCGTGTTCATGTTTAGTTATTAAAATACTTGTTTTATAATTCTTATCGATTTTAAATTAATTAAAAGGTTTTGATAGGTTATTGTTAAGATATGAATTTTTCAAAATCCATGTTTGCTCGAAGAAGTTTTGATGGGTTATAGTTAATACTTAAATTTTCATAATCTATGTTTGCTCACATTAATTGTAAAATTACTAAATTAAAGGAAGAAAGATCAAAATCATAGTAAAATTATAAAAATAGAAAAAGATTGGATTACTTATTATATTTATTGTTTAATGGATTCAATTCTTAGATTGCTTTCTCATTATTAGTTTTCATATTCTAATTAGTTTAATTGTAGTTAATCAATCATCCATCTTTATTTCTAATTTGTGTGAAATAAATATTAAGGATGTTTTAAAATTAATCTAGTTTCCGTGGGTCGACATGTACTTGTTAGTTCTTCAATTTGATATTGCACTTGCAGTTACATATTTTTATAGCATCAAGCTTCTTTACCTAACTGAAGGCTTCAGCTTGAAAGATGGCATATTTTGGCACTGTGGTTCTTAAAAGCTTTAATATTTGATGCTTATGGCATCAAAATTATGCCTTTTCTGTAGCTAGATCTTGGCTAGCAGACAAATGTTTAGTAGTCTAGTAGATACTTGCTCATTCCGTAAGGGAATGCGCTAGTTTTAAAAGGTTCCCTATCACATATGTATGGCACCCACCTGCACCTCATATTTGAGAGGGGTCGTTGGGGAAGTATCATATTTCTTTATGGAATAACTATTTTTTTCCCTGTTCTTAAAGTCCACAATAAACCAAAAACCATTCTCAAGTGAACTTGTAGCCTCACCAAGTTTCAGGAAGGTCTTAATACTTTTGACTACTACTGCTTATCCAAAAGGTTGCTCAGACTTTTATCAATACTATGTTCTTATTTTCAGTCATTTAACCAACCTCCAGAACACAGTTCCGGAAGACGTGCTTAAAATCCACAATGACTGACACTACGCAAGTATGCCTTATTACATCACTTGACAACTAACTAGAATGCTTTCTTGAGCCTGACATTTAACAGGCTAAAAACATGGACACATATTTTGGGGAAAGTGAGCTTTCGTTTGAATTTCATGGGGCTTTGAAGGCGATGTCTTTTGTATCGCAGTACAGCGAACTGGTACAATTTGACACTGAGCAATTGGTAATTTTTTTATAGAGCATATTGGAGTTCTAATAGTTCTACAGCAGGTGTTTTTATATTGTGAAGTTGTTTACATTTCCTAGCGCATGAACCTTGGCAATTTAGAGCTTATTTCCTGCTTGGTTGATACAGAAAGTATATACCACAAAGAATCTTTTTTTTACCAATTTCTGAATCCAGAAAGATAAAATTAGCTACCGACTGAGGTGTAGGATATATGTAGCCTATAAGAAATGGCCTAGAAGCATTGAAACTTGACTGGTAGGTATGAGGATGTGATCAAGATTGAAAATGCTTACTCGCCTGAAATTTCTTTCACTAGGGCAAGGGACAAGTTATCCAGAAGTTGATGCATTCCCATAACAGCTTCGAAGAACATCCATAGACTTCTCCAAGGATTGTGCAAGCTCAGGGATAGATGTCCTACAAACTGAAATATATCACAAAATAAAGAGTTCAGTTTTCATTATAAGATGTCCATTCATATATTTAGAATCTAATCATAATTCATAGTTAATGTCATCAATCCCAAAAAAGAACTGTCATTGGTCAAGCTAACTGTTGCTACCACTACTTATACATTTTAAGAATGGAGTGATGGTCTACCTTTTCATCAGTTTGCCTAATAATTTGATTAATATTAATAAAAATAAAAAAGGCAAAAACATCAGACATCTACGGATGAAGGAACAGATTCTTGTTTCTGGACTACGACAATACTTGCATCCATTTCAGCAGCAAGAAATTCCTATCTCACGGCTCAGGTGAACTTCTGAAGTTAGGTGTGTATAACATAAGACAATTGAAGAAACAAAACTGTCTTCCTTGCGTCTCCCTAAAATAAAAGTCAAAAATACGTACCACGAGATGCACTGGCCTGTGCTTCTGCTATGAACTCCAAGTATGAAGCCTGAAAATAAACCCTCTTGTCATAAAAATGTAACTACTGAAGAAGTTAATAGGAAATCAGACTGGTTTTGCACATATGATGATGACTGCAAAATCACCTTCATTGCTTCTTGGCTTTCACTTATTCGCTCAGTCATCTTCTTATATTCTTTCTCAGCCTCATCCATCACCTGCTGACTTGCTTGTGTTTGAATCTATTGACATGCCAAAAGAAACAGACAGACAAAATTAGTTTGCTAAGGAAAGGTCACTACTAACATAATTATTTATCTCCAGTAATTGCAGCATTCAACAATTAACCGAATTATCCTAATGTCTTAACACTTTCCTGCTAATAAATTTCTAAAAGAAGATAAAACAAGAAGATAACAGTAATCATAAATAATATCCTAAATGAAAAACAAATTATTCATAAAGTTTACTGAAGAAAATATATTCATTTTTGCTGCAGTTTTCATGAAATTTTGATTATATCTCTTAAAGAAAATACGTTGACTGAAATGATTAGCCATTTAAGTTGCAGTATTTTGAGAAAAAAAAACATTAATTGGAAAAACAACTTTGAATTCCTGAACACCAACTTGATCCATACAAAGTAATGAAAACTTTTACCCTCACTTGAACTTCAATCACTCAAAATGTGGACTAATTCTGAATTTCTGATATATTATCAGGAAATGATATTCATGGCATAAACAATTGTGCTAAAATATATTGAAGTCAATAGAAGTCATAAATCCCTTCTTCGGAACCTAAAAACAACAGAGGCATGCCAGTAACTCCTGCAATGGCTGTTTGATGCAAATTAGTATGTTACTGTTTTTATGGTTCTGAAGCCTTTGAGGTGGAAATCCAATCAATCTTCCAGATGTACCTTGAATATGACTCCAGCATGTGAAGCTTAATAGCTGAACTACTCAAGGAAATATATTCTTTTCATTTTGATTCCATAACGTGTCATTGGCTTCTAATCAGTCATGGAGTTAACTTTAGTGACAATAGTGTAACAATGAGGTCAGAGTTTAAAAAACCTAGAAACTTTGTAGATCAGAGAAACTAAATGAGACAAATGATGAATGTCCATTGTCCAACATGACAATATCAGGTTGGAACTATCAAAGAAAATAGTTATTAATCACCTAAGGTGTTAGAAGTAAAATATTTAAAGTAAAATAATCGTTATCTAACTGATTGTACGGCTCGTCTAGAGCTACAATTAAAGCAATCTTCCTTTCAAACTATATCAACTCAACAAAATGATTTCTAGTCTTAACACTCGAAATACTTCAGACGTTGTTACTAATTCTGCTTCTACAGAGTTGATAAAATACAGATCTCATCACATCCTTGCACAATTCTGATTCTACAAAGGGAAAAGTGAATTGATAAAGATTATATGTCGGAATTCAGAATCAAACTATCAGCGCGCACACAGAAGCATATACAATTATATCAACAAAGAGTTATAGAGACCTTGAATCGTTTATGGAGACGAGATTGAAAAGCCTCAATGTCCTTGAGAATCTCCGAGTGTGAGCGATCCAACTGGCGCTTGACCGAGTCCAAGCGAGAAGAGGCGAGATCCTTCAGATCGGAAATCGAGTTTAGGTTTTTCAGAGGTGATGGCGAACCAGTAGGCTGCATCGGCACCGAGGCAGCGGCGGCGGCAGCGCTCTTGTTCTTGATGTTGCTGTTCTTCTTCTTCAAAGATGAGGTTGTATGATTGAAACCGTCGAGATTGAAATCGAATTTCTTCGGAGGAGATTCGCTCGCCGATTGATTCGGGCTCGTCGCAGTCTGTAAAGGCGATACCAGAAAATCCGCGGCTGAAGGCTTCCTTGATACTCTGGTTTTCATCTCTCTCTCTCTATACTGTTTTCTATGTTTAGTGGTTGCAGAGTTCGGATGGAAATGAGGGTGATATTCATGTTTCAGGATATTTATATTGGCGGGGCTTAATTTATTTTGAAATTTAAAATAGTTTGTACAAAGGAATGCTTTGGTAACCGCAATGGCACGGATACTTAATGTTACCTGCTTATAATGGTGCCACGTGATTCAATGTTTTCCTTCCTAAAATTTCATAAATTTCAAGGCACGACACAAATTCAATTTGCTCAAAAGATTAAGGAATTAACAAATTTTAATAGTAAGTTTTATAGTATTACAATTTTTAAATGTTGAAACTAGGTACAAGAATAACTACCCCAATTGATTAAGCTTTTTCTTGACAAGCTTTTAGCTTCTGACAAGTACAAGTAACTTAATGCATTAAAAAACTGAAAGCTAAAATCACGTGCTCAAAATAACTTCTCAACTCTTAATAAAATAAAATTATAGTACTCGTATATACTACATATTATATAATATATACATAAATATTTATACTAATGTAATAATATTTATATTACATTTTTATATATGTTAATATATATATATATACACTAATAAATAAACATAATATATATCAATAAATAATTATATATTTTGAATGTATTAATACATAATTAACTATATAATATGTTATTATTATTATATATATATATATATATGTTTATATTAATAAATAAATGCATATAAGTAACATATTTATAAACAATTAAATATATAATATAATATTTATATTTTAAATATATTTTAATATATATAATAATAAATAAACATAATATATCATTAAATAATTATATTTTAGTATACATTTATACATAATTAACTATATAATATGGTTGTATATATATAAACATATTAATATATATTAATAAATAATCACATTAATATATATTTATAAATAACTAAATATATAACATAAGATTTATATCTTATGTTTTAAATGTAAAAGTATCATAAGTACACCGTCCTTCCTTGAAATGGAACTTTCATGCTAATATATATCAATGGAACTTTCATGCTAATATATATCAATAAACAATTATATATTAATATATATTTATACATAATTAACTATATAATATAAAATTTATATTTTAAATATATATATTTATTAATGTATATAGAAATAAATATATTAATTAATATTTTGTTACCAGAATATCCATTTATACATCCTTTGATTGATTAAGAATATCCCAGAAGTATAGAAGCCAAATAGGAACACAGTAATTGAATCATGCATCTGGAACAAAGTACATTTATTGCGGATGGAGGTGGTGAGCATGATTTTGGTGTCAAAGCAACAAGCAAGTTTGGTTCTAGTGAATGTTGCAAAACCAACTAGACCAACCAACTCAAACTTCCAGCAGCATATAGATGGCACATTACTCTGGAATTACACCAACAAAACAAAAAAGAACATCTTAGTACACTAATAATAGGGTGCATCTTGGACAGCTTGATGTTATTCTAATAGGCAGCTTCTCTTAAGCATCTGCACCCAAAAAAACAACAGAGAACATATATTTCATGAATTCTTAGAAATAATCTTATGCAACATTTAGATCGGAGGAATGAAGGTGGGAATGAAATGACTCATTCCTATGAAATTAAAAAAAAATTGTGTTCAGTTGCGATTAGAATGGAACTATTCTCATTCCTCCCAAATTTGCGAATTTTATTCCTTGGGGAAGGATATGGAATAACTATAATGAAAAGAATCATTTCACTCTCCATTCCATTCCCTCTATTCAATTCCTTTACCCATCCCATTCTTTCGATCCAAACATAACATTATATTATTACTTTGGACCCAACATGGAGGGGAGATTGGGAAGGCAACTGTAACTTACCATCTGGGGAGCAAGCACTCCTTGAAGAATATTCAGAGGGGGGCACTGGAGTGGAGATTGATAGCTGAGTGGTGGAGAATGTGTTCTTGTTACTGTCCAGATCGGACCATGATTCTCTAGTTTTTGGCCACTCGTTGAAAAAAGGACGCATTGAATGTTGCTCTTGTTTCACTGGGACTGACGAGCCAATATCGTTGCCAAAGAAGCAACGTTGCTGCCGCTGCTTTGACATTGCAGCATCAAGCTCATAAGCTTGGGGCAAGTGCAGTTGTGTGGACTTCCCTTGCAAATGAAAATCATTTATTGGTTTCGACAAGAAGCTTGAGTGAACTTGGGATGGCATCAGACGCCATGTGCTATCTATGTTATTGTCCATTCCAAGACCCATCGCGCAGCGTGAAGCTTCTGGAGAGAAACTGTGCTCATCTGCATTAGGGGTCAGACCCTGGAGATACCTGCATATTCCATTGTGTAACAAACCGATGTTAAATGAAATAGTTTCTTAAACATTTAGTTTAATGTTATGATAGGTAGTGGAAGACACTCAATGGCGGGGGACCAGAATACGTTTTGGATTGAAAGGGGATTTAGGAAAGAATTAGAAAAGACAGCAACTCACAATCAATTGCTCTAAAATTAAATTCAGCTATAATAATCTTGTCTCTTCCAAACATAAAAGTAGATCCCTATTTATAATAATCTAATTAATGGCGGGGACCAGAATATGTTTTGGATTGAAAGAGGATTTCGGAAAGAATTAGATAAGACAAAACTCACAATCAATTGCTCTAAAAATAAATTTCCAAACAGCAAAGTACATCCCTATTTATAATAATCTAATCAACTTCCTAATTCCATAACTAAATCAATTAGGATTTTAATATGATAAGTACTACAATTATAAATCAAAATAAACTAAATTTAGTTAATTCTAGAATCTTCTGCTTGTTGGACTCTATGGCACGGGCTTCCAATAACACTACACACTTGCAAGGTTACAAGATAAATGCTGCTCAAAAGTTGATCTACCTAACATCACAGTATTCAATCCCCTGACCCTACCCAAAAGAGCCCCTCTCAGGCACAATGGCTGTTTAGGAAGTGAAATCCCATCATAAACAAGCCCTCAACAATGTGATTCATATTAAATCCAAGTGCTGTCAGATTTTTCAGTTATATGCTCTTTATATCTTCTTGCCAGCGAACACCATGACTAATACAGAATGAGACTCCCAGGATTCATTTTCATCCTTGAGGAAAGCAACTTGTTTTAGTGTGTTTCCCAAGACCTGCATTTAGAAAGTGCTATTGTACAAGATCAATCAAAACTGATAAGCTTCTTAGCTTGTTAACAGAGCATTTCCAATTTATGCATATTGGTTTGATTTTAACTACTACTTTGCTCCCTTCTAAGTTTATACTTTCACCTAGACATCTAAACCTATCAATACAATATTTGTGATCAATTTTTCAATTTAAAACTTTCTACCTTTCCAGAATAACCGTCTACTTTCCATTTTGGTAATGTAGAAGTCCAACTGATCGGGAATCAAAGCAGCTCAGAGGCATATCAGTAGACTGAAGGACGATCAGAGACTCATGCAAAATATCATCTTACATGAGTTGATATTATCTTCTGAATTTTATGATCATATCTTAGATCAAAAAACAATACAAGTATGTTATCTTATTGAGTAGGCACGAAGTCATCAGTATTCGTAATGTTCTCCATTCATATTTAAGATAAAAATTAATCCTTTAGATAGGTAAAAATAACTTCATTGAAGGTCCAAGTCCCAACCCAATTACAAAGGAAGTCTACTGAAGTTAGCCGTCCTATATGTACTAATCAATGGTGAGTAATCACTTAGGTTCATGTATCAACTACCTTGCTTAACATTCATGCCACCATATGGGTGGATCGTGAATCTGGCCCCAAGTTGAAACTGATTATTAACCACTCCTAAATCATAGGATAGTGTTAATGAAATCATGGAAATGAAACTTTGGGAACGAGTCGAGAAAAGATATGAATCCACTTAAATTTAGTCTATTCAACTATTAATATTATAAACTATCTAAAAGGTACTACTAATTTAAAGATTTGTTTCCAAAACTCAAATGAATAATTTCACTTTTAAATTTGAAGATTTCTCAAATTGACTTTTTAAAAAGTCGATACTAATATTGTATTTTTGAATGGAGAGAGTAAATTTACAAGAGGAAATCATGACAAATATGCCTGTTAAAAAAAAATACAATTTCTCGGGGGAAAGAAGTGAGGTACCTGTACTCTTTATTATTGATACTACAAGGAGAAGGCTCCATCTGCAACTTTGACGCGTTGCTTCCATAACATAGACTCTCTGAATTAACAATTGGATAGAACAAATTTTGGAAACTTCCACTACCACTACTCTGAAAGCTTCCCCCACCACTGCTGCTCCCAGTAGGTATGTGTGACATTGCAGTCCACAAGGACTGCGAAGTAGATTGAGATTCCACAGGCTTTCTTGAACGGTTACGGCCACGGTGCATGTGCCGCTCACAGTATTTGGAGTCCGGATAGGCATCTTTGGAGCACCTCCACTTTTTTCCATCCGTCCTCCGGCACCTACCTGGCTCAGGGTCAAATTTTTTCCCATAATAGGAGCAATATCCCACTGCACATAAGAAGTCATATTATAGGAATCATTCAAATAGAAGATACATAGAAAGAGATTTTCACAACTAAAAACAGAAAACCTTAAATTTTATGGACAAAATGTGAAAATGCCACAAAAAGCTCTTGAAGAAAACACGATTGGATATAACACTACAATCCAGCAGTCAAAATCATTAACATTTAATCTAAATTTGAATTCATCAACTAGGCAACTTTGTCCAATGATACTGTTGTGTCTCCACTTTGTTTAATATACATATGGGGTTTAGCTGTTATCTATCCCAAGAAAGCCATGGGTGTTTTTGTAAAACTTACATAAACGATACTCCTTTTTTTCGTCAAAAAGAGTCATTCGCAAAATTTGCAACCATTAAGGATGTATATTTGTTCCATTTTTACCCTTAATAATAATAACTTGTTAGTTAAATAGTGGTGACATGATAATGAAATTATGCTGGCAAACTTGAGGATATTGTGTCATTTTATAATAGTAAACAAAAAGGTGAACTTGTTTCCTGGAAGAAAAAGAATTGGAAAATAGGACTATTTTGTGGAATAGAGGGAGTATTCCTAAAACAATTGGAATGTAGACAATACAAAAATCTAAAAACTATCTATCTCTATGTATCCAAATTCATAAAAAAAAGAAAAATAGAAAAACTTCTTGGATTCCTAACAAATTAACGATCATACATGTGCTCCAGCTACAAATATGCTACCAGATAAAAATAAAATACCATAAAAAAGACTCGCCCCAAGGCTAAATGGAAGGTAAATGCAACTTAAACTCTCAAAATTCCAATGCTCCATGCTCAACTAATGCATCTAGGAATCCCAAAGAAAATCCTTATAAATAGAGCATAACCGTTGACAAAAAATATCCCAAAACTTATGGAGAGGGTAACCATAAATCTATCTGAAATCATATAAACAGCACAACATCTGAACAAATGATGAAAAAAACCAAAATTCACAAGTCACATTAAACCTATCAATTAAAGAGAAAGGGTAGCATATTTTTTTTCATTCTTACAGGCGGGGTGGTGGAAAAATCTGGCCGACAAGGCCTCCAAGCTCCTCCGAATCGGTACAACAAGATCAGGCGGCACAGGTAACCCCGCCATCAAGTATTTATATATCAGAGCTTGCTGTTCCAGCTCCTGCCACTGCACCGCCGTGAACGGCGGCCGGAACCCATCTCCAGCCGCCGCCACCGACGACGAGCTGCCACTCATCTCTCCTTACTTACCCTTCTCTCTCTTCCTTTCTCAGTTTCTCTGCTCCCTCAAACCTTGAACCTGTAAATGGTCCTTGTACTATCTTTAAGAAAAAAGCTGCAGAAACAAATACATCACCAGCAGCTCAGTTTCAGTCTTGCAGACATAAATACATTTATATAAATAAATATGTATAGAAATATATAGACATAGAGAGATAAATATAGGAAGGGAAGATGGGTTACCTTTGGGGGGACAGATCTAGGGTTTGGCCATACTCGGTAATGGGGGCATAAGAGAGAGAAGAGGGGAACAGTAGATACGAATAAAGCTGAGACAAAATGGAGGCAGAGTTAGTTAAACTGTAAGTGGGGGTTTGTAATTGTAGTTAATCTTTGAATAGTAGTGTAGTTGTTTTTGAAGATAATAGTGGGTTTGGTTTGATTTTGGATTAATCAAATCAAATCAAAGGGTTTATGATTTTGGTGGTACTTACAAAGGAAGCAAAGGATTTTATTTATTTGGATTGGAGGCGGTGGGGTTACAAGGTTACAAGGTACAAGGAGAGCTGGCTGTGCTATCATTCATTTGTGGACAACACTATGGCCCATTGATGTTACACCTCCTTCATTTTAGTACTTCCACGGATAGAATAGATGTTGGAATTTTTTGCAATTCTTATCTTGTTTGATATATCTTGGAATCTATCCATCAATCAACTAAAACATGCCAATTCACCAAAATTAATTTATTCCTCATGAAATTAATTTTATGAAAAATTAATCAATTAATTAATATAGTGTTAACATATAAACAGATCACCTCTCAATATGCGTGCTGACATTGTATTGATCAATTAATTAAAATTAATTTTATGTTAACTTCTCCTTCCATATACTATGGGTTTTGTAAGACCCAACTTTTTATGAATAAAAATTTAATTTTCTTTAAATATTATTATAAATAGTAATTAAATAGTAAGGTGATAATTTAATAAATATTTATAGTTATGGGTAATATGTACAAATTTTATAAAGTAAACAGTTGTCAGAAAATATTCGTTTGTTCGGAAAATATTCGTACGACGACGTAATCATTGATGGACCCCATAACGGAATAACTGTCAGAAAGCGACAAAAATAACTTTTCTATAAAATAACGGCAAGATTTTTACCGTTAAACTGTTGAAATACCCTGTGATAAAAGTACAATAATACGCATTGTTCCACAAATGCATGATGCTGCGATATTACACGATGAACGTAGTATTTGCGACAAGAAAGACATAAGTATTGATTCTTACGTAAGAAATCACTTAATATTCAATAATTGCTACAGTAGTTGTTGTGACGCTCCCAAAATAGGTTCACACAACCCATTTTGAGTCACCAAAATAGATGGTAAAGAATCCAAATACAAACTTCCATATTCACAACTATTAAACTGTCGTTCAAAATACGACCACACATACTGTGAGTTTGAATACAAATATTGCACCGTACATAATACGACAATTGTAAGACCCCAACTTTTATGAATAAAAATGAATTTTCTATAATTATCATTTTTGAATATTATGGAATGAATTTGATATAATGTTATAGTTGTGAGTAATACTTATAAATTTTTCAAAGTACACAAGTTATTATATAATATTCGATCATTAGGGAATATTCGTTTTAATTGGAAATATTCATACGACGAATGACATAATCATTGGTGGACCCCACAATCATTGGTGGACTCCTACAATGAAATTATTGTCGGATTGAAAAAAGCGACAAAAATATTTTTATGAAAATAACAACGGAAGTTTTATAGTTAGCTGTTGAAACACCGGTGTTAAAAAAATGCGATGTCTGGCGTGGTTGCGTAGTAGCACACCAGTATTGATTATTAATGCTTATGTGAGAAGTCACTCGGTTTTGTTTGATAATTGTTGCATAATATCTCACGTTATTTGATTCAATTATTGTTGATATTTTATATATTATTAAGTCGATAATTGAGATGATAGAGTTATTAATATTATTATTTGTAATATTAACGATGTCTGAAGTTCTCGCAAGGAGAGGTTTGGTCACCTAAATTGCGCGATAGGGAGAAATCCTTATTGGAAAGCCCCCTCTTTCCAGGAGCGACTGTCGATTAACATTCGAATATAATATAATAATGAATTATAATAATAATGATTAATATTTTTATGATGTATTTATGTAAATTTTGCTTATTTTATGGACCCCCATTTACCCATTTTTCAAAATAATCGGTAGAAAATTATTTTATATAATAAAGGTGGGCCAAATGTGGGATGAAGAATGGAAATGAGGGTGGGAAAGGTTTACGTATTGGTAAGGGAATGATTATTATATATAAACTAAAGGTGTGTGTGTGTGTGTATATATATATATATATATATATATATATATATATATATATATTTGAAACATGTGGGTGGATGATGAATATTTTGGCAGGTTATGAGAGAAGTTTTCAAACTTGCACATTATTGGCCAACCTTTTTCAATTATGCTGCATTATTTGACAACTTGTGATGTAGGGTGTTTTTTAATTGGTTAAGGCTTCCTTATTGGCATGAGTGATTTTTCTAATTGGCCAACTCCTTGAAAAGGATTCTTGATCGCGTTGGATCGATTGAAAGTCATGTGATATTCGTCCGTGATTTTTTCTTAAACAATACCCTTTCTATTCTCCTATAAATAGGATGCTTAGTTAGAATTGAAAACACACCAGAAATTTTCAGAGAATTCTCTTCTATAATCTTGAGCGTATTTCTTTAGAGTTTTAAGAAGCTTTGAGCGTAGTGCAAGTTTCTTCAAGAATATCCTCGCCCTACCAGTCAGAATACTCTTCTTTTACGGTAAGGGGTATTATTTCTTTTGTATTCATGAAGAGAACTTCTGTTATTCCATTCTTATTATTACATTGGAATAACTCAGATATGCTGGGCTACCCTATACTTGGTGAAATTCTTACATTATTTCATTCTTTAATATTCATTGGAATATCCATATCGTGCGTTCTTATGGGACCGGATTACATCTTTATTATTCCTTATTATTCATTGGAACATCTTATGCATGCGTTCGTGGGACTTGATTAAAATCTTTATTATTCCTTATTATTATGTTGGAACATCTCTTGTGCATGCGTTTGGCTTGGGACTAATTAATCTTTATTATTCTGTTGGAATATCTTTAATCAATGCGTTCTTGGGACTTGAGTTCCATCTTTATTATTCCTTATTATTACGTTAGAACATCTCGCCGGTGTAATTTTTTGACACTGGTTCCATTATTTATTATTCGTTGGAATAACTTTGTTTATCTGCAATACCGCATGCATGGTGATTTTTTTTGTTATTCCATTCTTTATTATACTCGGTTGGTTAAAGTTTTGACTTCTATACTCCATGAAATTAGTGGAATATCCTTGATATTCAAGGCTTCATCGAGATCTTTTCATGAAAATATTCTTACGAGCATTCTTGAATTTTACTTTACAAAGAAGTATCGTGTTGACAATTTGAGCGTTATTAGTACTGAATAAATTAATTCTTGAACTTGTTTTATTGAATTCTTATATCATTGTCATCATCCTCATGTTTATATTTTTTTGAAAGTCATCTATGGGCTTTGTAGTGCATAGATGAACTTGGTATGATTATGACCGAGGATTATTCTGATTGTAATCATGGACCGTAATGTTACAAAATGATGTGGTAAAAGTCCTCATTGGCCCGTAGTGCATTGATGGGATGAGTTGTTGGCATGATCATGACCATTGATGAATACACGAATATCCTTGGCCCGTAGTGCATGGATAATTTATGGTCGTGATACCTAATGAATATCCATGGTAGTAGAGTGCGGGGATGATGTGGATTATTTATTGTCGAGTCTCGTGATAAAAGTGATGAAAAATCTTTTAAAATCATAAAAGATAGTATATTTTATTCTCTACTTGACTCTTTTAATGGATTGCATGTTCACCGCAGATTAAACTTGATATCTATTGTATTTTATCGGTTTAACACTTTGTTGAAGACTATTGATAATTTATTCGCATTATCTTAGTCATAATATTTCTTCTTTGGGCTAGTTAAGCTCACCCTTTCTTTCACCGTTCTCTCGTGAAATGAGAGCGAAAATGGGACTAGTCAGTGGGAACAAGAGTGACGGTCAGAGATGGTGTCTTAGTAGTCCTCACTATTCTGTTAAATAGTGTGATAATAAATGTAATGAGGACTAAATTGAGTGTGGATATTGTCTAGATGATAATATTTGTATTAAAACTCACAGCATGTATTTTGTCGTATTTTACACGACTGTTGTATAATTAGGTTGTATTTGAATTTTGTACCATGTATTTGGCGACTCAAGATGGGTGATGTATACCTATTTTGGGGGCATCACAGTTGGTATCAGAGCTTAGGGATATGATCCCTGATATGAACTAGGAGGGGAGAGACGGGGAATTCCTTCGTTAGTATGACCTACCTAAGTTTATTTGGTATTTAATTGGTCGGTCAGAGTATAGGGATAATATGTGATATGTTAATTAACCCTTGTTTTGTGGAAGTATTTGAAAATGGCATCCGAGAATGTTGAGAACATCAATGGAGCACAGGAGACCGTTGAGTCTCCACAGATTAATAATTAGGATAATGTGCATTAGGAAGGCGACAATCCTAATGCAAACAACAACACTGACCAAATGATGAACGATGGAATGTTCTGAGGCTTCATGCAATTCATGCAACATCAGGCGAGAGCGGCTCCTGTACAAAATTCAGGTGGAATTACTGGCAACTCTCGGATGGTCACCGCCAAACAGTTTAAGGAACTGGGACCACATAAGTTTTTTGGAGAGCCAAAACCACTTAAGGCGGAGACGTGGATTAAGCAGATCAACAAGATATTTGATGTCTTGGGATGCCCCGAGGAGCAAAAGGTTCCCTTTGCCACCTTCATGTTGCGGGCAGATGCAGATTACTGGTGGGAATCTGTAAAGCGTACTCAACCTGCCGCATTGAAGATGTCTTGGGAGAAGTTCCAAGAAGCTGTTCAACGACAAGTACTTTCGAAAGTATTAAATCACATGAAAGAGGTAGAGTTCATCAAGTCGAGAAAAACAACATTACCGTGTCGCAAAGTCTGAAGCCAAGTTTGCCGAGTTGTCGGTTTTGCGTCCCATTTGGTTGATAATGAGGAGAGAATGACACGAATGTTTTTAAGAGGTTTGAAACACGAGATACGTCAATATCTTATCTCTCATAAAGCGTGTTTGTATTCGGATGTTGTTAATAGGGCTTAGATTATTGGAACGCGATAATGAGTCAACCCAACCAAAAGAAAGCGGTAAACAAAATGATAATACCGGTGATACTTGATCATCAAAGCGGTGACAATAAGCGTGGAGGAATCAACATGCCGAAATGGTAACCACTTTGGTGGTAATCATGGCCAAAACAATAAGAATGGACATTTAAGAAGAGGAGATTCAACAATGATGGAAAGGCGTCAAAGATCGAATTTTTGTCGTTAAGGAAGAAGAACGACCACCTATCATATGCTTTAAGTGTGGAGGAGAGGGACACATCAGTCCCAACTGTGCGATGCCATCCAAAGTGTATTACAACTATGGAAGAGAAGAACACCTGGCCCGATTTTATCGTGCACCGAAGACAAGTCCAGCTGGGATGGAGGCAGCAAAGGCTATCCCAGACAAGACAAAACCAGTTGATCAAGGGAGAGCGTTTGTCATGACCTCCCAGAAAACAAGGAACCCGAACGAGGTCATCACGGGTAAGCTTATCATAAATTCTAGTGAAGTATATACCTTATTTGATACTGGTTCTACCCATTCTTTTATTTCTCCTACTTGCGCTCAACGTTTACATTTTACTCCGGAGAAATTAGACTTTGACTTATCTGTTGAAACTCCGTTAGGAGAAACCTTCATTACATCCACTGTTTATAAGTCTTGTTTGGTTCAAATCGGTACCCTCACATTACCTGTCGACCTTATTTCATTGAAAATACTTGCATTTAACATAATTCTAGGGATTGATTGGTTAACCACTCATCATGCAAAAATTGATTATTTTCGTAAGGTTGTTAGCTTTCATATTCCTAATCAACCTATTATGCGAATTCAAGCAACCAAACCATTAAAATCAATCACTGTCATCTCAAGCCATAAAGCTATTCGTTTATTGAAAAATGGATGTCAAGCTTTCTTAGCTCATGTCACGGATCTAAACAAAAATAAATCGATTTTGAATGATATTTCTATTGTTAATGAATTTCTAACGTATTTCTCGAAGAACTTCTGGCCTACCCCCAGCAGTGAAATTGAATTTTGTATCGACTTTGAACCCGCATACAAAACCTATTTCCAAAGCCCCATATCGAATGGTTCTATTGAACTTGAGGAGTTAAAGACCCATGCGCAGGAATTGTTAGACATTGACTTTATTCGTCCTAGTACTTCTCCTTGGGGTGCTCTGCTCTATTCATGTGAAGAAGAAAGATGGGAGTATGCGACTTTGTATTGATTATCGGGAGTTGAATCATGTCACCATCAAAATAGGTACCCATTGCCACGTATTGATGACATGTTTGACCGATGCTAAAGCCAAATTCTTTTCAAAGATTGATCTTCGTTCCGGATATCACCAATTAAAGATTAGAACCGATGACATTCCAAAGATGGCTTTCAGAACTCGGTATGGGCATTATGAATTCCTAGTCATGTCTTTTGGATTGACTAATGCTCCTGTTGCTTTCATGGATATGATGAACCGAGTATTCAAGGAATATTTGGATCACTTTGTGGTCGTATTTATTGATGACATCCTTATTTATTCCAAAAACCGTGAAGATCATGAGCAACACTTAAGGCTGATACTCCAAAAGCTTCGTGAATATAAGCTTTATACTAAGTTGAAGAAATGCGAGTTCTGGCTTGAGGAAGTAGCATTCCTTGGGCACGTGGTATCAAGTCATGGAATATTTGTTGACCCAGCAAAGATTGAAGCCATTCAAAGCTGGGAACAACCTAAATCAGTGACTGAAGTACGTAGCTTTCTCGGCTTAGCTGGTTATTATCGGAGATTCGTAGAAGGGTTTTCTCGAATCGCTACTCCATTAACTCAGCTGACTTGGAAAGATATAAAATTCGGTTGGAGTGAAGAATGTGAGAAGAGTTTTCAAGAACTCAAGAGAAGACTCATTTAAAAGACTGCTCGACAATACCATCTGGCTCGGAGGGATTTGTCATCTACAGTGATGCTTCAGGCAAAGGATTAGGATGTGTTCTCATGCAACATGGGAAAGTCATAGCCTATGCCTCTCGACAACTCAAAGAATATGAGAGGAATTATCCTACTCATGATCTAGAGTTGGCAGTTGTTGTCTTCGCACTTAAAATTTGGAGGCATTACTTGTATGGGGAGAAAGTGGAGATCTTTACGGATCATAAAAGCCTCAAATATTTCTTCACTCAAAAGGAACTAAACATGCGACAATGACGTTGGCTTGAACTGTTGAAAGATTATGATCATACCATCCAATACCATCCTGAAAAAGCGAACGTGATAGCTGACGCATTGAGTAAAAGATCATATGCGGGTATGAGTGCGATATTATCAACGCAAAGGCCCATTTTTTATGACTTGCAAAGGATGAAGATAGAGATAAAGACTCTAGGGACCCAAGTGATGATGGTGAATATACGAGTAGAACCGACTTTAATCGATAAAGTTCAAGCTGCTCAAGCTACAGACCTGGAGATGATGCATATGAGGAAGAAAGTACAAGAAGGTGAAAGTAGTATGCACACAAGCCAATCATGTTTGATGATAAAGCATATACTTTGAAAAAATCTTATTCATTTATGAATAAAAAGTATTAATTTATTAAAGGCTTTTAATTATCTACATGATGCTGTTTTATAATATGTGATAAACCCATAGTTTTAAGCAATGCTTTTAGAATAATGATGATGATCATTCTAATGAGATCTAAATTCTTAGAAAGCTTAAAACTAAAATAGTTCCTAATCGTTGGATTACTAAATTGGAGATTAGTGAATCCGGATAGATTGGTACATACGTTGCTTTCTCGTTGGATGAGGATGATTGATCTCATGATCATTTGTGTGGAGACACTAAAGCAAGTATGTAAGTGCTTATTAGAGAATAAGTTCATCGAACAGGCGTGGCTCGCTAAGGAATACCTAATGGAGTTTTACTTCACTGTCAATAGGAATTCCTATAGATGATAGTAGTACAAGTGATCCTTGGACTTGAGATCATCATAGTATCTTGTGTATGATGAGTTATACTTTGACTTATTCCTTAAGACCCTTAGGGTATATCGAAGGTATGCTTGGGTATAATAAGTCAGTATACATGGAGATAATGTATGATCAATAAAGAATCTACCACTTTATTAAAAGAAGAGAAATGTCTATGTGATTCGATAAATGACAACCCAAGTAGTCCTTGGGTTAAGTGAGAATGAAATTAGAAAGGAGTTTCTAATTTGCATTATTTGAGTTAATGCATTTAAGAGTCGAAATACATATAATTAAATAAAATAAGACTTGACAAGTAATTCCATGTCTTATATTTAATTGGGACATTGTATGGTGGAAGGATTGAATTGTATGCAGAACTATTTACTCAAAGGTTCTTTTATGATTAATGTTGAAATCTATATTATCCGGAAAGTCGTTGATCGCTAGGGAGCTTTATCCCTATTGTAGAATAAATATTATTTATTTAAATAAATTAATTGTTTAATTTATTTATTTAAATAAGATTAGAATTGTTCTAATTGATTTATTCACAACCTAGGTTTAATATGGAGAACCTAAAGGGTCACACCATAAAAGGAAGAATAATTATTTAAGAAGTTAATGACATAATCGTAATAATATGTTATGTATATTTAATTTAATCTATGGTGATAGAATAAATTAAATAGCTTAATATTTATTATTTAATATTTTAGAAATATTAAATATAAATTAATAAGAGAGAGTTATTAATATTATTACAATTATTATTATTATTTTAATTTCTAAAAGAGTTTAGGAATTAATTTAATATAAGTACTCTCATTTATTCCTAATTGGATTAGGAAGGAAAATTAGTTAAAGGAGTTTAATTAATTATCCCTAATAAGATTAGGGAGCCCCTTTAATTAAAAGGGTTTAATTAAATAATACCTTATTTTAATAGGGTTACTTGATATCTTTATAAGAGGAGTCTTATATCAGATATTAAGACTACGTGATATTTCCAATGGTTGGAGAGTACGCTCCTTTTTTATAGAAATAGAAAAACTAGGGTTTAGCCAACTACTCATCTTCTTAAATCCTTCTTCTTCCTTGGTGGATCACCTCTAGAGGCCAAACACTTGGGTGGCTAACGTTGATCAAAGAAAGGAACCAAACCCGGTGGATTCAAGTTGAACGCGAAAAGGATTGGAGGTGAACTTGTACCTGAGGAAGCTCGGATCTTCAAGGGTATGTTTCTTATTCATCTTTTCGTTTAATTAATAATTGTGTATAAAGGGTGATCCGGGTATATGGTTTGTAAAAATTTTAAACTCTGATTTATCTCGCTTCCGCTTAATTTTTGCAATTTGATTGCGTTCATGAATATTACAAACCTAACACTGGCATCAGAGCCAAACCTTTATACAAATTATTAATTATTTTAATTTAATATGTACATTGATATGTGTTTAGAACAATTTAATTGGGCATAATTTTGTTGTATAAAATTAAATAAAAAACAAAAAACGTGGTGATCAATTAACTGCTTTCACGCTGCGCGTCTCGATCGTGTATATGCGGTTCATTGATTTCGTTATTCTTTTAAGAGATTTACAGGATTGCTTTGGTGCATCTTCACGTGATATTATATATTATATATATAATAACCTTGTTAGTTGTTAACTGAAGTTATCTCAGATTCTTAAATGGGATTCTATTATATATATTTTATATATGTGAGTCACGTGATTCATATGGAAGGTTTAAGTTATTTTATATATATAATATTCTTAATAAATTATAATTAAAATAAAAGTTTATTTTAATTTTAAAATAAAGGTTTATTTTAATTTTAAAATAAAAGGTTTATTTTAATTTTAAAAATAAAAGGTTTATTTTAATTTTAAAATAAAAGGTTTATTTTAATTTTAAAATTAAATTTCATGCTAACTAAATAGAATTTGAATTGGATTCCATGATAACTAATTGGAGTTGAAATTAGATTCTATGTTTCCTTAAATAAAGGAGTTTATTTAAATATGAAATTAAATTTCATATTATTCAAAATAAAAAAGTTTATTTGTGAATAGGAAAGAGAATCCATATTTCCTTAAATAAAGGAGTTTATTTAGATATGAAATAAGATTTCATATTATTCAAAATAAAGGAGTTTATTTGTGAATAGGAAAGAGAATCCGTGTTTCCTTTATTAAAGGAGTTTTTTTTTACATGGAATTGGATTCCATAATTAATTAAAATAAAGGAGTTTATTTTGATTAAAGATTTTGATTAAAATAAAATAGTTTATTTTATTCAAAATTGGATAAATTAAAATAAAATAGTTTTATTTTGATTTAAATTTGGATTAAAATAAAGGAGTTTATTTTGATTCAAAATTAGATTTATACTAACTAAATTTGCCCATTAAATGATATCAATATATATATATATATATATATATATATATTATATGTTTATTATTCATGAGATGAATGTTATTTATTGATGCATATAATGATGTGTATGATAATAAATGGGATTGATTATGGACAATTGACCAATGTGATTAGATTTTATTTTAGTTGGATGCATGAATGTATGGATTTTTATTAAATGGGGTCTGCACATATTCGTCTTCTCTAATTTTTCTTAATGTAAATTCTATCTCCTCCTATGTACTTCCCTCGATGGCGATCAAGGTTTCTATTTATTTTAAATAGTTTTGTAATAGGAATAGTTAGAATTAATTTTTGAAAAATTAGAGATCAAGGAGCAAAGGAGGAGCGTGAAGACCCGTTTTGTAATGGAGCCGGTTTAAATGTAATAGTTATATTTAAATATTAATTCTTGCACCCCTAAGATTTGACCTTTTGGTTCACTTGGTGGCTCTAGTGAACCAAACTAGAATAAAAGTCCATAATCAATCCGGGTAGAATATAGTATTATATGTGCATGCTTATACTATATATATTATATATTATGCAAACATGCTTCCGCATGTTCATTAATACGACGCGTATTATTTTATATATATATGTGCAATGCGCTAAACAAGATGAGACAAATTAATAACAAACCCCTCAATTTTTTTTTATATTAAGTCCTAAGTGTTCAAAGATATTTGGAATATCGAACGTCGCCTTCTAGCATGATAAAATTAATAGAGTATTAAATATTTAATATGAGTTTGTTGTGTCACCACAAGGCAAGTATTAAGTATTTAAGATGTTAATTTATCACATTTGATGCTTATAAAGAAAATTGAACAATATTGTTTTGTTGTGTCACCACAAGGATGATATTTTTCTTTTTGAATATATGGAGTGCTAGGTTGGACTTAACTTGGATAATTTTGATTGGATGTGCCACCACTTGATCAAAATAATCTAAGAGGCAAAAAATACAAGGAGTTTCATAGTTGATGTAATTGACAAGAGTTGTCTACCTATTTATTTATATATAGTTTGTTGTGTCACCACAAGGCTATATACATTTGAAATGGGATCCTTATTCTCACTAGCAGATCTTTAATTAGATTTTGCCGAACTATATATATTGAGGGTAATATAGTTTGAAGAAAATAGTGGGAGATACCAATTTAAAACAAGACCTAATTTATTTTGGTAATTAATAATAGAATGTATGTTAAAATGTTGTTAATTACAAATTCATTTACAAAATTTTACAATGTCTAAAATTACTATCACTGCGAAGCATATTAGATGCTAAATTAATCAGACCGAATTAAACGGATTGGTTAAGGAATTTGAGAATAGTTCTCATAGCTGAAAAGCTATCTTATGTCCTTAATACGCCTATCCCTGCAATGGTTGCAGACAATGCCTCTGAGGAAGACATTGCTACTTTTAGAAAGTGGTAATATGATGCACAGTTGGCTCAATGCATCATGCTCGCATCCATGAGTAACGAGCTTCAGCGTCAGCATGAAACTATGGATGCTCCTACTATATTCCTGCACATCAAGTAGTTGATGGTGAGAGAAAGTGGGACCGATAGATATCGAGATATCTAAGGAGCTCTTCCGATCTAGAATGGCCAATGGCACTATAAGACAAACAAAAGTTCTTAACATAATCAATTTGATTAATCAATTAGAACAACTGGTTTTGTCATGGATGGAGAGTTGAGCCAAGATTTGATCTGCACTCACTCCGGGACTCCTTTCATAATTGTTGTAAATTTTCATATAAACAAGCTAGATATCAACTTTCGTTGATTTGCTTAACATGTTGAAAAATGATGAGAGTCACTTTCCAACCAAGAAAGACCATGTCTTACTTGGTAGGGGCCAAAGGATCTTTCAAAAGAAGAACGATTCAAAGAAGGTATATAGAAAGGCAAAAACAAAGGATAATAAGAACAAAAGCGATACGGATAGAAAGGAGTTTGCTTCCGCTATAAGCTTTGGACCTTTGGAAAGAAACTCGCAAGAAGCATCTTCGCAGAGGCTAACCAAAGAAGCTTAGTGAAGTTTTGGTTACAAATACAAATTTGTTCATGATTGAAAATAAATTTTCTTTAAGTCGAGGTTCTACTTGGGTATTGGATAACGACTTTGGTTATCATAAATATAGATTTATGAAGGGACCAAGTAAGTAGAAAGCTAAACAAATATAAGTAATCCTATGTATGGAAATGTAACAAAGGTTGCCATATTAGCCATATAGAAACTTATAGTTTAGCAATGCCTACGGCAAATCTATTAAGTCGATAAGTTGTTATTGTATTCCAGTTCTTGTTAAAATATTATTTCCATTTTATTGTTGGACAATGAAATCTTTGGTATTATAATTAAGAACAATTGTTGTTCTATTTATAATAATAATGTTTTGTATAGAATCGAATATTACTTAATAAATTTTGTATACTTGACTTACATAAAATAATTTTGCATATTGAACAAATTAGTATAAGAAAAGGAGATGATCATTCAAAGAGTTGAATGTGTGTATTTGCTAAAATACAAGTGTGAATTATTTGAAAGGTTCAAAAAGAATTGAAGTGAAACAAATTGGCAATGTATTAAGATTCTTTGATTAGATCAAGGAATAAATACTTGTGCAATAAGTTTTCGGATCATCTCAAATGGTTTTCTCATAATGGACACATCCGATCACGCAATAATTGATTGATGTATCCGAATGAAAAATAAATACCTTGTTGGACATGGTGCGGTCCAAAATGATTTTACCGACATTCCGGTATCCTTCAGGATCATGTCCCAGAAATGGTCTGCATATCTCTGAAAAGGTAACCTCAAAATCCATTTCAAGACTCCATAAAAGTTATGGATAGGAGGATTCTAATCTTAAGTATGTTAAGATAAGGGTTTTGTCCAACTTATGTGAAAAGGTTTCAAGGATAAGCTTGGGACAAGATTTGACATGTATGATTTGTGGGACATCCTAAAGTAAGTTTAGGGTATATGTTCTATAATTCTACTTAGCAAAAGGTGTTTGTTACGAAACACGCTGCCTTCTATGATAAAGGTGGTTATCATTAAAAGGGGCTAGTGGGAGGATAATAGATCTTGAAGAGTTCAAGAACCACAAAACACTATAAGTCAAATAAGAGGAACTTGTAGATAGACCTATTGTACCACAAACCAGAATCGTAAATGCGGAATAGTACCAAAGATACCTAGGAGGTATGGATTCATCATGGATGATGATGATGAGGTACACATCATAGAAGATGATGATCCAGAGTTACATTCGATGAGGTAAGACTTCTAGTGTGTACAAAAGGGTCAGTGGGAGTGTCGTGAAATTTCTAGTATTATATGTTGATATACTACGGATAAGGAATGACATACCAATGCTACAATCAGTAAAGATAAAATTGTCTAAACATTCCTCAATGAATGATTTGGGAAGAGTATCGTTATTGGGGATGCAAATCTATATAGATAGATTTAAAAGGATGCTCAACTTAACCCGAGGAACGTATATTCATTTGATGCTAAAGTCGTTTAGCATGGCGAACTCAAGAGATGTCTCATGTTGATGAGCCATGGAGTGTATCTCTCTTAATAATCCCATAGACTCCAAAAGAGAGATCGCATGAGTAACTATCATGTATGCAATGAAATGTACGAGACTTGATGTTGATCGATCATAATGCGGAGAAGTTCACTATGAGTCGCTGAAAACATCTTAAAGTACTTTCTTTGGTACTAAGGATGTGATCATATTTATGGTGGGTCCGAATTAAAACTAGAGGGCTTAACAGACTCAAGTTTTTGAGACGAGAAGAGAAGATGATGAAAATTCACTTTAAGGTAAAAGTGTTACCATGATCGAGTAGTGTGTTGAATTGGAAAGGTTCCAAATAGCAAAAGAGTTCTTTGGTTTAGTGATAAAGACAAAGTGAATAACTATAAATGAAGTCGCAAGTTGATTGTTTGGATTAAAAGTTAATTAAAGAACTAGGAATAGTTCCAAGTCTCATCTTGGATCTAAACATGTGTTGTTGCGCACTTTATTTGATTATTAGAATCATTGAAAGATGGGAAATCACTATAGAGATAGTGGACTCTCATGAACAACATTACATATCCATTAACTAAAGCTTATCCAACAACGCAGGATAATCGTCACTTAGAGAAGAAGAGTATGAGATACCATGGCGATTGGCTTTAGTGCAAGTGGGAGATTGAAAGTAGTATGCATTACACAAGCCCAATCATGTTTGATGATAAAGCACATACTTTGAAACAATCTTATTCATTTATTAATAAAAATATTAATTTATTAAAGGCTTTTAATTATCTACATGATGTTGTTTTATTATATGTGATAAACCCATAGTTTTAAGCAATGCTTTTAGAATAATGATGATGATCATTCTAATGAGATCTAAATTCTTAGAAAGCTTAAAACTAAAATAGTTCCCAATCGTTGGATTACTAAATTGGGGATTAGTGAATCCAGGATAGATTGGTACATACGCCGCTTTCTCATTGGATGAGGATGATTGATCTCATGATCATTTGTGTGAGACACTAAAGCAAGTATGTAGGTGCTTATTAGAGAATAAGTTCATTGAGCGTGGCTCGCTAAGGAATACCTAATGGAGTTTTACTTGCTGTCGATAGGAATTCTGTAGTGATAGTAGTCAAGTGATCCTTGGACTTGAGATCATCATAGTATCTTGTGTATGATGAGTTATACTTTGACTTATTCCTTAAGACCCTTAGGGTATATCAAAGGGTATGCTTGGGTATAATAAGTTGTACATGGAGATAATGTATGATCAATAAAGAATCTACCACTTCTTATTAAAAGAAGAGAAATGTCCTATGTGATTCGATAAATGACAACCCAAGTGAGTCCTTGGGCATAGCGTAGAATGAAATTAGAAAGGAGTTTCTAATTTGCATTATTTGGAGTTGTGCATTTAAGAGTCGAAATACATATAATTAAATAAAATAAGACTTGTGAAGAATTCCATGTCTTATATTTAATTGGGACATTGTATGGTGGAAGGATTGAATTATACGGTAACTATTTACTCAAAGGTTCTTTTATGATTAATGTTGAAATCTATATTATCCGGAAAGTCGTTGATCATTTGGGGAGGCTTATCCCTATTGTAGAATAAATATTATTTATTTAAATAAATTAATTGTCTAATTTATTTATTTAAATAAGATTAGAATTGTTCTAATTGATTTATTCACAACCTAGGTTTAATATGGAGAACCTAAAGGTCACACCATAAAAGGAAGAATAATTATTTAAGAAGTTAATGGCATAATCGTAATAATATGTTATGTATATTTAATTTAATCTATGGTGATAGAATAAATTAAATAGCTTAATATTTATTATTTAATATTTTAGAAATA
The DNA here is from genome assembly GCA_020205615.1 of Panax quinquefolius. Classification (NCBI taxonomy): domain Eukaryota; kingdom Viridiplantae; phylum Streptophyta; class Magnoliopsida; order Apiales; family Araliaceae; genus Panax; species Panax quinquefolius. The sequence continues at coordinate 19,178,550 of CM035152.1, forward strand.
TTAAATATAAATTAATAAGAGGAGTCTTATTAATATTATTACAATTATTATTATTATTTTAATTTCTAAAAGAGTTTAGGAATTAATTTAATATAAGTACTCTCATTTATTCCTAATTGGATTAGGAAGGAAAATTAGTTAAAGGAGTTTAATTAATTATCCATAATAAGATTAGGAGCCCTTTAATTAAAAGGGTTTAATTAAATAATACCTTATTTTAATAGGGTTACTTGATATCTTTATAAAGAGTAGTCTTATATCGATATTAAGACTACGTGATATTTCCAATGGTTGGAGAAGTACGCTCCTTTTTCTATAGAGATAGAAAAACTAGGTTTTGCCAACCACCCATCTTCTTAAATCCTTCTTCTTCCTTGGTGGATCACCTCAGAGGCCAAACACTTGGGTGGCTAACGTTGATCAAAGGAAGGAACCAACCCGGTGGATTCAAGTTGAACGCGAAAAGGATTGGAGGTGAACTTGTACTGAGGAAGCTTCGGATCTTCAAGGGTATGTTTCTTATTCATCTTTTCGTTTAATTAATAATTGTGCATAAAGGGTGATCCGTATATGGTTTGTAAAAATTTTAAACTCGATTTATCTCGCTTCGCTTAATTTTTGCAATTTGATTGCGTTCATGAATATTACAAACCTAATAGAAGGTCTTATATCTAGGAAGCAAGAATCGATGAAGAAGGAATACTTGAGCCAACTCGGACTTTGTGTTCTAACGATACGATTTAAAGTATAAAATCATGATGGGGCGCACAACACACCGTTTGCAATCCATATTAGGAGTACCAAAATGTATCATGTTCTTGGCATACATTTTGGTGGAGCAATATGAAGAGGAGATAGACTTTATTTATCTCAAGGTGTTTAACTTGTCAACGAAGTCAAGTCGCAGAGCATCAAGTACCAAAAGGTCCATCAGCAACCACTTTAAATTCCGGAATGGAAGTGGGAGCACATCACCATGGATTTTATTCTTGGTCTTCCTAAGGTTTCTCGAGGTATAAATGCAATTTGGGTCATTGTTGATAGATTGACCAAGTCTCCGCTCATTTCTTACCTATCGAGAAACTTATACACTTGAACGTCTTGCTCAGAGTATATACATAAACGAGATTGTAAGACTGCATGGTATGCCAGTATCCATAGTTTCCGATCGAGACCCAAGATTCACTTCATGATTTTGGGTTAGTTTGCAAAAAGCTATGGGCACGAATTTACGATTTAGTTCGGCTTATTATCCTCAGACGGACGAACAATCAGAGAGGACTATTCAAACTCTTGAAGATTTATTAAGACTTTGTGTCCTTGACTTCAAGGGAAGTTGGGACAAGTTCTTACCATTGGTGGAGTTTTCCTACAATAATAGTTATCAAGCAAGTATTGGCATGGCTCCATTCGAGGCGTTGTATGGAAGAAAGTGTCGTTCTCCAGTATGCTGGGATGAGGTGGGTGAAGCAACGTTGTTGGGACCGAAATTGGTATGTATGACTACGGAAAAGATTCAAACGATCCGACAACGTATAAAAACCTCACAAGACCGACAAAAGAGTTATGCTGATCTTTATCGAAAGGACGTGGAATTCGATATTGGAGATCATGTGTTGTTACGTGTTGCTCCATGGAAAGGAGTTACGAGATTTGGAAAGAGAGGAAAGCTTAATCCTCGATTCATTGGCCCATTTTTAATCCTCAATTGAGTAGGGACTGTAGCCTATAAACTTGCTTTACCGCCAAGTATGTCTCGTGTTCATAACATTTTTCATATATCCATGTTACGTAAATATGTGAAAGACCCGAGCGATATTATTGAGTTAGAACCGAACGAAATAGCGGAAGATTTAACGTATGAAGAGCTTCCTGTTCAAATCTTGGATAAGAAGGAACATATTTTACGCTCAAGTCAAAGTTTTATGGAGGAACCACGATGTTGAGGAGATGACCTGGGAGTTAGAATCTGAAATGAAATCAAGGTATCCTTACCTCTTCAAAAGAAGGGGAGATTGTAAGACCCCAACTTTTATGAATAAAAATGAATTTTCTATAATTATCATTTTTGAATATTATGGAATGAATTTGATATAATGTTATAGTTGTGGGTAATACTTATAAATTTTGCAAAGTACGCAAGTTTTTATATAATATTCGATTGGTCGGGGAATATTCGTTTTAATAGGAAATATTAAATGCGACCACAAGTAATCATTAGTGAACCACATAACTTGGAATAACGCTTGCCGGATCGAGAAGTTTACATAAATAACTTTTTTATAAAAATAACGGCAAAACTTTTACTGTTAACTATTGAAATACCTGGTGATAAAGTACAGTAATACGCGTTGTTGCACAGTAACGCTTTGTTGCACAATATCTCTGATTATTGATTTTTACGTAAGAAGTCACTCAATAATTGCTACAATAAAAATGCACAGCCTTTTATGTTATTGATGCAATAATTGCTACATTGATAATTGAATAGTATTTTATATTATTGATTCAATAGTTTTCACGACACAGTAACTCATAATATTGAAATGATATTATTAGATAGCATTATTGACAATGTCTAGAAAGTTTTGTCAAGGAAAGGGGTTAGGTTTTTTAATTGCGCGCTAGTAAGGAGAAATTTTTATCGAAAAGCCCCCTATTTCCTGGAAACGACCTTGTTGTCAATATTGTGATTATGTAATATTAATTGTGAATAATAATTGATGAATAAAAATATAATAATTAATGGTAAATATTGGTTCAATTTTATAAATGGAGGAATTTAGCATGAGATATTTGTTGAAAGTTTGACAAGGAAGTTTATCTTTTCCCTCTGAATTACACTATAAAAGGAGAGGCAACCTTCATCCGAAACACACCAAAAATTACATGTGTTCCTACTGCAATATTATGAGTATTTCATTTGAGTATAAGAATACTTTGAGTGTAGCTGTTAGTGAAAGATTTTCTCAGGATAATATTCGTTATACCAAGTCAGATTTAGTTTCTACTAAGGTAAATGATATTATTTTATTTCAATACTCGTAAGGGATATCATTTTCTTTCATACTCCATATTATGTAAGTGATATTATTTCATTCATATTCCTAAATGTAAACTTACTATGGTAAGTATTGCTTCTATAATTCTTGAAATGATTAGAAATTTATTAAAGTTTGCGCTTCATCTAATATCATTTCACTGGAATATTAGTATGAACTTTCTTATTAAATTTTAATCTTTTCATGTCAGGGTACTATTCATCTGGGGTACTATTTATACGGTACTATTCATAATTACTTTTCACGACAAAATTTAGTTTTTTTTCTTTGTCCAAATTATCTTCTTAAATATCATTTTTAAATTTTACTCCACAATTGGTGATCATGTTGACAATTTGGACATTCTTGAACTCTGGATAAATTAAATTATAAATCTCTGATATTTATTCTTGATCTCACTTGATTCATTCTTTATATCATTGTCATCATTCTCGTGTTTATATTGTAGTGCAAGTTATCTTTGGCCCGTAGTGCAAAGATGAACAATTGATTGGTATGATTATGACCATGAATTATGTATTGGTATAATCATAACCTTTAATGTTACAGATAAAGGTTTGTGGTAAAAGTCTTTTTTAGCCCGTAATGCATAGATGGACATGTGTTTGCTATGATCATGACCATTGGTGATACAAATGATTGTCTTTGGCCCGTAGTGCATAGATAATTCGTGGGTATGAAACAATTATTGATTGATGTTACATGGATAAAATATTGATGATGGACTTTTAAATCATAGAAGATAGTAGATATCATGCTCTACTTGACTCTTCTAATGGATTGCTATTTTCGCTGCAATTGTTAATCTAAAACTATGTTGTCCATTATATTTTATCTGATTTATCATTATTGAAGGCTAAAAATAATTTATTCCTCACTATCTTAGTCATAATATTCTTTATTGGACTAGTTGAGCTCACCCTTTTCCTTTTTGTTCCATTGTTCTTCTCAAGAAATGAAAGTGTAGTTAGGACTAGTCGGGGAGTGGAGTAATAGTCTGAGATAGTTACTGTGGCGGCCCCAAAATAGGTATACATCACCCATCTTGAGTCGCCAATATATGGTACAAAATTCAAATACAACTTAATTATACAACAGTCGTGTAAAGTACGACAAAATACATGCTGTAAGTTTTAATACAAATATTGCCTTCTAGACAATATCCACTCTCAGAATAAGTCCTCAATACATTTATTGTCACACTATTTAACAGAATAGTGAGGACTACTAGCTAACACTATCATCCGAACATCACTCCGTTCCCACGACTCGTCCCGCCACGTTCGTTCTCATTTCACGAAGAGAATAGTGAAAGAAAGGGTGAGCTCAACTAGCCCAAAGAAGAAATATTATGACTAAGATAATGCAGAATAAATTATCATTAGTCCTCAACAATGTTAAACCGATAAAATACAATAGACATCAAGTTTAGCTGAAATGAACAAGCAATCCATTAAAAAGTCAAGTAGAGAATAAAATCTACTATCTTTTATGTTTTAAAAGGTTTTCATCACTTTTATCATTTGAGACTCGACTTAATAAATAATCTACATCATCACCCGCACTTTACTGCCGAGGATATTCATTAGGGTCACGACCACAAATTCCATGCACTACAGGCCGAGGATATTTGTGTATTCATCAATGATCATGATCATGCCAACAATCGTCCATCAATGCACTCACGGGCCAATGAGAGCTTTTATCACATCATTTGTAACATTACTACCATGATTACAAGAATAATCCTCGGTCATAATCATACCAAGTCCATCTATGCACTACAAAGCCACAAATGACTTTCAAAAAATATAAACATGAGGATGATGACAATGATATAAGAATTCAATAAAACAAGTTCAAGAATTAAGTTATTCAGGAACTAATAACGTCCAAATTGTCAACATGATACTGCTTTGTAGAGTAAAATTCAAAAATGCTCAGAAGAATATTTCCATGAAAAATACTGGATGAAATGCAAATATCAAGGATATTCCACTAATTTCATGGAGTATAGAAGTCAAAATTTTAACCAACTGAGAATAATAAGGAATGGAATAACAACAGAAATCACCATGCATGCGATACTTCGCATTGACAGGTTATTCCAACAGAATAATAATAACGGAACCAAGTCAGGTGAAAATCACACCGACAGGATGTTCCAACAGAATAATAAAGAATGAAATAACAACAGAAATCACCATGCATGCGGTACTTCAGATGTATAAAAGTTATTCAATGTAATAATAAATCTGAGAATAATAAAGGCGGAACCAGTAAGGTGTAAAACACACGTATACATGATATTCCAACAAAATAATAAAAGCGGAACCGAAGTCCGTAAAGTAAAACCTGAGCGAGGATGTTCCAACGGAATAATAAAGACAGAATAATAAAAGAATATCACCAAGTATAGGGTATTCCGTGTATACAGGTTATTCCAATAGAATAATAAAGAAATGGAATAACAGAAGTTCTCTTCTTGAATACAAAAGAATAATATCCCTTACCGTAAAAGAAACTGGATAAAGAAAAAGAAAGTTAGCAGACTTCTATTCTTATTTCTCTCTATAACTTTCTCTATCTAGAGTTCAGTGAATTTGTAAGAAAATAATGAAGGAATGAGCTTCTATTTATAGAAGAATGGACTGCATAGTAACTAATTCATGAACGGTCCAGATTAATTTACTTTTAATCGGACGGTCCATATTTAAAGCAAAATCTTTTAAATAAAATATATTATATATATAATAATAATAATACTCCCTCCGTATAAACCAAATATTCCCCCCCTACCCAAAATGACAACTTTGAAAAAAAACTTCCAACTATTCAATTTTTAATACCGTGGGCCCCACATGTTCCCCTCCCCCCAACATGTCATAATCACAAGGTCCCATTATATTTAAATAACTTTCTACCAATAATGTTGAAAAATAGGTAAATAGGGGTCTAAATAATACGCCAAATTTACAACAACTACCTCATAAAAATCCTTTCAATATTTTTAAGAACATTTATCATTATTATTATAATTCACAATATTAATCGACCAGGTCGTTCCCAGGAAAGAGGGGGCTTTCCAATAAGGATTTTTCCCTATTGACGCGCAATTAGGTGACCAAACCTCTCCTTGGCAGAACTTCTAGACATCGTTAATATTGCAATTTATAATATTAATAACTCTGTCATTTCAATTATTGATTTAATAATATATAAAATATCGACAATAATTGAATCAAATAACGTGAGATACTATGCAACAATTACTACAACAATAATTGAACAAACTGAGTGACTTCTCACGTAAGCATTAATAATCAATACCGTGTAGTGCTACTACGCAACCACGCCAGACATATTCTTTTCTTTTACTACTGGTAGTAGTTCAACAAAGATAATTCAGTAAAACTTCCGCCGTTATTTTCATAAAATATTTTTGTCATTTTCTCAATCTGACAATAATTCCATTGTGGGGTCCACCAATGATTGTGCCGTCGTATTAATATTCCCCGACACAAAGAATATTCCATGACCAATCGAATATAATATAACAAATTGCATACTTTGCAAAATTTATAAATATTACCCACAACTATAACATTATATCAAATTCACACCATAATATAAAAAAATATTTCGAGAAAATTAAATATTTATTCATAAAATCTGGGGTCTCACAGTTACTATAGAAGTTTCACTATGTTGTGAAATAATGTGAGAATAATTGTAATGAAGACTTAATTAGAGTTTGGATATTGTCGTATTATGTACGATGCAATATTTGTATTCAAACTCACAATATGTGTGGTCGTATTTTGAACGACAGTTTAATAGTTGTAAATAGGGAAGTTTGTATTGAAATTTTATAGTATGTATTTGGCGACTCAAAATGGATTGTGTTGACTTATTTTTGGGGTGTCACATTTTACACCCTTATTTAAGTACACAACTCGTCAATCATACACATCTTGACATTATTGTCACATGCCTTTTTTACTACTTCATTTTCAAATTATAAAATTAATATTGACTTATTTTTAAAAAATTAATTTCAAGCGTATTCAAATTTAAAATTGATATAAAATTATTTAATTTATGTCCATATAATTATAAATATTATAAAGTACTATTAATTATAAAATTTATTATTTTAAAATTTTAAATGAATCATATTAATTTAAAATTTAAAAATATCACAAATTAATTTTTCAAAGTTAATATTGATCTTATGTATTTTCATTTCTACAATCCATTCAATACTCACTCCATAAATTACTTAAAATTTAAAATAAAATAAAAATTATTTTACATCGGAATACAATTGATAAATTATACTCACTTTTATAAATTATAAGATTATTATTAATTTTATAAGTTGATTTGATGCATTCTCAAACTTAATAATTTTGCTAAGAATCATAATTTTTTTATAACTAATAGTATTTTTTCAAATAAGTTAAAATATGTATTAATTAACTTTATATCAATTTTAAATTTTAAAATATCACATACTTACTTCAAAAAAGATTAATAAATTAATAGCGATTTTATAATTAAAAACAAGAGGTTGTAGTATATTACATCTATCAGTAAGTAATGCATGAAGCCAATACAAAGGTCAAATAATTACAACGGTCAAAACATGCTTTTACTGTTGGAACTTTTAAATTTTAAATTTCATTATTTAAGGAATTAATATAAGGAACTTGTTAGGTACATAGTGAAAAAATTGAATCCCTATCCTGCAGAATGACCCAATAACACTGTAGAGTATGAATAGGGATAAGGAAACTATGGTGAATGCTCTTAGGCTTTTAAAACCTTTGTGTTCTTATAATTTACTGATAGAAAAATTATTTTGAAAATGCCATGGGCATATTCATTAAATGCCAAAACTGTGTGCTAAAAAATCATGGTTCTTCACTTTAGCCAATCCGCGTGCTTCACATTTAATCCAAGCCTTTTATTTCAAATTCAAGAAATTCGAGCCACTTATTCAAAATGAATTTTTAAAATTACATGTTTACCCTCGGTTCAAAAATCTCCTATAAATAGAAAGCTTTTCACTACCAATTCACAAGAAAAGCTATATCTCATTGCCTGCATAATTTCTCTCTGAATTTTTTTTCCTTTATCTTCTACTTATAGTTCTAATCTTTTGAAGAAGATAAAAATTGGTCAAGTAGTTGAGATAAGTTATTAAATTGTTATATTTACATTATCTCATAACTGTTATAATTATTGATATACAAATATAAATTGTTGTACACAGTTATATATATATATATTGTTGGGAATTGCATATTCAAATTTGATGTTAAAAGTAAATAAACATGCTTATATGTAAAGTCCTTCAAAGAACATATGTACAAGGACTTAGGTGATAGATCAAAACTGTTAGGTTGATCTGTGCTTTATGTTTATCATTCTATAAATGAATGTATAGAAGAAAAGATCAAAGTTATTAGGCATCAACAGAATCGTAAAAGATGTAATAGATATGCATTAACAGAATCGTAGTCTGTCGAGCTAGCCGAGGGATTGCAGAAGTCAAGGCAGAATCGTAGAGTATCAAAAAAGTTACTACAAAATTGTAGTCTGCTTTGGAGGGCCACACTCAGAATCGTAGAGTTGGACCAAGCGCCTGCTGAGCTAAGTTAAGAATCGTAGTCTGCTCTCGGAAGCGTAGAGTCTACAAAAACAAGCAAGTCAAGGATCGTAGTCTGCCAGTGCTTAAGAGAAATTATAGTGTTCTCCTCTATCAGTCTGAATCAAGCACGAATGTGATAAGACACCACGATCATGATCGTAGTGTATCTCCTGTCAGCATCAAACACATCGATGTAACGCCCCCAAATCCTGGTATTCGTTACCTCGAACCTGGTGCGTCACGATACTACCTTCATCTAACTATTAACAACTTTCATTCATAATTTAATGAATACAATTTAACTTTGATATTGATTAATATATTAATTCCTTTTTAATTCCAGGATCTATGAATCGATCCCAAAATCTTCATAAGTCAATTCCCGATCTTGATCATTAACCATTCATGTTTTTACATCATATTCGATCTTATACTTAATAAGATGTGGAATAATTAAAACATTTTTGAATTCTTCATTCATTTCCCTGGATCTCAACCTTCATCTTTTACATATCTTTCAATTAAATTTATTATATGCTTTGATTCATCAAAATTACATTATAGAATTTACATCTCAATTCGATATTCTTTATATATCAAATAGTACGACTTTACAACTCTACAAGAATTAAACAACTATCAAGTATATCATCTAAAACCTAAAACATGGTTCAGAGGTGCTTCAGGTAAACAAATCAATCTTCTTGTGATACTATTGAACTTTATCAATCAAGTAGCACGTAACTTTACCGCGAGTCCTTAACCTACAAAAGTGGTTATTTGCAAGGGTGAGCTCAACATCCCAGCAATTCTAATAGTTTTCATGCATCACATAACACATAATATCATGTGCATTTTATAAAATCATAATCATTTAAACTCGATACGCATGTTGCTTCTCACATAGAAAGTATAGAGATTATCTTCTAAAACACATAGTCATAGGTTTACTTTCAATTTCATACATATCTCATAGACATTTCCACGTTTCATGGCTTAACGAAATACATCTCATACATATCTTATGAGACCCCGAATTTTATGAAATGAAAGTATTCAATTTTCTTATTATTATTTTATTTAGTAAATGGTTAAATTGAGAAAGGGTTAAAGTTAAGGGTGATCTTTAAAAATTTTACAAAGTAAGCAAGTTGTTATTCGTTTGGTCGGGGAATATCCAAATGCGACGACACAATCATTAGTGGACCCACAATGTAAGTATTATCGTAGTTAGAAAAGCATGTAATTATCATTTTATAAAAATAACGGCAAAAGTGTTACCGTTAAAATTGTTGAACTACCCCGGTAGTAAAAAGAAAAGCGATGTCTGGCGTGGTTGCATAGTAGTAGCCTGCGGTATTGATTATTGATGCTTACGTAAGAAGTCACTCAGTTATACTCAATTATTGCTACAGTAATTGCTGCATCATATCTCTAATATTATTGATTCGATTATTGTCACAGTATCATCTGCATAATATTTTATATTTTATTAATCAATAATTGAGACGACAAAGTTATTCATATTATTAAATTGCAATATTTACAATGTCTAGAAGTTCTGTCAAGGAGAGGTTTGGTCATCTAATTGCACGCCAATAAGGAGAAATCCTTATCGAAAAGCCCCCTCTTTGCTGTGAACGACCTGGTTGGTAAATACAATGTTGTTAAATATTGTGGGTTATAATACTAATGATGAATAAGTTCGTGTTGATTAAAGATGAATTTGATAGTTCCATTGTGTTGGAATTATTAGTGTTAGTGGAAATCGACATTTATTTCTATATTAATTGATATCTGGAAGTTATACGGACCAGTCGGGTAATTAATCGGATAAATGAGCAATTAATTGCTACTAATTCACATGTTTATATAACTATTTGTTCACATGTGTGTACTATTGAATCACATTTTTGTACTATTAGGGAAGTTGGTACAAGATTGATAATACTTGCATGACTAAGTTAAAAATGGAGGTATAGATGGAGGTACTATATTGTAATTCGTATTTTCACATGATTATAACTATTGATTCACATTATTTACTATTAGGGGAGGTGGTGCAAGTTTGATAATACTTGCAGGACTAAATTAAAAATGAAAGAAAAGTTGGAGGTATTGTACTGTAATATTTTGAGCCCTAAAACATGCAATTATCGAAACTATATTTTTCTATAAATAGAAGCTCATTCTTCCTTCATTTCTCACCAATTCACTAAAGCTTTAGAGCAATTATTATAGAGAGAAATTATAGAGAGAAAGAAGAAGAAAAGTCTGCTACCTCACTATTCCAATATCCAGTTTCTTCTAAGGTAAGGGGTATTATTTCTTTCGTATTCATGAAGAGAGCTATTGTTATTCCATTCTTTATTATTCTGTTGGAATAACTTTCATACATAAATACCGCATACATGGTGAAATTCTTCTATTATTCCATTCTTTATTATTCTGTTGGAATATCTTGTCTGTGCATATTACGCATGACCTGGTTCCATTATTTATAATTCTATTAGAATAACTTGTCTGTGCGGTATATCGCATGCCTGGTGAATTCTGTTGTTATTCCATTCTTTATTATTCTGTTAGAATATCCTGTCTGTGCGGTTTACGCATGACCTGGTTCTTTATTATTTTGTTGGAATATCATGTCTGTGCGGTTTACGCATGACCTGGTTGCATTCTTTATTATTCTATTGAGAATAACATGTCTGTGCGGTCTATCGCATGTATGGTGAATTCTTCTGTTATTCCATTCTTTATTATTACATTGGAATAACTTTGTCATGTGGATTACCGCATGCATGGTGAATGATCCTTTGTATTCATATGAATAGTATTTTCATTCAAAAGGTGTTTCTGCCAGGGGCAGTTTCATAATTTTTCTGACCCTACAAAAATTCTGGAAAAATTTAAAATGATAATTTGACGAGTTTTCTAGATTGTATCCAAAAATGGTGATTTTTTGATGTATAGATTAAGAGTTATGGATTTTATGGGAAAAGACTATTTTAAAAGTAAACCCTTATAACTCTTTGTGGTTAACTCCAAAATTGGTGAAATTTTTATTGGGAGTACATGTATATAACAGGAGTGTACCCTATAAATTTCGGAATTTTTGGACAAAAGTACAATTTATGATAAATGTCTAAATATTCGGCAGTTTTGGACATATGAAAAATAGTAAATGACTTTTAAAAATTCCGAGAAAAATATATGTTCAATATGGGACTATATTCTGCTAAATTCTAGAAAAGAAATATTTTTGGGACTGATTTGGTATTTTTCATGAAAATGAACTAGTTATGAGTAAATGAATTAAATATGTTATGTGAAGTAACAAAATTGGAAAATAGAATTTTATGGCTTGGGAATCCTATATAGGGTATATGCAGATTTTTGATGAGGGATTTGATCATTGGTGATGAAATCTTATGAGTATGACATTTTTGAATGATTAAAGGCATTATTCGGTAAAGTGTAAACAATTGAAATAAATTATTTATAAGTTTAAGAAGTGATTAAAATATTGTTATAATATTAATAATATTAGATAATGAGTTTATTAAGTGATTGATAATATTTGGATAAATTTAAAGTCTTTAATATTTATCCTTGTTTTCGTTTGATTAATGCTTATATCATTGTCATCATCCTCATGCTTATATTGTGATGAAAGTCATCTTTGACTTACATGCATAGATGGACTTGGTGTGATTATGACTAGGGATCATTCGGTATAATCATGACCTGTAATGTTATAAATGATGTGGTAAAAGTCCTCAGTGGCTTGTAGTGCATTGATGGACAATTTTTGGTATGATTATGACCAGGGATTATTCGGTATAGTTATGACCATTGATGATTTAATGAATATCCTTGGCATGTAGTGCAGGGATGATTCGATGATGTGGTTTATTTATTATGCTGAGTCTCAGCGAGAAAAATTGATGAAAACATTTTAAAATATAGAAGATAGTAGATATCATGCTCTACTTGACTCTTCTAATGGATTTCTTATTCCACTGCAGTTAAACTTGATGTCTATTGTATTTTATCGGTTTAGCATTGTTGAAGGCTAATGATAATTTATTACGCATTATCTTAGTCATAATATTTCTTCTTTGGGCTAGTTGAGCTCACCTTTCTTTCACCGTTCTCTTGAGAAAATGAGAGCGAATGGGACTAGTCGGGGAGCGGAGTGACGGTCCGGATGATAGCATTAGTAGTCCTCACTATTACATTAAATAGTGTGACAATAAATGTAATGAGGACTCCATTGAGTGTGGATATTGTCTAGATGACAATATTCTTATTAAAACTCTTTAGATTATGTTTTGTCGTATTTTTACGACTATTGTATAATTAAGTTGTATTTGAATTTTGTACCATGTATTTGGCGACTCAAGATGGGTGATGTATACCTATTATTGGGGGCGTCACAGTTTGTATCAAAGCTTAGGGAAATGATCCCTGACTGAGATGTGAGACAAGAACTAGGAAGGGAGAGACGGGGAATTCCTTCGCTAGTATGACCTACCTAAGTTTATTTGGTATTTAATTGGTCGGTCAGGGTATAGGGATAATATGTTATATGTCAATTAACCCTTGTTTTGTGGCAGTATTTGAGAATGGCAGCTGAAAATGTTAACAATGGAGTGAATGAGATCGTGGAAACACCTCTAATCACCAACCAGGATAATGTGATGTCAGGCAGAGAAGGAATTAGAGATATCCATGTGGTGAGTGAACAATTGATAGTTGCACCCGAGATAGTCGCAGAGGTAGCAGCTGAGAGTGAGGAAGAAGAGGAAGAAGAGGAACCTGAGGATAATTTATTAGAAGAATTTTATTATCGAAATTTAGAATTACAAAATCGTGTTCATGAGTTAGAAGAGCAGGCTGAAGAACGGCAGGCGGTTGTGGAGCAAAAGGATGCAACAATTCAAGCTTGTGTTACCCGATATATGATGCTTGAACAAAAGCACTCTTTGGCAGAGTATAAGATGATAAAGCTGGAATTTGAGCTGAAAGAAGAAACAACTGAATAGTAACTCGTGAATAGTACTTCATGAATAGTAACTCGTGAATAGTACTCTGACACGAAAAGTGCCCTGAATACCCGATTGAACAATATAACCTCCAGACATCAATTATTATTGAAATTTGTAAATATTACCCACAACTATAACATTATATCAAATCCACACCATAATATTAAAAAAAATATTTCGAGAAATTTAAATCTTTGTTAATAAAATCTAGGGTCTCACAATCTCCCCTCCTTATGAAATTTCGCCCTCAAAATTTACGTACGTACCTGGTATGCCGAACAGATGAGAATACCTTGACTTCATTTCAGATTCTAACTCTTGAGGTATAACCTTTGAGTGTTGAATACGATCCTTCTTATTCAAGATTTTAACACGTATTTCCTTATACGTTATATCTTCCACTATCTCGTTTGGTTCTAAATCAATAATGTGGTTCGGGTTGTCCACATATTCATGTAATATCGATACGTGAAAAACGTTATGAACACGCGACATACTTGGCAGTAAAACGAGTCTATAGGCCACAGTTCCTACTCGATCAAGTATTTTAAATGGGCCAATTAGATCGAGGTTTGAGATTTCCTCTCTTCGTCGATTCTTCTTCTAGAATAACGCCCTCTTGAACCTTCTTCTTCACATTCATCAGATTCGGGTGTGTAGCTTGAGCGGCTTTAACTTTATCGATTAAAGTCGATTCTACTCGTATATTCGTTATCTTCATGTGGGTCCCTAGAGTCTTTAACTCTATTTTCATCCTTTGTAAGTTATACGAAATGGCTTTTTGTGTTAACAACATCGCACTCGTAAACTCATACGATCTTCTACTCAACGCGTCAGCTACCACGTTCGCTCTTCCACGATGATATTGAATGATATGATCGTAATCTTTAACAGCTCGATCAACGTCTTTGGCGCATTATACGTTTGTTTTGGTTGAAGAAATATTTAAGGGTTTTAGAAATGAGTTTTGTACTGGGGTCAATACAAAATTCGATTTCACGCTCTGGGAGTAGGCCAGGAAGTCTTCAAGAATACATCAGGAATTTATTAACAATAGAAATATCATTCAAAACTGTGACCCTCATCCCAAGACTTGGATAGTACGCCACACCGATACCTATCAACTTGCCATCGTCATTGATGACGTCGCCTACAGAAAGTCTAGCTTCAGTGCATTCCACACAAGGAAGTCACCAGATAAAGGCTCAGGGATCTTTACTTATGGCTTGATATGACAATGATTTACTTTAGTGGTTTGGTTGCTTGAATTCACATAACAGGTTGGTTAGGAATATGAAAGCTAACAACCTTACGAAAAGCTTGATGAGTAGTTAACCAATCGATTCCTAAAATCACATCAAAGGTAAGTATTTTCAAAGAGATAAGATCGACAGGTAACGTGAAAGTGTCGATTTGAATTAAACAAGACTTATAAACAGTGGATGTAATGAAGGTTTCTCCTAACGGAGTTTTAACAGATACATCAAAGTCTAATTTCTCCGGAGTCAAATTTAAACGTTGAGCGCAAGTAAGAGAGATAAAAAAATGGGTAGAACCGGTATCTAATAAGGTATAGACTTCGCAAAAATTTATAATTAACTAACCCGTGCTAACTTCATTCGGGTTACTCACTTTTTGAGAAGTCACGGAAAACGCTCTTCCTGAAACCACCGACTTTATTTTGTCCGTATCCGCCTTTGGTGCCACCGTCCCAGCTGGACTTGACTTTGGTGCACGACAAAATCGGGCTAGGTGACCTTCTCTTCTTGAAATTTCCACTTCTATTATCTTGGCCATGATTACCATCGAAGTGGATACCATTCTTGGCATGATAATTTCCCCCACCATAGTCATTATTGTTCCGATGGCCGTTGCCACCGGTATGATTATTATCGTGTTGTTGGTCGTTACCTTTTGGTTGTGCTAACTCATTATCATCCTCCAATAACTGAGTAATTGAGAGAACCCAACATCGAGTTTTGAATTACCTTGTACATTGCGGTCAACCTCAACTTGATATAGATCGAAGATTAATGATTCAGATCATGAAACAGGAGTCCGATGAAGCAGTTGAGGGTGGAATATACCCTAAAGAAAAGTCAATTTCAACGGTAGTGATGACACCAAACGTTGCCCAAGACAAGTCAAAGCCGGGTAGTTTAAGGGAGAGCGGTTGTCATGACTTCCCAACAAGTGAGGAACCCAAATGAAGTTATCACGGGTTAGTAAATTATAAATTCTTGCGAAGTCTATACCTTATTTGATTCCAGTTCTACCCACCCTTTTATTTCTCCTACTTACGCTCAATGTTTAAATTTGACTCCAGAGAAATTAGACTTTGATTTATCTGTTGAAACTCCGTTGGGAGAAACCTTCATTACCTCCACTATTTATAAATCTTGTTTGATTCAAATCGACACTTTCACGTTAATTCGCCGATCTTATCTCTTTGAAAATACTTGCCTTTGATGTGATTTTAGGAATCAATTGGTTAAGTACTCATCATGTTTTTCGTAAGGTTGTTAGCTTTTATATTCCTAACCAACCTGTTATGTGAATTCAAGCAACCAAACCACTAAAGTCAATCATTGTCATATCAAGCCATAAGTAAAGAGCCCCGAGCCTTTCGCTGGTGACTTCCAAGTCTTGGAATACACCGAAGCCAGAATATCCGTAGGGGACGTCATGAATAATGGTGGAAAGTTAATAGGTATCAATGTGACGTGTTTTCCAAGTCTTGGATGAGAGTCACAGTTTTTTTTTCTATCGTTAATAAATTTCCTTACGTATTCTTGAAGAACTTCCTAGCCTACCCCTAGAGCATGAAATTGAATTTTGTATTGACCTCAGTACAAAACCCATTTCTAAAACTCTTAAATATTTCTTCACCTAGAACGAATGTATTATGCGCCAAAGACGTTGGCTCAAGTTGTTGAAGATTACAACTATACCACTCAATATCATCGTGGAAGAGCGAACGTGGTAGCTGACGCGTTGAGTAGAAGATCGTATGCGTTTATGAGTGCGATGTTGATAACGCAAAAACCCATTTCGTATAACTTGCAAATGATGAAGATAGAGTTAAAGACTCTAGGGACCCATGTGAAGATAACAAATATACGAGTAGAATCTACTTTAATCGATAAAGTTAAAGCTGCTCAAGATACACACCCGAATCTGATGAATGTGAAGAAGAAGGTTCAAGAAGGCGTTATCTCAACCCTCGATTTAATTTGCCCATTTGAAATCCTCGATCGAGTAGGAACTGTGGCCTATAGACTCGTTTTACCACCAAGTATGTGAGACCCCAGATTTTATGAATAAAGATTTAAATTTCTCGAATTTTTTTTTATATTATGGTGTGGTTTTGATATAATGTTATAGTTCTGGGTGATATTTACAAATTTTGCAAAGTATGCAAGTTGTTATATAATATTCGATTGGTTGGAGAATATTCGTTTTAACAGGGAATATTCGTACGACGGCATAATCATTGGTGAACCTACAACGGAAGTATTGTCGTAAAGAAAACCATGCAATTATCTTTTATAAAATAACTAGGAAGTGTTATTGTTAAAACTATTGAACTACCCGGTAGTAAAAATACGATGTCTGGCGTGGTTGCGTAGTAGCTACCGGTATTGATTATTGATGTTTACGTAAGAAGTTACTCGGTTATACTCAATTATTGCTATATAGTAATTCTTTGCGATCAAATCTCTCATATTATTGATTCGATTATTGTCACAGTATCATCTGCATAATATGTTATATTATTAAATCAATAATTAAAACGACAAAGTTATTCATATTATTAAATTACAATATTTATAATGTCTAGAAGTTCTGTCAAGGAGAGGTTTGGTTATCTAATTGCGCGCCAATAAGGAGAAATCCTTATTGGAAAGCCCCCTCTTTCTTGGGAAAGACCTAGTTGTTAAATATTGTGAGTTATAATATTAATGATGAATAAGTTCGTGTTGATTAAAGATGAAATTGATAGTTCTATTGTGTTGAAATTATTTGTGTTTGTGGAAATCGACATTTATTTCGATAATAATTGATGTCTAGAGGTTATATTGGTCAATCGGGTATTCGGGGCACTTTTTGTGTCAGAGTACTATTCACGAGTTACTATTCACGGGGTACTATTCACCCAAAAATTATATTTCTTTTCGGTCCAAATCATTTTTAGGTACAATATTATTCCATGAGGAGATGTGCTAATTTTTCAGACCGTTGGTTGAAATTATAATAGTAAATCAATATGGATCGTTGATTTAAAGTTTTAATAGTAACTTGTTCCTTCAGTTTTCCAAGAGTTATTTGTCCCTTCAGTTTTCCAAGAGTTATTTGCCTCTTCGGTGTTCCAAGAGTTAATTGCCCCTTCAAAAATAGTAGTTGTCTCTTCAATATTACCAAGAGTCATTTTGACCCTTCGTTAAGACCAAGAGCCACTTTTAGTTCTTTTATAAATAGAAGTTCATTCCTTCATTATTTTATACGAATTCACTGAAACTCTAGAGAGAGAAATTATAGAGAGAAAGAAGAAGAGAAGTCTGCTACCTCACTTTTCCAATATCCAGTTTCTTCTAAGGTAAGGGGTATTATTCTTTCGTATTCATGAAGAGAATTATTTTCTTTCAATACCCGTAAGAGTTGTTATTCCATTCTTCATTATTATGTTGGAATAACCTGTTTATGCGAAGTACCGCATACATGGTAAAATTCTTCTGTTATTCTATTCTTTATTATTATGTTGGAATAACCTATTTATGCGAAGTACCGCATACATGGTGAAATTCTTCTATTATTCCGTTCTTTATTATTTTGTTAGAATAACCTGTCTGTGCGGTCTATCGCATGCGTGGTGATTTCTGTTGTTATTCCATTCTTTATTATTCTGTTAAAATATCTTGTCGGTGCGAATTTTGCCTAACCTGGTTCCGTTCTTTATTATTCTGTCGAAATATCTTGTCTGTGCATATTACGCTTGACCTGGTTCCATTAATTATTATTTTATTAGAATAACCTATCTGTGCGGTCTATTGCATGCATGGTGAATTCTTCAGTTATTCCATTCTTTATTATTCTGTTGGAATAACCTGTCTATGTGGATTACCACATGCATGGTGAATGATCCTTTGTATTTCATTCCTTATTAAATTGTGGAAATGATCTATTTATGTGGATTATGATGAAAGTCATAATAAAAAACCGAATCGATGAAAATCATGGGTATATGTAGTATTAGTAAGTGTTATGATGAGTTATGTTGGTTATTATGTGAAAACATGAAAGTTTCTTAGAAATTACAAAGGGTTGAAAATCAGATTTTGGTAAAAAGGGAACATGAAATTCAATTGACCATATCTCCTATTATATTTTGAATTTTTGAGTGTGGTCAAGTTCTAGAGTTAGATCTATGAGTTTTCTAACTTATCCAAGTGGAATCACTGGAAAAGGTGTTGTAAATTTTCGTGTGGACTAATTTTAGCAAAGGAGTCAAAAATTGCAAAGTACCAAAAAGCTACTGTCCAAAAATTCCGGTCTTTTGGGACATGAAAATATATGGTATAAAGTACCTCCTGTCCAAAAATGAGCTCATTCCGACTTAAAATGAGCAAGTTATGACCATTTCAATATTTAAGTTTTTCCAACGAAAAACTCTATAACCGGAGTTCTATAACTCCGATGACCATGAAATTTAAACTGGAAGCTCACGTTAACATATGTAAGATCATGCCAAGATTTGGGAATTTTTGGAGTTAAACTTGAGGTAGCTAAATTCTTAAGGAATTAATTAAAAATTGATTTTTGAAAAATAGTAAATGAATTTAAAAATTTTGAGAAAAATATATATTCAATATGGGACTATATTCTGCTAAATCCCAGAAAAGAAATATTTTTGGGACTGATTTGGTATTTTTCATGAAAATAATCTAATTATGAATAAATAAGTTAAATATGTTATGTGAAGTAACAAAATTGGAAAATAGGATTTTATGGTTTGGGAATCCTATATAGGGTATATGTAGATTTTTGATAAGGGATTTGATCATTGGTGATGAAATCTTATGAGTATGGCATTTTTGAATGATTAAATGTATTATTTGGTAAAGTGTAAACAATTTAAATAAATTGTTTATAAGTTTAAGAAGTGATTAAAATATTGTTATAATATTAATAATATTAGATTATGAGTTTATTAAGTGATTGATAATATTTGGATAAATTTAAAGTCTTTAATATTTATCCTTGTTTTCGTTTGATTAATGCTTATATCATTGTCATCATTCTCATGCTTATATTGTGATGAAAGTCATCTTTGGTTTACGTGCATAGATGGAGTTGGTGTGATTATGACCAGTGATTATTCGGTATAATCATGACCGTAATGTAACGAATGATATGGTAAAAGTCCTCAGTGGCCTGTAATGCATTGATGGACAGTTTTTGGTATGATTATGACCAGGGATTGTTCGGTATAGTCATGACCATTGATGATTTAATGAATATCCTTGGCCCGTAGTGTAGGGATGATTCGATGATGTGGTTTATTTATTAAACTGAGTCTCAGCGATAAAAGTGATGAAAAACCTTTCTAAATCATAGAAGATAGTAGATTTTATTCTCTACTTGATTTTTTTAATGGATTACTTATTCCGCTGCAATTACACTTGATGTCTGTTGTATTTATTAGTTTAACATTGTTGAAGACTAATGATAATTTATTCTGTATTATCTTAGTCATAATATTTCTTCTTGGGCTAGTTGAACTCACCCTTTCTTTCACCTTTGTTCTTCGTGAAATGAGAATATATAGTGGGGACGAGTCCGGGAAAGGAGTGACAGTCCAGATGATAGCATTAGTAGTCCTCACTATTCTGTTAAATAGTGTAACAATAAATGTAATGAAGACTTCTTTGAGTGTGGATATTGTCCAGATGACAATATTCATATTAAAACTCTCAGTTTATGTATTGTCGTATATTACACGACGGTTGTATAATTAAGTTTGTATTTGTATTCTGTACCATGTATTTGGCGACTCAAGATGGGTGATGTATACCTATTTTGGGGGCGTCACAAAGTATGTCGCGTGTTCATAACGTTTTTCACGTATCGATGTTACGTAAATATATGGACGACCCGGACCACATTATTGAATTGGAACTAGACGAGATAGCAGAAGATTTAATGTATGAGGAGATATATGATAAAATCTTGGATAAGAAGGATCCTATTCGACACTCAAAGGTTATACCTCAAGAGTTAGAATCTGAAATGAAGTCAAGGTATCCTCACCTCTTCGGCATACCAGGTACGTACGTAAATTTCGAGGGCGAAATTTTAGAAGGAGGGGAGATTATGAGACCCCGAATTTTATGAAATGAAAGTATTCAATTTTCTTATTATTATTTTATTTAGTAAATGGTTAAATTGAGAAAGGGTTAAAGTTAATGGTGATATTTGAAAATTTTACAAAGTAAGCAAGTTGTTATTCGTTTGGTCGGGGAATATCCGTACGACGACACAATCATTGGTGGACTCCACAACAGAAGTATTGTCGTAGTTAGAAAACGACAGAATTATCATTTTATAAAAATAATGACTAAAGTATTCTTTGTTAAAAGCGTTGAACTACCCTTAGTAGTAGTAAAATGCGATGTCTGGCGTGGTTGCATAAGAGTACACGTATTGATTATTGATGCTTATGTAAGAAGTCACTCAGTTATACTCAATTATTGCTAAAGTAATTGCTGCATCATATCTCTCATATTATTGATTCGATTATTGTCACAGTATCATCAGCATAATATTTTATATATTATTAAATTAATAATTGAGACGACAAAGTTTTTCATATTATTAAATTGCAATATTTATAATGTCTAGAAGTTCTGTCAAGGAGAGGTTTGGTCATCTAATTGCGCGCCAATAAGGAGAAATCTTTATCGGAAAGCCCCCTCTTTCTTGGGAACGACCTGGTTGTTAAATATTGTGAGTTATAATATTAACGATAAATAAGTTCGTGTTGATTAAAGATGAATTTGATAGTTACATTGTGTTGAAATTATTAATGTTAGTGGAAATCGACATTTATTTCGATATTAATTGATGTCTGAAAGTTATACGGACCAGTTGGGTAATTAATCGGATAAATAAGAAATTAATTGCTACTAATTCACAAGCTTATATAACTATTTGTTCACATGTGTGTACTATTAAATCACATTCTTGTACTATTAGGGGAGTTGGCGCAAGATTGATAATACTTGTATGACTAAGTTAAAAATGGAGGTATAGATGGAGGTACTATACTGTAATTCATATTTTCACATGATTATAACTATTGATTCACATGATTGAACTATTAATTCACATTATTTACTATTAGGGGAGGTGGTGAAAGTTTGATAATACTTGCAGGACTAAATTAAAAATGAAAAAAAAGTTAGAGGTATTGTACTATAATATTTTGAGCCCTAAAACGTGAAATTATCGAAACTATATTTTTCTATAAATAGAAGCTCATTCTTCTTTCATTTCTCACCAATTTACTAAAGCTTTAGAGCAATTATTATAGAGAGAAATTATAGAGAGAAAGAAGTAGAGAAGTCTGCTACCTCACTATTCCAATATCCAGTTTCTTCTAAGGTAGGGGATATTATTTCTTTCGTATTCATGAAGAGAGCTATTGTTATTACATTCCTTATTATTCTGTTGGAATAACCTGTCTATGCGAAGTACCGCATACATGGTAAAATTCTTCTATTATTCTATTCTTTATTATTCTGTTGGAATATCGGTATCGTGCGTATTACTGCGATGACATTGGTTCCATTATTTATTATTACATTGGAATAACCTATCGTGCGATTGTATCACATGCCGGTGAATTACATTGTTATTTCATTATTTATTATTACTGTTGGAATATCACATGCGTTTGGTTTCTGCGCTGACTGGTTTCATTCTTTATTATTACATTTAGAATATTACGCATGCATGCGGTTTTCTGGCGTATGCATGGTTCCATTATTTATTATTACATTTGGAATAATATCATATGCATGCATGCGGTTTCGCGTGACTTGGTTTCATTCTTTATTATTATGTTGAGAATAGCACTTTTGTATATGCGATCTATCGCATGCATGCGTGAATTCTTACATTATTCTATTCTTTATTATTTTGTTGGAATAATGCATACATGTGGATTATCGCATGCATGGTGAATGATCCTTTGTATTCATATGAATAGTATTTTTCATTTCAAAGGGGTTTTACTAGCTGAATGAAGGTTTGTAATTTTTTTCGACTCTCAAAAATTCAAGAAAAATTTGAAATGGTAATTTGATGAGTTTTGTAGATTGATGTCTAAAATGGTGATTTTTGGATGTATAAATTAAGAGTTATGGATTTTATGGGAAAAGACTATTGTCAGATTGACTTTTATACTATGTGTTCGCACTCAAGACGGGTCGCCAAATACACATGGTACAAAAAATACAAATAAAAACTTAATTATATAATTATCGTAAAATAAGACAAAACATATGTTATGAAGTTTTAATACAAATATTGTCATCTGCACAATATTCACACTCAATGGAGTCCTCATTACATTTATTATCACAATCGCTTAATGTAATGTGAGAACTACTAATTCTATCATCTCACATCCACCCGCTCCCCGACTCGTCCCCAAATTTATATTCTCATTTCAAGAGAACAATGAAAGAAAGGGTGGGCCTCAACTAGCCCAAAGAAGAAATATTACGACTCAAGATAATGCGTAATAAATTATCATTAGTCTTCAACAATGTTAAACCGATAAAATACAATGTACATCAAATTTAACTATAGAGGAATAGCAATCCATTAAGAGTCAAGAGAGTATGATATCTACTATCTTCTATGTTTTAAAATGTTTTCATCAATTTTTATCACGAGACTAATTTTTAATAAATAAACCACATCATCGAATCATCCCGCACTACTACGCCAAGGATATTCATTAAATCATCAACGGTCACGACTATACCAAATAATCCATGGTCATAATCATACAAAAATTATCCATCAACGCACTACAAAGCCATCAAGACTTTTACCACATCATTTATAACATTACAGGTGTCATGATTATACCGAATGATACCGTCATAATAATACCAAGTCTATCTACGCACGTAAGCCAAAGATTTGACTTTCATCACAATATAAGCATAAGGATGATGACAATGATATAAGCATTAATCAACGAAAATAAGGATAAATATTAAAGACTTTAAATTTATCCAAATATTATCAATCACTTAATAAACTCATAATCTAATATTATTAATATTATAACAATATTTTAATCACTTCATAAACTTATAAACAATTTATTTCAATTGTTTACACTTTACCAAATAATGCATTTAATCATTCAAAATGTCATACTCATAAGATTTCATCACCAATGATCAAATCTCATCATCAAAATCAGATATACCCTATATAGATTCCCAAGCCATAAAATCCTATTTTTCAATTTTTGTTACTTCACATAACATATTTAATTCATTTACTCATAACTAGTTCATTTTCATGAAAAATATCAAATTAGTCCCAAAAATATTTCTTTTCCGGGATTTAGCGTAATATAGTCCTATATTGAATATATATTTTTCTTCTAATTTTAAAATTCATTTACTATTTTTCATACGGCCAAAACTCGCCTAATATTTAGACATTTATCATAAAATCATTTTGTCTAAAAATTCAAATTTATAGGTATACTCTTGTTATATACATGTGCTCCCAATAAAATTTCACCAATTTTGGAGTTAACCACAAAGAGTTATAAGGGATTAGTTTTAAAATAGTCTTTTCCCATAAAAATCCAAAACTCTTAATCTATACATCAAAAATCACCATTTTTGGATACAATCTAGAAAACTCACAAATTATCATTTTAAATTTTTCCTAATTTTTGTAGGTCGTAAAATTACAAACCCGCCTCGACGTAAAACACTTTTGAATGAAAATACAATTCATATAATACAAAGGAGCATTCACCATGCATGCGTGTAATCCACATAGATAGGTTATTCCAATGTAATAATAAAGAATGGAATAATGTAAGAATTCACCATGCATGCGATAGATCAGACATACGTATTATTCTCAATGTAATAAAGAATGGAACTGTGTCGCGCAGAAACCGCATGCATATGATATTCCAAATGTAATAATAAAGAATGGAACCAGTCATGTGTAAACCGCATGTATAGGATATTCCAACATAATAATAAAGAATGGAACTGTGTCACGCCAGAAACCGCATGCATGTGATATTCCAAATGTAATAATAAAGAATGGAATAATATAAGAATTTCACCACGATGCAGATTGTGATCGATAAAAGTTATTCCAATGTAATAATAAGGAATGGAATAACAATAGCTCTGCTCATGAATACGAAGGAAATAATACCCCTTTACCTTAGAAGAAAAACAGATAATGAAATAGTGAGGTAGCGCATTTCTCTTCTTTTCTCTCTATAATTTTCTCTATAATAATTGCTCTAATGCTTTTAGTGAATCGGGTGAGAAATGAAGGAAAATGAGCTTCTATTTATAGAAAATATTGTTTCGATAATTGCACGTTTTGGGGCTTGAAATATTACAGTACAATACCTCCAACTTTTCTTTCATTTTTAATTTAGTCCTGCAAGTATTATCAAACTTGCACCACCTCCCCTAATAGTAAATAATGTGAATCAATAGTAAATCATGTGACTCAATAGTTCTAAACATGTGAAAAAATTAATTATAGTATAGTTCCTTCAACTATACCTCAATTTCTAAATTAGTCATGCAAGTATTATCAATCTTGCACCAACTCTCCTAATAGTAAATCATGTGAATCAATAGTACACACATGTGAACACATAGTTATAAGCATGTGAAATAATAGCAATTAATTACTCATTTATCAGGTTAACCTCCAGACATCTTTAATCAATTTTTATCGAAATAAATATAGATTTTTACTAACACTAATAATTCTAACACAATTGAACTATCAATTTCATCTTTAATCAACACGAACTTATTCATCATTAATATTATAACTCACAATATTTAACAACCACGTATTTCCCAGGAAAGAGGGGGCCTTCCGATAAGGATTTCTTTATTAGCGCCGCAATTAGGTGACCAAACCTCTCATCGATGTAACTTCCGTATATTGTAAATATTGCAATTTAATAATATGAATAACTTTGTCGCTTCAATTTTTGATTTAATAATATAACATATTACGCAGATGATATTATGACAATCGTGACGCCTCAAAATTAGGTATACGCCACCCATCTTGGGTCGCCACTTACATGGTACATAAATTCAAATACAACTTACTAATATAATCTGCGTGGTATAATACGATATAAACCGTGAGTTTGAATACAAATATTGTCTACTAGATATTATACAAACTCAAAAGGAGTCCTCATTACAACTATTATCACACTATTTCACGTAATAGTGAGGACTACTAATGCTATCCTCCGGACCATTATCTGCTCCCCGACTCGTCCCAAAGCCTATGTTCTCATTTCAAGAGAACAAAGGAAAGAAAGGGTGAGCTCAACTAGCCCAAAGAAGAAATATTACGACTAAGATAATGCGTAATAAATTTATCATTAGTCTTCAACAAGTTGTTAAACCGATAAAATACAATAGACAAACCAGCTTTAATCTGCAATTGAATAAGCAATCCATTAAAAGAGTCAGTAGAGAATAAAGTCTACTATCTTTTAGGTTTTAAAAGGTTTTCATCAATTTTATCGCCGAGACCCAAATTTTAATAAATAAACCACCACATCTAATCATCCCTCGTACTACTGGCCAAGGATTTTCATCAAATTATCAATGGTCATGACTATACCGAAACACACCTCGGTCATAATCATACCAAAAACTATACATCATCGCATTATGTGCCACCGAGGACTTTTGTCACATCATTTATATCAAGTCATGATTATACCGAATGATCCTCGGTCATAATCATACTAAGTTCATCTACGCACGTAAGCCAAAGATAACATAATATAACACGAGGATGATGACAATGACATAATAATTCAATAAAACAAGTTCAAGAATTATTTAATCCATGAATTATTAACGCCCAAATTGTCAACATAATATCGCTTCATAGAGTAAAATTCAAGAATGATCAAGAATATTTTCGTGAAAAGATATCGATGAAACGCAAATATCAAGGATATTCTACTAATTTCATGGAGTATGTAAGTCAAAGTTTTAACCAACCGGGTATAATAAAGAATGGAATAACAAAAGAAATCACCACGCACGCGCAGATCAGATGACAAAAGTTATTCCAACAGTAATAATAATAACTTAACCCAGTCGTGAAATTCACAATCATGTGATGTTCCAATGTAATAATAAAGATGGAACTGCATCCTGTAAAACACATGATAGGATATTCCAAATGTAATGATAAAGATTTTAACCAGTCCGTGTAAAACACATGCATGTGATGTTCAAATGTAATAATAAAGATTTTAACCAGTCCTAAAAAAACACATGCATGTGATGTTCTAATGTATAAAGAAGAATGTCACCAAGTATAGGTAAACTCATATATACAAAGTTATTCCAATGTAATAATAAGCAATGGAATAACATAATGATTTCACCAAGTATAGGTACGCCATGATACAAAGTTATGTATAGTGGTACGCCACTTTTACAAAGTTATTCCAATGTAATAATAATGAATGAAATAATGTAAGTTCTCTTCAAGAAGAAAGAATAACACCCTTACCGTAAAAGAACCGAATATAGTAGAAGTGAAGCAGTAATACTCTTCTTCTTTCTATAATTTTCTCTATAACTTCTTTCTATATTTTCTCTCTAGAGTTTCAATGAATTCGTAAGAAAATAATGAAGGAACGAGCTTCATTTATAGAAAATGGAATGCATAAGAATTAATCCATGAACTATCCAGATTGATTTACTTTAATCTAACGGTCCATATTTAAAGAAAATCTTTTAAATAAAATATAATATATTCTATTTATAAAAACATTTTACTATGCAAACACTATGCAAAATACTATGCAAAAACACTATGCATAATAAAATATAATATATTCTATTTATGTAATAACTTTAATAAAGTATTCTATTTTATATAAAGATGTTTCGCTTTTATTACGTTAATAATACTTAATAAAACAAAACGTCATTATCGCTATAATAATTCATATTATTAATCGACAATAATGGAATCAAACCGAGTGACTTTCACATAAGCATCAATAATCAATACCGCAGTGCTACTATGCAACCACACGACATCGTATTTTTACTACCAAGTAGTTCAACAAGATCAACCAGAAACTTCCGCCGTTATTTCAATAAAATATTTTTGTCGCTTGCTTTCAATCCGACAATAATTTCGCTAGGGTCCACCAATGATTGAGTCATTGACGTAATATTCCCTCGCTAAACCTAATATTCCCCGACCAATCTAATATAATATAACCACTTGCATACTTTCAAAATTTATAAATACTACCCACAACTATAATATTATCTCAAATTCACACCATAATATAAAAAATTATTTCAAAAAATTTAAATCTTTATCGATAAAACTGGGGTCTCACAACAATAATCGAGTCAATAATACGAGAGATATGATGTAGCAATTACTTTAGCAATAATTGAGTATAAACCGAGTGACTTTCACGTAAGATCAATAATCAATCAACCAGTATGCTACTATGTAACCACGCCAGACATCAGCATTTTTTACTACCGGGTAGTTCAACAGCTTTAATTCCAGAACACTTTCGTCGTTATTTTTATAAAAGATAATTTCGCTGTTTTCTAACTACTTACAATACTTCCCGTAGGTCAACCAATGATTGTGCCATCGCATCGGATATTCTCCAATAAAAAGAATATTCCCCACCAATCAATATTATATAACCACTGCTTACTTTGCAAAATTGTGTAAATATTACCCATAACTATAATATTATATCAAATCCATACCATAATATTCAAAAAATATTTCTAGAAATTTAAATCTTTATTCATAAAATTTGGGGTCTCATAATCTCCCTCCTTATGAAATTTTGCCTCTAAATTTACTTACGTATTCGGTACGTCAAGAGATGAGGATACCTCGACTTCATTTTCGCATTCTAACTCTCGAGGTATAACATTTGAGTGTTGAATACGATCCTTCTTATCCAAGATTTTAACACGATCTCCTCATACATTAAATCTTCTCGCTATCTCGCCTAGTTCTAATTTAATAATGTGGTTCGTGTCATCCACATATTTACGTAACATCGATACGTGAAAAACGCTATGAACACGCCGACATACTTGGTGGTAAAACGAGTCTATAGGCCACGCCCTACTCGATCAAGGATTTCAAATGGGCCAATAAAATCGAGGGTTGAGATTTCCTCTTCATCGATTCTTGCTTCTAGAATAACGCCCTCTTGAACCTTTTTCTTCACATTCATCACCGAGTACGTGTAGTTTGTACGGCTTTTTAACTTTATCTATTAAAGTCGATTCTAATCGATATTCACTATCTTCACGCGGGATCTCTGTAGAGTCTTTAACTCTATCTTTATCATTTGTAAGTTATACTTAAATGGGTTTTTGTGTTAACAACGTCGCACTTGTAAACGATACAATTTTTTTACTCAACGCGTTAACTACCACGTCGCTTCTTCCACAACGATATGAATGGAACGATCATAATCTTTCAACAAATGAGCCAACGCCTTCGCGACATATACGCTCGCTTTTGGTTAAAGAAATATTTAAGGGTTTTGTATCGGGGTCAATACAAAATTCAATTTCACGCCTGGGTAGGCCAGAAGTTCTTCGAGAATACGCCAGAAATTTATTAACGATAGAAATATTATTAAAAATCGGATCATGACGCCCCAAAATTAGGTATACATCACCCATCTTGGGTCGCCACTTACATGATATGTAATTTAAATACAACTTATTAACATAACTGCTGTATAATATTTATTATAAACCGTGAGTTTAAATACAAATATTATCTCACTAGATATTATACAAACTCAAACAAAAAGTCCTCATTATAATTATTATCACACTATTTCACGTAATAATGAGGACTACTAATGCTATCTTCGTGACCATCACTCGCTTCCCCGACTCGTCCCAAATTTATATTCTCATTTCAAGAGAACAAAGGAAAGAAAGGTGAGCTCAACTAGCCCAAAGAAGAAATATTATGACTAAGATAATGCAAAATAAATTATCATTAGTTCTTCAACAATGTTAAACCGATAAAATACAATGTATACAACAAGTTTAATCAGCATAATATGCAATCCATTAAAAGAGTCAAGTAGAAAATAAAATCTACTATCTTTTATGATTTTAAAAGGTTTTTCATCATCATTATAAATGAGACTCAATTTTAATAAATAATCCACATCATCGAATCACCCCGCACTACTACCAAGGATATTCTTATATCACGATCACAATTATTCCCGCACTCACGCCAAGAATAGTCAGGTATTCATTAATGGTCATGATCATGCCAACAATCGCCCATCAATGCACTACTACTACCATCGAGGATTTTTAATCACATCATTTGTAATATTACATTACCATGATGATTACAATCAATAATCCTCGGTCATAATCATACCAAGTCCATCCATGCACCATGTGCCATGTATGACTTTAAAAAAAAAAAAATATAAACATGAGGATGATGACAATGATATAAGAATTCAATAAAACAAGTTCAAGAATTATTTTATCCAGAATTATTAACGCCCAAATTGTCAACATGATATCGCTTTGTAGA
This sequence comes from Panax quinquefolius, assembly GCA_020205615.1. Taxonomy (NCBI): domain Eukaryota; kingdom Viridiplantae; phylum Streptophyta; class Magnoliopsida; order Apiales; family Araliaceae; genus Panax; species Panax quinquefolius. The sequence continues at coordinate 19,209,242 of CM035152.1, forward strand.
GTAAAATTCAAGAATGATCAAGAATATTTCCATGAAAAGATATCGATGAAACGCAAATATCAAGGATATTCTACTAATTTCATGGAGTATAGAAGTCAAAGTTTTAACCAACCGGGTATAATAAAGAATGGAATAACAAAAGAAATCACCACGCATGCAGATTGACAGACAAAGTTATTCCAATGTAATAATAATAACGGAACTGTGTCGTGAAATTACACCGATGTGATGTTCCAATGTAATAATAAAGATGGAACTGCATCCGTCGGTAAAACACATGTGATAGGATATTCCAATGTATCGATAAAGATTTTAACCAGTCCGTGTAAAAACACATGCATGTGATGTTCCAATGTAATAATAAAAATTTAACCAGTCCCAGTAAAACACATGCATGTGATGTTCCAAATGTAATAATAAAAGAATGTCACCAAGAATAGGTAAATCATGATACAAAAGTTATTCCAATGTAATAAATAAGCAATGGAATAATATAAGGATTTCACCAAGTATAGGGTACGCCGAGACAAAAGTTATGTATAGGTATGCCATTTTTACAAAAGTTATTCCAATGTAATAATAAAGGAATGGAATAATGTAAGTTCTCTTCAAGAAGAAAGAATAACACCCTTTACCGTAAAAGAACCTAATATAAGTAATAATGAAGAATCAGTATCTTTTCTTCTTTCTATAACTTTCTCTATAGCTTCTCTCTATAATTTTCTCTAGAGTTTCAATGAATTCGTAAGAAAATAATGAAGGAACGAGCTTCTATTTATAGGAAAATGGAATGCATAAGAATTAATCCATGAAACTGGTCAGATTGATTTACTTTAACTGACGGTCCATGTTTAAAGAAAAATCTTTTAAATAAAATATAATATATTCTATTTATATAAAAATATTTTACTATGCAAACACTACGCATATTAAAAACACTATGCAAAATACTAATAATAAAATATAATATATTTTATTTATAAAATAACTTTAATAAAGTATTCGCTTTATATAAAGATGTTTCGCTTTTATTACGCTAATAATATATTTAATAAAATAAAACGTCATTATCGCTATAATAATTCATATTATTAATCGACAATAATGGAATCAAACTAAGTGACTTTCACATAAGATCAATAATCAATACCGCTAGCTACTATGCAACCACACGACATCAGACTTTTACTACCGTAGTAGTTCAACAAGATCAACCAGAAAACTTCCGCCGTTATTTCAATAAAATATTTTTGTCTTTTTTCAATCCGACAATAATTTCGTTGTAGGGGTCCACCAATGATTGAGCCGTTGCATTTAATATTCCTCGCTAAACCTAATATTCCTCACCAATCTAATATAATATAACCACTCAGATACTTTTGCAAAATTTATAAATATTACCCACAACTATAACATTATATCAAATTATTCCATAATATTCAAAAATAATATTTATAGAAAATTCATCTTTATTTATAAAAACCGGGTCTTACAACCTCCCTTCTTATGAAATTTCGCTTCAAATTAGGGTAACGACGGTATGTCTAAGAGGTAAGGATACCTTGATTTCATTTTTATTCTAACTCCCAAGTCATTTCTCAACATCGTGGTTCCTCCACAAAACTTTGATTTCGAGGTATAACCTCGAGCGTAGAATATGTTCCTTCTTATCCAAAATTTGAACAGAACCTCTTCATACGCCAAATCTTCCGCTATATTCGTCCGGTTCTAACTCAATAATATGGTTCGGTCTTTCACATATTTACGTAATATGGATATGTGAAAACGTTATGAAACATTTAGACATATTCAAGCAGAAAGTTTAGTCTATAGCCACGCTTCCTACTCGATCGAGGATTAAAATGGACCGATGAATCGAGGATTAAGTTTCTCTTTCCAAATCTTGTAACTCCTTTCCATGGAGCAACTTTTAACAACACACGATCTCCTATATCAATTCCACGCCCTTTCGGATGAAGATCAAGATAACTCTTTTTGTCGATTTTGTGAGGTTTTTATACGTTTGATCGCTTCAATCTTTTCCGTAGTCATACGCATCAACTCCCGGCCCCAACAACGTTGTTTCACCCACCTCATCCCAAAGATAATCGAGAACGACACTTTCTTCCATACAACGCTCGAATGGAGCCATGCCAATACTTGCTTGATAATCTGCATTGTAGGAAAACTCCACCAATGGTAAAAACTTGTCCCAACTCCCCTGAAATCAAGAACACGTAGTCTTAATAGATCTTCAAGAGTTTGAATAGTCCCTCCGAATCGTCTCGTCTGGCTCCGAGGATGATATGCCGAAGCTAAATCGTAAGTCCGCGCTCATAGCTTTTTGCAAACTAACCCAAAATCTTGAAGTGAATCTGGTCTCGATCAAACTATGGATACCGATACCATGCGCCTTACAATCTCGCTTATGTACATACGAGCAAGACGCTCAAGTGTATAAGTTTCTCAGACGCAGAAGAAATGAGCAGACTTGGTCAATCTATCAACAATGACCCAAATCGCATCAACGCCTTGAGAAACCTTAGAAGACCCAGAACTAAATCCACGGTAATGTGCTCCCACTTCCATTCTCGAATTTCAAGTGGTTGCAATGGACCTTTTGGTACTGATGTCCCGCTTAACTCGCTGACAAGTTAGACACCTTGAGATAAACAAACGCTTATCTCTCTCTTCATATTGCTCCACCAAAATGTATTATTTAATATCACGATACATTTTGGTACTCCTGTGATGGATTGCAAATGGTGTGTCAGGCGCCTCCATCATGATATTATACTTTAAATCGTGGTCGTTAGAACACAAAGTCCGGAGTCGACTCAAGTATTCCTTCTTCATCGATTCTTGCTTCCTCAAGAGATAGCACCTTCTTGCACTTTCTTTTTCATAACGATCACCTGTGTCCTCAGAAGCTTGAGCAAATTTTAACTTTATCGATTAAAGTCTGCTCTCTACTCAGATATTTGCTATCATCACACGGCCCCTCGAGTCTTTAACTCTATCTCCATCCTTTGCAAGTCACACAAAATGGGCCTTTCAGGTCGATTAATAACGCACTCGCAGATTTGCATACGATCTTCTACTCAACGCATCGCCTACCACGCTCGCTTTTCCAGTGATGGTATCGATGGTATGATCATAATCTTTCAACAGCTCAAGCCAACGTCGTTGTCGTGATGTTGAGTTCCTTTTGAGTGAAGAAATATTTGAGGCTTTTATGATCCCAGAAGATCTCCACTTTCTCCCCATACAAGTAATGCCTCCAAATTTTAAGCAAGAAGATAACAAACCGCTAACTCCGCATCACGAGTAGGATAATTCCTCTCATATTCTTTTTCGAGTTGTCGCGAGGCATAGGCTATAACTTTTCCATGTCGCATAAGAACACATCCCAACCCTTTGCTCAAGCATCATCAGAGATGACAAATCCTCCGAGCCAAATGGTATTGTCGTAACAAAAATAAATAAGTCTTCTCGAAGTTCTTGAAAACTCTTCTCACATTCTTCGCTTCCAACCGAACTTCAGATCTTTTCGAGTCACCGAATAACGGAGTAGCGATTCGAGAAAATCCTTCCATTTAATCTCCGATAATAACCAGCCTAAACCGAGAAAGCTACGATTTTGGCCATCGATTTAGGTTGTTCCCAAACTTTCAATAGCTTCAATCTTTGCCGGGTCAACAGATATTCCATGACTTGATACCACGCGCCCAAGGAATGCTACTTCTTCAAGCCTTTAACTCAGATTTCTTCAACTCGCATAAAGCTTATATTCACGGCTTTTGGAGAGTCGTCACTTCAAGTGTTGCTTTCATGATCTTCACGCTTTTGAATAAATAAGGATGTCATCAATAAAGATTTACCACAAAGTGATCTAAATATTCCTCAATACTTTGGCTCATCATATCCATGAAGGCAAAGTAGGAGCATTAGTCAATCCAAAGGACATGACTAGGAATTCATAATGCCCGCATCGAAGTTCGAAAAGCCGCCTTTGAATGTCATCTGTTCTAATCTTCAATTGGTGATATCCTAACTAAGATCAATCTTTGAAAAGAATTTGGCTCTTGCAATCGGGTCAAACAGTCATCAATACGCGGCAATGGATACCTATTTTTGATGGTGACATGATTCAACTCCCGATAATCAATACAAAGTCGATACTCCCATCTTTCTTCTTCACTTAATGTAACAGAGAGCACCCCAAGGAGAAGTACTAGTCTAATAAAGCCAATGTCTAACAATTCGCAGCATTGGGTCTTTAACTCCTCAAGTTCAATAGAGCTATTCGACATGGGCTTTTGGAAATAGGTTTTGTACTGTGTTCAAGGTCGATACAAAATTCAATTTCACGCCTGGGGTAGGCCAGAAGTTCTTCTGGGAATACGTCAGAAATTTATTAACAATAGAAATATCGCTCAAAACCGATTTATTTTTGTTTAAATCATGACATGAGCTAAGAAAGCTTCGACATCCATTTTTCAATAAACTAATAAATTTTATGGCTTGAGATGACCGTGATTGATTTTAATGGTTTGGTCGTTTGAATTCAAGATAATAGGTTGATTAGGAATATGAAAGCTAACAACCCATTTAAAACAATCAATTTTTGCATGATAAGTAGTTAACCAATCAATCCCTTTAATCACGCCAAATGCAAGTATTTTTAATGAAATAAGATCGATTGTGTAATGAGGGTACCGATTTGAACCAAACAAGACTTATAAACAAGTGGATGTAATGAAGGTTTCTCCCAACTGAGTTTCCACAGATAAGTCAAAGTCTAATTTCTCCTGAGTCAAATTTAATCGATGAGCGCAAGTAGAGAAATAAAAGAATGGGTAGAATCCCAGATCAAATAAAGTGTAGACTTCATTAGAGTTTATGATAAGCTTACCCGTGATGACCCTCATTCGTTCCTCGCTTCTCCGGGAGGTCACAACAAACGCCTCCTCAGACCACCGGTTTTGATTTTTCCGACTACTTTGGTGCTCCATCCTAGTTGAATTTGTCTTCTGTGAACGCACAAAATCGAGCTAAGTGACCTTCTTCCACAATTATAACACGCTTTGACTAAGCATGGCACAGCTTCGGATCGATGTGTCCCTCTTCTCCGATTTGAAGCATACGATAGGTGGTCTTTTTCCTTCCTTAACAACGGTGTCGGTGCCGACGCTTTTCCATCATCATGAATCTCCGCTTCTTTGAAATGTCCATTCTTATTGTTTTTGGCCCGATTACCACCAAGTGGTTACCATATCCGCCCGCTGATTCCTCCACGCTTGTTGTCACCGCTCACGACTACTCTCACCGGTATTATAACTTTGCTTACGCTTCTTTTAGTCAGGTTGACTCGTTATCGCGCTTCCACTAATCGAGCCCTATTTACAACATCTAATACAAACACAGCTTTACGAGAAATAAGATGTCGACGATTCCCGACTTCAAACCTCTTAAAAACATTCGCGCCATTCTCTCTTCATTATCCACCAAGTGGGATCAAACCGTGATAACTCCGCAAATTTTGCCTCGATCATGACACCTGGCCATATTGTTTTGTTCCAACTTGATAAACTCCACCTCCTTCATGTGGCTAATACTTTCAGAAAGTATTTGTCGCTGAACAGCTCCTCGAACTTCTCCCAAGATATCTTCAAGACAAAGAAGTCGAGTAACGCTTTTACCGATTCCCACCAAGAATCCGCCTCTCCGCCGCAACATAAAGGCAAGAAGGGGAACTTGCTTCTTCTGAGCATCCCAAGACATCAAATATCTTGGTAATCTGCTTTATCCATGCTTCCGCCTGTAAGTGGTTTTGCTCTCCCTTAAACTCCCGTGGTCCCAGCCTCGAATTGTTTAAAGTGACCACCGAGAGTTTTCCGTGTTTCCACCCCACGCTTTTGGATGAGTCGCCTCATCATTGTGCAGATAAATCAGATAAAGCCTCCAACATTTGATCATTCATCATTTGGTCAAGGTTGTTGTTGCATGAGGATTGTCGCCGCCTCGATGCACATTATCCCGATTATTGATACGTAGAATCAACGATCGTCAGGCTCCATTGCTATTCTCAACATTCTCGATGTCATTTTCAGACATCGCCACAAAACAAAAGATTAATTGACATTTAACAATTATCTTTATATTCTCGACCGACCAATAAAATAGCACACAAAACTTAGTAGGTCATACTAATAAGGTATTCTCTGCCTCCCTCCTAGTACTTTTTCACATCTTAGCTGTGGATCATATCCCTTAGCTTTGATATTAACCGTGACGCCCCAAAATTAGGTATACATCACCCATCTTGGGTCGCCAATACATGATATGTAATTTAAATACAACTTATTAACATAACTGCCGTGGTATAATACGATATAAATCGTGAGTTTAAATACAAATATCGCTTCTACTAGATATTATACAAACTCAAACAAAAAGTCCTCATTATAATTATTATCACACTATTTCACGTAATAGTGAGGACTACTAATGCTATCTTCGTGACCATCACTCGCTCCCCGACTCGTCCCAGCCTATATTCTCATTTCAAGAGAATAAAGGAAAGAAAGGGTGAGCTCAACTAGCCCAAGAAGAAATATTATGACTAAGATAATGCAAAATAAATTATCAATAGTCTTCAACAATGTTAAACCGATAAAATACAATGTATAACCAGTTTAATCAGCAATGAATATGCAATCCATTAAAAGAGTCAAGTAGAAAATAAAATCTACTATCTTTTATGATTTTAAAAGGTTTTTCATCATCATATAGCCGAGACTCACTTTAATAAATAATCCACATCATCGAATCACCCCGCACTACTACGCCAAGGATATTCTTAGTATCACGATCACAATTATTTCGCACTACGCCAAGAATAGTCAGGTATTCATTAATGGTCATGATCATGCCAACAATCGGCCCATCAATGCACTACTACTAATCGAGGATTTTTAATCACATCATTTGTAATATTACTGGCCATGATTATACCTAATAATCCTCGGTCATAATCATACCAAGTCCATCCATGCTCTATGTGCCACGTATGACTTTAAAAAAAAAAATATAAAATGAGGATGATGACAATGATATAAGAATTCAATAAAACAAGTTCAAGAATTATTTTATCCAGAATTATTAACGCCCAAATTGTCAACATGACATCGCTTTGTAGAGTAAAATTCAAGAATGATCGTAAGAATATTTCCATGAAAAGATATCGATGAAACGCAAATATCAAGGATATTCTACTAATTTCATGGAGTATATAAGTCAAAGTTTTAACCAACCGGGTATAATAAAGAATGGAATAACAAAAGAAATCACCACGCACGTGCAGATTCATGACAGACAAAGTTATTCCAATGTAATAATAATAACTAACCAGTCGTGAAATTCACACCGGCTGTGATGTTCCAATGTAATAATAAAGATGGAACCAGATCCTGTAAAACACATGACAGATATTCCAATGTAACGATAAAGATTTTAACCAGTCCTGTAAAACACATGCATGTGATGTTCCAATGTAATAATAAAAATTTTAACCTGTGTCCTGTAAAACACATGCATGTGATGTTCCAATGTAATAATAAAAGAATGTCACCAAGTATAGGTAAATCACATGACACAAAGTTATTCCAATGTAATAAATAAGCAATGGAATAACATAAGGATTTCACCAAGTATAGGTATGCCATGAGAAACAAAGTTATGTATAGGTACGCCACTTTTACAAAGTTATTCCAATGTAATAATAATGAATGGAATAATGTAAGTTCTCTTCAAGAAGAAAGAATAACACCCTCACCGTAAAAGAACCTAATATAGAAGTAAATGAAGTAAATAAGTAATACTTCTTCTTTCTATAACTTTCTCTATAGCTTTCTCTATATATTTTCTCTAGAGTTTCAATGAATTCGTAAAGAAAATAATGAAAGGAACGAGCTTCTATTTATAGGAAAATGGAATGCATAAGAATTAATCCATGAACTGGCCCGTATTGATTTATTTTAATCTGACTATCCATGTTTAAAGAAAAATCTTTTAAATAAAATATAATATATTCTATTTATATAAAAACATTTTACTATGCAAACACTATGCAAAAACACTATGCAAAAATACTATATAATAAAATATAATATATTTTATTTATAAAATAACTTTAATAAAGTATTCGTTTTATATAAAAGATGTTTCGCTTTTATTACGTTAATAATACTTAATAAAATAAAACGCCATTATCGCTATAATAATTCATATTATTAATCACACAATAATGGAATCAAACTAAGTGACTTCTCACATAAGCATCAATAATCAATACCGGTACTACTATGCAACCACACGACATCGCATTTTTTACTACCGAGTAGTTCAACAAGATCAACCAGAAAACTTCCGCCGTTATTTCAATAAAATATTTTTGTCTTTTTCTCAATCCGATAATAATTTTGCTAGGGGTCCACCAATGATCGAGCATTGTATTTAATATTCCCTCGCTAAACCTAATATTCCCCACCAATCTAATATAATATAACCACTCAGATACTTTGCAAAATTTATAAATATTACCCACAACTATAACATTATATCAAATTATTCCATAATATTCAAAAATAATATTTATAGAAAATTCATCTTTATTTATAAAATCGGGTCTTACAACCTCCCTTCTTATGAAATTTACCGAAATTAGGGTACGACCGGTATGTCGTAAGAGGTAAGGATACCTTGATTTCATTTTATTCTAACCCCAAGTCATTTCTCAACATCGTGGTTCCTCCACAAAACTTCGATTTCGAGGTATAACCTCGAGCGTAGAATATGTTCCTTCTTATCCAAAATTTGAACAGAACCTCTTCATACGCCAAATCTTCCGCTATTTCGTCCGGTTCTAACTCAATAATATGGTTCGGTCTTTCACATATTTACGTAATATGGATATGTGAAAACGTTATGAACATTTAGACATATTTCACAGAAAGTTTAGTCTATAGGCCACGCGCCCTACCGATCGAGGATTAAAATGGACCAATGAATCGAGGATTAAGTTTCTCTCTTTCCAAATCTTGTAACTCCTTTCCATGGAGCAACTTTTAACAACACATGATCTCCTATATCAATTCCACGCCCTTTCGATGAAGATCAAGATAACTCTTTTGTCGATTTTGTGAGGTTTTTATACGTTGTTTGATCGCTTCAATCTTTTTCCGTAGTCATACGCACTCAACTCCGGCCCCAACAACGCTGCTTCACCCACCTCATCCCAAAGATACCGAGAACCACACTTTCTTCCATACAACGCCTCGAATGGAGCCACGCCAATACTTGCTTGATAACTATTGTTGTAGGAAAACTCCACCAATGGTAAAAACTTGTCCCAACTCCCTTGAAATCAAGAACACGTAGTCTTAATAGATCTTCAAGAGTTTGAATAGTCCTCTCCGATCGTCCGTCCGCTCTCGAGGATGATATGCCGAAGCTAAATCGTAAGTCCGCGCTCCATAGCTTTTTGCAAACTAACCCAAAATCTTGAAGTGAATCTTGGGTCTCGATCGTAAACTATGGATAGAAGCATACCATGCAGCCTTACAATCTCGCTTATGTACATACGAGCAAGACGCTCAGTGTATAAGTTTCTCGATTCCAGAAGAAATGAGCAGACTTGGTCAATCTATCAACAATGACCCAAATCGCATCAATGCCTCGAGAAACCTTAGGAAGACCCCAGAACTAAATCCATGGTAATGTGCTCCCACTTCCATTCGGAATTTCAAGTGGTTGCAATGGACCTTTGGTACTTGATGCTTCGCTTTAACTCGCTGAAGTTAGACACCTTCGAGATAAACAAAGCGCTATCTCCTCTTCATATCGGGCTTCCACCAAAATGTATGATTCAATATCACGATACATTTGTACTCCTGTGATGGATTGCAAATGGTGTGTTGTGCGCCCATCATGATATTATACTTTAAATCGTGGTCGTTAGAACACAAAGTCCTGAGTCGACCAAGTATTCCTTCTTCATCGATTCTTGCTTCAAGATAGCACCTTCTTGCACTTTCTTTTTCATACGCGATCACTTCCTGTGTCCAGAAGCTTGAGTGCCTTTTAACTTTATCGATTAAAGCCTGTTCCACTCAGATATTTGCTATCATCACATGCGTCCCTCGAGTCTTTAACTCTATCTCCATCCTTTGCAAGTCACACAAATGGGCCTTCAGGTCGATAATAACGCACTCGCACTTGCATACGATCTTCTACTCAATGCATCGCCTACCACGCTCGCTTTTCTGTGATGGTATCGATGGTACGATCATAATCTTCAACAGCCAAGCCAACGTCGCTTGTCGATGTCGAGTTCCTTTTGAGTGAAGAAATATTTGAGGCTTTTACGATCCGTGAAGATCTCCACTTTCTCCCCATACAAGTAATGCCTCCAAATTTTAAGTAAGAAGATAATACCGCTAACCCGCATCATGAGTAGGATAATTCCTCTCATATTCTTTTGAGTTGTCGAGGCATAAAGCTATAACTTTTCCATGTCAGCATAAGAACACATCCCAACCCTTTGCTCAAGCATCACCGTAGATGACAAATCCCTCCGAGCCAAATGGTATTGTTCGTAACAGTGTAAATAAGTCTCTTCGAGTTCTTGAAAACTCTTCTTCACATTCTTCGCTCCAACCTAACTTTCAGATCTTTTCGAGTCACCGAACATCGGAGTAAGCGATTCGAGAAAATCCTTCCATTTAATCTCCGATAATAACCAAATTTAAACCGAGAAAGCTACGATTTTGTCATCGATTTAGGTTGTTCCTGCCTTTGAATAGCTTCAATCTTCAGCCGGGTCAATGATATTCCATGACTTGATACCACATGCCTCAAGGAATGCTACTTCTTCAAGCCGTAACTCGATTTCTTCAACTTGGCATAAAGCTTATATTCACGGCTTTTGGAGTGTCAAATTTCAAGTGTTGCTTCATGATCTTCACGGCTTTTGGAATAAATAAGATGTCATCAATAAAGACTTCGACCACAAAGTGATCTAAATATTCCTGAATACTTGCTCATCATATCCATGAAGGCAAAGAGAGCATTAGTCAATCCAAAGGACATGACTAGGAATTCATAATGCCCGCATCGAGTTCGAAAAGCCGCCTTTCGAATGTCACCGGCTCTAATCTTCAATTGGTGATATCCTAACGAAGATCAATCTTTGAAAAGAATTTGGCCTTGCAACTCCGGTCAAACAGTCATCAATACGTGGCAATGGATACCTATTTTTGATGGTGACATGATTCAACTCCCGATAATCAATACAAAGTCGTGATACTCCCATCTTTCTTCTTCACGAATAGAACAGAGCACCCTCAAGGAGAAGTATTTAGGTCTAATAAAGCCAATGCTCAACAATTCCGCATTGGGTCTTTAACTCCCGAAGTTCAATAGAGCTATTCGATATGGGGCTTTGGAAATAGGTTTTGTACCAGTTCAAGGTCGATACAAAATTCAATTTCACGCCTGGGTAGCTGAAGTTCTTCGGGAATACGTCAGAAATTTATTAACAATAGAAATATCATTCAAACCGACATATATTTTGTTTAAATCGTGATATGAGCTAAGAAAGCTTGACATCCATTTTTCAATAAACTAATAGCTTTATGGCTTGAGATGACTGTGATTGATTTTAATGGTTTGGTCGTTTGAATTCAGATAATAGGTTGATTAGGAATATGAAAGCTAACAACCCATTTAAAACAATCAATTTTTGTAATGATAAGTAGTTAACCAATCAATCCCTAGAATCACGCCAAATGCAAGTATTTTAATGAAATAAGATCGACAGTAATGCGAGGGTACCGATTTGAACCAAACAAGACTTATAAACAAAAGGGATGTAATGAAGGTTTCTCCCAACGGAGTTTCCACAGATAAGTCAAAGTCTAATTTCTCCCGAGTCAAATTTAATCGATGAGCGCAAGTAGAGAAATAAAAGAATGGTAGAACCCAGATCAAATAAAGTGTAAACTTCATTAGAGTTTATGATAAGCTTACCCGTGATGACCTCATTCGGTTCCTTGCTTCTCCGGGAGGTCACAACAAACGCCTCCTCAGACCATCGGCTTTTGATTTTTTCGGGACGGCCTTTGGTGCCTCCATCCTAGTTGAATTTGTCTTTCAGAACGACATAAAATCGAGCTAAGTGACCTTTCTTCCACAATTATAACACGCTTTGGACGCAAGATGGCACGCCGGACTCGATGTGTCCTCTTCTCCGCATTTGAAGCATACGATAGGTGGTCTTTCTCCTTCCTTAACAACGTGTCAGGCCGACGCCTTTCCATCATTGTTGAATCTCCGCTTTTGAAATGTCCATTCTTATTGTTTTGCCCATGATTACCACCAAGTGGTTACCATATCCGCCCGCTGATTCCTCCACGCTTGTTGTCACCGCTCGACGACTACTACTCACCGGTATTATAACTTTGCTTACCGCTTCTTTTAGGTCATATTGACTCGCTATCGCGCTTCCACTAATCGAGCCCTATTTACAACATCTGAATACAAACACGCTTTTTATGAGAAATAAGATGTCGACGTGATTCACTTCAAACCTCTTAAAAACATTCGCGCCATTCTCTCTTCATTATCCACCAAGTGGGAATCAAACCGTGATAACTCCGCAAATTTTGCCTCAGATCATGACACTATGGCCATATTGTTTTGTTCCAACTTGATAAACTCCACCTCCTTCATGTGATGTAATACTTTTCAGAAAGTATTTGTCGCTGAATGTACCTCCCGAACTTCTCCCAAGATATCTTCAAGACAAAGAAAGTTGAGTACGCTTTTACCGATTTCACCAAGAATCCGCTTCTCCACAAGAACATAAAGGCTAAGAAAGGAACCTTTTGCTTTCTCTGAGCATCCCAAGACATCAAATATCTTGGTAATCGCTTTATCCATGCTTCCGCCAAGTGGTTTTGCTTCTCCTTAAACTCAAGTGGTCCCACTTCCTCGAATTGTTTAATGGTGACCTACCGAGAGTTTTCCGTGGTTTCCACCTACGTTTTGGATGGGTGGAGTCGCCTTCACCGTCAGATAAATCGTATAAAGCCTCCGAACATTTGATCATTCATCATTTCGTCAAGGTTGTTGTTGTACGAGGATTAGCCGCCTCCTAAGTTTATGCATTATCCCGATTATTGATATGTGGTGAATCAACGAT